>OZ024741.1:198604617-198954617 GCA_964016885.1 Eledone cirrhosa
CCACCTCAATCTACATACTACCCATCTTTAAAGACGGGGGCCTGATGCCTGAACGCAAATGGGGGAACGAATGCGTTTTTTTTCTTCTCATACTATCTTCGCTAGTTTACATGTATTCGATCTCTCTTCTATTACTGCGGATCCTCAGATTTTTAGTTGTTTGTTTTCATTAAGAACTGTTCTATGAGAGCTAACTAAAATTCTGTTTTATTCATCTATTATATATAAACATATTATGTCAACTATATTTTACAAAAAGAAGTTATACAATAATGGAAATCTGAAAAAAAATATAAAAACAAAATTAAGAAATGAACAGAGGCGGGAAGGGATAAAGAAGAGCAGATCTGGCTGTAAAGGAAAGTAAGAAAACGACTATAAATGTCATAAATGAGAGGAAAAGCAAGAACTATTAAACCACAGAAGGATGGGGGGGGGGGTGATTCGTCTACGGCCTGCGGACAAAACTACAAAGACATTTCCGCGGACAATGGCCAACGACACTCGCTGCAATAGTCATCCCACCTCACGAGGCTCCTTCCTCAGATGGGCTGCTGACGTTCCAATTGTACGGAGGAGCTCGGCAGTACGGGGTCCGAGGGCGTCTGAGGTCTCGGCGGCGGTCGAAACAAGCTCCGGTATTTGCTTGTCTTCCTGCTCTCTGCATTGCGAGCCGCAGTACCGGGGCTTGTGGCCGAAGCGACTAAGTTGGAGGCGGAGAACGTGTCACAACATGTGGCGTCCCAAATCAAGAAGGGTACCGGTTGATGAGGAGGGCACCGAATTGAACCACGCGCCGTAGTTTGGCTGCGAAGTGGATCGGGGGCAAGAGGGGCGCTGTTGGTCCAAGCCAGACTCGATCCGCCTGAAAGACCTACACTTGATGTGTCCCAGTTACGTTGGACATTTGTATTCTGGGGAACAGAAAGGCCTTGGCCTGTCCAGTCGACCAGAGACTACTCAAGTTCTAGGGCCACGTCATGTTCGGTCGTCTTGCTGAGGACCTCGCTGACGAGGGTACGACTTGGGGAGATTGAGGAGAGGTAGGCCAGCAGTGCCGGATCGGAGGCCGAGGCCACCGAACCTCGCTGGGAGCTTCGCCTGTTGCCAGCCGGCGCTGTCTAAACTGACATTGCAGATGAGTTCTGCACGGCGTCGGATGATGGCGGCAAGTTCACCGAGGTAATCTACGTAGGAGCGACAAGGTGCACCGCGCAGCAAGAACAAACATTTTGGAAGGGCGAAGCAGTTCCTCAAGAGAAAGAGCGACGAGTGAAAGTCGATGAGGCGCAGCCTCTCCGTCATTCGCAACAGGTTTGCGTGCATGGTCTCCAGGCACTCTCGTATGGTTTTCGGGAGAATTTGAGAGCCGAGAATGCAGGCAGCGTCTTTGGGAGTTAGCCGAGCACCGGTCCAGACAGGCTGGATGCTGAGTACAGCGTTGTGGAATTCAGCCTCTCCTTAGCTAACGTTTATCACCTCGGACCTGGGTGATTAGCCGAAGGTCCTCAACTACCGCCTCTGCCGAGCCACACAGGGTCGAGCCGTCCAGGCACCAAACGTTGAAGGGCGACCAGACAGAACGGGCAACGTCGTCAACTGCCAGCACAAAGAGGACCGGGTCGAGTGGTTCTCCTTATTGGACACCCGTAACGGAAGTAATCTTGTTGTCAGCGGTCATGAGTGTGTTTGCTCTTCCGCGCGAGAGATGAGCAAGAGGGTAAATTGAGGGTGCTCGTCTGAGACACCTCTCTAAGACCTGATACCGGGTAACGCTGTTGAAGGCGTTTCTCATGTCCAGCTTCACAAGGAGGTGGGGTGACGAATGAGGCGCGTGTTATCAACGAATGCGACTTCCAAACCAGTCGGAAACGACTGGATTTATAGAAAAAGGTGGAAGAAAAAAGTCGAAAAGACCATCGGAGTTTCGCAGATATACACACCTATAAGATATATACGACACGGTTGACACAAAACTCATATAAATGAAAGCGTTTTAGAGCATTCGCCTTTTTAGAATGTTTTTCACCGGCGGATAGAAATAGTCTGTTCAGTTATGATAATATAGATTTCAAGATGAACGACGGTATTACCGATCACCTCTTACTTACAACCAGGGCTGGTGGTACATTTAGGGCCAACTTAGCAGTCGCCTAGGACGCAAACCTCACAGAGGCGTATTACTGAACCTTAAAGGATCGCATTTTTATACAAATTTGTATAATTAAATTAAATATATAATAATTTCCTGCGGCCAATAAATAAATCACTAAACTGCAGCGTTGTGAAAATATACAGTGTCATAGTTTCCCGTATGATTTGGCATGGGTGAATGTGGACTGTGTTGTAGAATGTGCAAACTTGGTAATTTTTTAGTGTCGCTAGAGCAAAAAGTGTCAAAATCTAGGTTTGTCAACTTGCCAAACTTGTAGTTGAAATTATTTTTAAAAAAAAAACATTAATACATTTTTAAAATATTATAATCATGGTATTTAACCTTATCAATATAACATAAAAATATACAATATACAATCAAAGCGTAAACAAACGTCAATTCAACACTGCGTCAATAAGTCACACATCACAATGGACATCGGAACCTCCCTCTAATACTTTTTTAAGCAAGCCAACACGCTCGCAGCATTACCGCGAGTGATGGCGAGGCTAAGGCGCTGAAACTACCAAGCACCTCCACGGGCATCATCTGACACCTCGGTAAGGCGAGCCGCTAACGATGACAAGAACTTCACTGTCAGCAGCCCAGCTTCCCCAAATGTCTCGAACGCCACAGATTGGAAGAAATAGTTTACCGGTAATTTTATTCTGTTCGGTTATGGAAGCAGTGACTCTCACATTTATTGCATCCAGGATGTGGGAGGGAGCAAAAAAATCACTGACTGTGTTGTCCCAGGTGCCTCTTACCTAGGGACAAAGGGTAAGACTATCTGGTCTCTTTCCATCAATTCTGGCGAGTCCAGCCGGCTCCAGAACTGAGGGGCTATTTACCCGAGCTAGGGCCCGCTTAATAATTAGGTTTAGCTCGGTGTGGCAAGCGAAGCGACCAGCAGACAAGACATACCATGAAGGCCTGGGGGATTAAGGGGCCTACCACAGTGACATTTCAGTCCTACTCTGAGTGCAATGGAAATGCGGAGCTCATCCAGCCTGAGTAGACCACCGATGTTGACTATAGGCAGAGTATCAACCCGGTCCCCCGAGAAATTTACGGTTGTGGAAAGTAGGCCACACCTTGAAAATTGATCAGATTGATCAAAGAGAGAGTTGAAGGTATCTGTCGAACGCAGATTGTCCCATACTCTCTGCTTCAGTCTACCCTCATCTGTATCAGGAACTGACAAACTGTTGCAGAGAAGCATCCATTTTCCTGTTGGTACTAGTCCATTTTGGAAAGGAGAGGAGCAAGTGTGGATGGGGAGAGAAACCAGAGAAGAGACAGATGGGCATTTACACAGGCCTAGGGCCCAAAACTGGGAAAAGCAGCCTGATCGCGGGTCTCTGGAGAGAGTCTGACGTTGACCAAGCATTCGTGTTTACAGATTAGGTCATCAAAGCGTTGGAGAAACGAGAATCTATAAGAGGGGCTAACCCTGAGAAAATACAATATCTTAATAATCGACAAGTAATTCCTCAGTATACAAAACCTTGGTGGGGCTCAATTGTCGTAACATTTTTAGTAGGATGCGTAAATTGGAAGAAGGGAGCGCACACTGAATTTATGCTAATAAATCATCATCGCCGTTGTCATTATTGATGTAGTTTTCCCTTCAGAATTTTTTCAGGCTCTTTTTTCAAGTTCTGAGTAAAAATCCCACTAAAGCCAACTTTGACTTTCATCGTTCCGATTGATAAAATAAAGTACAGGGAAGTACTGGATCAATTTTATCAACTAACCCAATTACCCAGATTTTTTTACCTTGTCTCTATGATAGAAACGATTATGTTGACATTTTGCTCTGATCAACTTTGCCTATATTCTTCCTGTGCTGATAAAAATAGAATACTAGTAATATATTCGGACACGATTTTTTTAGGCCAATATTGTTGCTTAGATGTTTAGAAATAAGTATTTTAGAGGAAGTGTATTGAGAAGAGATATATAGATATGTGTATATGTTGAGAATGTATGTATTTGTGTATTGTATCACAGAAGTCACCGTTAAAAGCAGTTAAAAGCAATGTTGTGGAAAATAGCATCATACGACTTTATAATGTTTATAATATATAATTTATTTACAAAGATGAGAAGTTGAGTTAGCTGTGAGGACATGTCATAAGAAATGAAATAAAACAAATTAAGATGCTGTAAATTTAGACGCGGTCAGGTGGCTGAAGTAAGAAGCCAAGCCGCGGAGGATTTCGGTAGCTACATTTTGGAAAGTTTGTTGAGCAAAATCAAGGGGTGTTACCTTGATGGGGTCTCGAAACAAAGAGAAAGTTTATCGAAAGAAGCGGGAATTTTTCCCTTTGGACGGAAGTCAAGATACATTTCCCTACGCTGGTAGCGATTGGCTGAACTGAGCCAAAAAACGTACGAAGAATGTATCCATGACCCCTCGAAATATAGGTCGCTACAATACCTCCTATTTAGCCTGGAAGGCGATACATAAGATTGAATTAGCAGGAAAACGCTGAAAGAGAGCACATCAACGAAAAAAATTGAAAAGAATGCATGCAAGAAGAAAAGTGAGGCGCTAAGAGCCTTTTGAGCCGCTGTGTCAAATGACTACCTGTTTGCTATTTATGCATGACCACCCGGGGTCTAACAGAAAACTGATAGTCTGACATGGGCAAAGTTGCTGTTCTTTAGTTAGGGTAATAGTTTTACCAGATAATTGTCAATGATGATGCTATTCATGTTTTACCAGAGCTGTATAGTTGTTATGGCAGGAGATGATGGGTAGGCGAGAAATTGTCGGCCTCACAGATAAATTGCTGAAAGTGCTAGGCAGCCAGAAAAAATGGCTATAGTTGCTTTGAAAAGAAAGCAAGTTGAATCTGTAGGTGGGTAGTAGTTGAAGCTGTAATCCCGTAATTCTGGCGAGTCCGTCGGAGAAACGGTGGGAACTGCTGACAGGTCCAGTTCCATGAATGCTTTCCCAGTGAATCGGGTAAAGTAACAAGATTGAGGTTTTTATGCTATAGAATGATGAGTGTGCAACGAGATGCGAAGCTGTTTGAATCCAGCTGCGATTAGCAGTTCTCGTGTTGCGGTGCCTATTTGAGTCCAGATGAATTAAGCTGCATGTGTCGATAGCATGTTTTGGTACCTCGACCAGGTGAAAAGGGATCTCGCAGAATATTACGACGTTTGAGGAACATATACTATAGACAACAACATATTGGTGTGTGACAAAGAAATGTGTGTGCATATGCAGGCATGTAATATAACAAAAGAAAATGTGTGCGTGAAGTCATATATACAATGATAGAAAAAAATAAATGTTCAAACATTGCCTGTAAAAAAAGGAAGAAATAATTGTTTTTTAACAAAAAGTTCAATTTTTCTTTTCTTTGAAATTTCTTTAGGATAAGAATGTTATCGTTCTTACTAGGAAGTTAGTAGAGTTGTTGTTGCTGTTGCTATCGAAGCGAAGTCACAGTAAATCTTCAGTAGAATTGAAGTCGAGCGTTGAAGAGCTTAGAGTCACCAATATGCAAGTTACGTCTGACGCCATAGTGTGGAGAAAAAGGCTGTGAGTTCGAATCATGTAGGACGTTAGAAACATCGATGAATCGTGAAGTTTTGTGCAGCAGTGAAGATTTACAAGCGACGAATCCACCATTATGTGGTGAGAAGGCTGTTTTTGTTTTAATTCTCGGATCATCGTTGTAGCGAGAAGGCTGTTGTTGTTCTAACTCGGATCACCGTTTGTAGTGAGACAGTGAAAAGTTGTAGCTGTTATAATGACAGAGACGATAGAATATGTGAAGCATAGAAGTAAACAATATGAGGTCAGTGAAGTTAAACCACGTGTTGTGCTGTTATCAACAAGAAATTTTTTTTTTTTAGGGGAACTTTTCGTTTCTGTGTATATGGTGTGGTGTGCGGTGACCGGAGGCTGGGGAGTGCTCGATCGGAAGAGTGCTTGACCGGAAGGGTGCTCGACCGGAAGGGCCAGCAGGTCTGCCTCTTTCTAGGGTGGTCAGCGAACGTGGTGGACGTCAGTTTTGGAGCTCCCGGTTAACGAGTTGGATTGTACGCACGTGGGAGAGGAGAAACCAGCCATTGGATTTGCGGTGCCAGCGAAAGTGGTAAGTGAAGTAGCTTTTTCTAACCACAAGCTATGGAAACTGAGATCTGATTGATCAAAATTTAAAAAAAAAAAAAAAAAACTTTCTCGAAAACAAAGCTACTGGAAAAACAGAGAGGAGTCTGTTGTTTTTGTATTACTTACCGCAAGACAAAATTAGGATGTGACGACGAGATTACGATTGAGCGGAGAAGCGATTAGAGCATTTACCGGTGAAGGCGATGTTGTCGCTTGGCTCCGAAAAGTCCGGCTGGTCGCAAGCTTACAGAAGATAGAAGATGTGGCTGGTCTCATGGCACTGTACCTCGAGGGGGATGCGTTGGCACTCTTCCTAGAGATGGATGGACACAGCCAAAGGGATGCGCAAAAGATTGAGAGGCGTATGATGGAAGCGTTCGCGGAAGGATCGTTAGCCGTTTTTGCTAAGCTGGCAAGGATTAGATGGAACGGTGAACGCGTTGACATTTTCGCAGCGGAAATACGGCGATTGGCCATGTTGGCTGGATATCAGGTGGAATGCGAACGCACGGTGCGGTTGGCGTTCATAAATGGATTTCCAGACGATATAGCAGTGAAACTGCAGCAAGTCCCGGGTTACAAGCAAATGGAGATGCGTGCACTAGTGGAGCAAGCCCGCATCATAGCAGAAGATGCTAAGAAGAGTGTCGTGGCGATAGCAATAACAGAGGCCCAAGGCAGCCGGCAGCGAAATGGTGAAAGGGAGGCAACCACGGCACGCGGTCGGCCGCGAACGTTTAGAGGTCGGTGTTTTAGGTGCCAGGGCCCGCACATGGCGAGAGACTGTAGAGAGTCAAGGCCGGACAAAATATGCTACCGGTGTAAGCGACCAGGCCACATCGCTACTAGCTGCGACCAGGGAAACGATCCAAGGGGAACTACAGCGCCGGTAGTTGCCCCTTAAGAGTAGAGGCGCTGCCCGTGGTGAAAGTTTTCTTGAGGGGAAAGCCACAGCGAGCCTTCGTGGACACGGGCTCTACGACGACACTGGTGACCGTGGGGTTGGCGCAGAGGTGGAGAGGGAAGAGCAGCGTAAGGGCAGTCGACGGTAGGAAAATTGAATGCCGAGGTCGCAGCGAAGTGGAAATGGCGGTACGGGGAAAGAAAATAAGGCTTTCTGCCATCGTAGTCGACAACGTGATGGATGTGATCGGCGTAGTTATGGGCATGGACGCAATTGACCGTCTAGGAGGCGTCACAGTGAACAACGTCGGTGTGTCGTTTGGCGGCGCCGCATCGGTATGCGCGGTGAGTACGCGACAGGGGAACCAGAAGGCCCGCGAGGAGAAATATCCCGCTTACACTGTACAGGACAAAGACTTCAAGGCCGTGTTCGATGGGCAACGATGGGTTGTTGAGTGGTACTGGAAGGGAGAACCACCAACACTGAAGACCAAAGTGGGCTGCTATCAACACACATTGAAGGGAGACATTAGGAGCGAGTTTGAGCGAGAGGTAGAGAGATGGAGTGAGGAGGGCATACTGCTTCCCCGGAAAGAGGAGGTGAAGTGCGGAGTATTGCCGTTAATGGAGGTGGCGCAACCCACGAAGAACAAGGTGAGGCCGGTACTGGACTTTCGGGAGCTGAACGAACACGTGACATGCCACACGGGTGGCGAGGTCACGGATGTCTGTGGGGAAACCCTTTGTGAGTGGTGACGCATGAGGGGGGGGGGGGCTTCCGCAATCGTCGATCTAAAGTCGGCATACTTACAATTACACATAGATGAGAAGCTCTGGCAGTATCAGCTGGTCAGGTATAAGGGCCGGACATATTGCCTGACCAGGCTCGTTTTCGGGATGAGCTCTGCACCGAAGATCGTGGCGGCGGTCCTCAAGACCATTCTGGGAAAGGCAGACAAGATGAAGAGGACCACTAATTCCTACATTGACGACATCCTAATGGACGAGTCTGTAGTGTAGGCGGCGGAGGTCACGAGCCATTTACAGGGGTATGGACTGGCTGCAAAGCCGTCAGAAACGTTGGAGGGAGGAGCCGCGCTGGGACTTAGGCTACGGCGAGACAGGACGGGCGTGTTAGTATTCCAGAGGGGAAATGAAGTTCCAGAACTGGGCCCAAGTATGAGTAGGCGGGAGCTTTTCTCGGCGTGTGGAAAGTTGGTGGGTCACTACTCGATTGCTGGGTGGCTCCGGACGGCATGTAGCTATGTCAAGAGACGAGCAGGCGGGGTGACTTGGAGTGACAGAGTGGGAGAGAGAGGACGGTGGCCATGATGAGATCGTGGAGAGGGTGAAGGCCAACGACCCAGTGGGGGGGGGGGGGGGGCGCTGGTATGTTCCCAAATCACAGAGCGGGACCGTATGGTGCGATGCCAGCAGCATAGCGCTAGGTGTCACGTTGGAGATAGGAGGTGTTGAGGTCGAGGATGCAGTCTGGCTTAGGAAGAAGGACGACTGCAACCACATCAATGTGGCCGAACTGTACGCGGTGTTGAGAGGGGTGAACCTCGCCCTGAGGTGGGGTCTGCGCACCATCGAGATACGCACCGACTCGGCTACTGTACTCGGATGAGTGAGATCAGTGCTCACCAGTGAGGAAAGAGTGCGAACGAGAGGAGCGGCGGAGATGCTGATAAAGCGCCGCCTGGGAACTTTATGAGAGCTGGCCACCGAGTTCGACCTGAGGATGAGCGTAGTTTTCGTGCCCTCAGAGAAATATAGGGCGGACGTTTTAACCAGGGTGAAGAAAGCCTGGATGGACGCGCCGGAGGAGGTAGAAGAAGAGATAGCTGCCGTGTGTCGGCTGACCGAGTCGGGTCTGAAAGGGTTGCATGACATGCACCACATGGGAGTGGATAGGACTCTGTTCCTAGTCAGGAGAATCGACTCGGACGTTAACAGACACAGTGTTCAAAGAGTGGTTAGAGGCTGCGGCCGATGTCAGTCCATTGATCCCGCCCCGGGTGTGCACGAAACGGGAAGCCTCCCGGTGGATTGCGACTGGAAGCGATTGGCGGTGGATGTAACACACTACCGACAGGGAACATACCTCTCAATGGTCGACTGTGGACCGGGACGGATGGCGATATGGAGGGAGATGAAAACTGGAACGGCCGAGGAAATCACGCGGACGTTGAGAGAGGTGTTCTTGGAGCGGGGCCCTGTGGACGAACTGCTGATGGACAACAGCGCAGCGTTCCACTCGGAGGCGCTGAGGGAGATGCTCGATGGATGGAAGGTGGACCGTTTCTTCAGAGCAGCGTACAGGCCGAGCGGAAATGGAATCGTGGAGCGACACCACCGGACGATCAATGCAATGGCGGAGTGGGGCCACATCTTACCAATGGAGGCAGTGTTCTGGTACAACATGTCTCCTCGGGTGGGACAGGTTGAGGAATCGGTGCCACACAGAGCAGTATTCAGATACGAGTGGCGGCACCCGTGCACGCCACTACAACGGCCAGTGGGGAGAGAGAATGCATTCGTGCATGTGGGCGAAGAAGTCTGGGTTAAGCCCCCAGATGCACGTTGCACATCTCAATGGGGAAGGGGAACGGTGACGGCCGTAAATTCCCAGAACAATGTGTCCATGGACGGAGTACCACGTTACGTCCTGGATGTCCGTAGAATTACTGTGTCAACGGACTCCGAGGAAGAGGAAACCCAAAGTGCCGCCCCAACAATGCGGAGATCGCAAAGAAGTCGCAAACCACCAACCTGGACAGCAGACTTTCATATGCAGCAGGACGAGGGGGAAATTGATACTTGAGATCAGGGGGGGGGGGGGGTATGGTGTGGTGTACGGTGGCCGGAGGCTGGGGAGTGCTCGACCGGATGAGTGCATGACCGGAAGGGTGCTCGACCGGAAGGGCCAGCAGGTCTGCCTCTCTCTAGGGTGGTCAGCGAACGTGGTGGGCGTAAGTTTTGGAGCTCCAGGTTAACGAGTTGGATTGTACGCACGTGGGAGAGGAGAAACCAGCCATTGGATTAGCGGTGCCAGCGAAAGTGGTAAGTGAAGTAGCTTTTTCTAACCACAGTTTCCTCAGTGGGGTCACCAATTTAGAAATAAGTATTTTAAAGGAAGTTAATTGAGAAGAGATATATAGATATGTGTTGAGAATGTATGTATTTGTGTATTGTATCGCAGAAGTCACCGTTAAAGGCAGTCAAAAGCAATGTTGTGGAAAATAGCATCATACGACTTTATAATGTTTATAATATATAATTTATTTACAAAGATGAGAAGTTGAGTTAGCTGTGAGGACATGTCATAAGAAATGAAATAAAACAAATTAAGATGCTATAAATTTAGACGCGGTCAGGTGGCTGAAGTAAGAAGCCAGGCCGCGGAGATTTATAAATAGTATAGTACCGTTTTTCTAATAAAAACTGGTCTCCAGCTTTGTTTTATTTTTCTATTCAAACAGAAACTATTATTTTCACAAGTTCGACCAGAATGTACGCCGAGATATGTCTTTACACAATGAAATACGTTTTCGGTCACATCTCTTTGACTGTACTTCATCAGATATAAACATGTAGGTCACTACAAACACAAGCGCCCAGATGGCGGCTAAATCTCTAATATGTGACACCACGTGCTACGATATGTTCTCCGCCTCCAACCTAGTTGCTTTGGCCACAAATCCGGGCACTGCTGCACGCAACGCGAAGGAGAGGAAAATAGTCAAATACCGGGGCTTGACCGATTGCTTCTTTTTCGTGTCGGTCACCGTCGCGATTACTCATGTCCTCGGTCCCCGAACAGTCGTTTTCCTCATCAAAATTGGGGAGAGTACATCTCACCTGAGGAAGGGAACCCTAAAAGGGGGAATGGCGGATGCAGCGGGTGTCGTCGGCTATTATTCGCAGCAGTGTCTTCACCAATTTGTCTGCGAGGCGCAGCTGAGATATACCGCCGAGACTGGGATGTAGTCTGCCGCTCCCTCCTCCTTCCCCTTATTTCCATTTATTTTAATTTTATTTTTATAATTGAATAGCTATATACATTTAGGTCAACAGAAAAGTTATAAGCCTCATGAAGAAACTTCTTCAGTCGTGATTCACTGTTAATTAAGTCAGTGGAAGATCAGGTTGACTACAGTGTTAAGGAACAATGATTGACTCACACCCACAAATTCTTTTCTAAATTTCCTTACTGAATTCCCAAACCCAACGGAACAAATATAAACTCACTTTGTCTACCAACTTCATCTAACTTTCAGCCTTTGGACACATTGCAGATTACGGCGACTACAACACTGCTATAACTATCTTCGTTTGGACCTTTATTAAACAGCAGATTGCAATTCTTGCAGTTTCCAGTTGCAATCACGAAAACTGAAATCGGATGAAGACATACGAAAGCGCCTGAAACTGGTCCTCGTTTTATTATTCAAAACTGCCCATTTTTAAAGTGTTCCTTCCATCATAATTCTATTTAAGAATTTATTGTTAGGTAATGTTCCGAACACCAGTTTACTGGTTGATTATTTTATACATTCCTCAAAGTTTTATTACTATTATTATTATTTTCAAACTCAATTGATACATATAGGCAGTGTATTTTATTAAAGATACGAAGGGTTAAGTCACAATTCTACGCAGCTTCATTAGACACTGTAAATTTCAAACTATATCAAGCAGAAAACATTGGAAACCCGTTTATTTCTGGGGTCACTTTGACCATATTCGGCGTTAATTCCTTGAAAACTATTCTTTAAAATGGGAACAGGCAATCATCGAAGCTTGTTTACTGGAAACTACAGAGAGAAATGTAAAGGTTTACCAATGATCGCAAATCTCTTATCTGGAACTGCAGCTAAAATAGAGTTCAGTTTCCTTAACAATGAACATACTATTGCTGTCATAAACAAATCAATTTATTAATAAAGATGCTATTTTTGTGACGACCTCTACCGTAACTGTTAAAGATATCCACACCCAGTCACCCAGTAGGGTGATGATAGTACGTTCTATAAAGTGGTAGTGCTGGTGCCACGGTAAAATCACCCAGTCCACCCAGTAAGGTGATAGTACGCTCTATAATGTGGTAGTGCTGGTGCCACGATAAAAACACTCAGTCAACCCAGTGCTGGAACCACGATGAAAAACATTCACTTCAAATCCCCACCACCCCCGTTAGGTGGTAGTACTGGTGCTACGATAAAAAGCGCCCATTCCACTCTGTAAAGTTGTAGTGCTGGCACCACCACAAAAAGCACCCAGTTCATCCTGTAGGGCAGTAGTACTGATGCCACGTAAAAAAAAAAAAAAAAAAAAAAAACACCCAGTTCATCCTGTAAGGTGGTAGTATTGGAGTCTCTATAAAATGTTCCCAGTATGCGTTGTAAACTGGATAGCATTAGAAAAAGTACCTAGCCATAGAAACCATGCCAGAATGGAACGTATAGACGTGGTCACCTGACTTGTCTAGCCGCAGAACGTGACAACACATCTAACCCATGTAAGCATGGACAATAGAGATAAAACAGTGATGATGATGGTATTTATTCTAAGAAAGCTGTAATATTTGCTACAATGACACATCAAGGAAATGAACTTGAAAAAGCTACTACTATCAGCATATATATAACTAGTTGCCAGTTTCATAGAAGAAGATGTTTGAAAGAATCTTTCATTCCCAATATGGCAGCTATTTAATGCAACCTGACCTGGAAAGATTGAAACCGCTCGTTGGTTACCGCAACAATGCTAAACAACTACAACTACTATGTTTTAATTACATTTCTAAATTATTGTCTCTTTTCTCGGAACTAAATCTTACTTTAGAATTACAAAAGACACCTAGGCACCATTCATCTGCTTAATAGTTAATGCTCATCGATGTTACTTGAAGTTCGACCGCATGTTGAAATTGATGTTTCTGGAACTTCGGGTGTCCTGCTGCTTTCTTCTCCAGAACTCTATCTCTCTAGAGATCTTACCCCAATTAAAAAGAAAAAAAGTTGGAAGTACCGAGATTCACTCTATCATTGAGAATAAAATGGAACAATTTTAAGAAGCGTTATTTCAATACAGGGCATAGCGTTATCGAATATTCCTATGAATATAAAGTGAAGTGATTTGAATCCCAGGGTCAACTGACTCTGGCTGACAGTACCTGAAATGGGCTACTATCCAGGATTAGTCGACTTTGAAACGATAGGTTTGTTTTCGGCGTGTGTTGAGAAGGGAGGAAGGATAGAGCGCGAGGCTAGCAACCTTACCTTTAGATTGCCACAAAAACGACGAAAGTCGCCCAATAGGGTGCAAAAAGAATTAAAGATCGCTATAACAAAAAATACGAGAAAAGTGTGAACTTCTTTCTTTCTTTCTTTTTCCTAAGCTATTTTACACTTATCAAAAAGCGATATCATTCGTGTTAGTCACCAAAGTAGAGCCCCCCCCCCCCCCCCCCCCCCCCAATGATAAGAAAATTCATTGACAGATCTATAGTTATGACAACCGCCGTACTTACACATACACGTCAAAAATAACAGCTGCTGGTGTTCTGACTAGATTCTTTACTACATTTTCTCTTGGAATCAAAGATGTACAGGACTTTTTGTATCATTCTGGAGCAACTGGGTCATGACACTTCGTCAGGTTTAAGAGCTTGCCGTTTTCTTTGTTACACTACTGGTCTTAATAGACTTCAATTTTCCACGTCGCGCAACATGCACCAGAATGACATAATCTTTAAAGAAACTGTGAATGCTTATGAAATCATTCATGTTGTTTCCGGTCCAGGTGTCTTATGGTTAATTTAGGACGCTAAATTCCTTGACACCGGCACTGATTAGGCGCTATAATGAGTATCATGCTGATTCAGTATGGTGTGTAATTGATAATTGTTTCTACTTTAGGCACAAGGTCGGCAATTACCCAGTACATTACTGGTACTTTATTTTATCGACCCCGTAAGGATGAAAGGCAAAGTTAACCTCGACGGGATTTGAACTCAGACCGTAAAGGGACGTAACTATGCTGGAAAGCATGGTGTCCGAGCATAGTTACGTCCCTTTACGGTCTGAGTTCAAATCCCGTCGAGGTTAACTATGGTGTATAATTGATAATAGAAACGAACCCTTTCCTTCATGAAACTATCCCTCATATATTTATCGTCCAGTTATATTGTATGTATGTATGTTTGTATGTATGTATGTGTGTGTGTATGTATGTGTGTGTGTATGTATGTGTGTATGTATGTATGTATGTACATACAAATAGTATTTTTTTTCACCTGAAAGGCCTCCAGTTGTTGTCACAACACCTTTCTAGGAGAGGTAAACTCTGAAAAAAAACAAAAAAAAAACTGCGGTTTCGGAAGCCTTTTCTCCTTTTCGGGTAGTGTTTTCGATGCTCAGAGAGTGGGATTGGTCGAGTGCAAGGTGACTCTGATATAAAACCTACGACTCGTTTGCATCCAATGATGTAGACCAGTTCTTCTTTTTGAGCAAATACAATTCGATGTTCAGAGAGTGGGATTGGTCATATGCAAAGCCTTTCCTCACTTAAAAAAGCTTCAAGTACAGGCATGGCTTGATATGAGACATTTTTTGCGATACATGGTATTGCTGGCCATAGGCCCGTCACTAGTAGGAGTACAAAACCACGTCCGTGATGCTTATACTCAAGTGTCCAGTGATGACATTACTCAAAAATCGAGTTGCAGCCATATGTTGTGTCAGGTCACCAGTTGGTGCTACTGGTAACATGTATCCCAGTACAACCTGTCCCATGGTCGGGTCGTTGGCGACTAAACTGGCAACCCCACCAAGGTTTCTTGGTGAGGAGGGTGACTTTGGACATCCTGCAGGACTAAAAACAAAACCTGTCAAAGGGCAAAGGAGCTCTTAAGAGTCAATGACCATTCAAAATCACCGGGAGAGATGACCCCTTAGCCGTTGTCAAGGCAGAATTCTAGGAGAAGGAAAACTCTGATATAACACCTGCAACCCTGATGGTATCCAATGATGTTGACTTGTTCTTCTTTTTGGTAAATATCATCTTGGTTAAGAGAGTGGGACTGGCTTTGTGCAGTGCCTTTGCTCACTATAAAAGCTTCACGGCACAGGCATTGCTTTATATCTGGAGATCTCTCTGCACTTGTCGTCACATGGTACCATGGGCCCAGCACTGTGTCAATAATTGTCACAAGTGTAGTGTTTGTACCAGAGTTTTCAAGTCGCTGGCTGGACTAAAAAGTCACACTTGTTCAGCGCATCGGTAGGGGTTCTCCTACATGGATATAAAGTAGTGGCCGTACTCGAAAACGAGTTGGCAGCCACCATGTATGTATGTATGTATGTATATGAACTAGTAACGCCTGAAAGAGTCGAAAGGCGCCGTCGTGACATACGGTGTATCTTGAGCATTTTAAACGGGGCCGTCCCCACTTCAAGTGGGAACACAACTGTTTTCTTCCAGGGGAGGAGAAAGAGAGAAATAGTGAGAGAGAGAGAGAGAGAGAGAGAGAGAGAGAGAGAGAGAGAGAGAGAGAGAGAGAGAGAGAGAGAGAGAGAGAGAGATGAGAAAGGAATATAGAGGAAGAATCAACCCCAGTACTTGAGTGGTACTTTTTTTATCGACCTTGAAAAGACGAAAGGCAAAGTTGACCTCGGTAGGATCTATACCCAGAGATGCGCTGAGAGTCAGAATGAGTACCGCAAACCAATCTATCCATCTTTCTGACGACTCTGTCAATTCACCGCAGTTACATCATGTACATCGTGAAAAATATTTCTCTAGTAAATTGTATGAAATTAATAGCTTTTAAAAATAGACTCGTCTATACAATTACACAAAATAATGGTGTAAATAAATATTTACTGCATCTGTCTGACTGTCATTACGCTTGAAACGTTCTGAATTGAAGAGAATTCAAAATAGCAATGTAATCCTGTTCATCACTTAATGTTTGAATCAGGTTATATGATTTAGTGTAAAGCTGAACTTGATTTCTGTTGCTATTATTCATTATAAAAAAAAATTAAGAACAACAATGAAACAAATACTTTAATCCACAGCCCAACGAGTGTGGCTGGTTGATTCGTTAGTAAACGCTAGGAGGTTTAAAATCAAGAGCTGCTTACGTGTTAAGTAATCTCGATATTTAAAATAAGCAGAAAACACATTTGTACTCTATTTCAAAACAGTCATTTAAAGACAGAAAGCTGAAGAAATTACTTATGATTGATAATAAAAACATAAATAATACTTTTAAATTATTTCAAATCGTAAATGTATCATTAGGATTAATTATAGATATTAACTTGTCGATAAATTAATTGATTTTTTTTAATACTACCAAACTAATTAGTCATCAATTATAAGTGATAATCTCAACATAAATACTTTTTATACAAATTATACTGAATACCTTAGTATTTGCTTAGACACTGATGGTGTTAATACAAAGTTACAGTACCTATTGATGCTACTACCACCAAGATGAACCATTAAGAAAAATTCTACGTGGTTTTTCGACATGCTAACTATAACAGATAAATCCCTCTTAAATCACACTCTACCATTTCTAAAAAGAAAAATATATTCGATTATGTAATATGAAATAAATTAACTGAAAAGATGCAGTAGTCATGATCATATGTCTACTCCAGGTCTGACCTGTGGCTAAACAACAACTGTCATAAGATGTTGAACTCTCTCTCTCTCTCTCTCTCTCTCTCTCTCTCTCTCTCTCTCTCTCTCTCTCTCTCTCTCTCTCTCTCTCTCTCTCTCTCTCTCTCTCTCACACACACACACACATTCACATGTCAGATACACTCTCAAACACATCCATTTATATAAAGTACATACATACATACATACATACATACATACATACATACATACACACATACATACACATATATGATGGCTGCAACTCGAGTTCGAGTAATGCTATCGCTTGATACCAAAGCATGAGCAGTCGGACGTGGCTTTTTAGTTCTGCTAGGGTCCTGCACACTATTGCACAGACGTTGCAACAATGGGAGTCTTCCGCAGTAGTTGTTTTGGTGCAATTTCACATGACTTTTCAGTCCACCAACTGAGGCACACACTTTTCCACACTTCCCACAAACAAAAATGCCATATAATGCTCAGTTGACAGTGTCCCCGTGCACGTGGCTTCTCCAATAACTTCAAAACCCTACTTAGACATAACCGGCCCCTTCTTTACAGGTTAAATCAACTTGTAAGCCAAGATACTTAGACAACCATACTCAAGGCCCTTACGAGCACACCGCTTGAGCTGTTCACGCTCAACATGGTTTGTTTTAAATTCTCCATTTCTTTTGCCAGCTGGGTGAACTGGAGCAACGTGACACAAAGAACCGTGCTGAAGTTCACAACACGATGCTGGGAATCGAACTCACGATCTCACGATCTTAAGCCAGATACCCTAACTACAAAGCCTTCACATACATACATACATACATACATACATACATACATACATACATACATACATACATACATACATACATACATACATGAGGATTGCAGCGTCTTCACAGATGATTGCCGTCTCTTATTGATTCTTCATTGTCATCCCATCCGCATCCATGACTTCGTAGACGACTTCTGCAGATCTGCATAGTTTATGACACAGGTGACAGAAAGGAGTTGTGCTTTCCACAGGATTGGTGGGGGTCATTTTGTGAGACACAATCTTTATGCACCACCGTATGTTTTGGGAGTCTGTAACTGTTTCTACACACTTTGTTGCATACTACGCACGTTGTTTCACCAGGTCTTCATTGAGTAGTGTTGCGGGTGGTTATTCTTTCATGTGACTTCAGGTGATTAACATAACCAGCCTTTGAGAGAAGCACACGTTGACAGAATTTGCATGTCCAACTACTAATGACTTCATCAAGACTGTGAACATATCCCTTCCGGAGCTGACGCTTCAGTTGTTTATGTTCTAGACGACATTCTTCAAAAGTTTTGCAACTGCCCTTTATGCACATTCTCCACTCAGCCCTATTTAGAGCTATCTCCTCCCAGTTGTCTATATCAAATGCCAGCTCTTTGATATTGTTCTTGATGCTGTACCTTATTTTCGGTTTGTGTTGAGGCCTTTTTCCAAGATAGAGCTCACCGCAAAATAGTGTCTTTGGAATCCTGCTTTCTTTCATGCAGACGATATGTCCTGTCCAGCGCATTTGAGATGTTACTAGCGACTCAATGCTTTGGCATTCCGCTTTGACAAGGACATCGATGTCAAGAGTTCTGTCTTGAATAGTGTTCAGGTTTCGGAGGAGTATAAAAGAGCAGACAGAACACATGATCTATACACACACACCTTGATATTGTTGGCAATGTTGCGATTTGTAGAAAATCTCTTTTCCAATTTTCCGAAAGCAACAGAGGCCTTCTAGGAGCGCAGATGTATTTCGGCATCCAAGGAACCATCGTTTGACAGTGTGCTACCCAAGTAGACACATTTATCTACTACTACCAACCTGGTTCCACTAACCATGATATTGGGTTCAGCATATGGTTGTCCGGGAATAGAGGTAAACATTACTTAGGTCTTTTTATGACTGATTGTAAGCTCAAATGCTGTACACGAGGAAGAGAAACGCTCCATAATGTGTTGCATGTCAGCTTCTGTGTGTGCTAGGAAGTCAGCGTCGTCGGCGTAAAGAAGGTCTCTGATCAATCTTGAAAAGTCTTTGTTTTGGCATTAAACCTTAAGTATTGTAAAATGTAGAAATCATTGTAAAACGTATTCCAATTTATAATCAACTTATACAGTCAACTTGAAATAGAGATAAAGTGTGAAGCTAAGAAACATATCCCTGTTTGTCTCTGTGTTTTCACTAATGAAGAAGAAGAAGAAGAAGAAGAAGAAGAAGAAGGAGGAGGCGGGTGGAGGAGAGGGTGCGTGAGGGGCATAAGGAGGAGGAGGGGGAGGGAGCATGAGGAGGAGGAGAAGAAGAAGAAGAAGAAGAAGAAGAAGAAGAAGAAGAAGAATGGTGTAGTGGAATGTAATAGCATGAAGGAGGAGGACATATCGTGGAAGCGAAGGTAGGTTGTGAAAATATGTTTGCATTCCTATGTGTCTAACTAGAGTGAAAAATAAGAGAAAAAGAGATAGACACAGCCATCACGAGAGTTTGGAGAAAGGTGCGCCCATTTTCATATATAGAATGATTCTACAAATTTCTAGATTGCTATTATCAGGGCAATTGAGTGCCTGCTTACCTTATTCTATATCTTAGAGATTGAGAGAGAGAGAGAGAGAGAGTGAGAGAGAGAGATTGAATGGCTCTCTCTCCTTGCCTCTCATTCTCTCTTTCTTATATATATATATATATATATATATATATATATATATATATATATATATATATATATATATATATATATGAGAGACGTAAAATAAGAAAATTATAAAATTAACTTACTTATATATATATATATATATATATATATATATATATATATATTGTTATACTTTGGGAGGGTCATGTTGCCAATAAGAAACACACGCACCAGTTGCTTTCACTTCAATTTATTATATATTTATAAATTTATAAATTTACAAATTTACAAACTTATAAATTTCTGGTTGGTTGGTTCCACAACCAGATAGTTGTTTATATATAGTCATAGTCCTTTCGTCACACACTCTGTGACCTCTTCAGTGACTGGGGATTCCTTTCTTTGTTTCTGTGCCTTTCCTTTCTTCTATCCTACGCCATTTTGTTTCTGTGTATGTGTTGCGTGCTCAGTTTGCGCATGCGCCACATCCGGGTGTCTGTGTGTGTTTGTGTTCATTTATCTATTTGTTTATTTATTTATTTATTGTTGGTTGGTTGGTTGTTTGTTCTATGTGTGTGTGTGTTTTCATTTTGTCCTGTGTGTGTTTTCATTTTGTCCTTAATTGTAAGTTGTTTGTTCTATGTGTGTGTGTGTTTTCATTTTGTCCTGTGTGTGTTTTCATTTTGTCCTTAATTGTAAGTTGTGATGTTGCTGTTCCACTCATATTTTCTATTTAATTTTGGTTTTAATTCTTTTATGCTTACTGCCTCTGTAATTTGCCTAAACATTGCGTCTTTTCTGTGTGTGGATTCTATTTTTATTTCTATGCTCTCTAATCTACCCCTGTGTTCTATCTTAGCATGTTGGTAGAGCACAGATGATTCTTTATTATCTTGGAGGTCTCACCAGTGTTCATTTATTCGTTCCCCTATACTACGAGCTGTCTCACCTATGTACACTATATTTTTGTTTCTACATTGTCCTTCAGTACATCTTATGCTATGTACTGAAGGACAATGTAGAAACAAAAATATAGTGTACATAGGTGAGACAGCTCGTAGTATAGGGGAACGAATAAATGAACACTGGCGAGACCTCCAAGATAATAAAGAATCATCTGTGCTCTACCAACGTGCTAAGATAGAACACAGGGGTAGATTAGAGAGCATAGAAATAAAAATAAAATCCACACACAGAAAAGACGCAATGTTTAAGCAAATTACAGAGGCAGTAAGCATAAAAGAATTAAAACCAAAATTAAATAGAAAATATGAGTGGAACAGCAACATCACAACTTACAATTAAGGACAAAATGAAAACACACACAGGACAAAATGAAAACACACACACACATAGAACAAACAACTTACAATTAAGGACAAAATGAAAACACACACAGGACAAAATGAAAACACACACACACATAGAACAACCAACCAACCAACAATAAATAAATAAATAAATAAACAAATAGATAAATGAACACAAACACACACAGACACCCGGATGTGGCGCATGCGCAAACTGAGCACACAACACACACACAGAAACAAAATGGCGTAGGATAGAAGAAAGGAAAGGCACAGAAACAAAGAAAGGAATCCCCAGTCACTGAAGAGGTCACAGAGTGTGTGACGAAAGGACTATGACTATATATATAAACAACTATCTGGTTGTGGAACCAACCAACCAACCAGAAATTTATAAGTTTGTAAATTTGTAAATTTATAAATTTATAAATATATAATAAATTGAAGTGAAAGCAACTGGTGCGTGTGTTTCTTATTGGCAACATGACCCTCCCAAAGTATAACAATATCGGTTTCAACACACGATTTCAGATAAAAAATCTTGCTAAACAAATTCAGAAACAAAATATATATATATATATAAAATATGTAGTTTAGAAAGCCACAACAATGCAGATGGGAAATCTCGAGGTAAGAAGTGAGTGAGAAATAGGAGAAAAGTGAAAATGAACTACATATTTTACACATTTCACAATGCTTCAAGCAAACTTTAACACCCTTTTATATATATATATATATATATATAATGTAGTTGTTTACTAGGTTGTAAAAATTATCTGATACCAGACCTATATCCTGTATACACAGAGGAGATTGAGATAATATATTTTATATCCATGAGTGGCGGTTACTTGCAATACAAGTTTTACCAAGTGGATTTTCACAACCGCTAACTGATCACCCAATAGCAGAAACTTGTGTTGCATGTAACTGACTGTCATTCATTGAAGCTACACTAATTCACAGATCCGCACAGAGGTGCAGACAGGCAGACACTCGCTGGCCTATTGTCAACGTGCTGGCAAAGAGCCAATTATGCCTCACTCATAGAAGGTTGGTTCATTTAAATTTCGAGTCATTTCTCACACATTTCAACAGCGATGCTAACACCACACTGCATTATCACACTATCAAAAACACACCTTGCATTCCTTCAAACATCTTTCGTTATTTTCTCATTCGCCACATGATTTCATCGTAAATCATGTGGTGAATAACATCACATCACCTCAACAAGCAATTACAGCTACTGGTTTCGTCAACCATAGCAAGACATCACAATAACATTTTTTTTCAACTCACTGAGACACACATACACATCACTTGCCAACAATTTCGTCTTTTTCTTTCGTATGAGACAGCAATCACGTGACATCCCACAGGCGCTGCAACCAGCTCACGGTAGTGGGATTAGGGTGTGTAAGCTCCACGCTCTCAGGTAGGCACTCATTGTCTTCTGCAGTCTACTCAGGAGAGCCACACTGGCAGGCTTCTGATGACCGCAGCCCTCAGTAGTGCATGGTTGCATTGAATTGGCCGTCACCTGTTCGTAACCGATTCAGGGACACCAACTCCCTCCGAGAGAGGTTAATACCTAGTAGGAGGGCTGTATTGGGGTTGACATTCGGTTAGGCCAGTCGAGATGTCTGTTGCCAGCCAGCCCTCTGCGTCTGAAGCATGTTGAAAGTTGACCAACCACCTATTCACGTCATCACTACAACCATTTCTACTACAATTGAACTTTCAACAAGTCACAATCCGCTAAATAAGTAAATATAAATGTGTGTGTGTGTGTTCAAAACCAGCATAGAGAAGGATGTAAATGGGATTTGCCCACTATACAGGAGCAAATCATGGAATAGTATAGAAATGACTAAGAGGAAGATAAAGAAGACCAACTCATGACAACCGGAAATACCAGTGTGTCATGTTCGTTGACGCTACCCATAGAAGCGAACTAATTCATCGATTTAGGAAAGCGTTAGATATACTGAACCTAAGAATTAACGTGGTAGAAAAATCAGGAACTCTCATAATATCCCTGATCAGTAGGACATATCCTTTTAAGAAACTTCCTGTACTGATAGTAACTGTATAGTATGTATGGTAAGTCCGCAAGTAAACTGCAAATGTATGAATGCAGTCTATAGGATAAAGTGTACAGAGGAACGGTGTAGAAACATGACAATGACAATATTTATAGGTGAGACAGCCCGTAGCATAGGAGAAAAACTGAAGGAACATTCGTCAGAACTCAAAGAAGAAAAACTCGTCAGTAATATACCAGCATGGGAACTCGGTAGATAACAAAGAAATAAAGATCCTATCCAGACATAGAACCGACACAACACTCAGACAAATTACAGAGGCCACACGTATAATAGAGAGCACACCAAACTTCAACAGAAAACACGAATGGAATAGTAACACCCTCACAACACTACAGAACGACAGAAGACAGAATAGGACACAATAAAAAAAACATAGAAAGACACAGACAGAGAAATATTGAAACCTACACACGTACACAAGACAAACACAAATATACACACACAGGCACAGACGCAAACGCATGTGCAGATAGGTACACGTACCACAGAAAGACAAAATGGAGCAAACAAAATAAGACCAAAAGGAAGAGGAAGCATATAGGAAAACAAATAGTCATTGAGGAGGTCACAGAATATGTGACGAAATAACTTTGATGAACTAACTAATAACCAATAATAAAACTGAAATGAAAATCAAATAGTTTGTGCGTTTTTATTGGCAATATTGGTGACATAACCCTCTCCAAATATAACAATATATATGTATACAGCAAACAGACTTTTTTTTAAAGATTTACTAAAGTAATTCGCAACTAAAATCTTTAGTAAAACAAACTAATTTCTTAAAATTTTTAATGAAGCTTTACGTTTTACTGATGATCAAATTGAAAGCACAAATTCTAATGGCGACAAGTTTTATTTATTTGTTTGTTTATATACCTTTTTTTACAGCAAAATGATGATTGTTGAAAAAATAATGAAACAAATTCCCCTTTTGAAAATAAGACCAATTCTAAATTCAGACTCAACGCCTGCACACAAGTAATCATCCTCATCCTGGCACGGCTTGTTTGGGGGCATTTTAAACCTAGCAACTCCCATCGCTCTCAAAGTCTGAGCACAACCGATTTCTTTCAGAAAAAGGAAGAAAGTGATAAAGAGCAATAGAGTTAGAATCAACTCCAGTACTGGGATGGTACTTTGATCGCGAAAGGATGAAAGGTAAACTTGACTTCAGAGGGATTTGAACTCTCTGCAATGAGCCGGAACAGATCCCAAGACATTTTAAATCGACGTCCTAACGACTCTGCCAATTTGTCGCCTTCCTCACAGAATTACTAATAAGCCATTTAAAAGCTGATTCAATTCAGTGCAAAAAATGGCTTATTTGACATTTGGAAAAAACTAGAAAATAACATGCATACAAACAAACAAACATACATACATACACACATACATACATACAAACAAACAAACATACATACATACACACATACATACATACATAGTCAGTCGACGCGATCAGTCGCACATTTTGGCGTCGGAGACTATTCATTAAATTTAAGATGAATACTATCTCCGAGAGTAATGCCACAACTATTATTCTAACTATATCCACGGAAGACACCTTTTATTCGAATTCGTAGAGATATCCGACTAAATACATAATTCATTTTACAAGGATTTGCTACAAACAGCATGGCTGAACACAACATCAACAACAACATCAGTGGAATACCGAAGAAAAACGAGAAAGGTAAACAAAATTTATTCAGTTGTAGCTACAGAAGAAACCGAAATTATAAATCACATTTCTCTTGGAGTTGCGAACTTAATGATGATTTGTTTAATTGTTATAAAATGGCAAAAAACAATCCCTCCGTTGGCTATATGAACCTAATGAAGCTACACTGGGACGAAATACACCCAGAACTAAATCACTTCACAGCGAAACAAGCGACGTTTGTTGAACGTAAAAATAAGATAAATATTATTAATTGTAAGTCCCCCAGAATAAACATGGAATCAATAACACGTGCTACAAGTCGCCATGCTACTAGAGTTCCGAGTAGCCAGGTCCCACGGTGCCTTGAAACAACTATGCCTGTAAGAAATTTGACGCCACGTGTACCATGTAAGTCTACCTCGAATGCTGGGGAAACTATCGATAATAATAATAATAATAATCGAAGAAATTTGACACCACGTGTACCATCCAAGTCTACCTCGGCTATTGTGGAAAATACTATCGATAATGATAATAATCAAAAGTATAAACAATTGAAAATGTTTCCTCAACGAAATCTTCAAGAGAGAAATTAATTCATGTATAAACATTTCTCTTGTTGAACGTATTAAAACAACAATATTTAATAAAAACCAAATAATGAAATATTACGGGTTATTCACGAAATAGGGGATGAATATTTACGACGGATAAAAACCCCAACATTTTGGCAAATCAACGCCTGTTTATATGCCTTAGCAACGACAGTGAAGCATTATCTTGGTGATAGCAGAGATATTAACAAGAACAGAACACCACCAAAAATACCATCATATATAACTAAAATAGAAAAAAAGATTGCTGACCTACGAAAAAACATAGGACAATGCTCCTTACATGCAAACAAACACAAAATAAACCTCACTCCTCACCAACAAAGAGTGAAAAATAAAATCGAGACGATGTTTGGTAACAGTAGAACCAGAACTCTCCAATATAAGCTGATCACCCTCAAACAAGAATTGAGAGCTGTTAGCGAAAAACGCCTATACCTGGAAAGGGTAGATGAAAGAAAAGTGCTTAATAAAAGATTCAGACGAAACCAAACATCAGTCTATAGAGATATGAAGGGCAAAATAATAAGTGTCACTGAGGCCCCATTCCAGAAAGATACGGGGCGAAAAGAAGAATTTCAACCAAGATACAGTGTGGCTAAAAGAAATCCGAAAGAACTATTGCTCCTACACTACAACAAAAACATACGAAATAAGTGAGGGTACCCTTGAGACTGTGATAGGAAAACTCCAAGATAAGAAAACACCAGGAAGAGACATGATTGTCGGTTACTGGTACAAAAAACTGATATTCTATCGGAGGTATCTTACCAACAAGTTCTTAAGGGAGATACAGTTATACCAGAATGGTTGACATTAGCACAAACATTACTGGTCCCCAAGAACAAATACACCCACTTGACAAAAAACTACCGACCCATTGCATGCCAGAACCTGATGTATAAGATGTATACAACCTGCTTGAACCTATTCCTCCAAGATCACTGTGAAAATAATAAAATCATCACAGATGAACAAGCAGCTGGAAAGAAAGGGGTTTGGGGATGTGCTGAACAACTCCTAATCAATAAAACCGCGATGTCGGAGGTGCGACAACTTAGGAGGAATATGGCTACAGTCTGGCTGGACTACAGGAAAGCTTTCGATTCTGTTCCCCATTCTTGGAAGATAGAGGCCCTCCGACTTGCTAAAGTCCCAGACATTATTGTCAGAGCCATAGAGAGGCTGTCTTCTTCTTGGGCTACTATCCTAAGGTTAAAGACAGAGAGGGAGGACTCTATTTTCACTGATAAAATAAAATATTGCAGGGGTATAGTTCAGGGAGACAATCTCTCTGTGATATTATTCATCCTGCCATTAAACCCCTTGTCCTTTCTTCAATGTGAAGGATACATCATTGGCTCACAGGAGGACAGAAATACGAACCTAACCCATAATTTCTTTGTAGATGATCTGAAACTCTACACCAAGAACATGGATGGGATAAAGAAAAATCTTGACCTGGTTGCAACATTCTCAAAGGATATAGGAATGGAGTTTGGCCAAGATAAATGCTCATATATGACTGTAAAGCGGGGAAAATAGCAACCTAATCTAGCAACATTTGTATCAATGGCCTAACTGTTTCACCAATATCTGATGAGGAATGCTACAGATACCTGGAGATAGATGAGAACATATCCTATAATGGTATCTGTAATAAGGAACGCGTAACCAGGGAATACTAGACCCGATTAAGAAAGATATGGTCATCGGAACTCTCTGCGCAAAAACAAAACAGTGGCTCACAATGTGTTTGCTGTGCCTGTCCTAACACCAACTTTTGGAATACTCGATTGGAACTTGATAGACAAAATTCGAGCGATTGATGTTAGAACTCGAAAAATACTAAACAACACCGGAAACTTCCACATCAACAGTAACATAGACCGCCTCTACTTGAAACGTATATAGGGAAGCAGAGGCCTAACATCAGTCCAGACAACATTTGAATGTCGCATCACATCTCTCCGACAACATCTACGAACCTCAAAGCGTAGGAGCCCTTCTCTCGAGCAAGTCTATCTGCATGAAACAGATAAGATCATGAGAGTTGGGAAGGAACTCCTTGAGAGGTATTCTCTGTGTGATAATCTAAAACTCACACCCAGGGAAGTCGCTCAGCAGTATCGCAGTGAATCCATGGATGAAAAACTGCATGCTTATCAGCAAAACATCATGCATGGATATGTTGCCAGGAAGCTCCAGAGTGAGAGTAATATAGATAAAGAAAGTAGTCTACCTTGGACCAACAACCGCTATATTGGCTCCCACTTTGAAGGATACGCTTTTGCAATCCAAGAATAGGAAATCGACACGAATTACCTGATTCACAAAAGAGATAGAGATGCAGGCAAAACACCTCGATGTGATAACAAGTGCAGACTCTGCAGAACTAACATCGAGGATATCACCCATGTCATAAGCAGCTGTCCAAAGATGTCATCACGGTACTATCTACCTATGCGGCATGATGTAGTGGCCAAAACACTGTACAATGCAAACAGTACAAAAGATAGCCGATAATAAACACATTAAAAGCTACAGCAATGTGGAAGACATACATATACATAATATGAAAGAGTACTGGTGGAATGTTCCAGTAAAAACCCCAATAAAATACAAGCATGATAGACCAGATATTATGATATGGGACAGGGAAAAGAAGGCATGCACAGTAGTGGAAATTAGCTGCCCAGCAGATGCCAATATAATATCAAAGATTAGCGAAAAGGAGAATATTTATGCAGAACTGATGAGAAATCTGCAAATTCTCCACTCTGATCATACCTTCAGATTTATGCCTGTGATTATTGGGGCACTGGGATATGTTAGTAACTGCCTCAATACAAATCTTGAGAAGCTGGGCTTCACAGGAACAGAAAGAACATAACTAGTTAGGAAATTACAAGTACAATCCATTAATGGAACTGTAAAAATATGTAAAACATTCCAAAAATTTTGCATCTAATAACTGCATATACACATGTACAGATACTAAGCATATACACATGCACACATACAACTCAAAACATACACATACACACATACAATAACATCCATATCATGCATACATATCTACCTAGTTGATGTGTAAATTCCAATGAGAGAGTCTTGAGTCTATGTTAGAAACCGACTCTCTCTCTATTGGCAAACATTTGTGAAATTATAAAACCAGAAGAACATATATACATACATACATACATACATACATACATACATACATACATACATACATACATACATACATACATACATACATACATACATACATACATACATATTTTTCTCCTTTTTTTATTATTTTTTATTTTCTATAACTGACTAATAAATAAACAAAACTAGATTCCCCCTTTCTTAAGCCCTCTTCCATTTCTTTTACTTCATCTTCATGGAAGAAATATCTTCATCTTTTTCTTATCTTTATATCTCCCCTACACATCTTTCATCCTTCTCCTCCTCCTTTTAGGAGAACCTCCATCAAATGTGTGTGTGTGTGTGTGTGTGTGTGTGTGTGTGTGTGTGTGTGTGTGTGTGTGTGTGTGTGTGTGTGTGTGTGTGTGTGTGTGTGTGTGTGTGTGTGTGTGTGTGTGTGTGTGTGTGTGTGTGTGTGTGTGGTTCAAGAAATGACAAGACAAACACAGAGATGCAAAAACACAAAAGTCTTATTAGTATCACTCTTAGGAGGAAGTAGAAGGGGATTTGAGGTTTCGGCCATAAGTCCTTCTTCAGGAAATGGAGAGTTCTGAAAGAGAGAGAAACGGTTGGAACATCGAAGTTGTGAAAACAAAAAGAAATTAAGAAGGCTGGCGTGGTAGGTGAGTAGTCTGACATTCGGGAGTGGATGTTATGTGTGCAGATAGAGCTTATTTCATGGGTGTACATTATTGCTTCTGTGTGTGTGTGTGTGTGTGTGTGTGTGTGTGTGTGTGTGGTGGGTATCGTTCATGCGTGTGTCTGTGTATTTTTTATGTAGTTGTGTTTGTGAGTGTACGTGCGTGTATGGGTGTGTATATGTTTATGAGTTTTGTAGTTTTGTGTGTATATGTGTGTTTTTGTATGTGTGTATGTGTGTGTGTGAATTTTCTTTTTTGTGTGCATGTGTGTGTATATATTTCTTCGTTATTACTGTTTTGCCTTTTGCATACACACATGCACACCCTCTCTCTCGCACACACATATATATAGATGCGGGAACTAAACGGATAAAAAACACAGAGAAACGATACAGTTCAATGAAAATATACATTAGCTTAACGCTTGATATAGTAGGCAAAGAGTTTTAACATTTCGGGCGTTGGTCATTCATCAGAAGAAATAGAAAGATAGATGAGAGTGAAAAGAGGAAAAAAACAGAAATTCTTTTTTTTTCTGAGAGAAAGCCCGAGTGAGTTTAGTCAGGCATTTGGGGGAAATCCCATATATAGGGTACTTTACTGCTATAACTTTTCCTCTTGTATCTGACTTATAGATCTTTTAGCTTCTTTGTTAACCTTACAAACTTATTGATAAACAAAAAGAAATTTGGGAAGCCTGTACGACTTTTAAAAAATGAAAAAATTGTTTTAACACTCCACGAGCATTTTAAACTTCAACATTTTTATATTTCTACTTGTGTGGAAGAGAACTTATTTTCTTCTCTCTCTCTCTCTCTCTATATATATATATATATATATATATCACTCTCTCTCTCTCCCACTCTCTCTCTCTCTCTCTCTCTCTCTCTCTCTCTCTCTCTCTCTCTCTCTCTCTCTCTCTCTCTCAATATATATATATATGTATGTATGTGTATGTATGTATGTTCTTCTGGTTTTATAATTTTATAAATTTTTTCCCAATAAAGAGAGAGTCGGTTTCTAACATAGACACAAGACTCTCTCATTGGAATTTACACAACATCAACTAGGTAGATTATGTATGCATGCATGTGTAGATATGGATGTTATTGTATGTGTGGATGTGTATGTTTTGAGTTGTATGTGTGCATGTGTATATGCTTTGCATCTGTACATGTGTATATGCAGTTATTAGATGCAACATTTTTGGAATGTTTTACATATTTTTACTGTTCCATTAATGGATTGTACTTGTAATTTCCTAACTAGTTGTGTTCTTTCTGTTCCTGTGAAGCCTAGCTTCTCAAGATTTGTATTGAGGCAGTTACTAACATACCCCAGTGCCCCAATAATCAGAGGCATAAATCTGAAGGTGTAATCAGGGTGAGTATCTGCAGAATTCTCATCAGTTCTGCATAAATATTCTCCTTTTCGTTAATCTTTGATATTATATTGGCATCAGCTGGACAGCTAATTTCCACTACTGTGCATGCTTTCTTCTCCCTGTCCCATATCATAATATCTGGTCTGTTATGCCTGCATTTTATTGGGGTTTTTACTGGAACATTCCACCAGTACTCTTTCATATTATGTACATGGATGTCTTCCACATTGCTGTAGCTTTTAATGTGCTTATTATCGAGGCTATCTTTTTTACGAACTGCATTGTACAGTGTTTTGGCCACAACATCATGCCTCATAGGTAGATAGTATCGCGATGACGTCTTTGGACAGCTGCTGATGACATGGGTGATATCCTCGATGTTAGTTCTGCAGAGTCTGCACTTGTTATCACATCGAGGTGTTTTGCCTGCATCCCTATCTCTTTTGTGAATCAGGTATTTCGTGTCGATTTCCTGTTCTTGGATTGCAAAAGCGTATCCTTCAAAGTGGGAGCCAATATAGCGGTTGTTGGTCCAAGATAGACTACTTTCCTTATCTATATTACTCTCACTCTGGAGCTTCCTGGCAACATATCCATGCATGATGTTTTGCTGATAAGCATGCAGTTTGTCATCCATGGATTCACTGCGATACTGCTGAGCGACATCCCTGGGTGTGAGGTTTTGATTATCACACAGAGAATACCTCTCAAGGAGTTCCTTCCCAACTCTCATGATCTTATCTGTTTCATGCAGATAGACTTTCTCGAGAGAAGGGCTCCTACGCTTTGAGGTTCGTAGATGTTGTCGTAGATATGATGCGACATTCAAATGCTGTCTGGACTGATGTTAGGCCTCTGCTTCCCTGCATACGTTTCAAGTAGAGGCGGTCTATGTCACTGTTGATGTGGAAGTTTCCGGTGTTGTTTAGTATTTTTCGAGTTCTAACATCAACCTCTCGGATTTCGTCTATCGTCCAATCGAGTATTCCAAAAGTTGGTGTTAGGACAGGCACAGCAAACACATTGTGAGCCACTGTTTTGTTTTTGCGCAGAGAGTTCCGATGACCATATCTTTCTTAATCGGGTCTAGTATTCCCTGGTTACGCGTTCCTTATTACAGATACCATTATAGGATATGTTCTCATCTATCTCCAGATATCTGTAGCAGTCCTCATCAGATATTGGTGAAATAGTTAGGCCATTGATACAAATGTTGCTAGATTAGGTTGCTATTTTCCCCGCTTTACAGTCATATATGAGCATTTATCTTGGCCAAACTCCATTCCTATATCCTTTGAGAATGTTGCAACCAGGTCAAGATTTTTCTTTATCCCATCCATGTTCTTGGCGTAGAGTTTCAGATCATCCACAAAGAAATTATGTGTTAGGTTCGTATTTCTGTCCTCCTGTGAGCCAATGATGTATCCTTCACATTGAAGAAAGGACAAGGGGTTTAATGACAGGATGAATAATATCACAGAGAGACTGTCTCCCTGAAATATACCCCTGCAATATTTTATTTGATCAGTGAAAATAGAGTCCTCCCTCTCTGTCTTTAACCTTAGGATAGTAGCCCAAGAAGACAGCCTCTCTATGGCTCTGACAATAATGCCTGGGACTTTAGCAAGTCGGAGCGCCTCTATCATCCAAGAGTGGGGAACAGAATCGAAAGCTTTCCTGTAGTCCAGCCAGACTGTAGCCATATTCTTCCTAAGTTGTCGCACCTCCGACATCGCAGTTTTGTTGATTAGGAGTTGTTCAGCACATCCCCAAACCCCTTTCTTTCCAGCTGCTTGTTCATCTGTGATGATGTTATTATTTTCACAGTGATCTTGGAGGAATAGGTTCAAGCAGGTTGTATACATCTTATACATCAGGTTCTGGCATGCAATGGGTCGGTAGTTTTTTGTCAAGTGGGTGTATTTGTTCTTGGGGACCAGTAATGTTTGTGCTAATGTCAACCATTCTGGTATAAATGTATCTCCCTTAAGAACTTGTTGGTAGAGGTCAGTTTTTTGTACCAGTAGCCGACAATCATGTCTCTTCCTGGTGTTTTCTTATCTTGGAGTTTTCCTACCACAGTCTCAAGTGTACCCTCACTTATTTCGTATGTTTTTGTTGTAGTGTAGGAGCAATAGTTCTTTCGGATTTCTCTTAGCCACACTGCATCTTGGTTGAAATTCTTTTCACCCCATATTTTGCTCCAAAAGGAATTTATGTCTCTCAGTGACACTTATTATTTTGTTCTTCATATAGACTGATGTTTGGTTTCGTCTGAATCTTTTATTAAGCACTTTTCTTTCATCTACCTTCTTCAGGTATCGGCGTTTTTCGCTAACAGCTCTCAATTCTTATATTGAAGAGTTCTGGTTCTACTGTTACCAAACATCGTCTCGATTTTATTTTTCACTCTTTGTTGGTGAGGAGTGAGGTTTATTTTGTGTTTGTTTGCATGTAAGGAGCATTGTCCTATGTTTTTTCGTAGGTCAGTAATCTTTTTTCTATTTTAGTTATATATTATGGTATTTTGGTGGTATTCTGTTCTTGTTAATATCTCTGCTATCACCAAGATAATGCTTCACTGTCGTTGCTAAGGCATATAAACAGGCGTTGATTTGCCAAAATGTTGGGGGTTTTATCCGTCGTAAATATTCATCCCCTATTTCGTCAATAACACGTAATATTTCATTATTTAGTTTTATATTAAACGTTGTCGTTTTAATACGTTCAACAAGAGAGATATTTATATATGAATTAATTTCTCTCTGGAAGATTTCGTTGAGGGAAATTTTCAATTGTTTTACTTTTGATTATTATCATTATCGATAGTATTTTCCACAACAGTCGAGGTAAACTCGGATGGTATACGTGGTGTCACATTTATTCGATTATTATTATTATCGATAGTGTTTTCCCCAGCATTCGAAGTAGACTTAGATGGTACAGGTGGTGTCAAGTTTCTTACAGGCATAGTTGTTTCAAGGCGCTGTTCGACGTGGTTGCTAGGAAGTCTAGTAGCATGGCGCCCTGTATGTATGTATGTATGTATGTATGTATGTATGTATGTATGTATGTATGTATGTATGTATGTATGTATGTAGATGATTGCGATCTTGTAGCGCACACAGAGAGTGATATGCAGTACATTTTGAATACATTTTCTGACGCTTGCACTGCCCTAGGTCTGACTGTCAGTCTCAAGAAAACCGTCGTCATGTACCAACCTGCCCCTGGTAAGCAGTACACTGAACCAAACATCTATGTGTATGGCAAACGACTTGGAGTGGTTGATCAGTTTGTCTACCTGGGAAGCACTGTCAATCGATACAGCAACCTTGACAGTGAAATCTCACTTAGGATTAGGAAAGCAAGTGATGCTTTCGGAAAGCTAGAAAGGCGATTCTGGGGTCGGCGAGATATATGCAGGAGGACAAAGGTAAAGGTGTACAGGGCATGTGTGCTCTCTTGTCTTCTTTATGCCTGCGAGACCTGGGTCACATATCGACACCACCTTAAGCAATTGGAGCGTTTCCATCAGATGTGTCTCAGACGGATCCATGGCGTTCACTGGAGGGACCACAACGGTGATGTCGAGATTTTGGAAAGCTCTATGTGTGACAGTATAGAAGCTCTTGTGCTTAAGCAACGACTCCGTTGGAGTGGTCACCTTGCCAGGATGAAGGATTCTAGAATACCAAAACAACTCTTTTATGGAGAGTTGGTTAAAGGAAAACGACCGCCACATAAACCAAAAAAGAGGTATAAGGATTCCTTGAAAGCCTCTCTGAAAGACGCTAACATCTTTGCTGATACATGGGAGAATATTGCTGCTGATCGTAATAAATGGAGAAAGACTGTATATGAGAGAAAAGTTGCCTTTGAGGCATCTCGAATCGCATACGAGAAAGTAAAGCGGGATGTGAGGAAGGGCATTACTGTTGCACTTCCAGGCGGCGAGGGTCCTCCTATGGTGCTGACATGCAGCGTATGTGCGAGACTCTGCCTAAGCAAAGCTGGACTCGAAAGTCATCTTCGCAGTCATAAAGTAAGACCAGTGGTTGACTACCAGGCTGCTGTTGGAGATGCTACTCATCATGCTTGCCAAACATGTGGTAGAGAATGTACATCAGCAGGAGGGCTCAAGCGACATGCAAAAGTACACGAACTCCAACCACAGCGGACTATTCCCAGTGAATGTTTTGGTTGCCGACTCTGTGCAAGACATTTTAGATCATTGGCTGGGCTAAAAAGCCACATTCGATCGCAGCGCTGTTAGTTGCTATCGTGCGTGTGTGTGTGTGTGTATATATGCTTATGTGTGTGCGTGTGTGTGTATATATATATGTATATGCATATTATTATTGTTGTTGTCGTTATTATTATTGTTGTTATGATTATTATTATTATTATTGTTATTAATGTATGTGTGTGTGTATATGTGTGTGTGAGTGTGTGTGTGTCTGTATATGTGTATGTATATATTTCTTTTCTTTCTTTTCTTTTTATTTATTTATTATTATTTTTTTTTTTTTCTTTCTCCTCGTGCAATGGCCATACTCGATAACGAGGGGGCAGCTATCATCATGTATGTATGTATGAATATATGTATATAAAGACAATGCTGGCTCGTATATAAAACCCGCTACTTTACTGTGCTGGATATCTTGCACTCTGTTTGTCTCTGGGCTTCTTGGTATTGCTAATGAGAGTCGTTGTGGTGTTGTGCAAGCTGTACTCGACCTTGCTCGGGCATTGCTGACACTTAACTTCTTGTGTTCTTGATATTTGAAGTCCAGTAGTGATGGGAAGGCGGTGACACGTACAGATCTGACGGGATGGAGGTACATAGCTGCCGACGTGCACACTAGCGGCCCTCGGTAGATACCTGTTAGAGGTTATACTCTGACCTGGATAGGTAGGAAACTTGAAGATCGTAGGGAGATTCACCGTAGTCTCCATACTATGTGAGCTGCCCCGCTGTATTACTGACGGAATCATGGCACTCCGTCTCCATCTAAGTAGATATAGATACACTACCCTGATTATCATCTATGCACTTATCCTAATGTGTACTGAGTACGACAAGAACCTGTTTTACGTCCGAAATGTACTGCCATCTGTCCCAATTCGGACAAGATTATCCTTCTTGTTGACTTTGTAGTGACCTACACTCCGCGGGCTCACATACATTCTCTGTGCGTGATTTGGCTAAGCTCAGCCAATCAGCGCCAGTAGAAGAGAATGTGTCTCTACGCGCCCTGAGGGAAAAGTTCCCGCGTTGATTTGAAGAATCAGCCTCTCGCTTCCTGGCTGTGAAAAGGTAAACAACTAACTTTCTTTCGTCGTGAAATCATTAGCCAAGATGTAACACAACAACTTAACCACGGCCTGGCAACATTTCCGCCAGTAGACCGTGCCTCCTGAATTCATTAATTCGTTGTTTCATCTCTCTTGGCATGTCAGCTATTCAGCTCTACTCAACTCAATCTTCGTAAATAAATATTGTACATACAACCCAGTGTCCTGTTATAACTTCAATGCCAGAGTCGGTAAGGGTTAGAATTGCCTTGGGCAATTTGCTGTAGGTAATGCAAACGACGCGGTTTACTCCTCCTTAAACTGTTCACCGAGTTTAAGTTGTTTATTTCCAGCACACAATTCCAGCACAAAGGTAACCGTGTAACAACATGGAAGCACCCAAGAGCTAATCAATGGCACTTCTTCTTGGACTACGTGATTGTCCGTAAGCAAGATGTTTGCAATGTCCGTTCTTTTCGTGATGCAGAATGCTGACAGACCTCGCCCTGGTTAGAGCGAAGATACGCTTGGCCATTAATCTACTCCGTCACGTAAGACAGTCAAGCTTCCCAAACGTCTTGATGTTGCTAAACTCCACTCCCCAGATACATAGGCCATCCTGCAAGATAGGCTCGGAACATTGACATATTCTAACATATGGAAGGGAACCCGAGATCAAATCTACAATGCCACTTAGGATGTAGATGGCATAGTTTTCTCCAAATCTTGGGACTGGTTTTATGAAAATAACCAAGCAATAATTGCAATTCTTACCACCAAGAATAATATACGTAGCTGTCTCTTGCAGGAAAATCTATCAGAGCCATGGAGAAGACAACCAAACGAAGATTTTAAGCAAGCTAAGGCTGATGCACTGCTGTAACAGAGATGCAGGCTAAAAATAGCAAATAGCTACACAGCTTAATAAAGCAAAGTGATTAGACCTCGTGCGGCAAGAATCACACCTCTGAGGACAAAAGTTGGCTAGGGTGTACACACAACTATGGACAAAATCACCAGTCGATGGAGAGAACACTTTTAAGAACTCCTGAACAGAGACTCTCATGTGGGTGCTACACTTTTAGATTCTATAGATCAGAAGCCCATAGTTTACGCAATGGATGCGCCATCCCCCCTGGAAGAGGTACGTAACTCCATTGCTAAACTAAATCTTGGAAAAGCAACTATTTAGATTTGGAGTGGAGAGATGCTATTATGATTCTTCTGTACATGGGCAAATGTACCCGTGAACTTTGTAGAAACACAGGAGCATTGCCGGAAAGATCTTGTCTAGGATAATTCTATCCAGACTGAACTCCCATATCTGCGGCTTTAGAGCTAACAGGGGAACTACAGACATGATGTTTACAGCGCGCCAAATGCAAGAAACAGGACCAGTGCTTAAATCAGGTCTTTATCGATCTCACAAAGACTTTTGATACGGTCAATAGAGAAGCACTCAAGGTCATTCTTGGAAAGCTGGGCTGTCTCCAACACTTCATCAACTTGGTCAAGTCCTTCCATGATGGAAGCTTCTGTCAATGTTGGAGGTATTATGTCTGAACAAATAAAAATAGAGAACAGTGTTAATCAAGGAAACTTGGGTGCACCGACTTTGTTTTCCATCTTCTTCTCTGTTGTTCTTATTGGCGCTTTCAAGAACTATAACCAAGGTGTGTATGTACGATATCACAGGGCAGGCAAACTTTTCGACATACGCCGCTTTGCAGCTAATTCGAAAGTTCTTCTGACTCTTGTCCATGATCTCCTCTACGCCGATGACTGCAACCTGGTTTCGCACACTGTCGGTGATATGCAGTGTTTCAATCAGTCTGGATAAAACGGTTGCCATGTTTCAACCAGCACTTTACCTATATCGGCAGTACGATAAACCATCATTGTTCCCTCGACGATCAAATATCTCTCCCACTTAAGAAAGCCACCGACGCCATTTCTGCTCATCATGACCGCGTGCAGTCTCTCATAAAGGCCTGGAAAAGAAAACGAAGATAGATGTCTATAATGCCTGTGTTCTTAAAAGCCTTTTTTACTCGTACGAGACCTGTGTGGTTTACAGGTAACATTGGAGTGCTTCCCCTTAAGGTTGGCATTCACTGGATCTTACATATTCCAGACACAGAGGCACTGAATCAAGCTGATACACTCAAAAGCTCATATACACAAGTACCGCGTTCGCTGAGCAAGCCATCTGATACAGTTGGGTGATAGTCATATCCCCATACAGATGCTTTACGGAAAGCTGGCTGGAGGGAAAATGTCTCAGCAAAAACCTAAGAAGTGTTTCAAGGAATGTGTCAAAGACTCGCTATCCCAATTCGATCTCGATCATCACAATTGGAAATACAGGTTGGTGACAGAAACAAGTGGAGGAAACAAATATTCGAAGGATGTCGCACATTCCATGCAAAGTCAATAAGCTGGGCATAAACCAAAAAGAGTTGCCCGCACGGAAGAAGTAGACCTAGCTGTTCCTTAATTTGTTTGCCATGAGTTTGGTCGAATATGTTTGTCAAACGCAGGACTCCAACGCCATCTCAGGAGTCACATAGACCACCCGACAGCAGATTATGCTTATTTTTACCGACAGGCCGAAAACACGGATTTAGTTTCCAGGTCTTGCAGCAAACTCTGTAAGTCTTCCACCGACTTCAAAAGTCACTGTCTGTCTCACGTTAGGAACAATGAAGTATAAGTCAACCTGTCAGAGATGGTCATGCTCGTCTAACGAGTAGACAGCCATCATGTATGTTATTTAGTAATACCACCACTCAATGCTACTACTTATACGGAGTGACACTAATAGAAAGTGTGTTCTTCTCACGGTATCACTGTGTTATATGTTGCTAGACAGCAGAGTGTTTACATTATGCATGAGAGAATGATGTTTCACTTTTAAATATTTTTATTCATTATCGAACATAACATGTTTCACGGATGATCGGTTTTAGTTCTTAATCGATATGGAATCAGAGCCGATCATCTACGACACATGCGTTACGTTCGAAAATGAATTTAAAAAAAACATGTTAAAATGAAACATCTCTCTCTCTCTCCACACACACATATATATATATGTGTGTGTGTGTGTGTGTGTGTGTGTGTGTGTGTGTGTGTGTGTGTGTGTGTGTGTGTGTGTGTGTGTGTGTGTGTGTGTGTGTGTGTGTGTGTAAAAGGTAAACGGAAATAACAAAAATAACAAAACAAACGGCACAGTACATGGAAGTAATATATCAATTTAACGCTTGAAATAACAAGAAAAGAGTCTTAACGTTTCGGACACTAATCCTTCATCAGAAGATAGAATTAGAAATAGAAGATAAATAGAAAGTAAAAAGTGATAAGAGGAAGGAACGGGGAAAATGAGGAGAAAAACAAGTGTGTATCCAGTCGGCTATCTTAGAGAATTAGTTGTGTGTGTGTGTGTGTGTATATATATATATATATATATATATATATATATATATATATATATATTTATTAAAATAACAGATTAAAGTTTAAACAAAGAATCGCTGCTTTCACCCTTAACGGGATCTTCTGAAACTAACAAAGTCAATCTGTGAACGTAGAAATGAGTATTTCAAAAAACGTTGCAACCGGAGGAAGACAGGAAGACGATACTTTTGTTCGTGGAGACGTTCCCTGGCAAAGAACGGGAAAAAACGAATATAATACGGGGTTGATAAAATAAAGTACCAGTAATGCACTGGGATAATTGCTGGCCTTGTGCCAAAAGTAGAAACAATTATTTGGAGCGGTGAAAAACAATTACACGCAAAGACAAAACCACGTTTATGGTGTAAAAGAAGTCGTAGACTAATATTCTATTAGGTGGTTCATAGAGACGTTCTCTGGAAATGAACGGAAAAAACGAAGATAATACGTCATATGTGGATCGTGAAGAACAATTGCACGCAAAGACAAAACCACGTAAATGGTATAACTGAAGTCGTAGACTGAAATTCTAACTAGGAAACCGAATGATTCTCGGCTTCAGAGTTCAGAATAAAGTAAATAAAATACAGAGGTAATTGAAATTAAATAAATACATACACGCATCCATATACGTACATACACAAGCATACGCGAAAACACTCGCCATAGGTATACAAATACACGCACATATATATATATGTGTGTGTGTGTGCGTGTATACAGATAATTAAATAAACGTATATAAATAAATAAATACGTATATAACAAGCGCACACACATACCTACATGTAAATACACACATGTTCGGAGACGTACGTCAACCAAAACACGAAGTACACATATACACACACCCTACATACGTACGAACCCGCATACTCACATAGACGCAAAACTCACGTATACACATAACCAAAAGCATATGTACCAGAATATATAAAATATACGCCATAACATATACAATCAAATATACGCACGAGAAAGTATACGTACCTTCACAAAACATACAGGTAATATATACTTACCTATACAAATAAGTAATAGTATAAACATAACATATACTTAGCTACCACATCAAGACGTAAAATATCCGCGTATAGATCGTACTATCCGTTAGGGTATAATGTGGGGCTGTAATACAGGAAAGTTTTGTGCAATTTATGTTTACAAGCCGAAATTGCCTCAGATTTTTTGTTTAAGATGTGGTCTGTGGCGTAGAGTATTTCCAGGGCCTCAGCGGCGCAGAGGTTACATGGTCTTTTATTTCCGTTATACGATCTAGCCCTAGCTAGGATCTCCCAGTGTAACTTATATTGGGTGTGGTTGTCTTTTAGACTCCAAATATAAGCTGAAAGTGACGTCATATTCCTTCTTAGAGGGTAACGAAAAGAATGGGTATGCATGTAAAGACGCTGCTTGAATCTGTTGGCGGTTAACCCTATGTAGGCCCTACCGGACGTGGGTGTTTCAACCTTACATTTGTAGACAATGTTACTAGAGAGGCATTTCCCGGATAGGAGGCAGTCAACCCGATTCCTACAATTACAGTTAGTACTAACTACAGGGTTGCACGTGTTCCTACGGCTAGGTAGTTTAGCTAAATTTGAAGCTGTGATGTTATGTGCAAGGTTAGGAGTCGTAGAGTAAGAAATTTTAATAGTATTTCTATAAAAAATTTTACTATATTTATGTGTAGGGGGAAAATGCTTCGTAATAAGGGAGAGAAAAATCTTAGCTAATGTTGTGGCCACCTCTATATTATACGGTGGGTTATACCATATAATGCGTCGGGATCTATTTCTTCTAGGTCTATTCTCGTACTCTGTATATACTACCTTATCGACAAATCCACTCTGGGAAAGAGCTTCATTGTAATATGTGGAATGGTCGTTGAAAATATGCTCGTTAGTAGATAGACGGGAAAGCCTCAAAGAAACGTTTCTTACCAGGTTCTTGGTTATGCTGGCAGGATGGTTAGAATGCTTACTTATGTAATTAAGCGTATCATTCGGCTTTCTATACGGGTAATACAAGCTATTCGATAAATTGAGGGTAACGTCGAGGTAATTAACGACCGAGAGGCTGGCCTCAACCTGTATAGAGAGGTTGAAGCCTTTAAAGAAGGCTGTGAGTTCTTTTCTGAACCTGTCGCAAGCACGTGGGCCGCACTTAGTCATGGTCAAAAGACCATCATCACGGTACAAACCACCGCCCACGTTGGGGAATTCGTCCTTGATAGAGAAAAGAAGGAAAAGGCCGATAAGATCAGTAACCTCCGCAGAATCGCTGGCGCCCATATTCACGTCGAATGGGGTACTATTAGATTTTTTAATCCAAATAGTGTCGTCGAAATTAATCACCGACTTACGGGCATTGAAGATGACATCAACTTCGAAATCCTTAACCACTGTGAGTGTTTTAGCGAAATTGATAGCGCTAAGGTGAAGTAGTAATTATTGATGTCGAATTGGATAAAACGGCAATGTTCCTTGTTGCAGATGCCGTTGAATTAATCAATCACCGCGAAAGAATTGTTCCACAGTGCAAGAGGGGCCAAACTTCTAATTTCAGGTATAATTCTATCAAGAATCCTTTTACTAAGTTTACCTAAATCGGACCTTCGTTTTTCCATTCATTTCCAGAGAACGTCTCTGTGAACCACCTAATAGAATATTAGTCTACGACTTCTTTTATACCATAAACGTGGTTTTGTCTTTCGGTGTAATTGTTTTTCACCGCTCCAAATAATGACGTATTATATTCGTTTTTCCCCGTTCTTTGCCAGGGAACGTCTCCACGAACAAAAGTATCGTCTTCCTGTCTTCCTCCGGTTGCAACGTTTTTTTTAAATATTCACTTCTGCGTTCACAGATTGACTTTGTTAGTTTCAGAAGATCCCGTTAAGGGTGAAAGCAGCGATTCTTTGTTTAAACTTTAATCCGTTATTTTAATAAATATTTGGTCTACGGTTCTTATATATTTGATATATATTTATCCTTATCGAGCCCTCTGTGGATTTTAGTCTTCAAATTTATTATTATTACTATATATATATATATATATATATATATATATATATATATATATATATATATATATATATATACATATACACATATATATATATATATATACATATACATATACATACATATATATATATATACATATATATATATATATATACATATATATATATATATATATATATATATATATATATATATATATGTAACCCATGTGCAACCACGCAGCACTCAATTCTTCTCATGTCTTTATATATATATATATATATATATATATATATATATATTGCAGTTTCTCTTTAATCAATTCTTTACCACCGTGTTCATTTGTGCATGGAGGCAATGGGCCTGTAGAATTTCAACAGCAGACGTTTACATTACTGCATTAAAATATCATTTTCAAATAAAAAAAAATTCCTTGTGTGATTACTCATTTTAGATACTTCTCTTTATTCCAAAGTAAACATTTAAAAACCTCTTCCGTTCGTGTAGAAGAAATGAACAAATAACATATGGCAAAAGTTAGATAGGTGTGCAAGGATTCCTTTCACTTTAAATTAACAACTAGCCTTTCGTAGTTTAGTTTAGTTTTAATCCAAATGTTTCGAGGTATTGAAATAAAACATTTTGAATATGAATAAAATACAAAATTAAATAATCTTAACACCTTTGACATCTTTGGGAAAATACAGAAAACGAAAAGGAGCTTACCTTGATGTCTAATTTAGGTCAGCAAATTTGGGGGAAGGGCAAAGTTGATTAGCTAGACCCAGTACTTGACTGGTACTATATTTTATCGACTCCAGAAAGTTGAAAGACAAAGTTGACTAGTGGGGTTGGAACTCAGAATGTAAAGAGCCAGAGCAAATACCGCAATGGTATTTTATCCAACGTCATGCCAATTCTGCCAATCCACCACCATTAAAAGTGGATAGAGGCGCCAGCGAGGAATCGAACTGCGCACCTCGCAGATGCCAGCGAATGCCTTAACCAAAACGCTAAAGAGCAGATGTCCACCTTTGAAGGATATGCTTTTGCAATCCAAGATCAGGAAATCAATACGAAATACCTGATTCACAAAAGAGATAGGGATGCAGGCAAAACACCTAGATGTGACAACAAATGCAAACTCTGCAGAATTAACATCGAAGATGTCACCCATATCATAAGCAGCTGTCCAAAGATGTTATAGCGAGATTACTGGTTGTATGAATGTAACAAAACGAGACAATGTTTGTGTATATAATATTTAATTAACGGTAGATAGAATACTTGACATGTCAAAGATAGATGTTAGAATGAAACAAAGTTAGTAGTTACCGTTTTGATTGCCAGGCAAACGCGGCTGGCAGAGGGCGCCTGGCTAAGGCCAGGCGCCTGTTGGCCAAATTAATGGCAGAGCCAAATGAGAAGACTCTTGACCTGGTGCCGAAAAGGCAAAGAGAGGAAGGAAGCTTAAAGTTGTTAGTTTTATAGGGCTCTGACCGGAAGTTGCAGAAAGGGTTCCACTTCCCGTCTAGATCCCAATCAAAACAAGGGAGACAACCGCTACATAACCTCCCGCCAGAATTTTAGTGTATAAAAATCGAAATGAAAATATGTAGCAAGTTGGCGAGAATGTTGTAACAGGCATGAAATCTACGACAAAAGAATGTTTGGAAAAATCAATGATAGATATCAAGGTAGCCAACCGCTCTTGGCCAGAGAACGACTGGACATCCATCTATCCATCACCCAAAGATACAATGTAATAAAGTAAAAGTAATAGAAGAGCTCAAAGTTCAAAATATAGTTCACAGGTGTGCAATCACATGACAGCAGGAAAGAAAGTGTGTTCCAGAGAATGAATGCAGGTGGTTTCTGTTCTGTGGTATATCGTGAAATTTCCAACCTCCGAATGGATTTTCTCACAGGAAGAGTGCTGCAAAAATGAATTCTCTGGCTTTGGTGAAGCTGTATTGATGCATCGCTGTTGCTGTTATATTGCTGTTGCTGCTGCTGTTGTCTCGCCGAGTGAGCGTATTCGGTGTTTAAATTCACAGTAAAAAAAATTTTTTTTTAGAAAAAAATGAGTTGCGCAAAGTGCTAGAAATAGCAGCCGAAGTTGATGGTCGATGTTGAGAATGCGTTGACCTGGAAGGGTCAAGAGGCCAGCGACCAGAGAAATAAGCATTCTTAATAAATGCGCGGTTATCAACGGTAAATTTACATTGTAAATTTATAAACCGGCAAATAGAAGAATATAGCTTAAGGCTGAAGAATCCTTGGGGGAGAAATGCTATCTCTGGCGTGCGGCTGTCTGTGAGTAGAGACATCTCAGTGAATCGAGAATTTATGCTGCCTACACGTGCCAATACAAGGTTGAAAAAAAATATTTCTAACGCGCGAGAAAATGATAGTGCAATTTTGAAAGTGACAATGATGAAAAAGAAAGGCTTCAATCAGCATAATTATAGGTGTGAACTTTGGAAAAAAACAAAAAACTTGAACGATGAAGAAAACGATGAACAAAAGGCAATGGTTCATCGAAAATAAATGTTCCTGTTGAAATGTTTTTTAAAGAATATCAAATTTCTTTTTTTTTTTTTGTGTTTTGAAAGAGTTCGTTGTAAGAAACGAGAAACATATATATATATCGTGAAATGTTTTTTTTTGTTTTGAAAGTGTTCGTTGTAAGAAACGAGAAACATATATATATATATTGGTGAAATGCGACAGTTAATTGATGCGTGAGAGAAAAAGTATGTCTGTGCGAATTCCACATGTGCGTGTGTGCGTGTCCTTGAGTATTTTCATAGTTTGTCGCTAAATTTGCTGTGTATTCGTAATGTTACTCACAAAACCAGATGTGCTATTTTTTTCTTTTTTTGGGGGGGTGACCCTTATAGCGATGAACGGCTACGTGTTCGTATCACGTCGGGGTCACCAATATGGCGAGATTACTGGTTGTCTGAATGTAACAAAACGAGACAATGTTTGTGTATATAATATTTAATTAACGGTAGATAGAATACTTGACATGTCAAAGATAGATGTTAGAATGAAACAAAGTTAGTAGTTACCGTTTTGATTGCCAGGCAAACGCGGCTGGCAGAGGGCGCCTGGCTAAGGCCAGGCGCCTGTTGGCCAAATTAATGGCAGAGCCAAATGAGAAGACTCTTGACCTGGTGCCGAAAAGGCAAAGAGAGGAAGGAAGCTTAAAGTTGTTAGTTTTATAGGGCTCTGACCGGAAGTTGCAGAAAGGATTCCACTTCCCGTCTAGATCCCAATCAAAACAAGGGAGACAACCGCTACAATGTCATCACAGTACTATTTACCTATGAGGCATGATGTAGTGGCCAAAACACTGTACAATGCAAACCGTACAAAAGATAGCCCCGACAATGAACAGATTAAAAGTTACATCAATGTGGAAGACATACACATACATAATATCAAAGAGTACTGGTGGAATGTTCCAGTCAAAACCCAATAAAATGCAAGCATAACAGACCAGATATAATGATATGGGACAGAGCAAAAAAGGTATGCACATTATTGGAAGTTAGCTGCCAAGCAGATGCCAATATAATATTAAAGATTAGCGAAAAGGAGAACTATGCAGAACTAATAAGAAAAGGAGAACTATGCAGAACTAATAAGAAATCTGCAGATACTCCACCCTGACTACACCTTCAGATTTATACCTGTGATTATTGGCACACTGGGATATGTTAGTAACTGCCTCAATACAAATCTTGAGAAGATGGGCTTTACAGAAACAGAAAGAACACGACTAGTTAGGAAATTACAAGTACAATCCATTAATGGAACAGTAAAAATATGTAAAGTATTCCAAAAATTGTGCATCTACACATATGCACATGCACATGCACACACATAACTCAAAACATACACATCTACACATACAATATCATCCATACCTGCACACACACGCATGCATGCATATAATATCTACCTAGTTGATGTTTATATTCCAATGAGAGAGTCTTGTGTCTGCATTAGAAACTGACTCTCTCTATTTATAAAAATTTATAAAATTATAAAACTAGAAGAACATACATACGTACACTCAACGCGACCAGTTGCACATATTAGCGTGGGCATTCATTACATTTAAGATGGATATTATCTCCAACAGTAATGCCACAACTATCGGTCGTGTTGAACGGCCACGAAAAAGAAGCGATCGCCCGAACTCTTATCGGCGACAGGCACAAAAAAGAATCGATCGGTCTAGTCCCGATATTTGGATACCCTCCGCTCCTCTGTGTTTCTGTAGTGCTCGGGTTTGTGGTTGAAGGGAGAAGGCTGGATACGTAGAACGTGTCGCAGCACGTGGTATCTCAGATTAGAGATTTACTTCGCTCGAACGAGTAAAGGGTTATAGGGTTATCTCGTCTAGGCGCTTGCCATCACCAGGCTCCATCTGTGATGGGAAACATCTGCGTATTGTTGTAGTTCAAATAAAGTTCTGTTCAATAATGAATTTCAGTTTTCATTAAAGTATCAGTCGATAAAATTAATCCCAGTTCTTGACTGGTACATTGTTTTATGGGTCCCGGGGTGGGGTGGATAAAACATGAAAGTCTTACTCGGCGGGCTTTAAACTCAGAACGTAAAGAAACAGAATTATATAATACAAAAGAACCTTAAATCTTGATGGAGTCGCAGATATGCCGTCCTGGTATGTCTTTGACATTTTAAACCTAGCAGAACGCATCCTTCTCCGGGCTGAAACACACCCGATTTCATCCAGAGAGAGAAAGTGATAAACAGATGAAGCATCGTCACCAATGTTGGACTGGTACTTTATGTATTGGCGCCGAAAGGATGAAAGGCAAAGTTGACTTCGGTGGGATTTGAACTTAGAATACAGTAAGTCAAAACAAATAACGAGGCATCTTTAATCCGATACCCAATTCACCATATTTCTCTAAAGACGAGGGTTAAAATAAATATTTCTCTAAACGTTATGCCTAACTTCTGTAAAGTTATTTGTTTCCTTGCTATCATAGAGAAATAAAAAGTATGAAATGAAAAAGAAGTCAAGGTAAATCACAAGGAATATATAGTGCTCTAGTATAAAATATATTGTTTATTCCAGCCCCAAACCAGTTATGACGTCAGATATGAGAAGTAGCATAAACGTATGGCTTCAGGTAGAAAAAAAACACTGCGGAAATAGGCAGAGGGAAGGGGAAGTCTGTGATTAAAAAAGGCGAAATCGAAATCTCTTTAATCAAGTAAAAAAGAAAATTGGATATAAAAAAAAGTTAAGATGTCGTTGCTGGGGATTAATTAATGTTACAAACAGAAAAAGTCGATGAATTATTTGTTAAATAAATAAATAAATAAATAAACATTAAGCGGGGACAGGCGAAATAGAAATCTAAATGATAGTGAAATATGTGAAGGAGATGAAGAAAAGTAGAAGGAAGGGACGTGAAAAGTTATGACAGTCTGCGTGAGATATGAGATATATGGATTATATAAATAAACTCTAATGTATCCCTCTAAGTGTATACGTTGAAAGTAATGTTTGTGGGTTGGCAGGTTCTGATATTAGTAGCTACGTTTGAGCATGACAGTGGAATAAAACAAAACAAACAAGCAATAATTTGCCTATCTCTACCTACTTATCCCTCCACTCATCCATCTAGCTCGCCAGCTTTCGCCACCTCGGTAAGCAGGCACGCGAGCGATTACACATATACACACACATAAATACGTATACATAAATACATACACACACATACATACATACATACATACATACATACATACATACATACATACATACATACATACATACATACATACATACATGCATATGTATATATATATATATAGACATACATATATACACACACACATACATACATACATACATACATACATACATACATACATACATACATACATACATACATACATACATACATACATACATACATACATACATTGCTGTTTCAAAAAACATTTAGTCACTTTAACATATATAACACCATATTCTGTAAACCTGCTATGCAGTTGGATACGTAATTCAGAATGATTTGTCATCATGATATTTTATTAATCGTTTATGATTTTATTCTCGGCAGAGTTGTTCTGCTAGATAACGAGTCGCGAGTGCCGGATAGCGATATGGCCACCAGATATGATGACTAGTTGATTTATAAACGGGTAACTGCTGGACGAATAAACGACCCCAGACCAACAACGGTAAACTACTAAGGAAGGTGGAACAATGGGTGACACCTGTAGCTCCCAAGAAAATTCTCACAACCTTGGGAGGTAGCTACAACGAGGCGAGTAAAGGCCGTTTTTAAAAAAGCCTAGTTTTTGCGGGCTTGACAAAGTACCAGATTGGTGACTGGCGCGAATAAGACCACTGAAACTGAAACTGCAATATGACGAGGAAACCAAAAACGAACCATACGGCATCGTCCTTTATGCGGGATAACACGGGACGCGTTCAGGCCTTAGGTAGAGGGGCCTGTTCAACAAATATATTGCAGTCTCCATCTCATGCTGCAAAATCTAGCGATAGGGCTACGACCTGTTCTGGGAGGCGTGGGATTGACGCACAAAGTTTGCGTATCCTGAGACCCCAAAGAGGGTCTGGAAGGGAGCAAACCTTGACAATTGGAATCTGGAACACCACAATCTTACAGGTAAGGAGCAGGAACTAGTGGAGGAGGCTAGATGCTACCAGATAGATATAGTTGGGGTTTCTTCAACAAAGCTCCATGGCTCTGATACTGTAGATTTGGATGGAAGCTGGAAACTCCACCATTCAGGAGTGGTGCCAGTAATGACTGCACAGAAGGGAGTGGAGATATTCACAAGTCCCCAGCTGTCAGAATGTGTTATGGACTTGATCCCGTTAAGAGGGAGGATTGGCCTCTTGAAATTTAGGCTGAAAGATACGTCTCTGTGGGTTGAGCAAATTCATGGACCAAACAAGGAGTCTGAATACAGGTCCTACCTTTATGAAGTCACTGCAGCATTAGATGTAGTTAGGACTGTGTCATGTATTCTGATGGGATATTCAATGCATATGCTGGCACTGACTTACCTGACATGGAAAGGAGTGTTTGATAGATGTTTATGATTGTGTTAAGCCTTTTAACCAATATTTACCACGTAAGCGCACGTAGTATTTGACACAAAATGTAAACTTACAGCACAAATGTATATTTAGAACTACACAGGCAGGAGTCAACTGTGCGTTAAAATAATCAGTTATTCACAATAGAAACGATACAATTGAACAATATTCATATCAATCAAAATATACACCATATAAAACATGATTACTCATGCAGATATGTTCAATGTATTTCGCAAATTTCCATGTCTGTTGCCAACGTCTAAACTAAGTTCCCATTAGTGAAACTTGTACATATTTCCTGTTTGAATGGGGGAAGAAACATCTTTTGCTCATACTGTTTTCACACACAAAACACGAAATTATACTGGAAAAAATCATCATTGATAATAGTAATCCTGCAAAAAAAAAAAAAAAAAAAAAGTAAATATTGAAAAATAAAATCAGACGTAAGCCGGCGGAAGCAATTCTTATTAGTGTAAAAATGTATGACCTTCGACAACTAAGCAGCCAGCATGAAGTATCATCTCTAACTGAATATATATATATGTGTGTGCGTGTGTGTTTATATAAGCTCTAGACCATCAGATGTGTCACATTCAGCAACCTGCCAAACAACGTGATGTACGTGTTCATAGGTATTTCCTCCTTTTAAACTGTAATCATTAACTCTTTCGCCATTAAAACTTTTTTTTTTAAATAACCTCGAAAATGATTGTATGACATATGAAAGGTTCGATCAACTTGATGTGGTAAATGCAATTTTAGTTTACTATCACAAATGAATGAAAAAAAGAACTTCACTTATGAATTATATGATTAGTTTCTTACATTGAATGGTTCTCCGTCTGTTTCGACAATGAGTGTTCCAGTAGTTCGATCAACAGAACAACATGCTTATGAAATTAACATATAAGTGGCTGAGCAACCCATGGTAGCATGTACCCGTAACATAATTCTCAGGGAGAGTCAGCAAGACATAAGGTAAGATGGAGCTGGTCGTTTGAATTACAGGTATAGTTTATCTGGAGGGCTTCCAAATAGTTTCCATCGACCCAATTTCATTCACAAGGCATGGGTCTCCTTGAGATTAAAGTGAATGACAGTTGTCCAAGATGTCACACAGTGGGATTAAACCCTGGGCTTAACGATTGCGAAGCAAACACAACCATTCAGTCATGCAACGTCTACGGTTTCTTATATAGAAAGGTGTATAAGGTAACAAATATAAGATTATATAACGTTAACAAACCAATAAATGTAAAGTAGACTAAAGCAAGAATTGAATGTGATACGTAGACTAAGTTCTACGGAAACTTGTATAACTGAAGTATGTTGATTCCTAATTTGGTTGGGGTGAAAAGATAATTAAACCAACCCTAATACTTAACTCGTCCCTTATTTTATCGACACCGAAAGGATGAAAGGCAAACTTGACCTCAAAGAAAATAAAAGTAGAAAGGTACATTTTCTGATGTACACGAGGTGTATCTAGGAGCGGTAACTAATCTCTCAGAGGTTGAGGTCACAAGAACAGTTAAAAAGCTCAAATGTGGCAAGGCCGTTGGGGAAGATGAAATCCAGCCTGAGAAGGTATTCTCTGGCTGACACGTGTGTGCTGGGTGGCCTGGACCTCTGGAAAGGCACCTAAGCAATGGCAATAGGGAGTGATAATCCCAATTTTCAAAATTTTTCTCGGGACCTGCTGTGGAAGACTGCAGGAGTATGGGATCCATGGTCAGCTCCTTGCTGCCCTGATATCTTTATATGAATGTCCGAGTATTTGTGTTCGGATAAATGGTGCTAAATCGAAACCATTCAATGTAGGAGTCCGACTCCGCACAGGGTGTGTACTGTCACCTCTCCTGTTCATTATGTTCATGAACAAGATTGACATACGCAGCTGGGTTGTAACTGGCATCACGACTGGCAGGTATAAAATCAGTCAGCTGGAATTCGCTGACGACATGGTATTACTTAACGACAGAAGGTGATCTCCAACTTGCACACCATAGGTTTGATATCAAGTTCTGCATGGCTGGAATGAAAATCAGTGTTGCAAAAACTGAGACTTTCAAGGAAGCCTGCGCAGTGCACTCTACATGAAAATGGAGTTTCACTGAAGCAGGTACATAAGTTCAAGTATTTCGGGGCCATGTTCACGAGTGTTGGAAGGCAGGAGGTTGAGTTATGTGCAAGAATTGCAGGAGCAGGTACAGTAATGCGCCAGTTTCAGGATTCAGTAATCAGAAGAAGGGAGGTAGGTGTAAAAGCTAAACTCACTATCTGCAATTCGGTATTCGTGCCAACCCTTACCTATGGTTAATAATCTTGGGTAATGACCGAAAGAATACGATCGCGAATACAAGCGGTCTAAATGGGGTTCCTCCGAAGGGTCTTTGGAGTAACATTACTCGATAGAATGCGTAGCTTGACGATCAGAGAGTCACTCCAGGTAGAGACGCTACTTCTCCGAATAGAGAGAGATCACAGTTCCGATACTATGGACATGTGGTTAGAATGTCTCAGGGAAGAATCGCTGGACAGATGTTACGGGTAAAACCTACCGGCAGGAGACCTAGGGGTAGACCCCGAGCAAAATTGTTGGATAACATCCATGAGCTTGGCTGGGCTCGCTTGAGAAGAAGAAGAAGAAGAAGAAGAAGAAGAAGAAGAAGAAGAAGAAGAAGAAGAAGAAGAAGAAGAAGAAGAAGAAGAAGAAGAAGAAGAAGAAGAAGAAGAAGAAGAAGAAGAAGGTGGTGGTGGTGGTGGTGGTGGTGGTGGTGGTTCGGTTTTGATAATAGTTTTTGGGTGGATGCTAATCTAATTTTAGGTACAGGTTTGCAGTTTGTGGAGAGGGGAACACCGATTATATCGGTACTTTACTTTATCAACCTCGGTTAGATTTGAACTCGACACGTAGAAAGTCATTAACAAATACTACAAAATATTTTGTTCGACGCGCTCATGATTCTGTCATTCTTCCGTCCCTAAGTTGATCTAATAATGTTTTCTAACATTGGCATAAGGCCAGCTATTTGGGCAAGGGACAAGCCTTACTTAATTGGTACATTATTTTATCGACTCCGAAAGGATGAAAGGTAAAGTTGACCACGACAAGATTTCAACTTAGAACGTAAGTAGCCGGAACAAATGCCGCAATATATTTCATTCGACGATCTAAGGATTCCACCACGTCGCCACACTAACTTAATCTTATAATTGTTTCTACTTTAGGCACAAGGCCAGCAATTACCCAGTGCATTACTGGTACTTATAACTTAATCTTATAATGATTTCTAATGTAGACACAAGGCCTGTAATTTGTGGGGAGGAGAAAGTCGATTATATCGACCCCCAGTATTTAACTGGTACTTTATTTTATCAACCCCATAAAGATAAAAGACAAAGTTGATCTTGGTGAGATTTGAACTCAGAATATAAAGGGTCGTAACTAAATATAAAAAGCGTTTCGCTCGACGCTTTAACGATTTTGCCAATCTACCACCTTAAGTTGATCTAGTAAATAAGCAGCGACAGTAACATTTTAAAATAGTTTGTTCATGTCAAAGTCGTGATCCGCTTGTTGCCGGATGTGACCAAGACATAACAATCAAGGAAAGCGTTTCTTCCTTTCCTTCAGAAATGACAGTAGCTGGTGTTAAGTAAGCAATTACTTCTTTTCAGTCATTGTCTGACTAATAAACTCAGGAACGATAGGAAGGTAAACAAAGGAAATAGAACGCATTTTTTCATACGAAGTTTGATTCATCTCATTCGAAAGAAAGCTCAATGTTGTATGTTTTGAAGTTGTGGGGACTAACATTTTTTTACACCAGAAGTGAAGCGAATTTAAAGCAAATGTCACCACACTACAACAAATTAAGTATAAAAGCTAATATGTTGGAAACCAAAATTAAATACATGAACTTTTAAGTTTAATTTGATACAGTTTATTTTGCTGTTTAAAAGGCCATGTGAAAAGCTAATAAAAATCAATGCAATCTGTGGCATTGCTTGTCACGTTTTAAGTTTTAATTGGATTGCCGAAAATCTATCTCATCTAGATGTATATCAGCTGAATGTATTCAAATTGTTTGAGTAGTAATTCAAACTGCAAGCAAAATTGATTCACATATCCATATTGTAAGTAATTTAACAATTCCAAGTTTCTAAGCTAGTGAAATTTTGTAATGTGTTATATTATAATTGGTGGTGGATTGGCAGTATCGGTAGAGCATTGGACATGATTCGTGGCATATAGTTACGTCCCTTTGCGTCCTGAGTTCAAATCTCGGCGAAGTTAGTTTTGCCTTTCATCCTTGCATGGTCAATAAAATAAAGTACCAGCAAACGCACTGGGGATCGATTTAATTGACTTTTTTCCTCTCCCAAATTGTTGGCCAATTGCCTAAACTAGAAACAATTATTATTATCTTTATTGTTCTGGCCTTGTGCCAAAAGTAGAAACAATTATTATCTTTATTGTTGAGTCTTTCAAAACGTGGGTCACATCGCTTCTATAAGTTTGTTATAATTTCCATTGTTATACAAAATTATACATTGACTTTTTATACCGTTTCATAAACCAGCCAGGACTTTAGGGAGAGGTATTCGTGCCAACCCTTACCCATGGAAAGGCACCTAAGCAATGACAATCCGGAGTGATGATCCCAATTTTTAATGCAGTTTATATATAATATCGTCTTTTTTTTAATGTATCATGAATTACGTTACTGATTACATAAGACAGTGTAACACAGACTTCGTTCAATTTCTGTGTATATTGTCAATTACTATTTTATTTGATCATATCTACATGCATTTATACTTGCGTATAATATCAATATACACACTACACATGCCAGCTTTCTAATGTTCTTTCGAATTGGGAAGTGATGCCTGAAATGGAGATGCCAATGTCATTAAGAGTCCAACTTCTCTATTCAAAGTATTTGTATGGATCTATAACTCTTGATGGAGTCGTAGGGGCGTCGTAATGATTTACAACGTGTCGGATAGAATGTTTTGTGGTATTTGTTCCGGCTCTCGGCGTTCTGAGTTCAAATCCTGCCGAGGTTAACTTTGCCTTTCCTCTTTTCGAGATCAATAAAATAAAGTACCAGTACTAGGGTCCATATAATCAACTTTTCGTTTCCCTAAATTGCTATCTTGTGCTTTGGCAGTATCGGTAGAGGGTCGGACGCCATGCTTTGACGCATAGAGTTACGGTTCTTGCCATTATGAGTTCAAAACCGCCGAGATTAACTTTGCCTTTCATCCTTACGGGGTCGATAAAATAAAGTACCAGTAATACACTGGATAATTGCTGGCCTTGTGCCAAAAGTAGAAACAATTATCATTCAGATTGGCAAAATCGTTAGAGTATTGGACAAATGCTTAGCAATATTTGTTCTGGCTCTTTTCGTTCTGAGTTCTAATCTCTTCGAGATTAATTTTGCTCTTCATCTTTTCGAAGTCGATAAAATAGTACCAGTCAAGTACTGGGGTCGATATAATCGATTTTCCCTTCCCCTAAACTGCTGTTCTTGTGCCTAAATTAGAAATAATTATTCGGGTTGGCAGAAACGTTAGAGCGTCGGCCAACACGTTGTGTATTTAAATACCACCGAGGTCAACTTTGCCTGCCTTTCTAGTCTTGTGCCTATGTTATTACTGTTATTACTGTTATTACTGTGGCGGTAAGACTACATGATCAGTAGAGACAGAAAAACTACCTTTCGGTATTTAGTTCTGTTACGTGACTTTGTGAGTTCAAATTCGCCCAGATTCGATCAGGTTTTCGTTCATCTGGGGTTCATAAAAGAAGTTCCAGTAAAGTCCTATTGTCAATTAAATTGTCTACTCCATTCCCGAAAATCCCAATGAGTCATTTTGTTTTTCCTCCTGGTTTGCATAAAATAAATTTCCAGTCGAGTATTGGGATGGATTCTTGGATTGATGTATATATCAGACATGATTAATTTTATTATTAGTAGTTTTAGGGAAATCGATTGGCAATATCGAAAGGGCGTTGAATATATTTTGCTGCATATAGTTACGGCTCTTTACGTTCTAAGTTCAAATCCTGCCGGGGTTAGCTTTACCTTTCATCCTTACGTGATCGATAAATTAAAGCACCAATAATACAGTTAGGCTCAAATTGCTAGGCTCAAATTGTTAGCCTTGTGCCTAAATCAGAAACCATTAAGGGCGGTGGATTGGCAGTATCGTTAAAGTGTCGGACAATATGATTTGCGGCATAGAGTTATGGCCCTTCACGGTATGTATTCAAATCCTGCTGAGGTTAGCTTTGCCTTTCATCCTTACGGGGTCGATAAAATAAAGTACTAGTCCTGCACTGGGGTAGATTTAATCGAATTTCCCCACTCACCAAATTGTTGGCCTTGTGCCTAAATCAGAAAGTATTATTCGCCTTAGATTGACAGATTCGTAAGAGCGTTTGTAGCATTTGTTCCTGCTCTTTACAATCCGAATTCAAATTCCGCCAAGGTCATCTTTGCCTTTCATCCTTCCGAGGGGTCGATAAAATGCAGTATTGGTCGAATAATGGTGTCGATATAATCGGCGTTTCTCTCCCCACGAATTGCCTATAAAACGGAATACTCCTATGTTTTACCGGCGAAAATTCGAAACGGAATCTGAGCTTTCTCGCCTTTGGGACAATCTATCGTTGGAAGTTCTCACCATTGTCTTGTCAAGACAACGATGATAAATGTACATTCCATTTGACCTGTGACCTCAACCTCTTGGGAGACGATAACCATAGAGCTAACCATAAACCTCATATATCCATCCTTCATTAACCTCATATATCCATCCTTTTAACTTTAGCACTTATTATAAATACAAGGAGTTAGGGAACCAAAAGGTCAGACACGAAGCGACGGTCAACAAGATAAGCGATGTAGCATCAGTAGACCTTTCACTCTATCTTTCTCCTGGCCCTTACTGGTTTACCTCCTCGGCCACCGAAATAGCCAGACAGCCAGCCATGCCTGCCTGACAGATTGACCACTACTACTAAGACAATAACGTATACTAAGAAAAGGCACACACACATAGTAAGTTCATATTGTACACATTATACTCTCAACCTATCTTTCCTGCCATATTGTATCTGCAAGACACAACACAACTTATATACTATATCGTATTCTCTGATACATGCATTCATGTAGCTCGAAGAGCTACCAATTTAATGTACGGATATTTTCATGTCATCAATTCTATTATTCGATGTTCAAATTGAATATTGTTATTATAAAATAAACATTGTTAACAACTCAATCATGGCATTATTCTTTTCATCAAAACACCCATCAAAAGAATACAACCTATCCAGTACACCTATATTAGTAATCGTCATTAGCACTCTTAGAGGTTTGTGGATTGGCAGAGTTGTTAAGCATCGAACAAATGCTAAGCAGTATTTGTTCCGGCTCTTTAAGTTCTGAGTTCAAATCCCGTGGAGGCCAATTTTGCCTTTCATCTTTCCAAGGACGAAATAAAGTATCTGTCAATTACTGATGTCAATATAATAGACTTTCTCTTGCTCCCAAATTGTTGGTTTTGTACCGATATTAGAAGCAATTATTAGCACTCTTGTTTCCGAAGGCCGTGTATTAGGATTCTCTAAACCTACAGACTTTACAATTACGTTTCCTTTTGAACCTCATTTACTATATTTATTTGCTTTGTATATAAAAATACACATGAAATTGTTGAGTAAAAACATTTTTATTTTGTATTTTGCTTTTAATTTGCTGAAATATGAAATAACAAATGCGAGGGAGATGTGTCAAGTGTAACATACATCAACACAACAAAGAGATTAGAAGTAATATTTTTTCTATTTATTTGTCCTGTACCACTTGACAAGTTCGTGAAACATTAACTGTGTACAGCTACAGAGAGACTTCTTCTTATTTATTTATTTATTTGTTTGTTTATTTATTTTTGGCATTTACTGTATAAGTGGGCGTAAATAGATCTCAGCGTAGAAATTCTAAGTATTTCTGTCTTTTAACAGTTGTAATGACGTTTCAGCGTAATACGTAGGTTCCAAATATATTTTCAAGATCAACATACGTAAGTACAGCAACCTACTGTAACGCCGCTACAAATAGATATGTATCGCATTGTGTTATGAATCGGAAATCGGGGGTGTATTACGTAGTATATGTTGTTTTAATGGTTGCGGTGTAACATAACTGAGTCTTGAGAAAAATAGGTAGACATGATAATAGAATGGCAGTCAACGATCACGCTGTACTTCCAGGCTACATAGTACTCAACAAAGATTTCTGAATTCTTCTGCAAACACAAAAGTAAAAATCTGACGGAGCCAGTAAGGGCGTCAGTACAGTTCGTATCTGTCAACTTTGAAGGGCGGTGGATTGGCAGAATCGCTATCTAGTTAGGATTCTTTACGTACAGAGTTCAAATCTTGCCGAAGTTTAACTTTGCTTTTCATCCAGTACCGATCAAGTATTGAGGGCGATTTAATATATAAAGTAACTTAGCGGTGATTTGCATTATAATAGAAGACAACATAATCTTTACATTCACTCTGTCCATGCTCTAGACTAGGGGTGTGAAACATATTCCATTGCGGGCCACTTTTGAACATTGGCACAACTATTAGGGCCATTAATATTTATCAAGTTCTATTCCAAAGATTCACCACAACTTCTTTCCATAACATGGAACTGGGAAATTATAACACACATAACCCTATCAGTGGAGCCCTTTAGTGTAGGTCAACTAATAGAAAATTGTATTTCGGTTACGAAAACAATTCTTAACCAGCCTACAAGGTAAAAATTAAAAACTGTCATCGTGGGCCACTCTGATTGGTCTGGTGGGCCGGATTGTGGTCCGCGGGCCGCCTGTTGCACGCCCCTGCTCTAGCCACTTAACAGTTAAATGGCCGATTCAACACAGCTGTAAGCGGATACTATGGAGTGATATAACTCATTGATCGAAAGAACAACAGTTCTGAGTCCAAATCTTACAATAATTGTAGCTTGGAGAGGGGGGGAATATGTCAAGGTAACATGCTTATTTTCATTAATTGAAGACTAAGCCTTACAGTTATATCCCTAAGATTTGATAGAGAGGAAAACGTGGATTAAATCAGCCACCAGTACTTGACAATAAATTTCAACTAAATAATATTTGCAATAAAAACAGAAAAAGAAAAAAATTAAATAATGTAAGTAGGGGAAAGTGGGAGGAGGGTGGCACACTCTGCACTCCAGTCTAGGCAGTATATCTCAGCTCTGCATCCCGCGGACAAAATGGCGAAGGCATTGCTAAGGAGACTAACTAGCGATAGCGACACCTACTGCATCTGTCAACGACATTCGCTGCATTACGGGCTTCCTTTCTCAGGTAGGATACATTCCTCCCAATTTTGCAGTGGCAAAAGTTTCGATTGCAACAGGTACGAACAGGAAGCCGTCGGTCAAGTCGATGTACAAATTGGAAGGGGGGGGGGGTCTAAAATTGATTTCTAATTTAAGCACAAGGTTATCAAATCTGGAGGAAGGGCAAACTTGATTAAATCAACCCTGGTACTTGACTGGTACTTATTTCATCAACCCCAGAAGGATAAAAGGCGAAGTTGATCTTGGCGAGATTTAAACTCAGAATGTAAAGAGCCAAAACAAATACCGCAATGGTATTTTATACGACGCTCTACCAATTCTGCCAATCCACGATGTGCTCGACATTCACTACACTCTGATTAATTCAATTATTCATGACACAGCTGCCAAAAATCTCTCAAATCATACACCACCGTTTTAAAAATTGGAAGAACATATTCGCATCGTCACGGGCCTCACTCCCAGGTCAGGTATCTACTCGTCGTTTCTGTAGCGATTTTGATTAATGGGGGCACAATATTATATAATGTTATTCTAGACACCTCCAGAGACGAGGTGGTCAAAGCTGGAATAATTTTGATCATAGGTTCACTCAGTCAGTGTTGACCAGGAACTGAATAGCACTACCATTATATCATGAGTATGGCTCCACTTGCTAAACGTTACAGCTAAATGCCTTCAAATGAGGCTGTACCACAGGGAAAAAGAAATGACACATTGGCAAATGTAATGACATAAAATAAAAATGGGTTGGCCATGGCTGAAATGTCTTTGATCGTCAGTCTGCTCAAACAACCAGTCCTAAACAACCACAACGCTCTATTATTTCACGGTGGATTGGCAGTATCGGTAGAGGGTCGGACACCATGCTTTGCAGCAAAGAGTTACGGCCCTTTATGGTCTGAGTTCAAATCCCGCCGAGGTTAACTTTGCCTTTCATCCTTATGGGATCGATAAAATAAAGTACCAGTAATACACTGGGATAATTGCTGGCCTTGTCCAAAAGTAGAAACAATTATTTCACAATGTAGATCATGGATTTTTAGAACTACAGGTTCCGACCCATTAGTTGGTCGCAAAAGAAAAATATCTACATAAATCATATTGAGTCTTGCCGTGGATTACACTAAAAATAAAAATGGAAAAACGCTGACCTAGATAATTGATATAATAACAATGAGGTTAGAATGTCTAAGGAAAAAATCGCAGGACAGATTTTATGGGCAAAGCCAACGAGCAAAGAGACCCTAAGGTAAACCACGAGCAAGATAGTTGGATAACATCCATAACCTCGGTTGGTCTCGCCAGGGTATCAAACTGATTCATTTGAAGAAGAAGAAGAAGAAGAAGAAGATTATCAGTATTTTTTTTTTCATTGAAAAATACTTGTGGCTTACGAATAGACAGAAACTGCTTAAGGCCGTCGGGTAGACTGTATCTGTTTTTCTTGATAGCATACGGTTATGTCAATTCCTTCCAATCACTCCTTTCCATATCAGGTGGTCAGTGCCAACATGTGCATTGAAGTCTCCCATCATGATATATGACTCAGTCCTAACTACATCTAATGCTGCAGTGACTTCATCAAGGGAGGACCTGTATTCAGACTCCCTGTTTGGTGAATAAACTTGCACCACCCACAGAGACCTATCTTTCAGCCTAAGCTACAAGAGACAAACCTCCCTCCTAACGGGATCCAGTCCATAACACATTCTGACAGCCGGGGGCTTGTGAGTATCGCCACTCCCGTTTGTGTAGTCATTTCTGGCACTACACCTGAATAGTGGAGTTTCCATCCTCCATCCAAGGATCTTTATTGAGGAAACCCCGCCTATATCAAGCGGTTAACATCTAGCCTCCTCTACTAATTCCTGCTCCTTACATGTAAGGGTTGTAATGTTCCAGGTTCCAACTGTTATGGTTTTCTCCCTCTTAGGGGTCTCGAGATACGCAAACTTTGTGCATCCATCGCACGCCTCCCAGGACAGGTCACAGGCCTATCGCTAGTTTTTGCAGCACGGAATGGGGAATGCAATATATTTTTCGACCCGGGCCCTCTACCTACCTATTTATTTATGTGAACAGGATTCACATGCGCAGCAGGGTTGGAAGTGATATTATGACTGGCGGATGTAAAATCAGTCGGCTGGAATTCGCTGACCTCATGGTGTTACTTAACTGGACAGAAAGTGATCTTCGACTTGCACTCGATAGGTTTGATGCCGAGTGCTGCATGGCTGGAATGAAAATCAGTGCTACGAAAACTGTAACACTCACCCTCTCAAGGAAGCCTGCGCAGCGCACACTAGATATAAATGGAGTTTCACTGAGGCAGGTAGAGAAGTTCAAGTATCTCGGGGCCGTGTTCACGAGTGATGGAAACGAGAGGCTGAATTAAGTGCAAGAATTTCTGGAGCTGATGCAGTAATACGCGAAATTCAGCAATCAGTAATCAGACGAAGGGGGGGGGGGGGGTAAAAGCCAAACTCGTGCCAACCCTTAACTATGGTCATGAATCTTGACTAATGACTGAAAGAATACGATCGCGAATACAAGCGGCTGGAGATGGTTGCTTCTGGCAGGAGTGTTGAGGACTCTGCCCCCACGACCCCCCCCCCCTCTCTCTCTCTCTCTCTCTCTCTCTCTCTCGAGAACACAATTTCTTCTTCATCTTCTTCTTCTTCTTCTTCTTCTTCTTCTTCTTCTTCTTCTTCTCTCTCTCTCTCTCTTTCTCTCTCTCTCTCTCTCTCTCTCTCTCTCTCTCTCTCTCTCTCTCTCTCTCTCTCTCTCTCCTTTCGTGGTCCATTCGGTTGCAAGCATTTGTACAAATTCCCTCGAGGAAAACCTATGAATCCTGGTGTCTTCTTCCCTTTCCCTATTTGTCTCGGAAACCCCGAAAATGTTATAGTAGTTGCTGTATCTCCTCCAAGCTGCAAATATGAACGACAACCTATAAATTATGCTTAGGATCTGAATAAAAACAGGTTGTTTCAGTTTATCGTTATCTATGTAGGTAGATATTCAACTTTTACGTCGAGGTCAGCTTTTCATATATTTTTCTTTTTATTCCGTACAGAAAGGGACTAAACATGCAAGTTTAGGAATAGAAACATGATCTCCATGTGTAATTGCTGAGAAAATATTTTGTTATATTTATAGGCTTCTTTGGAATGAATTATTAATAAAATGGATAATTAGCATTAATATACTTCAGGATAAGACATGGGATATAATGGGATAAGATAGCAAATGTTTATGCATTCAGCATTTCGCGGTTACACATGCAACGATGGATTGTATAATATCTATTTGGAGCTATTAGAATGAATATAACCTAATACCATATTACAGTTTTTGTTTCCCAGTTTGAAGGTAGGAAGAGTTTCGTCCATCGACATTCCAGCAGCAGCAAATATTTTTAAATATCTAGCGGCCAGGAATGTGTGTTGGTATACAAAATTTACAGTTATGTATACCGACTCTTATCATCTCAGCTCAGTTTCTCTTCCTGCAATTTATATCCCCGACCCAATCGTGAATTGCTTTTTGCACACCTAGACAGACAGACAGACACACAGACACACAGACACACACACATGTCTGATAGTAAAATAAAAAGACATCCTTGACCTTACCTCAGAAGTGTTTCGAAAGCTACAGCTTATATCTACCTATCTATGAAAACACCCATATATAAATACATACAAAACACACACACATGCTTAAATACTTCTTTATCATACATACTCCGAGAGTGTGTTTACATATCCAGCTACTTGAAACATTGTTTATATATACTCTCAGTTCTTGAATAATGCCCCCACCCCGCTTTTATTCCCCCCCCCCCCGCTTATTACATTTTACTAATCTATCTCGGGCGAAATTTTATTGTAAGTGATTCATATCGATACAGCAGTTGGAGAATCTAATAATTTTATATTACACTAGCAGAATGGCCCGACGTTGATCGGGATTCTAAACATAGATTGGCATGTTTATGCCTCCTTTCTGAAACAGTACAGAGAAGTACGGAATACCTCGGCCTGGAGATGGTGTCTACATTTTGAGCTTATAAAAAGAATTCGTCTTAGATTACCAGGGGTTTAACTTAATTGGATGCCTGAGAGTTAAATTTTCAACCCACGAAAGCCAAGACGATAGGGTTAAGTAAAAAGACATTCGACAAACCAAACATATTTGTTGTGCTATGGTACAATGAAAGCAATAGTTCCAAAGCAGTAAGCATATGGGACTGTAGTGGTGGAGAGCATGAAGGAATTTAGTTGGATACTTTTAAGGTTACAGGCCCTAACGCAACCAAAATGCTAAACAATGCAGTCCCCGGGCAAAAATTTGAAATCTTTTTCAGTCAAGAAAATTTGTGAAATATAAGTAATACATATGAAAAGTTTTTAAAAAAATCGATTGGGTACTTCTCGAGTTACAGGTCCTAACCCAACCAAAATGCTTCAAAAAAATCTGTTTTTCGCCTAATGCGGTCCCTGGGGCAAAAAATGAGAAAATCCTTTTTTGCTCAAAACACTTTAAACGACATAAGTAATGCAAATTTTGAAGAAATCGCCTGGATTATTTTTCCGTTATGCCTCAAAAAAGCCTTTAAAGCCTAAAATATGCGGTTTTTCGCCTAATACGGTCCCTAGGGCATTGAAAATTTGAAATATGTTTTGCTCACACGGCCATAAGTATTACATGTGCAAAGTTTGGAAAAAATCGGTTGGGTGGTTCTCGAGTTTTAGGGACAGACAGACAGATATTCTCTGTTTTAGATATATAGATTAAAAAACTATATATGACAAAAAAAAACAACAAAAAAATTCCATATATACGAACATACACTATACTATTACCGACCCCCCCCCCGCTCCCCCCCCCCATTATTTGGCACCCGAGAGTATACACACACACATATATATATATATATACAGAGAGAGAGAGAGGGAGAGAGAGAGAGAGAGAGAGAGAGAGAGAGAGAGAGAGAGGCGCGTGACCTAGTGGTAAGGACTTACGACCATAAAGTCGTTGTGTGTTGTGTTCTTGAGCTAAACACTTCATCTCACGTTGCTCCAGTATACACAATTGAAAATGAGTACCAGCAATAGCTGGGAGTTTAACCCTGCGATGGACTGGAGTATTGTACTCTTAGTCGCTTAACGCCATAGAAACTGGGAAAAGCATCGGCCTGGTGAGTTTCCGGGCTCGAGACAGACTTTAGACTTTAGATATATATAGGGACAGAGAGAGAGATCAGGATTTTACCAGTTTTATTCTAGTAAGAGTACTAGATACTTGGAATAGTAGAGTCTGACTATATTAGAAAGATTCGATAGCTGTCGAAACGGCAAGAACTCAGCTGCCTGGCCCCGTCTCTTTCTTATATACGGACTGGAAAATTTGTTTCGAATTTTAATTCCGCAAAACCACTATATGCAAAACAAGGCGATCTTATCAGGTGTCATCTGCAGAATTATGTAACGTTGAGCCCAAACATATAATGGAAGCTAGGGAAAAAGAAAATAGAAAATTCGATTCGGCAGTAGACGGTCCACGAATCTGTGATATATATATATATACAGATATATGGTTTTCTTTTAGTCCATTGAGCGCTTGCCGCATATCTCGAAAATTGCGTTTCGCTTTGTTTTTGACCACTGCCGAAATTCGATCTCGATGAAATTATATATATATATATATATGTGTGTGTGTGTACGTGTGCATACTTACATCTATGTATCAGCTGTGCTAGCGCGAGAAATAAAATTCTAATTTTATATATATATATATATATATATATATATATATATATATATATATATATATATATATATATATATATATATATATATATATATATATATATATATATATATATATACAAAGACAACCGTTAAGGTTGTCTTTTTTCCGGGTATGTCAATATTTATTTATAAAACAAATCTCTATTTTATCTGATGAAAGCGCACCATAATTTTCCTTGGTTGCCCTTGAAATATGTATAATAAAATAAATATGGTCTTATAAATATAGTTTCCATTTATTAATATATTGTGTATTTACTCCACTAATATATTGAGTGCTTTATATCAGTTATAAAAAATGTTTAAGCTTGTTGAATCCCAACAAATTAAATATAACCTCTGCATATATATATATATATATATATATATATATATATATATATATATATATATATATATATGAATGTATATATAGTCTATTTTGCAATACACTGTATGCTTAATTAAAAGCATTTCGAAGACCTTACGCTATTGTTTTAGAGTAGTGACAGTCTCACTTACTCTAAATTTTCAGCAAACAGGGGAGATAAAGCTGACAGAGTCCTGCTTCGTACTTTTTGGTACTTATCAAAGCTAAGTACTCCACCTGTTTGCTGAAAATCATGAATGTTTGATTCTTATAGAATTCTAGTAATAATCAGGAACTGATTATACAGAGCGGTTGCCGGTCAAGCAGAAATTGAAAATTAGAGTTGGTGCTCTGAAATAGCGATATATATATGAATGTATATATAGTGTATTTTGCAATACACTGTATGCTTAATTAAAATTAGAGTAGTGACAGTCTCACTTACTTTAAATTTAAAGTAAGCATACAATGTATTGCAAAATACACTATATATACATTCATATATATATCGCTATTTCAGAGCACCAATTCTAATATATATATATATATATATATATATACAGTATTTTCCGTTGTGTTGTAATATAAATATTACACACAGTGAAATGACAGTAAATAATAACATTGAAATACTGATTGTCTGCATAACTAATACTTTGTAGATAGCAGCTGTTTTCAGGTTATGTAACTGTTATAGAAACACGTGTCAATAAATTCCTTTCAACTAAACTGTATCCATTCAAATCTTTCTATATATATATATATATATATATATATATATATAAAATTAGAATTTTATTTCTCGCGCTAGCACAGCTGATACATAGATGTAAGTATGCACACGTACACACACATATATATATACACACATATATATACATACACACACATATATACATATACATATGGGTTATATCGAGCATTAATAATTATTTCTACTTTTGGCACAAGGCAAGCAATTATCCCAGTGCATTACTGGTACTTTATTTTATCGACCCCGTAAGGATGAAAGGCAAAGTTAACTTCGGCGGGATTTGAACTCAGATCATAAAGGTAACTTTATGCGTCAAAACATGGCGTCCGACCCTCTACCAATACTGCCAATCCATAATGTTCTATTCGTTTGTAAACAAACGATTTGAAGCTACCTGTTTGTTCAACACTGGCTTTGAGGAACAAACAACATGTTTCTGGGTCATTATCCTTCATCAGGACTGTATACCTTTGCCAGTCTGTTGAACGGTTGAAAATATATAGTATTTTCTTAAGTACAAATCGGCTGAATGGCCTCATTTTCATACCGAGCGAGTTACGGCTGGCCTTGCCAATTTTCTCGCATACTTACATTTATAATATATATATATATATATATATATATATATATATATATATATTACAGGTGATTAGAGCCTTCGGATAAAATTATTTGAGGCATTTAGTTACTACCCTTTATGGTCTAATTTCAAATCTAACCATGGTCAACCTTGCCTTTATCCTTCTTGGGTCGATAAAATAAAATACCTGTCAAGAACTAAGGTTGATGTAATCTATTTTCCCCTACCTGCAAAATGCTGGCTTTGTGCCTAAATTAGAAACCATTAAAGAAGATTACACCAGTAAATTGGCATTTGAAATTTCTATAAGAATGATTTCATTTTGTTGTTTGACAGACATTGCAAATCATTTGAATGAGGGAGAAGGAAAAAAACCTAATAGCAAACACCTAATACCAGAAATTGAACTATTTGCTAACCTTTACTTGTAAATCCTGCAGCATCTGCTAAGGCTAAACAAACATTAAAGACGTTTTCGGTCAAAAGCTACACGAGAAAGATCAAATTCTCTGGCTATACTTTTGTATCGCAAAAAAGGACAAAATAAATTATTAGTATTGTTGCATAATTTGAATTAGCAAAAGAATTTTCGGTAGATTCTGCATTTTTTTCTTAGAATAGCATTTTATAATTGATATCTACTATACATACATAACAAATTTAATCAAAGCTTTCTAAACCTCCCAATCCACAAATTATACAGATTTCGTTCCGTGTTTAATTCCCGCCGGGGTTAGCTTTGCCTTTCATCCTTTCGAAGTCGATAAAATCAAGCACCAGTAACGCACTGGCGTCGATTTAATCGACTTTCCCCACCCTCCAAATTATTGGTCTTGGGTCAATCAGAAACGATGCCTTTTCCGCTCTTGTGGCGGTCGAGATCAACTATTGGTATTAATTGGTATTCCAAGACATAAATTGAAAATCATTCACGTTAAGAATAGTTTTGACCAGCACTCTGCATGCTAGCATGTTAACACTAACTTTTAATACCTTCCTTAAAAATGCTGGCTCCTAACTTATATGATCTGCATCTAATATCTAATATTATTATATGTAAACAATTATTATTTAATGCTAGATATTATTAGCATTGTCACATTACTGAAGGCTAGATTTCTAGATTCCCTTTTAACGCATTCCTTTCAATAAATTCTGAGTCCCATCCACCATTAGTAACATGTATGCGTGTGTGCCCGCGAATAAAAACAAAAGAATTACTGAAAATGTTTCTTTCTAATGTTCAACTTAGAAGACGTTACGGGTGAGTGTTGTGAACCGTCTCAAACAAACGGAATGTACATTGATGTTGATAAGACAAGAATAAAATGAGTGTGGAGTGAAATACTCTGAAAATACGTCAGCTTTAATCGAGCATAAGTCAAAGATTAAATAGAGAAAATAAGATGAGGTATGTAAGTTGAGAACATATGGATGAGATAGATAAGTTAAGGTTGGCAAGTTGTACAATAGACACGTCTTTCTTAATAGTGTTGTATATTAGTAAAATTATGTTTGCCATTTACCCTAATCATTATCCTTTTTATCCAGTTAATACGCCAGTTAACGAATTCTATAGCATGAGAAAGAGAAATTAGCCTCAATTAACTCAACTTCGTATAATAATGGAAAGAAAAAGGGCGAAGTTCGTTTCAGTAAAGAATAAAACGAAGAAACAAATTAATTCAATAAATCGTATTTTCATGTGAAATTTATTTATTGAAATATTGAATACTTTTTTTAAATTCATTGATTTATTTAACTTGTTTGATTCCTTAAATTTATTTGAAATCAATCAGATCTTATTTATCGACTTTTTTTTCTTTCTTTTATTGCCTTTTTTGTTGTTGTCTGTGACTGCTGGTTAATAATTTTTTCTACTTTTGACACAAGGCCAGCAAATACTCAGTGCATTACTGGTACTTTATTTTATCGACCCCGTAAGGATGAAAGGCAAAGTTAACCTCGGCGGGATTGGTTAATAATTGTTTCTACTTTTGGCACAAGGCCAGCAATTACTCAGTACATTACTGGTACTTTATTTTATCGACCCCGTAAGGATGAAAGGCAAAGTTAACCTCAGCGGGATTTGAACTCAGACCATAAAGGGCCGTAACTCTTTGCTGCAAAGCATGGTGTCCGACCCTGCCAATTCACCAGGTCAATATGTAGAGCTAACAGTAAGGACAACAGGGCGTCTGTTTCGTCTTTAAAATACTGTTTCATTACACATATTTTTCAACATGAACATTTTTAAGTGCATGTGAATGCTCCTTTCGTTGTTTATAACGGTTCTAACTTAGACTGTTGTTTTATACTCTTCCTTTCAACATTGCTCATATCCCATTAACTCGACAATAACATCAAACTGAATGGAACGGGCAAGTCTTATCGCAGCATTAGGAAACATTCTATCTTTTCTCGAACTCATATGCGACTGTTTCCCCTCGTTGTGCTTCCTAATCTTTTGGTAGTTAGCAATCTGACTGTAAACAATATGTAATTAGGGAGCAGGTCGATACGGAAAACCATTTTTTTTTTCAGAAATAAATCATGAAAAAAAATTGTATAACATGGTTTCAGGTTCAGTTCCACTGCGTGGCATCTAGAGCAAGTATTTTCTACTATAGTCTCAGGTTAACCAATGCCTTGTGAGGGAAATTTGATAGACGTAAACTGTCTACGTTTGCTGTTTATAACATAACAATTCAGTAAAAAAAAAAAGAGACCCTTAAAATAAAGTACCAGATGGATGATGTTTTAGCATGGCCACTGTCTGATGACTGAGGCCAGAATATAAATATCTCAGTTTATTGATGAAAAGATAATTCAAAAATCAGTAACATCCATTTTCATTTCATTGCATGCTATTATATAAACTCCGAGGTCAACTTTACCTTTAATCCATTCGAGATCGATAAAAAAAGTACCAGTTTAATACTGGGGTCGATTATTCCTCTATCTCTTTCTCACTCACTCTATCCTTCTCTGGAAGAAATCTGGTGTATTCAGACCTGGAATAGATTGAGCTTCACCAGGATTAAAAACGCACTAGAAAGATGGTGCCCCAACTACCTCATGCATGATCCTGTAATCCCTGAAGTAGTTGTAGGGACGCTGCATTGACATAGCGTTTCTTCCAGAGAAGGATAGAGTGAGTGAGAGAATGGAAGTGAGAAAAAGCTAGACTAGTACTTTTTTTATCAACCTCAAATGGATGAAAGGCATCAGAGCTGAAATGAATACTGCAAAGCATTCTATCTAATGACTCTGCCAATTCGCTGCCTATACACCAACAGTGAAAGTTCCCCCAATTGTCATTATGCTTAGTAACAATATATTGATAGAAAATTGGAATGAAATGTAGCTTGCAAACTCCAATAGATGTTCAATAATAGTGAGCATGATTGATAAAGTATCAGTGAACTGAGAGAGAAACTAAGCATAAGATGGGTCAGATGCAGTGTACAAGAGAGATTGCAGTGGTCTGGAGGATGACAACTGTATAAGTGCAGGGCACTCAGTCAATGATAACTATGAAAGCAGAAGACCTAGGAAAGCTTGGGATGAAGTGATAAAAGCTGATCTTGCTGAATTAAACCTCACAAAGAAGATAACAGGATCAAGATCTCTAGCAACATGCTGTACTGCAGGAGACCTGCCTTCCCATGTGCACAAAATGAAATGAAACAAACATGTAGAGGACACAATAGTTTGCCCCAATCTTCTCTTCATTCACTCTCCCCAGTTTTAATATCCCACTCTTACCAACTAAATATCTCAAACTTGCTTACATGTCCCCCCTCCAAACTCTCACCCTGATACACTTTGCCTGCCCAACCCATGCATACAAGCATGAAAGCTGAACACACTACATATGATCTCCCACAATGCTGTTGCCACAACAAAAAACATTAAGACGACCCTGTATGCTGATCTGGTGCTACAACAAAAGCACCCAGTTCATTCTGTAAGGTGGTTGTTCTAATGACATGACAAAAAGCATGTTAAGTGGTCCTTTTGGTGCCACAATAAAAAGTATCCTGTCTACAATGTAACATGGTTGGTGTTAAGAAAGGCATAGAAGCCAAGCCAAAATATAGATCTGTATGAGCAAGATGTGGTCTCCAGACCTGATTTATCTCTAAACATGACAATCCATCTAACTCTTGCAAGCATGGAAAATAGACGTTAAATGATGATGATGTTACATTTTAGGCTATAAAGAGAGCATTACATCGCCAAACTAAATACCTTAGTATTTCTCTCTGAAGTTGACCTTTCCTTTCATTGTGGTCAAGTACCAATATACAAAACCAACTGAACAGTAGATATACTACATGCCCAGACTATCATACCACATCCAATATGATTAACCCTTTCATTAATATATTTCTAATGAAATACACTGTATTTGAAATAGTTAATGAAGAATTTAGTGGGATTTACTGAAGTTAATTATTTCATTACTAAGATGGTATTTATAAACTTAACTTAGCAAAAGGAAAATTATGTTGAAAGGTTTTCTCTTCTTTGTCCACTTGTCCCTGGGTGGGTTGTGGAATAAGTGAAAGGTTTTTAATTAAATTGAAACCCTTAAAAATGGATGGTTTTGTTTTGTAAAAGTAGAGGTAGTTTTGTGCAGGTTTACCCATTGTATGCTGAAATGTGCAATATGGTTCATAATACCTAATTTGAAGCATAGTGCATCTATTTAGTTGCCTGAACCACTTTAAAACCATGTGCCTGCTTGATCAGAACTCCACTGATATATAGTTAACCCTTTGGTTACCATATTTCTAATAAATAATGTGCTTCAAATAATTTTGAAAAATAATCAAAAATTTTGAGTGATTTTGTAATTTATTAATATATCCAAAATTCTCATAATTTAGCTGGTGTTTGGAACTTAAGAAAGGTACCTACATACAATTATGATGGAATGTTATTAGATATAAGTATGGTAAAGATAAGAATGATATTTTAATAATTTATTTCTATGATATAATTACATAAATGTTCACCATATATGTACAAACCCATGCTAGCGTGGAAGATAGATTAAACGATGATGATGATAATGATGATGACACAGGATTAACTTTTTAGATATAATTATTTACAGGGGAAAAATGTAGGGTTAGAAGCTAGGACTTTTGATTGGAAAGCAAACAGGTTTGTAGCCACATGACAGATACAGGAAATGCATTGTTTGTGTGTGTAAATTTTAAAGAGTTACAGATGGACATATGTATAAAAATACTAACGTATTGTATTATTATGGTTCTTTTGTTTTTTTGGCTTTACTAAATATATCTGATAAAAAAAATATTTATTTCAAACTGTTGCCCATATATAAGTTCACCCATGTGGAATATACACACAGCTGAGTACAACGAAAAAACAACCATCTACCTGATAGGCAAACTTTTACTAAGCAATACTTTTCAAATCTTTACCAATCATAAAGCTATGTCATCTTTGTTCCTCCTACCATACTTACAAATGCTGTCATCTGAACCTGCTGATAGTATACCACCTCCAATAGAAAGCCTTTGTTCCACTCATCTCTCCTCCTCCAGCCACTGACTAGATTTTATACAATTTTTCCCAATTCTTCCTTTATGAAATTACACTTTTCAAGAATTTCTTCAGCCTATATTTGAACTTCAAATGCTCCAACCGAATGTTAGCAGCACTACCTTCCTATAGTTATCCCTATATCCCAGCATAGGAGAGCATAAAATGGTTATGGTCACTGTCCCCAACAATTAGAATAAACAACAAGATTTAATGAAATCGAAAGGATTAAAAAATCATAACCAGCATTTGAACTTTGAACATTTAGATGTTAATGATTGAGTAACAGAAATAAGAAACTTGGTTTCAAGCCCAATATCTCTCAAATTCAAACACTAACATTTTAAATATCAGTATCACTAACATTTCATGATACATAATAGAGGTGTATATTAAGGCATAAACATATATTTATGTATAATAAACATGTCTTGCTATGACTGTTTTAAGTTTCGATCATACCACATCTATCTCAGTAACTGTTTGAGAACACCAGACACTAGGCTTTTAAAGATTTTTTAATCCATCATCAGTGACATTTACTCAGATTAGAATAAGCAACAGCTTATATAGATTTTGCATATAAAACATCTACTGGAGCAGTTCATTTGCATATAGTGCATGCTTAACTTGGCTAGGATTAATTATCAGTAATACTAACACAGCATGATTCAAAATAGAGGTATATGAAGGTAGATACAATATAGTTATGCATAATATCATCATCATCATCATCATCAGCGTTTAACGTCCGTGTTCCACGCTTGCATGGGTTTGGACGGGGGTAGTCCCACTTGAGGCAAGAGTGATTGTCTTGCTCGCATAGGACTGTCTGGCAGGTTTTCTACAGTTGGATGCCCTTCCTAACACCAACCACATTTACAGTGTGGGTCTGGGAGGTTTTTACCGTGTTGCCTACACGGCCACATTACAGCGTGGACTGTGTGTTTTTTTGTCGTGACACCTACACGATCTCATTTGTTTCGGCCTCGATGGCGCGGCACCAACATAACTTTACATAGAACGGGGTGGTGTGGATCGGGTGGGGGTGGTGGGACGGGGTGTATTTGTTAGGGATGCCTACTGGCTGGAGTAGGTTTTACTATATATTTAGGTAAGGCGGGTCTTCTCTGTTACTGAGTACCGCCAAAGGTCTCGGTCCAGTGACATTGTCTTGGAGAGGTGTAAGTGTGTGATGTCGGAGTTTATCAGCTCGTCCCAGGTTTTTCTAGGTCTGCCTATTCCGTGACTACCGTCTATCTTTATTGCCCTGCACTTTGTTATACAGCTATCGACTTTCATGCGCATCACGTGTCCATACCAACGTAGCCTTCTCTCGAGTAAACAACATCTGATCCCTCTTATCTCTAATTTATTCCTTAGTTCGTTTATGCTTTGCCGTTCACGTATATTACTGTTACACATCCAGCGGAGCATGCAAGCTTCGTTCCTCTCTAGTCTGCGTATATCCTCTGCACACAATGCCCAGGTCTCACTGCCATGCAGCATTGCTGTTCGTATGCAGGCATCGTAGTATTATGTATAATATGTATAAAGGCAGACTGTATGATGCGTGTATACGAACAGCAATGTTACATGGTAGTGAGACCTGGGCACTGAAGGTGGAAGACTTACGTAGATTAGAAAGAAACGAAGCCTGCATGCTCCGATGGATGTGTAATAGTAATATACGCGAACGAGAAAGCATAAATGAATTGAGAGAGAGACTGAGCATAAGAGGAATCAAATACTGTGTGCAGGAGAGGCGGTTGCGTTGGTATGGACATGTGATGCGTATGAAAGATGACAGCTGCATAAAAAGGTGCAGAGCACTAGAAGTCAATGGAAACCGCGGAGTGGGGAGACCCAAGAAGACCAGGGATGAGGTGATAAAAGCCGACCTTACCCAATTACACCTCTCAAAGGCGTCACGCAGTAATACAGAGTACCCGACCTCCCATGGGTACAAGCTGAAGCATATAGACAATATGCCCCCACACCCTTCCACTGCAAGGTGATCGTGGAGGTGCCACGGCAAAAAAGCACCCAGCCCACACTGTAAAGTGGACGTGTAGGCGCCACGGAAAAAGCACCCAGCACTCACTGTAAATGAGGTTGGTGTTAGGAAGGGCATCCAGCTGTAGAAATCTAGCCAAAATCAGTTCTTGTATGAGCAAGGCATGGCCAGCCGACCAGACACTGCCCACAACAGGACAACCCGTCTAACCCATGCTAGCATGGAAGAACGGATGTAAAACGGTGATGATGATGATGATGATGATGATAATAAACTTACATACCTATGCCTTGTTATGAATGTTTTAAGACTTGATCATGTCCCAGCTATCTCAGTAGCTGTGTGAGGATGCCAGACACTAGTGTTTCAGGATATTTTAATCCATCATTCATGACATTTATTCACTTGATATTGTAGCAAGAATAAGCTATAACTTATATACTTTTTGAGTATAAAACATCTGCTGGAGATGCTCAGTTGCATGTAGAGCATGCTTTATGATAAAAGGTATATGAGATATGTTTATGAATAATAAAGTAAAGATATATAAGTCTCATTTTCAATGCTTATTATACAAACGTATTGTATATTCCTTCATATACACCTCTACTATTAACATTTTATGGCATCATCTTTTTGGAAAATAAGTTCTAAGTCAAGCTTGTATTATATTGAGTTATATTGCTGCCCAGTTTTCAAATTATACCAACAACAAGTATCCAAGAAAATTAAAAACAATTTTTAATACAATTTTTTTCTTCTTTGTAAATTCAAATCAGGTTTTTGATAAAGACACAACCATGTATTAGTATCTTGCCAAGACACCTTTTCTTCTCCATTATCAAAAGGAATATGCCATCCATGCTTGCACTTTTGGGTACGTACATCTTCCTTGCGTGGCCACTGAAAAATTAACACAAATTAAAAAATAAATGTATTTAAGATTTCATGGAAATATGATATAGAACATTCTGAAAAGTGGTTGTTGATATGAAGAGCATCTAGTTGTAGAAAACTGGCCAAACAAAGAGTTGGTAGTCTACATGATAAACACCTTCAGTATATTCTATAAAGTGGTTGGTGATAAGAAGGGCATCCAGCCATAGAAAACTTGCCAAACAAAGGGCCAGGAGGACTTTCAGCTATGTCATAGACATAACATCCCTAGTATTGGTGATATATGAGATAAATGATCGCCCAGCACACTCTGTAAAGATAGGAATGGCATCCAGCCATTAAAAAACCTGCCAAAGACATGACAGCTTCCCTAGTGTTGCCACAATAAAATGTACTTAGTAGAGCATGGGATTATATATCAAGCCTCTGGCGTACCTGGAGGTCACTGAGTGATCTGTGACAACATGTCCAATCCTTGCTAGGAGGGAAACAGATGTAAAAGGATGATGATGATAAAACATTATGGAAAATAAAAACTAAAGAGAACTATTAAGGTTTCATCAACTAATTCGAATAGATCTCCATTGGTTTTGACAATAAGTGTTCCAGCTGTTTGATCAATGGAGCAGCCTGCTCATGAAATTAATGTGTAAGTGGCTGAGCAATCTTTGGGGAGATCCAGCAAAACAATTTGTCACAAAACTGACCTTTTGAATTACAAGTACAGTCCATCTGATGGGCTTCCAAAATTTCACTCACAAGGCATGGGTCAATCCGAGGCTATGGTAAATGACATTTGCCCATGATCTCACACAATAAGATCAAAGCAGGGCCTAATGATTATTAATCAAACTTCTTAACCATTAGGCTACGCTATGTCCATCAACAACTAATTATTAATGACATATCAATCATTAATTCATAGCAATTTCTTGCAAATAAAAGAAACAGTATAAAAGTAAAATAACTAATTTTACATAGTAGATATTTTACATAGTAGAAAAACAAACAGTTATTTTATCTATTTTTCAGTGAAATAATTGTTTCTACTTTTTGGCACAAGGCCAGCAATTATTCCAGTGCATTACTGGTACTTTATTTTATCGACCCCGTAAGGATGAAAGGCAAAGTTAACCTCGGCGGGATTTGAATTCAGAATGACAAGGGCCGTAACTCTATGCTTCAAAGCACAGCGTCCGACCCTCTACCGATACTGCCAATCCACCGCCAAAAATTGTTTTATCTCAATAATATAGCAAAGTTTATTCATTTGGGGCTTATGAACATTGAAAAACCATATGTATGTATGGACCTGTAACTCCTGATGGAGCCATCATGTCATATGTGCTTTCAGGCACTTTAAACTTGACAAAACCTATCCCTTCTCCAGGTAAGAATGCAGCTGAATTCTTCCAAGAAGTGAGAAAGAAAAAAAATATAGAGACAGACTTGACACCAGTAGCGGGCAGGTGCATTTTTTTTTATCACTCTTGAAAAGAAGATAGGCAAAGTTGGCCTTGGTAAGATTTAAGCCGGAATGAATACCACAAATATTCTATCCCATGTTCTAACCTGAAAATACATTTATTAATTCTTAATATCCTCTGCTACATGAAACCATATTAGCAAGACATTCTGGAAAAGTACAAAATAACACTATAACTAACTACATCATATAAAAATACTGAAATCTTTACTGCAAAATTTTATAACGATCTGTCCAACAGTAAAAATATAATAAACATTTGAATTATCAAACCTGTTTTTAAATATTTTCTGCAAAATCATTAGAGGATGTTAAATCTTAAATTGATATAATGTCATTGGTGGATAGTTAACAGGATATAAAAAGGTAATTTATTAGGAAAATAATTGTAATAATAATTTTTTTTTTTACTTAGCAGGAAGCTATATTTTTGTAGAAGGGATACATACATAGTTGACTGAACTAATTCCAGTATCTTACTGATACATATAATAATAATAATAATGAAATTATTGTGTACAGTGCTCAGGTGCACTACAACTCATCAAAGGTGCATGTATAGTACATAGAATAATGTACAAATGTCAGGAAAATGAACAGTGTATGAGTCATGATATAATAACTCATATCATGAGTTATTATATCATGATATGAGTTATTATATATTGTGTACAGTGCCCAGGTGCACCACAACTCATCAAAAAAGTGCATGTACAGTACATAGGGCAATGCACAAACATCAGTAAAATGAACAGTGCACGAGTCATGATACACACATGTGTGCATGTGTATGGAAGGGGTACATCAGGTGTAGTTTTGGCGTATTTCGGGAAGCACGAGTGTCTTAAAGGATGCAGTGTCTCGGCAGCTAACAATTGACGCAGGCAGTTTGTTCCATGCTTCAGCAACTCTGAACGTGAAAAAATGTCTGCGAAAGTCATGGGAGCTGTGCTGTTTTCTTATCTTGTAGGCATGTCCACGTGTGTTAGACACATGGAGATCAAAGAGGCGCTCAGGGTTGCAGTTGGCGAGATGGTTAAAAACTTTGTGGGTATTCACCAAGTCCATTGCCAGACGTCGGAGCTTCAATGAATCCATGCCCAGGGAAGCAAGGCGTTCAGAGTATGGTAGGTGTCTGATGGAGGGTATGCGCTTGGTGGCACGTCTCTGAACAGTTTCCAGGAGGTCAATGTTCCGAGCAAGATAGGGGTTCCAGACTGATGATGCGAATTCCAAGTGTGGTCGCACCATAGCTGTATACAGTTTTAAATAGATGGCTGGAGAGCGGCTAACAAAGGTCTTGCTGAGTGATGCCAAGATACCCTCGGCCTTCTTGACAATCTTAGAGACATGCTTTGTCCAACGCAAATCGTTGCTGACAGTAATGCCCAGGTCACGTTCACAAGAGGACTTTTTGATGTCAGTGTTGTGGAGGGAGTATGTGGACGCTGGATTTTTCCTTCCAAAATGCATGGTGGTACACTTGTCCACAGCCAGCTTCAGTTGCCAGTCTGTGATCCATTGCTGCATTGTGTCCAGGTCTGATTGTAGGAAAGAATATCTTATCAACCTTAGAGGAATGAAAGATACATTTGTGTTGGAAAATCATGTGTATATATGTGGGCCTCTGCACATACTTGTAGTTATGCACACATATTGCGATATATATATATATGTATAATGTGTGTATGTAGGAGGTGAGTAATATTGTAGAACAATAAAACTATACATATATCAGATAAGTAGGACTCGACAGTTGGTAGAACTGGAGTATATATAAAGAAGAAATTAAAAGATGGTTAAAAAAGTTCCATATATTTTATTATGGGCATTTCGAAAACAACAACATCCTGGGACAAAAATTGTGTTCCTCATCACAAGTGTTTTTAGGCCTCATATCATGTTACCTTATTTTATCTGATGAGAACACATTTCTTATCATTCTTTCTTTCTCTCACACACATTTGCAAACAATCTAATTCTTCATTACCACCAAACTTCAATAACCAAAGAATACAAACATTTTTTGGGCTCTAATGAGACGGTGTCTGAAATATCAGAAATTTCTCCTATCAGGAAACAAAAGTGTTAGAGATTATCAAGCATAACAAAAAAGAATGGATATGAAGATCATGATAAAACTCACTGGGAAGTACAATTGTGCCCCAAATCATTATTATAACTTTAATGACACTGAAGCTGGCTACACATCTTTCATAATCATTGTTGGAGGAGGCTAGTAGATATGAATGAATACATCATTATTTTAAACTCTTCAACTAAATTTCTGTTTGTGATTATTTAAACTAAGAAAGATAAGTAAAACAACATCACCATCATCAACATTGTTTAAAGTCTATTTCTGTGCTTACATAGGTTAGATGTGCTGTCACATTCTGAGGCGAAATTGGTCATGCTCCTACACTCCATTTTTGGCTTGGCTTCTACAGCTGGATGCTCTTCTTAACACCAACCACTTTACAGTTACAGTGTGTACAGGGAGCATTTTATCATGACTCTGGCACTATCAGCATACAGGGTGCATATACATATATTCCACCCAGTTGTTCTTCGATCCACTGCAGGAAGAAGTTTATGTTGGTTGTTTTGTTCTTTCTGTTCACATATATTATAAAATTTTCCTCACACACAAAAATCCCTAGTTACAGTTCTGACCTCTATTAAGCTTGTTTCTAATCCCAATGATGCAAAAAGGACCAGAAAATCCCAGATAATGTAATAAATACTGTATGTTACTACTACAGAATCATCATTTCATTCATTTCATTTTACGTCCGCTTTTCCCTGCTTGCAAGGGTGGGACGGGAACTGATTCTGGCTTGATTTCTACAGCTGGATGCCCTTCCTAACACCAACCTCATGTACAGTGAGTGCTGGGTGCTTTTTTGCCGTGGCACCTCCACGACCACTTTGCAGTGGAATGATAGGGACCCCAGTCCTTATCATCTCATTTCTACAGCTGAGTAAACTGGAGCAATGTGAAATAAAGTGTCTTGCTCAAGGAAACAACACATCGCCCGGTCTGAGAATTGAACTCGCAACCTTTCGATTGCAAGCCCAATGCTCTAACCACTAAGCCATGTAAATATTTCTGTGGGGGATATAGGTGGTAGTTGGCCAGAAGTATGAGGAACAGTGACATCACATGAGTGGAAGGGGACTAGCAGAGAGCCTTACTGGAAGTATGGGGAGCAGTGACATCACATGAGCAGAAAGCAACTAGCAGAGGGCTTCTTTCTTTCTGATCAGTGTCTGGGAGGTAGAATTTATGGATTTATGCCACGAGATAAGAGCGATGTCTAGGGCATGAAGGGCAAGATAAGCAAATTTACTTTTCCATTTACAGTTTCATGTCTAGCAGAGGGCTTGCCAAACAAAGTTGTCACTCGCTATGCCAGACTAAAGAGTCCTCTCAAAAATATATGTCAAGTTAATAAAATGACATTTACAATGATTTAAATATCAACAAGCCTAATTTCTCACTTGTTCAAAAGATGAAATGGACAAGGCCATTACTCATAAACACCACTGCTGCTGGAATATTTTTTAAGTTGTAATATTGCAATACAATATGATTGTAAGTACTTGAAGTATATTTCATTATATTATCAGCTCTAGAAGAATAAAGAGTAAAGTTAGTTTAAATCTGAACTATAATAAAATACTGAAGACAAATTTAGATAATTTCTCCACTGCATTCTCTACTGTATTAAAAATTTATACATTTTAAATAACTTTAAATTCAATTTCTGTCTATGTTACATATCACCCAAAACCATGTTTGAAGTTGATATTCACTACTGAAATGTTATAAAGTATCATACCTGAAACATAGTATGACCATTATGTTTCACTTTCTGAAACTGCACTTGGTGACTGTACTGCCATCTACGAAAGATCTCACCATACTCTTCTCCCAAAGAAAACTTATGGTCTCGCATTTCATCAGATGAAACAAATACTGCCTTTGGTCCGCTGTAGAGTGTAGCATAAAGAAGATACGGATCATCCTCAGATCTGAAAAAAAAAGTAGGTTAAAAATATAGTTTTCCCTTTACTTATCTTTCTTTATACACTCTTTCATTTCTATGATAGTTTAATGAAAATTGATAAGTAGTAGATGATAATTCAGTTTGATCAACTGTAGACTGACACCTCTAAAAAATACATAGGCAGGGAGGATATTCTCTAGAAGACTGTTGTTTTGGGGCAGTAACTGGCCCATCACCAGGCTTTGGTGTTTAGGGGCTTCAGAACATTCTGTGTGGATATCATGTTCCCTTCGTATTTTCTTCTCCTATCAGCATTATCCTCTATTTTCCTACCCTCCCACCCACACACACCACAATAGTCACCTAGATCAATCAAAACACAACAGCGCAAATATCATGTAACTGTTAACTGAATATTTATCACAATAACTACTACTACTTCTACTACAGTTGTTATGGGCCTGATTGCTGTTCTGTATGGCAAATGGAATACAAAGCTGGACCATTCCTAAAGATAAATATGAACCCACCATCTGTATCTGGACGACAACGCAAACACTCTTCTCTATTTCAGACATTGAAAACCAACACCAATCCATCTTCCTCTCCCTCTTCCAGTGAAATTCATAACTTCAGAGCTGGCACCATTAACATAGGCATGATGAAAGGGAGATCAAGAGAGATTGTAGAGATTCTTGAATGAAAGAAAATTGATGTGTGCTATTGCAAGAGACTAGATGGAGGGGAATGTCAGCTAGATTCCTTGTGGACAAAAAACGATGCTACAAATTTTTCTGGATGGGAAATGACAATGAGCTTGGGGAAGTAGGGATTTTGGTAGCAGAAAAGTGGGCAGACAAGGTAATTATTGTAAATAGAGTAAATGAGCTTGGGGAAGTAGGGATTTTGGTAGCAGAAAAGTGGGCAGACAAGGTAATTATTGTAAATAGAGTAAATGACAGAATCATCAAACTTAGACTAGTACTAAATAGAACAACTGTAACAATTATATTTGCATATGCACCTTAATCAGGACTGAAGATGAACAGCTTCTACGAATCACTAATGCACACAACTTCCCAAATAAGTGAAAGTGACTTCATAATCATTGCTGTTGATTTTAATGGGCATGTTGGGCGATACTATGATGGCTTTGAAGGGATCGAATGAGGTTATGAATTTGGTGCTAGAAATAAGGAAGGTTCCAGGCTTCTTGATTTCTGCAATGCCAATGGTCTATCTGTAACACAAACTTCAAAAAACCAGACAATCACTTGATCATCTATAGATCAGGTGAGCATGCCATCCAGATAGACTTTATCCTTACCAAAAGACACGATAGAGTGACAGTTATAAACACAAAGTCCCTCCCTGGTGAAGAATGCCCCTTCCAACATAATCTATTAGTTAGTGACCTTATAGTTAGTGCTAGATGAACTCAATGGCAGAGGACAACCTGGAGGAGAAGAATATAGAAGTTAAAGGACTCACTGTAACAAATTTAGAGGTATGTTGCTTGACGTTTTTGACAGTAAGGAAGAACAAATAGAGTCATACAATATAGAGGAGCAGTGGGAGTTCCTTAACTCTTTAGAATTTAAACCGGCTGTATCATCATCATCATCATCATCGTTTAACGTCCATCTTCCACGCTTGCATGGGTTTGGACGGGAGTTTTCCCACTTGAGGCAAGAATGGTTGTCTTGCTCGCATAGGACTGTCTGGCGGGTTTTCTACGGCTGGATGCCCTTCCTAACACCAACCACGTTTACAGTGTGGACTGGGAGGTTTTTAGCGTGTTACCTACACGGCCACATTACAGCGTGGACTGTGTGTATTTTTGTTGTGACACCTACACGGCCACATTACAGCATGGACTGTGTGTTTTTTTGTCGTGACACCTACACGGCCACATTACAGCGTGGACTGTGTGTTTTTTTGTCGTGACACCTACACAACCTCATTTGTTTCAGACTGGATGTTGTGGTACCAACATAACTTTACATTGAAAGGGGTGGTGTGGATGGGGTGGAGGTAGTGGGACGGGGGTGTATTTTTGTTAGAGGTGCCTACTGACTGTAGTAGGTTTCACTTTGTACTTAGGTAAGGCGGGTCTTCTGTATTACTGTGTAGCGCCAAAGATCTCGGTCCAGTGACATTGTCTTGGAGAGGTGTAAGTGTGTGAGGTCGTCCCAGGTTTTTCTGGGTCTGCCTATTCCATGGCTACCATCTATTTTTATTGCCCTGTACTTTTTTATACAGCTGTCGTCTTTCATGCGCATCACGTGACCATACCAACGTATCTGACCAGAATTCTCTCACCTCTTTCTATTCAAACTGGCTGTAAAATGCTACTCATACTGATGTTAAGGTATTGTTCTCAAAATAAATAACATCAAAATCTCATAGATTCGATATTATGTGAGGCAAAGCATTTACTGCGAAACCACAATAGTATATATAGAGTAATGTAAATGCTAAAGGGTTAAAGATAATCTACTAAAGCTAACAAACGAAAGCTGTGGTTGGAGTAGGCTTCTAGGGAGAAGGATAGTGATTTAGTGATGGAACAGTAGGGTGGAGTAGACAATTAAGGCCAAAAGACAGGCATGGAAAGAATGGCAGAATGAGGGAAGAAGAGAGGACTACCATAATGCTAGGAGAGAAGCTAGGCAACAGGTATATTTTGCAAGAAGAGAAGCAGAAAATAAGAAATTTAAACGTGCTCTGCAATATGAGGTGTTCAGGATTGTAACGAAGTGTGTCAGGGAAAATTGTGATGTTGACAGATAGAAGTGTGTCTGAGATGAAAATGGTATGCTTGCACTCACTGACATTGAAAAGAAGGTAGCATGGAAGTGCCACTATGAAAGACTACTGAATGAGGAGAATGCATGGGAAGAAGATAGTTTGCAACAGAGGGATCAGCTATATGAGTCAGCAGTAGTACAGAGAGACAATCAAGGATATGAAGACAGGCAAACAGCTGGACCTTCAGGGATAGATGCTGAGATGCTGAAAGCATCTGGAATGGTGGGTCACACCTTAATCACTTGTATTGTAAACCAAGTAATACAAAATTATGTCATACCCAATGGCGTAGCATCATCGTCAACTGCTACAGGGGCAAAGGAGATGGTCTAGAAGATTCTGTACAGTCAAAGAAGGTCCTATAACTTCTTAAGACCCAAACAGCTCATGTCATCAGCAAGTTAAAAATGTAACCATTACTAAAGGTATATTTTATTTTTATTTGGTTAAACATACAGCAAAAGAAAGCAGCATTGGAAAGGACTATCAATGCCATAAATGAGAGAAAAAGGAGGGGAAGAGCAAGGACTATTAGACAAAGGAAGAAAGAAAGGGGGAAGGGGAAAGGGTGACAGATTCTACACTTAAGCCAGAGCTGTGTTGCGGCAGTGCCCCACAGACAAAGTGGCAAAAGCATTTCTGCAGACAATGGCCAATGACACCTGCAGCAACAGCCACTCCACATCACAGGACTCCTTCCTCAGATGGGTTGCTATCGATCAAATTTTACGGAAGAGATCAATTGTGCGGTGTCTGAGGACGTCTGAGGTCTCGACGACAACTGGTGTAAAGAGGAAGCAACTCGACAAGCTCCGGTATTTGCTTTGACTTCCTGTCCTCTGCATTGCGAGTCACGGTGCTGGGGGTTGTGACTGAGGCAACTAACTTGGAAACGGAGAACATGTCACATCCCAGATGAAGGATTTGAAAGGGAAGCGGGTAATTTCATCAGGGTGTTTGCCGTCAGTATATTGGAGGCCTACTGGCTCCAGTTTTGATTGGAAGCCGGCTGCGTGTAGGCTCCTTCTCATTATGTCATTGAGTGTAGCATGTGGGGGGGGGGGGGGGGGGCTGTGCTCTGGTGCCTGATGATGGGTGCAGGCTCAACTCATCGATGACAGCTTCACAACGGCATTTATGTGACTCACACGCATGGTGGCTGGGGTGTTGGCCTACTCTGATGCAAGTGCACTAGTCATCAAGAATGGTACTGGTTGATGAGAAAGCCATTGAATTGAGCCACACACTACTGTTTTGCTGTGGGGTGGAACAGAGGCAGGCGAGGCGGTGTTGGTCCAATCCAGACACGATCCGCCTGAAGGTAGACATGCACATGATGTTGTCCCAGTTACATTCAGCATTTGTATACTGGGGGACAGAGAGGCCTTCGCTGGTTCAGTCAACCACAGCCTGCTCCAGTTCTTGCGTCAGGCTCTGCCATTTTGCTGAGGACCTCGCTGATCAGGATGCAACTGGAGGTGATTGAGGAGAGGTAGGCTGGCTGTGTCAGATATGATGCAGATTGGAGGCCGAGGTCACTGAACTTCACTGTGAGCTTTGCCTCTTGCCAGCCAGAGCTGTCAAATCTGTCATTGCAGATGAGTTCCACGCTGCTCTGGATAGTGGCATGGAGTTCACTGAGGTGATAAAAAATTTAGGAAGGGCATAGCAGTTCATCAGGAAGAAGAGCACTGGGTGCGTGTCAATTAGGCGCAATCTTTCCATCATTCTCAACAGGTCTGCGTGCTTGGTCTCCTGGCACTCCTATATGGCTTTCGAGAGAATTGGAGAACCAAGAATGCAGGCAGTGTCTTTGGCCATTTGCTGAGCCCCAGACAAGATGGGATGTATGCTGAGTATGGCGTCATGTAATTTGGCCTCACCGTTGTTAACGTTTATCACCTCAGATTTGGATGGGTTGATCTCGAATCTGAGGAGCTTTAGAGCTGGGATGATTAGCCGAAGGTCCTCAACTACCGACTGAGCCGAACCACTCAGCTCAAGTCGTCCAGGTACCAGATTATTAATATATGACAGGTATTTTTATCCTCAATGTCATCATTTGATGTCCATTTTCCATGCTTGCATGGGTTAGATGGGTTGTTACATTATGAGATAAGTCAGGAGACCACATCTTACTCAATCAGATCTGTATTAAATCATAAACATTTCTTACATATACCATAATTATTAATAAGAATCAGTGAAATTCTGGACAAAATCTTTAGCTACTGAATTCTTGGAATATTTTCAGAATGAGAACTCATACAATTACTGGAATTAAATTTTCTTCTATTTTTCAAAACCTAATAACTCATAATCAACATCATCATGGGCCCATTTCTCCTGACAGAGTGCACCATGGTAACATGCCAATCTCTAGTACATTTATTTAAACCAGACAAAGCCTTTCTCTTTCCACATTTGAACACAGCTGGTTTCTTCCAGAGAGACAGAGACAAAGTGAGAAAGAGATATAGTGGAAGTACTAGACAGATCTTCACCCTTCATTGTTGAATCATATATATTCTATATTTTTATTCTGTAAGAAGTACTCATTAAGAGACGTCTGAACGAGTATCCTCTGACAGGATGGAGAATACACTGGAACAACCACTCCACCTTGCACCTGTGGATGGCCAACTGATAGCAATGAGTAGGGATGTAGTCCAAGGGCCAAGAATGCCAGAAGTCTCCACTGCTACAAGCTCTACCACAAACCTATCTTAGAGTGACCGATAATTGGACAGTTTGCCCACTTTAGCTTGGCAGGCAGCAGAACACACCAGGTTGCCATCTGAGTAGGTGTCACAGCTGGTGGCATCCCAGATGAGAGGCCTAACCCTGCGGAATGAAAAGATTGTGATGCCATCTGGCTCTTTTCCATCACCTTGGTCCAGCCCTGTTGGCTTGAGCTGGGAAGGGAAGCCTGCGCTGTACAGGCCATGCTTTATGATCTCATTAAGAGTAGCATGGTGTGGGGGGTGGCCATCACTGTAACAGCATGACAGTTGGTGGAGATTGAAAGGATCCACAATGGTACCATAGATGCGGAGGCCAAGCCTCAGGAAAATACCAATGCATAAGAAGTCGCTGTCCAGCTGAGTGTCAGTCGCAAGTGAGGGAACTGCATTGAGCCAGGCACCATTGTGGGGTTGGGAGGCCAAGCAGCAACATGCCAGATGGTGCTAATCGAACCAGCGCACCAGCCCGTCAATTTGAAAAGATGAAAGGCAAAGTTGACCTTGGCAAGATTTGAATTCAAAGAATAGTGAGTCCGAATGAATACTGTTGAGCATTCTGTCTGATGTTCTAACAACTCTGTCAATATTTACTTGGCTGCAACAATGTTTTCTAATAAGTTCTAGTTAAATAGGTTTTATCAACTAGTACAGAAGTGAATAAGAATTATTAACCATAAAAAAAAAAGGATTTACTTACATATTTTCAATGAAGAAGCATGAAGCTAGTTTTTTAACAATTTTCATATTAGCTTCAGGCCACTTCAACATGTATTGTCGGCCAACAACCAAAACCTTCATTTTTTTAATCAAAGCAAAATATTCAACTGTTTTCCTTAACTGTAAAAGAAAAGTAATATACAAGAGATACTACAAAATTAGCCTTTCATATGAAAGAAAAGGTCTATAGTTAAGTTGGCATATAAAGAAATAGATTCTGCTCAAAACAACTACTAATTAACCTTTTGTAACCATATTTCTAATGAAATACACTAAATGTTTGAAATAATTTTAGAATTAATAAAAACTTTAGAGAAATATAATAATATCACCAACTTCTCAATGAAACAGCATTTAACAAAAAATTATTTAAAAACGTAATAATTGTTTCTACTTTTGGCACAAGGCCAGCAATTATCCCAGTGTATCACTGGTACTTTATTTTATCGACCCCGTAAGGATGAAAGGCAAAGTTAACCTCGGCAGGATTTGAACTCAGTCCGTAAAGGGACGTAACTGTGCTGCAAACCATGGCGTCCAACCCTCCACCGATACTGCCAATCCACCGTAATAATGGAAGCTTTCAGTATAAATATGAACACTTGAAAAATGGACAGCTTTATATCATAAAACCAGGGCCAATTTCATATGAGTTAGTATCAAAATGTTTAATATAACTTTACAAATTACATGTTTGGCATAGATATCACATAAAAATAATTGAAGGAGGTTTCTGAACAAAGGTTTTGTTTCTGTTATTGCTGTTAACCGTATTTTAGTGTCAGTGTCCATATTTCTATGTTGATATTTATTGGACGTGTTTGTAATACAGAAATTGTCTGTTATGTTCAACATTCTGAAATCTGACCTAACTCTTTTCCCTATGTCTCTCATGGTCTTTCTTTACTGTAAATACCTCCTTATGTCAGTATTCTTTCACCATGCTTACATATCACATATTAGTGCAATCACCTCTCCTATATACATTAGTTGATGCCTTTCTTAGTTCATTTCTTGTACCCTATAACATCCAGTGAATCATACTCCCATTCTTCCTCTCCAACCTACACACATCTACATTAACCATTTCAATATCAATTTTTAATGAAATACATTATCTGAATTGAAGAATTTGCTAAAATTATAAGATATTTCGTTATTAAGATAATATTTGTAACATGACTTAGCAAAATGTTCCTATATGAAATTATGTCAAATTTTAATTTAAATAGAAATCCTTTAAAATGAATGGTTTTGTTCCATAGAACCAGAGGCAGTTCTGGGTGAGTTGGTATTGAAAGAGTTAAATACCCATATCTCTCAACCATTTAGTATCACTTTTTACAAGTGTTTTATAGTCTGCATTTTTCTCTAAAGAGACTGATGCTTTGTTACCAAAGACCCTTTGGAGGAACCCCATATCAGCCACTTGTATTCACAATCATATTCTTTCGGTCATTACCCAAGATTCATGACCATAGGTAAGGGTTGGCACAAATACTGAATTGGAGATAGCTAGTTTGGCTTTTACACCTTCCTCTCTTCTGATTACCGAATGCTGAAGCTGGCGCATTACTGCACCAGCTCCTGCGATTCTTGCATTTAATGTAGCCCTCTGCCTTCTATCATTCGTGAACACGGCCCCGAGATACTTTAACATCTCTACCTGCTTCAGTGAAACTCCATTCATTTATGTAGAGTGCACTGTGTAGGCTTCCTTGAGAAGATGAGTGTCTGAGATTTAACAGCACAAATTTTCATTCCAGCCATACAGCACTCAGCATCAAACCTATCATATGCAAGTCTGAAATCACTGTCTGTCAAATTAAGTAATACCATATAGTCTACAAATTCCAGCTGACTGATTTAACACCTGACAGTCATAATACCACTTCCAACACGGCTGCGCATGTCAATCCTGTTTATGAAAATAATTGTTTCTACTTTAGGCACAAGGCCAGCAATTACCCAGTGCATTACTGGTACTTTATTTTATCGACCCCGTAAGGATGAAAGGCAAATGAAAATAATGAACAGAAAAGGTGACAGTACGCACCCTTGGTGGAGTTCAACTCATACATTGTGATGGTTTTGATTTAGCACCATTTATCTGAACACAAATACTTGAGCATTTGTATAAAGATATCAGGTCAGCAAGGAGCTGACCATGGATTCCATACTCATGCAGGACCTTACACAGCAGGTCCCGAGGAACGTAGTCATATGCCTTTTCGAGGTCTGCAAAACAAGAATACACCTCTTGGCAATACTCCTATGATTTCTTGAAGACCTGCCGCAGTGTGAAGATTTGGTCGGCTGTGCCGCGTCCAGGGCGAAATCTGCACTGTCCATCATCTAGTTTGGACACGACAATCTCCCCGCTTCCATTTTTCAGACACTTAGTGTAGACTTTACTGGGGAGGCTTAACAAGGGGATCCCTTTATAATTGGAAGTCTCTCATCTCCTCTTTTGAAAATTAGGATTATCACTCCCGATTGCCATTCCTTAGCTGTCTTTGCAGAGATCCAAGCCACCCGGCACACATGTGCCACGCAGAGAACACCTTCTCTATTTAACCCTTTAGAATTCACATTACTCTATATTTACAATTGTATTTTCACAGTAAAGGCTTTATCTAACATAATATCGAAGCTATGAGATTTTGATGTTATCTATTTTGGAGAACAATACCTTAACATGAGTGGTCAGTTACAGCTGGTTTGAACAGAAAGAGGTGAGAGAATTCTGGCCGGATACGGCCGGTTTAAATGCTAAAGAGCTAAGGGCTAAGGCTTTTAACATCTCAGACCAGATTTCATCTTCCTCAGCAGCCCAGCCACATTTGAGCTCTTTAACTACTCTTGTAACCTCAGCCTCTGAGAGATTAGTCACTGCTCTCAGATGCACCTCATGTACACCAGAAGGTGCTGTTGTGTTCGAGTTTAGTGGATCAGCAAAGTATTCTCTCCATCTTGCAAGGATGCACCTCTCTGAAGAGAGGAGAACCCCAGATACATTCTTAATAGCAAGTATTGAGGAGGACCTTTTATGACGAAGTCGGTGGATGGTCTGCAAGAACACTATTTGCTGATCTGAAGTCAGATTCCAGCTTAATCCCAAAGTCCTCCCATGTCTTAACTTTGGATGCCTTTACTGTCTGTCTCTGCTGCAATTCTTCATGCCTGCTTATACCGCAAATGCAAGAAGGATGACTTATTTCCAAGCCAAGTTTTGTAGGCCTCCTTTGCTCGGATGACATCTTTGACCTCTTGATTGAACCCAGGGGTCCTCCTGCCAACCGGCACCACACCAAGCCTCTTTCTGCTGCAGCATTTAACAACTGAAGCAATAGCACCCACTTTGAGAACCTCTCATAAACCTATCATAAAGATAATAATGATTTCATGCCAACATGGTAAAATGAATCAACAGAACATACCTGCAAAGATTTATTTCTCATTTGACCCATTTTTAAAGAAACATTCAAAGAATCCAAAACTACATCAAAAGGTGCTTTTTCTGTAACAAATATCTTGAAACTTTCAAGTTCTGTAGGATTTGTATTATGATAGATATCCTTTCCAACCAGAACCTTCTCAAAAAATAAATTACGAAGTTTTTGGAACTGTGAAAATGGAATATCCAATTTATCTATAGCTGTATAACAATTTGGACATCTTCCGCTAAGAAAGAAAAAACAAGCAAAGAAGAATAAGAGATATAATTTATATACACACACACACATGAGCCACATGCTATGTGACCCACTGCTTAAAGAAGTTTGCCCATGCCTGGTGTAGATACTACGACTATGTATAAAGGTACTTTAATCGATAACTTATAGATTACAAGTTCAATGCTCATCATATCCTTTAATCAATGTACTATGGACAAAGCACATAGCTTAAGTCAACCAGGTGGAACAACCAATTTTACTTCACCAATAGTACATTTTCTAAGAATTTCTGAAAATGTTTGTATACATTTAATCCAGTTTCTCAAACTTAAGTTATTGATAAAACAGTGACAACATTGCAACTGTGCAGAAAAGATGTACTAGTTGAATGTAAGTCTTGAAAGATAGAGCTGTATACTGTGAAAACCTGGAGAATAACTATTTCACAAATTTTATTAACCCTTTCATTACCATATTTCCAACAAACAATACTAGGTTTCAAATAATTTTGAAAATAATTGGAAGAATTTAGTAAAATATCTAACTTTTTCATGTTGATGTTTGGAACATAACTAAAAATTCTGACATAAAATGATGATGAAGTGTTTTAATATAAGGAACACTTTAAAATTGGGAGTTTTGTATTACAAAACTAGGGGCAGTTTCAAGCAGGTTGGTATCAAAAGGTTTAAATGTAGACAATAAGTAAACTCTGAAAACAGATTTCTGAAATGAAATCTAGAAATTAGAGTTAAGATTTATTTCCTCACACATTTTTGTATTTGATGAGTCGTCATCATCATCATCATCATTTAACGTCCATTTTCCACGCTAGCATGGGTTAGACGGGAGTTGTCCCACTTGAGGCAAGGTTGGTCGGGTGACCGTGTCTCGCTCATATAAGACTATCTGGCGGGTTTTCTACGGCTGGATGCCCTTCCTAACACCAACCACATTTACAGTGTGGAACAGAACTTTTTACCGTATTACCTACACGGCCACATTACAGCGTGGACTGCCTGTTTTTTTCTCGTGACACCTACACAATCTCGATCTCATTTATTTGGACTGGATGTTGTGGTACCAACTTTACAGAGAGAGGGTGGTGTTGGTGGGAGTGGGAGGATAGGGTAGAGGTAGTGGATTGGGGTGTATATTTGGTTAAGAGGGGCCTACTGACTAGGTTTCGCTTTGATCCAGTGACATTGTCTTAGAGAGGTGCAAGTGTATAAGGTCGGAATTTATCAGATCGTCCCAGGTTTTTCTGGGTCTACTACTCCGTAACTACCATCAATTTTGATCGCCCTGCACTTTTTTATACAGCTGTCGTCTTTCATGCGCATCACGTGGCCATACCAACGTAGTCTTCTCTCAAGTAAACAGCATCTGAAATCTCTTATTCCTAATTTCTCACTTAGTTCATTTATGCTTTGCCATTCACGTATATTACTATTACACATCCAACGGAGCATGCATGCTTCGTTCCTTTCCAGTCTGCGCAGGTCCTCTGCACGTAATGCCCATGTCTCACTGCCATGTAGCATTGCTGTTCATATACAAGCATCATACAATCTGCCTTTCATTTTTAGAGAGAACCTTGTGGCCAACAGTGGAATAAGCTCTCTGAACTTTTTCCATCCCGTTCTGACTCTGCTACTGTACTTTCAGAACACCCTCCACCACTGCTGATTTTGTCACCCAGGTAACGGAAAGTGTCTACTATTTCTATAGAACCATCTGGGCAATAGAAGGAGCTAGTATCCTGTGGACACTTGCTACCTATTGCACCTGAGCATCGGCCACATATAAAGTCTACGTTCTCAGATAGTTTACCTGTGATCCCACTACATTTTTTATGTACCCATACTTTGCATTTGGGACATAAAATTAAATTTCTGCCAACTCCTTTCCTGCACACTGAGCATGGCCATTTCCCTGAGGGTACCTGTGCCTTATTTTCGTTTCTACAAACTAGGACTTTAATCTTAGACAAGTTAACTTTAAGGCCTTTTGATTCTAGGCCATGCTTCCATGTTTGGAATTTCTTCTCTACTTCAGCCATCGATTCAGCTATGAGCGTTAGATCATCTGCGTATAGGAGTTCCCATGGGCAGCCGGTCTTGAACTCCTGTTATAGCCTGAAGGGCAATAATAAATAGGAGGGGGCTAAGGACAGAGCCTTGGTGAACACCAACTTTTACACTACATTCTACACAATATTCATTAATAATTCTAATCTTTCTGACTGTTTCATTATACATAGCTTATATAGCTCTCACAAGCCATTCATCTACACCTAGTTTTCTAAAAGCCCACCAGATAATGGAGTAGGGGACTCTGTCAAAGGCTATCTCCAGGTCTACAAAAATTAAGTATAGGGGTTTACATTTAGCTAGATTCTTCTCTTGTAATTGTCGTACAAAGAAAAGAGCGTCTGTGGTACTTTTACCTGACAAAACAAAACTGTATTTCATCTAGCTCAATTCGCTCTCTCTTTGGTTGCGCTATAACTCTTTGTGTGACTTTCATGACCTGGTCAACTAATTTAATGCCTCTATAGTTTCCTCTATCTAGAGCATCTAATGATGATGTAGCAGTTAATGATGATGCTGCTACGTCTTTTGGTATGACCCTGTTCTGTATTACTTGGTTAGCTAGCATAGTATGTCCCACCATTCCAGATGCCTTCAACATCTCAGCAACTATCTCCGAAGGCCCAGCTGCCTTGCCTGTCTTCATATCTTTGATTGCCTTACTTATACTACCTTTAACTTGCACCGCTGGTCCTTCTATTGGATCGATTTGGGGCAGACTATTTTTTTCCCACTTATTCTCCTCATTTAATAGTCTCTCGTAGTGACACTTCCAGGCTATCTTCTTATCAGCATCAGTGAGGGCATTACGGACACACTTCTCCCCGACAATATCATGGTTTTCCTTGACACATTGTCTAGCAATCCTGAACACCTCACGTTGTAGAACATGCTTGAACTTTCTTTCCTCTGCTTCCCTTTTTGCAAGGTACACTTGTCTCCTAGCTTCTCTCCTGGCCACTTCAAAGTGCTCTCTACTTCCCCCATCCTGCCATACTTTCCAAGCCTGCTTTTTGGCCTTGATTGTCTCTTCTACCTTACTGTTCCACCACAAATTACTCTCCTACTGCCAATAAGTCTGCTCCAGCCACAGATTTCATCCGTTGCTTTCAGCAGGTTCACTTTCAAGAATTGCCACTGTTCCACTGTCTCTAATTGCTCTTCTTTATTGTCAAAGGCATCAAATAATAAGGTTTTAAATTTGTCACTGGCTATGGGGTCCTTCAACTTCCATATTCTTCTCCTCAAGGTAGGCCTCCTCTGTCGTTGAGTACGTCTATTCCTGACTATGAGGTCACTAACTACTAGGCTATGTTGGGAGGTGCATTCTTCACGGGGGAGGGATTTAGTGTTTACAACAGAGACTTTGTCCCGTCTTCTAGTAAGGATATAATCTATCTGGCTGGCGTGTTCCCCTGATCTATAGGTGATCAAGTGGTTTTCACGTTTTTTGAAGTTTGTGCTACAGATAGTTAGGTTATTGGCGTCACAGAATTCCAGGATTCTGAAGCCTTCCTCATTTCTATTTCCAACCCCATAGCCTCCATGGATTCCATCATAGCCATCACTATGTTGTCCAACGTGGCCGTTTAGATCGCCAGCAATAATTAAGTAGTCGCTGTCGGTTATTTGGGAGGTAGTGTGCATTAGCGTCTCATAGAACCTGTCCTTTATAACGTCAGGTAGACCAGATTGGGGTGCATAAGCGGATATTATTGTCACAATAGTTCTATTTAGAACTAGCCTTATTTTAATTATTCTGTCATTTACTCTATGTCAATTACTTTATCTACCCATTTTTCTGCTAACATAATTCCTACTCCACCCTGTCTGTTGTCATTTCCCACCCAGAAAAGTTTATAGCATCGTTTTTTACCCACGATGAAACTGGCAGACCCCCCCCCCCCTCTCCACCTAGTCTCTTGAATACAACAAGTGTATCTATTAAAGCAAATCTTTTTAACAAAACGACATGTAACTTTTAAATATATCTTATGTCAGCTATTATAAGAAATCTAAATACTATTCGATAGTAAAGTTATAACTACCATAAAAATCAAAGTTTCAAAACTTATTTGTATCCTAATCATCATCATTTGATAAGTTAACCCCTATCTACCAGATATTATCAAGTATATGAGTTTATCCTGGGTTTCAAAGTATTAAAAAGATGAGGAAACATTTTTTTCTTTTAGTCAAAACTCTAGGTTATCAGAGATCTTGGACTTGAAATGATCACTGCAAGTTAATGAAATACTTGTTAATTATGGATTGCTCCTACTGCTTAGAAAGTGGAAGTGATTTATATCATGATATCTATTTAAAGCAAGGCAGCAAACTGGCAGAGTTGTTAGAACTCTGGATAGAATGTTTTGCAGTATTTGTTCCAGCTCTCTGAGTTCAAATCCCACCTAAAGGTCAACTTTACCTTTCATCCTTTCAAGGTAAAAAAAAAAAAAGTACCAGTCTAGCACTGGGGGTCAATTCTTCCTCACTTCTCTCTCTCACCTTCTTGTGGAAAGGGGATGGGGTCTGTCAGGTTTAAAGTGCCAAAGATGCACCATATATCTCGATGGCACTGTTACGATTTCAGCAGGAGTTGTGGGTGCATACATCTATTTACAGCCAGGTGGATTAACCCAAAACAGATAACTGTCTTTACTATGGACATACTAGTGTAAATCTTCACAAATATCATTAACATTTATTAAATCACAAAATAAATAGTGCACTCAATAGAACATAGGACTGTATGTAAGCGAGATACAGATTTACCCCCGACCAGTCTAGAAGACCAGTATTCCCACTTCAGTACTGACTTGGTCTATGTAGATCTGTCCAGCCCTTGCTAGCAGGGAAAGCGAATGTAACACAATCTTGATAAAGCTTCTTTCAAATTGAGCTCTTTACATCCTCAATATCAATTAATACTATGATCTCAAGGAAAAGAAATGAAAATATCTGGCAAATTTTACACCATAACAGAGGTTCAAAAATATTTTGAAAATTAAACAGTTACCCTTTATCTAATTTGATCCATGCTTCAGACCAGCATTCCTTGTTTCCATCTCTGAAAAATAATTACAATAATTAAATGACATAATCAGATATATTATCAGAGACATATACCTTTCATAATCATCATTTTGACATCCACTTATTCATGCTGGCATGGGTTGGGCAGGATGTTTTGAGACAATGTTTTGAGCCAGATGCCATTCTTGATACCAACTCTTCTTAGTTGCCTCTTATAACATGCAGAGATATGGTGTACCCATTCTAAAAAACCAGGATACACCCATGTAAAAAGACAATTGAATAAGTACAGAAAACCACCAAATTACCTATCAGTTTCTAGTTCAGCACACAAAAGTTGATTTAGTCTCTGTCTTTTTATCAACTCTTTCTTCTGATAGGAATGTGACAAACAAAATGTGAACCTACGAATTTTTCCTCTGTGATGAAAATATTCCATTCACTCAATACTAGTTTTTCAGACAGAGATTATATCAACACACATGTAAAAATACACACACGTGTACATGTAAAAATACATACATAAATATGCATGTGAAATGCACACACATACATATGCATATAAAAATACACATTCCCACACACATATACATGTAAAAATACACACATACATGCATGTAAAAATGCACATGCATACATGTAAAAATAAACAATAATACATTATCAAACAAGCAATCAATACATAATCAATACTTTACATATAATAAAAAAATTCAAGCTTTCCATAACTTATTTGATATAATCAGATACCTTTTTGTTCATACTGCCTTTCTTCTTAAATATGCTTTACTTAAGAGAAAATGGAGCCAAGTAAGCAAACAAAATGTTCAGTTGTACAATTTGACCACTGCTTAATCAGTTATTATGATACCTAATTTACCTCATCATCATCATCACAGTTTTAACATCTAGTTTCAATGCTTTCATGGGTTAGATGGGTTGTTACATTGAGGCTAGACAGATCAAATGACTATATCTTGCTCATATGATCCATTTTACTTAGATGTCCTTCCAAATGCCAACTACATTACAGTGTTTTTCATAGCATTACTACTACTACTTGATAGGGTAGACTGGGTGCTTTTTGTTGTAGTACCAGTACAACCACCTTACAGGGAGGACTGGATGCTTTTTATCATGGTACAACTACTTTACAGGGTACTAATACAACTGGTACCTGGGTACTTTTTTGTCATGGTATCTATACAACTGCCATACAGAGTGGACTGGGTACTTTTTTGTCATGGTACCATTACAACAGCCACACAGGGTGGACTGGGTGCTTTTTGTTGTAACAATACAACCACCTTATAGGGTGGACTGGGTACTGTTTTTTATCATGGTACCTGTACAACTGCTATACAGGGTGGACTGGGTGCTTTTTATTGTAGTACAATACAACCACTTTACAGGGTGGACTGAGTGCATTTTGTCATGTTACCAACACAATCACCTTTCCTAGGTGTTTATAATTGATATTTAATTATCTTTGTATTTTTATAGGTATACACTTGAGAATAAAAAACAAGACCAAATAGTTAAATCACATTTGTTGAGTAGCACCATTCATCTCTTCTCCAATAGTCACTGCATTCAATTGATATTCTAACCATTGCCATGTTGTCTTAATAATTGTTTCTACTTTTGGCACAAGGACAGCAATTACCCCAGAGCATTACTGGTATTTTTATTTTATTGACCCTGTAAGGATGAAAGGCAAAGCTAACCTTGGTAGGATTTGAACTCAGAATGTAAATGGCCATAACTCTATGCTGCAAAATATGGTGTCTGACGTTCTGCCGATACTGCCAATCCACTGCCCTTGTCTAATTATGAGGCATACGTTATACTTGAGAATGACCCAAAGACACAAGTAACCAATCAAACAAAGCATTCAATCAGTCTTTCTAAAAATGGTGTTGACTAAATCACAGTGGGTTCTTATTGATGGATATTTCATATTGAGCATACGAAGAGACACCATTACTGATATTGATAGCTACAATGCCAGAAAAATGCTGGTGAATCAAAAAATGTTATAGTTTAAATAATTTCAAGTAAATAAAGAATATATGTATATGTATGGTGCTGAATTGTCAGAGTTGTTAGGGATTTGGATTAAAATTGCCTTGCTATTTATTCTCACTCACTTCATTCAAGTCCTACTGAAGTCAACTTTACCTTTCACTCTTTCAAAGGCGATAAATAAAATACCTCTCCAGCACTAGAGTTCAATTCTTTCCATCAAGAGTTAAAGGTTCTTTACCATACATGTATATATGGAGAACTTTGACAAGTTGAGCAAGTACTGTAGCAAATTAAGGGAAGTAATTTGTGTCAATACAGATGACCTACAAACTGGCTACTTCAGATTCAGAGCCAATACTAGTTAAGAGTGCAAGGTCCTCATAGGAGCTGCACTGTGCCCAGCTAACTAGACCTAAGTGCTAAAGGCACAGTCTGATTAACTGGACAATAGACTAAATACAACTCAGTATTTTAAGGAACACTGTATAATTGGTGAGTGTTATTAACATTGTAAAGTGGAATTTCCCTTTGTCAGCAATTTTCTCTCTCACACACACAATTGATAATATTAATTTCTAATTTAGACCAAAACTGCTCATTTTAAAATGTTTAAAAGACACGGCAAAAAGCACCCAGCACACACTGTTAATGTGGTTGGCATTAGGAAGGGCATCCAGCCATAGAAAACCACTAGAAACACCCCTATATGAGCGAGACACGGTCACCCGACCCAACTTGCTTCTAAATGGGACCTGTCTAATCCATGCTAGCGTGGAAGATGGACGTTAATCGATGATGATGATGATAATTGTCCTTATATTAAAACTTTTCATTAAAAATTTTAGAATTTCTTAACAAATGTTCTAAATATCTGCTTATTCATGAAAAACTTAGTTATTTTGTTAAAAAGTATTTTTTCTCATATCTGCAAATTATGAACAAATTTCAAAACAATTTTATTTATACAACAGTAAAACTGAACATTATGCTTACCTTTTTAAATATTGTACAATAGCTAAGGGAACATGTTTGCTGGGTAGCCACCTGTATTTATTCATCATATGAAGCAAAACATCCATAGAAAAATTGCTGTTCCTCTTACATTCATTCAAAAAGGCCAGATATACATCATCTGATGGAGATAAGCCTTTTGAGCCTATCTTGTGTAACAGAAGTATGCAACTAGTAATATCTGCAGCACGTATTGCAGCAAGAAACATGGGAGTGTAGTGTCTAGGAAGTGTTGGTTGAGTTAACTCTAATGTGGACAACAGTTTAAAGCAATCTTTCCAATTATTTGTACAACACAGTGCATTTATAACACATTTAATTGTTTGACTATCTAACAAGCCATCAGTTGAGTTTAACAACTGTTGATACAATTGCAATATAGTCTGTTGATCTTCAGGTGATGCCCTTTGGCTAAGTACTAACATAAACATAGCAGTGGTTGCAATATTGAGGGACCGATCTTGGCTCTTTAAATAATCAACAAGAGAGACACCAAGTTCAACCAGATGGTTGCTGTTGATCAACGACATACAGTAAGCTTCCCAAGATACTTTCAAATTAGCATTATCTTCAAGAAAGTCTTTCTCTAATTTAGCCCAGTCCTCTAAAGTCATATCCTTTATGCATTTAGACTCAAGTTTTTCTTTGAAATTAAAAAGATGAATACTTCCATTGATTTTCCTAGATTTTAAATGAATAACACCATCATCATCATTCTCTTGGTTTTCTTCAAGAGAAGAAAAATATCTCTGATTATAAACAAACAGTTTATTATTAAGTCCAGTCAGTAATTGAAAACTATAAAATGGTTTGACATTGTAAAGTTCTGATGTATGCATGTAACATATATGGAGAAGTCGGCCACTTTGTGAAAGTGGTTGATAAGGCCTGAAAGATTTTAGCAAAATCCATTTTGGAAATCTTGAAAACATTTTCCCTTCAATAAAGAAAATAGTTCACATTACTGGTGTGTGTTTTAATGTCTGTAATTAGAAAATGAAAAACAAAAATAGAAATCACATTAAACAATTATATCAGAAATTATAGAAATATTATGCAATACACCTGTCGTTCTTTTATATCCCACCACTCTCATCAATGCCTTCCCAAGGACACACCAAGCACCCTAGTTTTGGAAGGAGGTAGTGCTGGGGCCATGATAAAATACACCCAATCCGCTTTGTAAGGTGGTAGTGCTTGTGCTGCTGCAACAAATACCTAGTCAACCCTGTAAGGTGGTAGTGCTGGAGTCATGAAAGAATGCTCACAGTACACTCCGTAAAGTGGTTGGCATTAGGAAGGGCATCCATCCACAGAAACCAAGTTAAAAATGGAGCATATGAGCAAGGTGTAGTCACCTGACCAGTCTGGCCACAATACATGACAAACCATTTAACACACGTCAACGAATTTGTTTCACGATTTTAATTTAAATAGAAACCCTTTAAGTGGCTTTGTTTGAAGAATTTGGTGGGAATTACTAAATCAATTATCTCATCATTAAGATGGTGTTTGTAACATAATCTAACAAATATTTTAGGTCAGATTTTAATATAAAAAGAAAGCCTTTAAAATGAGTGCCTTTTCTTCATATAACCAGAGTTGGGTTTGGGTAGGTTGGTATTAAATGGGTTAATGCTGACCCACCTAATATTGGCCATTCTGTATATTGGTTACTCCAGTACATCTAAAGTTCTAGTTTCCTGTCAATCACCCAAAGATTCTCCAAGAGATTTTATTTAGTTATTTTATATTTTTATTTTAATAAATGTTATTCAAGAAATTTCAATTGGATTATATAATGTTTGCAATAAAAATATAAATAGCAAAAGTAAGAGAAAAGGGGGAGGGAGTTGCAGACTCTACATTTCAGTTTAGGTGGTATATTTTAGCTTCACCCCGCAGACAAAATAATGAAAGCATTGCCGCGGAGTACAGCCAGCGACATCTACTGCATAATCACTACACCTTCCTCAGGCTCATGCACTCCTCCCAATTTTGAGGAAGAAAACGGCATTTTGGGGACCGAGGATACCAAAGGTCTCAACAGCGACCTTCATGAAAAGGAAGCTGTCGGTCAAGTCCCAGTATTTGGCTATCGTCCTCTCCTCTACATTACGGGTGGCAGTGCCTGGTTTGTTACCGAGAAGAGGGTTATCCCATTTGAGCAGGCTCCAATTGTGATCGGTAACCGTCCGCGTCAGGCGCACATAAAAAAGGCTGGAATGCCTTTAATCATATTTGTTTGATCAGGTTTCATCTGAGGCAAAACAATATTATTTGGAAAACGGTAACTTGTGGTAGCCAGGTTGTTGAAACATGAAAGGTGTACACAAAACAAGTTGCAAAACTTTCCTTTAAAATATTATTGAAAGTTATATCAGCAATTTGTGACATAGTTATAATTCTGACTATACCGGGTAATGGAATAGAGTGGTACCTATACTCAGTAAAGTATGTCCTTTGTTCAAGGACATAGCGCAATACATATTGCAAGGATACAGTTTTGTTTGGGGTCAACAACAAATAGTTTACATTTTCGATTCGTTTCACTAAAATGGTTTTAATCATAGGTCTCTGGACTAGACGAGAGAGCTTGAATGTAGCTTTATCAACTAGAAACAGAAGCCAAAACTCCCTCAAATCTCACCTCTACCATCTTAAAAAGCGAAGGAAAGGATGTGATATTTTTTTATCATAAGAACAATACAGGCATGTAAAAATGAAATTCTCACCCTTAACACTATATCTAATCAAATGCACTGGAACTGAAATAAGGAGATAAACTTAAGTCGCTTCCTTCTTTGGAACATGCCGAAACAATTCAGACGTAAAATGAAAAACTGAAACAGAAACGACAGTGCTAAAAGAATATTTTCAAAAATGATTTTACTTGTTTCAATAATCATTTATAATGAAATAACACAAAGGTGACCATCCTATGTGTGTGTATATATATATATATATATATATATATATATATATACAAATAAATAATCGAGAATCGAAATCTCAGCCCACGAAATAACGAAACACAATCTTCGAAATGTGTGGCAGAGGGCTCAATATGTTTCCTTTTACAGAGGGTTATTGAAAGGAGATATAGACTGGATAATGATAGTTGGAACACCATTGTATTATTTTCTATTATAGCGGGTTATAGAAATCACATGCAAACATATTAGAAATAAGTTTTTGTAACTGTGTATAAACAGAAACTAAGTACATTTCGTCCTTTCCATTTCTGTTTTTCATTTTACTTCTGAATTATTTCGGCGTGTTCACTACGTTAGGAAACAAACAGTTGAATATTGCTAACTGATCTTTTATATATAGTGGTACTTTGAAACAGAAAAATAATTATAATTTCATAAAATGACTAGGGTTTTTTTTTTTTAGTATAGAACACAATTACAACATATACTACGGATCTCGCGCTAACTTAATCCGACCCTGATATGAATGACATTGAGTTGGTTGGGCCTATCTAAATTTAATTCTCTAAACTACAAGTATGTGTGTATAGACATAACATGTTTTGAAAACAAACAACAATAGGTGCATTTTTATAGTAAATTAATATCTCACCGCTGCGACCATGCTCTCCGTGTGAATAAACAAAATCAGGCCAAGAACCATTAATATATCAGATATGAGTAATAACTAAATTTATAAAACGGTAATAAAAAATATCTTAAAATATATATATAGGAATATATACACTATACGGCAACTTCTAGCATTGAAGGCAACGTGCGTATACAAAAAAAAACAAGGGAGGTAATTCCAGCAATTAGCTCCAAATAGTATTAGAAAGGGAGGTTATAGTATTCATTATTTCAACCGAAAATGGAATTTAGTAGGAGGCGACTCTTCAAGTTTCTTAGCACCATCTAAGAATCTTAACCCTAATCAGAATAGAAACAAAGGAGTTTTCTATTTTGAACAAAACTTTTGCAAATATTGAGTAATATCACTGTTAAGACACTATATTTGTCAAAAGTCAACACACACACATCTCTGACTCACTGGTGGAGGAATTTTCCCCCATTCAACTAGGGGTGGGTACCAAGTTGGGATGTAAGGCTGCTACCGCGCTATCAGAGCCTGTACCAACTTGCCCTCCTTATCCCCCAAAGTCATCCTCAAACTTAACCTCAAGAATGCTTTTAACTCCGTCAGCCGCGATGTCGTCCTCAGCTCAGTAAGAGAGAGGGTCCCACAACTCTACCACTTTGTTTGGCAGGATTATCGGGAGCCCTACTACTACTTTTTTGGTGACCAAATCATCACCTCTGCCTCAGGAGTTCAACAGGGCGACCAACTCGAGCCAGCTCAAGATGAGGGCTGAGCGAGACCTCAACGTCTGGTATCTCGATGATGCTTGTTTGGGGGGAACTCCGGATAAGGTACTCGCTACTGCTAACAAAATGGTCGAGGAGCTTGGCCGTCGGGGCCTCCAGGTTAATAGCTCCAAATGTAAGCTCTGGATCTTCAGCCACCAGACAATTGACCTGTTTACGGAGTCCTTCCTTTTCATTGCGGTCGCTCCCCGTCGGCTTGGCACTCCTTAGGGGCCCCAATTACAGACCTTGCCTTCTAGTCAATCTTCCAATTGAAGATGGTTGGCCTTGAGCAGCTGCTGAAGAATATTGAAGCAATCGAACCCCCATCAGGTTTTTTCATACTCATAAACTACCTTTCGATTCCTAAGCTTCTATATCTGCTCAGGGTCAGCCCTTCTCACCGATTTCCGTCATGCCTCTAATGCTTCGATGACCTAATCTTCGAGAGACTCGAGTGCTTGGTCAATGTTAGAATCCCCAGAGTCCCGCAATCAGGCTGCGTTGCCCAAGTGATTTGGAGGTCTTGGTCTTTGTAAATGTTCGTCCCTCTCTCTCCCCTGCTTCCTTTCCTCCACCCACGCTTGCCCTCCCTGATGAGCAGCAGCCTCTCCTCTCCGTCATGGACTAGTTCCTGAATTCCACACGCTTCACGTCACACAGAGCTAAACCTTATTCTCAAGAGAGCTTTGGCCCGGGAAAACAACGCCTCAATCCTGGAACCATCCAGGTTGCCCAGGAGTGATGGGAAAAGACCTGATGGCTTTACCCTGTGCTTCTGGTCGAGAGGCAGGTGCCTTGTCTGGAACATCACAGTTAGTGACTCTTTTGCTTCTTCCCACATCCTGGATGCTGCGTTTAGGGCGAGAACCACAGCTTCCACAGCCGAACGGAGCAAAATTCTAAAATACTGTGATCTACATTTTCCAGCCTGTGGCGTTCGAGACGTTCGAGAGAGTCAGGCTGCTGACTGGCAGCTTGCCTAACAGAGGTAAATGGCGAATCTCGTGAGGGCGCTTGGTTGTTCCAACGTATCAGCCTGGCCATCACCCAAGGTAACGCTGCGAGCGTGCTGGCTTGCCTCAAAAATCATTAGAGAGGTTTCCCAGTGCTCCTCGCGATACTGCTATCTTTTGATCTGGTTGTGACTCGGTTGTCCACCGCTTCCTTTATATTGTATTCGTTTGTGTTTTTGTTCTGTAAGCATTGTATTATTATATAACTTAATTACCAGTACCAGTAATGCACTGGAATAATCTCTGGCCTTGTGCCAAAAATAGAAACTATTATTATATAACTTAATTACATAAATATTCCATGTGAAAATATAGAATCAAAACGAAAGAAAATACTAAGACAACATTAAGTTTGTCAATCGATCGCAGAACACAAGGAATACCGAAGCCCCCTCTATACTTTTTGAGACAAGCCAACTCATTGGCAGGGTTACCGCGAGTGACAAAAACTTCGTCGTCAGCGGCCCAGCTCCCCAAACTTCTTGAACGCACCAGGCTGGAAAAAATAGTTAGTTGATAATTCCCGGTATTTAAAATTGTTATTCCGTTATGCTACGAAAGCAAACACTCTCACATTAATCGCTGCATTAAAGATTTTGGGAAGAAGCAAAAGAGTCACTGACAGTGGCGTCCCAAATGAGATGTGTAATTAAGTGATAGAGATATATGTGTCTATGTGTTGGTTTTTGACAACTATGGCATTTGTGTTTGTAATTTCAAGCTATCTATATTTCTGTGAATAGGTTTATACACTTTGAAGTCACTATTCTTAAGTGTGAGCTTTTATAGGTAGATGTGAAGCGAAGTTTTTGGGGGTTGTTATGGAAGAGGATGATAAACACGACAAATCCTAATAATTCTGGTTGGATATATAACTACTTCACTGCAGCAAAAAAAAAATTAAAAGAATATGATTACTTCGAATCATAAATATAAAGTTTAATTGTAGTTTAGGAGATTAGTATCAGTGTATATATATATATTATCAAGAATGACAAGGTTTTACTTCACAGAAGTCAAATAAATTAATATAAATAATTGTTACCACATGTAGATGTTCAGTTGGTCACAACTCCCGGACTGGAGTGTGTAGAGAAGAACAGAAATCTTCTCTTGGAGGTGTTCAAGTATTCCTTTAGGCTGCCGGTATTCTTCTTCTTGAGGGCGAAGGAAGTGAGACAGGAGTCATCTCTTGACAAGGTCTCAGGTGTTCTTGTCCCTTCGAAGTTCAGGATGCGAGAGAGGGTTATGCCTTGATTGTCCTAATATATATAGTCCCCGGGGGGTACATGAATCTGCCAATGGGAGTTGCGTCCGTCGCAAAGGGACGTAACTCCTATACTTGCTGAGTTACGACCGTCGTAAAGGGACGCAACTCCTATACGTGCTGAGTCACAGCCGTAAGGGGACGCTACAGTACCCTCCTCCAGACGCTAGGCGAAAAGCCCGAAGGTAACTGTAGCGAACCCACAAGCATGGGCTCCCAGCACAGGCATGAAATGGTAACGAAAAGCTACAGGCTTGAAATGGTAACGAAAAGGTACATGGTAATACAATAGAGAGAAAAACAAAAAGGCTCCAGTGGCTATTTCACATGAAAACAGTTTGGCAGAGCTTTTTGGGCTAGTGGTCTCTTCGACCGGAACGGGTCGTGGTCTTGTATGTAGGTGAAGGTGGGGCAGAAGGAGCGCGTGTATGCACAAGAGAGAAAGATTGGGGTATTTGTGGCTCGGGTGTATGAGCGTCATAGTATGCCCTTTTTAGTCTATCCACCGAAATTGTCTCTCTGGACCCCTTAATATCTACAGTGAAATGTTTGTCAGTACGTACTAACACACGGTAGGGTCCAGAGTACGGTTGTGTGAGGGGTGGAGTAACCGCATCGTTTCTGACGAATACCTGTGTCCATGAGGCAATATCCCTCGGGACTGCAGCTTTAACAGTTTGTTTTCTAGTATTCATGGGCGGTAAGTCCTGAAAATAGGAGCGCAAATGAGATACGTAGGAAAGAGGGTCCTGGAAAGCAAGATCAACAGGGGAAAGCATTTGCCCAGGCAACGCTAGAGGAGCACCATACAATAATTCGGCCGGGGAGAACCCAAAGTCCTCCTTTATTGATGACCGAATTCCTAACAACACAATAGGAAGGTACTCGCTCCAACGTTGAGAGTCTGGATAGGCGCGAAGAGCGGCCTTTAATTGGCGGTGGAATCGTTCCACCATTCCGTTTGAAGCAGGATGATAGGCTGTGGTCCGAATCCGTTGAGCACCAATGATCTTTGTGATCTCAGAGAAAAGATGAGACTCAAATTGTCTACCACGGTCTGTGGTGACTGTAGTTGGTACTCCAAAGCCGGTAATCCACCCTGATACCAGGGCACGCGCTACAGTCTCAGCAGTTATATCTTGTAAGGGGATGGCTTCAGGCCATCGCGAAAAACGATCGATACAGGTCAAGAGGTACGAATATCCACTGCTGAATGGCCAAGGTCCAACGATATCAATGTGTATGTGCTGAAACCGAGCATCAGGAGTACTGAAAGTACCAAGCGGAGTCCGGATGTGTCTGTGAATTTTAGATCTCTGACACTGTGTGCAGGAACAGTAATTTCTCGCCTCATATTGGGCCAGAAAAATCTAGCCGTTATAAGCTTTACTGTGGCAGAAATTCCTGGGTGAGATATGTTGTGCAATCAAGGAACACAATTCGACGGTGAGTCTCAGGAACAAGTGGTCGTGGTGAATCCGTAGATACATCACATAGAATCTGCCTGTTGGTGGTCGACAAGGGCAGATATTTGAAGATGCAAGTCGCAAATTCGGCAGAAAGAGTATTCAACGATTGGAGTGCAGGTTGGTCTGCAGCTAAACGACCTAAGTCGATCTCCTGGGATGACGAGATGGAGCTGATTGGCAAACGTGACAATGCGTCTGCAGCTATGTTATGCGAGCCAGCAATGTGCTGGATATCATTTGTAAATTGCGAAACGTAATCCAGGTGCCTTGTCTCTCTGGGCGAATATCTGTAGGCTTTAGCCCTCAAAGCGAAGGTCAGAGGTTTGTGGTCGGTTAAAACAGTAAAATTTCTCCCCTCAAGAATGTGAGAGAAATGTTTCACTGACAGATATATGGCTAATAATTCCCGCCCAAACGTGCTGTAACGCGTTTCTGCTGGTTTCAGCTTCTTCGAGAAAAATGCCTAAGGTTGTTGGTTTCCAGCGTTGAACTGCTGTAAAACTGCTCCCACAGCGGTATCAGATGCATCAACACAAAGCGAAAGCTTGGCCTCTGGTACCGGGTGGGCTAGCAAAGATGAACTAGCGAGTGCTGTCTTGGCAGTCTGGAAGTCTTGAAGCTGTTCTTGTGTCAAGGAAATATCCTTATTCTTCTTTCGACGATTTTTCAAAATGTCAGTAAGGGAAGATAGCAAATTAGCACAATGAGGAACGAAACGCCTATAGAAATTAATTAGGCCTAAAAAGTGACGCAACTGGTGAAGTGTAGTAGGCGGAGGTAAATCCTGTATGGCTTGAACTCGCTGAGGGAGCGGCCTAATACCTTCGGCGTCGATTAGGTGGCCTAAAAAATTTAGCGAAGTGGAACCGAAAACACACTTTGTGGGATTCACACGAACGCGGTAATCCTGAAGTCGCCGAAATAAGAGATGCATGTGGCGCATATGCTCTTCCGGAGAGGAACTAGCGACGAGAATATCGTCTATGTAAGCATAAACGAAGTCCAGACCACGAGTGACTTCGTCTATGAACCGCTGAAAAGTGCTAGCGGCGTGCATGAGTCCGAAAGGCATGGTAAAAAATTCGAAGGATCCGAAAGGTGTTATAATCGCCGTTTTCGGAATATCCTCCTTCCTGACCGGAATTTGGTGGTAGGCTCGCACTAAATCTAGTTTTGACAAAATCTTACGCCCCTGCAATGAAGATGCGAAATCCTGGAGATGGGGAATGGGATACCTATCCGGGACGGTCATAGCATTTAACCATCTATAATCCCCAGTGGGTCTCCAGTCGCCGGAAGTCTTGGGCACCATGTGTAACGGTGAAGCCCAAGGACTTGTAGATGGGCGAATAATGCCCAGCTGCAGCATATGGTCGAACTCAGACCGTGCTGCCTTTAATTTGTCCGCCGGTAAGCGGCGTGGACGCGAAAACACTGGAGCACCGGTGGTGGAAATGACATGTTCAGTTGAGTGTATTGGCTCAGTGACTCGAAAATTTCCATCGGTGAGCTCCGGGAAAGAACCTAACAACGAATGGTAGGCGTCTCCAGCGGCAGCGATGAAGAATATGGGGCTGACTGTTGGAGCATCGGCTTTCTGGCCACGAATTGAAAAACCGGTGATGTCATCCACCAGGCGTTGGCCACGGACGTCCACAGTCAAAGAGAAGTTGTGGAGGAAATCCCCTCCTAAGATAGGGTATGGCAAATCGGCAACCGTAAAAATCCACTTAAAATTCCTACGAAGATTTAGGAATTTGAGAGGAAGCGAGATTTGCCCGTACGTCTTTATAGACGAGTGATTAACTGCCTGCAGAGTAACGGATGACTCTACGGGGGTATCTTTCAGGCAATGGACCGGCCAAATACTACAGCAGGCTCCTGTATCCACGAGGAAACCTCTTCCCGACCTAAGGTCCTTAATGAAGAAATGGCGGTTTGGTGGCTTTATGTTGAGGTCAACTTCCCCCGTCAGCGGATCTCTTTGGCGTTTCCTGCCTTATGAAACGAGCAAGGTTGCACGCAGTTGTTCGCGCTCTCGGCAAATAGCTCATGGTACCAGCATAAAGATGAACCTGGTGACTTGGAGTGGCGTCTAAAAGATTGCGATTTCCCGCGGCTGCGGGGGCGCGAACGGGCACCACACGAGGTCTTCATCTTCGAGCTCCAGGGTGGGTTCCTGAATGGCCTTCTGCATCGCCATAATAGCTGAGCTGTCTATAGGAGCTGCCGCGCAGATGGCATGGCCAGGTGTGGCCTGAGCTGGTTGGGAAACAGCGGCAAGGGCGTCGCTGCCTCCAGCACCCGTGACTTCGAAAACTTTGTCCGCAGAGGCGGCAAGCTGATCCACCGTGCAAGTATCCCTAATGGGAGCCAAAATTGCCTGTACGTTGGTCGGTAGGCGCGAGAAGAACAACTGCTTCAGCATGGCAGTTTCCGCTACCGACGCCTCCGTTAGGTCCTTCATTCGACTTAGGAGGTTCGATGGGGTGCCATCACCTATATGCTCCAGATGGACCAGAGCCCTAAATCTTTTTTCTGCAGACTGTGCAGTCCGGCTGAGTATTTCAGCCTTCAGAGATTTGTACGTCGAGTCGGCGGGATAAGTCGCTGGGATAAGTGCCGGCGGAATTGCACTAAAGACCAGAGGACGTTGTTCAGGCCTCGTCAATTCTGTTCGCATCGAAAAATGCTTCGAGTTGAGCGCCTCTCTCGCATCCTGAACTTCGAAGGGACAAGAACACCTGAGACCTTGTCAAGAGATGACTCCTGTCTCACTTCCTTCGCCCTCAAGAAGAAGAATACCGGCAGCCGAAAGAAATACTGGAACACCTCCAAGAGAAGATTTCTGTTCTTCTCTACACACTCCAGTCTGGGAGTTGTGACCAACTACACGTGGAAGGACGTGATGAATATTTTCAGTTCAAAATATTCCTTTTGAAATAAAATTAAAATTGGCAGTGTGTATAAAAAAAAAATTTTCACCACGAGGAAATTAGTATCAAAATGGCTATCACCCCTACCAACCGCTTAACTGCTGACCATAGACAACGGAATAACTATGTGGCAGCTTCATAGCCTTTACCGACGCAAACCACCACACATTATATTGTTTACTTCTACGCTTACCTCTTCTATCGTCTCTACCGTTAAGAAAAAAAAATGGAAGTAGGTTTTTTTATTTTAAGAAGAACAACACCTGGTTTAATTTTCATGAACCCGCCTGCGACAACATCTTTGAAAGAAAAAAATTAGCTGTATTTTCAAAATTATGGCACGGAAACATTTTCCTTTCGATACGGCTTCCTGCAATACAAACAAGCAAACACCGAACTCACGTGGTGACTTATGGCTCTTCAACGCTCGACTTCGCTTCGATAGCAACAACAACAAACAAAAAATTCTACTAGCTTTCCAAAGAAAAGAAAAGAAACAATTCTTTCTTTCTTCCTTTTTTTTTTCAGGCAATGTTTGGACATTTATTTTTTTAAAACTGTATTATATGAAAATTCATTTTTTTAATCATTGTATATATAACTGTATCATTTTCTTTATCATTGTATATATAACTGCACCCACACATTATTTGCTGTATTACATGCCCGCATATGCACACACATTTCTTTGACACACACCAACATGTTGTTCTTCAAACGTAATATTCTGCGAGATCCCTTTTCACCTGGTTGAGGTGCCGACACATGCTAGCGACTCATAGAGCTTGGATTCAAACAGGCACCGCAACACGAGATCTGCTAATTGCAGCTGGATTCAAACAGCTTCGCATCTCGTTGCACACTCATCGTCCATAACAACCTCCATCTTCTTACCTTACCCGACTCACTGGGAAAACAAATGGAACTGGACCTGTCAGCATTTCCACCACTTCTGTGGATTCGCCGGAATTATGGAATTTACACTGCAACTACTACCCACCTACAGATTCAACTTGCTTTTTTCTTTTCAAAGCAACCAGCCATATTTTCCTGGCTGCCTAACACTTTCGGCAATAGATCTGGGAGGCCGACATTTTCTCGCCTACCCATCATCTTCTTGCCAGCACTGGTAAACTACCATAATAGCTTCATCCACAGCTACTGGTACAACACTTACCATTAACATTTAATGCAAGAACAGCAACTTCGCCCATGTCAGACTTTATCCGTTTTCTGTTAGACCCTTGGTGGTCACGTATAAACTACAAAACAGCTAGTCATTTGACACAGCGGCTCAACATGGCCCTTAGCGCCTTATTTTTTTTCTTGCATACATTCCTCTGTTCAATTATTTTTTTTCACTGATGTACTCTTTCAGCATTTTTTCCTGCTGATTCAATAATCTGTATCGTCTTACGACTAGAGGGGGAGTATTGTAGTGACCTACATTCCGCGGGCTCACATACATTCTCTGTGCGTGATTTGGCTCAGCTCAGCCAATCAGCGCCAGTAGAATTGAATGTATCCCTACGCGCCCTGAGGGAGAAATTTCCCGCGGGGATTTGAAGAATCGCTCTCTCGCATCCTGAACTTCCAAGGAACAACACGTACAACATGTAACGGTGAGATTTTGCACTTTGGCCTGCCGGCCTGCCTCGAGTCTGGCACAATGGCACATTCCCTTCTGTAACCTTTTTTTATGTTTAACTTCAATCATACAAATTAACAAACATTATTTGTGCTACAACAAAAATAAACATACATTTCATCTCTAATTTCTGCTGTTGACATCATTATTATGTTACTCGTGTCCCAATTACATTAATATACTATGCTGCTAAAACCTTAATCTAAATATGTCAATGAAGCTGAGAAGCATTACTCAGTGCTTGTCATCTATGCTGGATAAGCATATATACCACATGTGTGATGGATACTTGCTGAAATATATACTTTATGTAGAGATTATTTTTGGAGATGACAACCTGTAAAACGGAACAAAAATCAATAAAGCAATATATCGAAGTATGACTAAGTTTATGAATACACAATACTAAGTTTAGTGATAAATAGGAAGTAGCAGACCATCATAATAAAAGAAGAAATAGATTATTTTTCATTCTCTGAGGAAAAACGTATATTATAACAAGTGGCCTTTCCTCTCAATAATTATTAGAGAAGACTGACTCGTATGATCTGCAAATTTTAACCTTTAGTTCAAGCATGGGTAACCTTTTTTGAGCAGTGGACCACATGAATTATGACTCATCATAAGGTGGGCTTCTCTACTAAAAACATTCAAGGTAATTTTTCATTAGCCATGTCCTTCAGAAAGCCAAATGGACTGCAGTTTGCATATAACTATTTTAGATCATAGAGTGACAAATTGAATTTACTCTATGAACTAAAATAGTCATTCAATGCGGGAGTCGGACTCTACCAAGGGTGCATAGTGTCATCTTTCCTGTTTATTATTTACATGACCAGGATTAACATGTGCAACTGGGTTGGAAGTGGTATCAAGACTAACTGATGTAAAATCAATTGGCTGTAATTTTCTGTCATGGTGTTACTTAACTTGACAGAAGGTGATCTTCGACTTGCACTCGATAGGTTTGATGCCAAGTACTGCATGGCTGGAATGAAAATCAGTGCAGTGAAAACTGAGACACTTGTCCTCTCAAAGAAACCTATGCAGTGCACTCTACATGTAAATAGTGTTCCACTGAAGCAGGTAGAGAAGTTCAAGTATTTCTGGGCCATGTTCACGAGTGATGGAAGGCAGGAGCTGATGCAGTAATGTGCCAGCTTCAGCATTCAGTAACCAGAAGGGAGGAAGGCATTAAAGCCAAACTCACTATCTTTAATTTGGTATTCATGCCAATCCTTATTTAACGGGCATGAAAGTTCGTTGATTTTATTTAGTGTTTACGTTATTTGATCATCAATTTAGGAATAAAGTAATTAAATGATACATGCTGAAATATCTCACACAAGTGTCTATAATTGTCATCTTTATTGTTATGAGTGCGTGTTACAACTTGGAAATAAGACATACCTTTTGAAATAATATAATATGTATAATTGGCGACGAGGTGAGAGAAAAAGTTAGTCTCCACATGGTGTTATTGGTTTTCTGTTCCGACGTTGAAGTCGCCTGAGAGAGAGTTGCTCTTAATATGTTCACTCCACATGGTGTGGGTGAAATGAAAAGTGGGAGAAGGCAAAATTACATCTTAACTCCTGGACGGCTAGATTTGTAAGTGCGCGGGTACTTTCAGTTTCTTAATTTATAGTCTCCATGGGACATAACTCTCATTAACTCTCCTTCTCGACCCAAGGGGTCACTACATTTACTTATGGTCATGAATCTTGGATAATGACCAAAAGAATACGATCGCGAATACAAGTGTCTAAATGGGGTTCCTCCAAAGGGTCTTTGGATTAATGTTACTCAATAGAGTGCTTAGCTCAGAGATCAGAAAGTCACTCCAGGTAGAGCCGCTACTTCTCTGATACTATGGGCATGTGGTTAGAATATCTCAGGAAGGAATCAGATTTTATGGGCAAAACCAACCGGTAGGGACCCTGATCAAGATGGTTGGATAACATCCATGAGATTGGCTGGTCTCGCTTAGGGATCCAGCTGGATCAGTTGGAGATGGTTATTTCTGACAGGGCCCACTGGAAGGAGTGTTTGAGGACTCTTCTCCCACGAACCTCTCAGGAATAAGTGGGCAAAGAAGAAGAGTAACACAGTTAATTTGTTTGTTTATTATTGTCTGTAAAATGTGATTATGACATTTTTTCTCCATTTGTAGACTTTCTGATAACTCTATATCCTAATCTTTGATGTACAACTTTGGTTGCAGGTGGGACATGTGAATGTTATTATTATTGGTGTTTTGGCAGTATCGATAGAGTGTCAGACACCATAGGAGTTATGGCCCTTTATGTTCTGAATTCAAATCCCGCCAGGTTAACTTTGCCTTTCATTCTTACGGGGGTCGATAAAATAAAGCACCAGTAATGCGCTGGGGTAATTGCTGGCCTTGTGCCAAAAGTAGAAACATTATTATTATTTTTTTTTTCTTGGTTGAATCATCCTCAGACAGTGAAACACTAAGTTAGCAAACCTCTTACAAATTGGTTTTGTCTGCCAGCTAGGTGTTGATAATAGTGTAATTTGCCACAGAGGATCCTACAAGGAAGATGTAAATTAGTCACATGTATTATGTGTTTGATTCATTTCAGTTGAAAGTATGGATTCAATGGTGTCGGAATTGGTTTGACAGACTATTTGTGTATGTGTAATCCTCTCCCCAGCGAATTGGGAGATTTATTAGAACATCAGATAGAAAGATATCAGCTTTGCCTTTCATACTTTTGAGATTGGTAAAAAAAGTACCAGTCCAGTACTGGGATTGATTCTTCATCTATATCTGTTCTTCAGAAGATCTGGGCACAAGTGGTGAGAGCAGACCTCGAAACTGTGCTGGAAAAGACCCATCCAAGTTTGGAAAAGTAGATGTAAAAGGATGATGGTGATAACTGTTAATAAAGGATGTCTTTTTTAAAGGAAAGGAGTTCTGAAACTTTCAGCTATAAAGTGATAAAAGTCCATACAAATATTGGGTTTTTGATTTAGCAACAATTGAGCCTCTTCAGAGGCTCAATTTCAGTATTTTTGTCAGTATCATGTAATGGTTTGTTCAATACTGCTCCTCTCATTGCAGAGGTGAGAACATCTTTAATGTCTGCCCACCAGATTATGAGTTGGTGTTTGTATCTGGAATGTATCCATGAAGTCTGGAGTTTGTTTTCGTGCTGAAAGATGACATTGGTAATAGTAGGTCATCCTCTAAGGCGAGTGCTGGTGCCATGAAAATAAATCTCAGTACATGCTGTAAAGTGAGTGGGACTAGGATGGGTATCCAGCTGTAGAATACCAAACTAAAAATGGAACGTATGAGCAAGATGTAGTCATCTGAACTGTTTAGCTTAATAGTCTGACAACCTATCGAATCCAAGCAAGCATGGAAAATAGACATTAAACAGTGATGATACTGCACACTCAGTAAGACACCTGAAGCCATTGCTATTAGTTCCTCCCTATTCTTGCATTAAAACTATTAGGGGGGACTTTGTTTCATTTGGGGATTTTAGTGAACAAGTGGTCTTTATCTTGACTGCCAAGCAGTCTAAGGAGATAGATCCAGTGGCAAGATAGACCTCAGATAACTGACACCACCTCCCAGCTTCAAGTAATCCAGTTTGTTGAAAACTTTCTTAGCTTTGAAATGTGAGTCGCAAATGCAGAAAATAACTAACAGTCAATCACTATAGACAATAGGGCAAATTACCCTCAAAGATGGAAATAATGTGGACAGAGACCCATGAAGAATCAAACCCATATCTCTTAAATACCGGGCACCTGACACTTCTACTCATCTTTTTCAGAATGCTATACTATACAACTCTAAGGATAATTTACCCAATTTTCTCAACCATTATCTCTAGTGATCAACTGTTATTTTTTGTATTTGGGACCCTCACATTTCAAATTTCAAACACTCCCAGAAATTTGATAATTCTGAAAGTTTGTCTCAGCTTATTTTTTGCTTTCACGATGTTTAGCTTTACCATAAGACAGCAGTTGATAAATACCAAGGTAAACCTACACACTGTATCTCTGAAGTGACCTTGCTTCTTCAAGATGCCCAAACTCCCCAAACTGCAAGGTACACAGTTACCATATATGGCCTGGCAGAAGTCTTTGTGTGGGAGAGGCCATGTATTCGGACGCTTTCTGGTTCCCCAGGGTTGAAAGCATGTGGAAAGTGTATCCATACATCCAGTCAACTTGAATAACACAAGCATACAATGTACATCCATCATCATCATTAACATCACTATCACCATCATTACCATTTTACATCAGGTCATCACATTTATCTTTCTTTTATATTTCTTATCAGCCACCACAATTAAAATATTTCAATAATATTTGATAATAAATGTTAAGAAGATTATGATTTATTTTACTTTATTTTTTTTTTAGAATTATGCAAGTTAGTCATTTTTGATTTTATTGAACGAACAAGACTGTCCAAGGATTGTTCACCGGTTGATACTGATGTGGTATTCATCTTAGAATATTTTCCAGATGAGCCTGATGTGTCACTGGAACCCTTTCGTTTTGTGGTTTCTTGTGTTCTTTCATTATAGCGGCGCCGAAGTTTCTCTTCAATCAACTCCTCCATTCCAGCACTTTTCTTGTAGTCAGGAGCAGACTTATCAATGTTATAGTGACCAGATGTGAACACTGCTTTAAAACGCTCATCAGATAAATTAATCTACAAGAAAATAAAGGAGAAAACGAAGTTTAAGGCTGAGTATCATTTCATGTTTTAACCCTATCATTACCATATTTCTAATGAAATATACTGCATATGTGTTTTAATTAATTTTGAAAATAACCATGAATTTAGAGGTATAAAAATAACTATGTCCTTTCATTTTTTTAAGCTGGTGAAGTATGATTTGAGGGAAATTTGGCTTCTGTTTCTAGCAAGTCGAGTGACAGCATATAGGCTCCCTCATTGGATCAAATTTCTTTAACCCTTTAGCATTCACATTACTCTATATATACTATTGTATTTTGGTAGTAAACACTTTATCTTACATAATTATCTTCCATAATATCAAATCTATGAGATTTTGATGTTATTTCTCTTGAGAACAATACCTTAACATCAGTATGAGTGGCCAGTTACAGCCAATTTGAACAGAAAGAGGTGAGACATTTCTGGCCGGATACGGCCAGTTTGAATGCTAAAGGGTAAAGACTTATTTTCAGGCCACATACAGATATCTATCTATGAACATTACAAAACAAAAATGTCTTTGCATAATGAATAACAACATTTTAAATTTTTCTTACAACATTCTCACTCTAAGAAACTTGATTTAAAAGCCTATATGAACAACACCCAGTATGCTTACACTAACCTTTTGATACCAAACTGCCTGAAACTGTTCCTCGTGCTACATTAAAAGGCTATTTATTTTAAAGTGTTATATCTATATGGTATGGTCAGGTTTCTGCCTGCTATCGGTACCATGTAACCCAGTACAACATGTTTCATGGTTGGGTGGTTGGTGACTAAACTGGCTCCCCCACCAGACCTTGGTCTGGAGAGGAGGGTAAGTAGAACACTAGCAACACAAAAAAACAAGAGCTGTTAAAAGGGTGGATGAATTCAGAAGAGTCAACGACCATCCAGTTGGTGTGTAAAAAAAAAAGATTGGGGAAACAGAACTCATTAGGTTTGGATGGCAGTCTGTTTAGAAAAAAAGGATAACTCTGATTTAAAAACCAGAGTAGATGGGACTCCCTGGTTACCTTGGTGACAACCTTTTAAGTGGCCAAGTTTTCATACTTTTGATGAAGGTGAGCTGTGGCTTGGCAGCCAGCTTCTAAATAATGGCTGAACAAGGATTCGGGACCCACTAATGTCACATTTTCCCGATGAGAATTATGGGCATACAGCATCATATAGATTAGCATTGGTGCCATTGTCCATCATCCCTGACCTTCAGCAATGAGGATGAGAAGAGATCAGACATACAATAGTTTTACTTTTGGAAACAACCTGTATGGCAGCAGTCATATAAATATACATATACTAATATGTGTCAATATATATATATATTAACATTTTATAGAATAAGATGTTAGATGGAAACTAATTTGAACATAGTTTTTCCAGCTTGCTAGCAGATGAGATAAATAAACCCCCCCCCCCCCATCCTAACATGATATTGAATCTGCACAAACCCGTTTGTGCAGATTCAATATGATCCCAGCATGAGCTCGGATTCTATGAAACAAACCATTCATTTTAAAGGGATCCTTATTAAATTAAAAACTTCCAGCATCATTTTATGTAAGATCCTTTTAAATTATGTTACATATACCATCTTAATGAAATAAATATTTTAATAAATCCTTCAAAATTCTTTATTAATAAATTGAAGCTGAGACACACTTTGTAAACTAAGAAACTGACACAAAGGCAAATATTTAGACAAGAAATCTGTGGTCACTCAACTTGCTAGCAATAGAAGCCAAATATCCCTAAAATCATATTCAACTGTGAAAAGAAAAGATATGTTAAATACCTCTGAAAAAGAAAGGGATGGTCATGACTAGAAAGTCTCTGATAAAAGTTACTCAAAGTTGACCTTCAACTAAACAACTAGACATTTACCTTGAAATCATCTTCTATTTTTGTCTTCTGTTTCAATTTCTTCTTGTTCTTTTTCTTTTTGTCACTCTTTGTTCCTTCAATGTAGTCTTCAAAATCAAAGTGATGCTTACTCTTCTTTTTACCATCATCATCATCATCAGCCATGAGTAAAGCCAGTTCTTCCTGAATGAAGAAAAGGAAAACATTTTTATGATGTTTTAAGAAAAAAAGTCTTCAGATTTTATACTGAACATCAGATTCTAAATCTACTACAGAAAATTTTTTGAAATAAGAAAATCATTGTAGTTATAAGTATTTCTGATATATAGATGTATAACATGGACTCTAACAAAATGTCTTGAAAAGAATATTGGCGGAACTTATACAAGAATGCTTTGAGCTGCTCTGGACATCACCTGGAGGCAAGATGCTATGAAAGAACTTCTCTATGGGAATTTACCACCAATATCACATGTCATCAGAGAAAGAAGAACAAGAGTTGCTGGACAGCAAAGGATGAAATCACCAGCAATGTTATTCTTTGGGAACTGAAGCATGTGTACGCAAATGTTGGTAGACCACACCAAACAACTGTGCGAGGATTCTGAATGCACTCGAGGAGACCTACTATGAGCAATAGCAGACTGAACAGACTGGAGAGAATGAATCATAGTGATCCGTGCAATAAGCACACGCCTGGATGATGACTTACATTTCTTCTTTTCTTATACCTACTTATGCCCAAGTGAGAAAGCGGAGTTTATCTTTACTAATCCAGTGTAGTGTATAAAATAAAGTTATTCTAAATGTATATTACTGATCCAGCGTGGTGTATAAAATATAGTCAGTCAATATGTATGTGCTTCTTTGAATTAGATATATTTTAGCTATCTTTTCATTAAGATGTTCTGTATATTAGTGACAAATAACCTTCTGTCTGGTATTGGCTATTCCTTAACACTTGAGTTGATAGACGGGTTGTATGTGAGGTATTTCTAGCGTCATTTTGAACCCATCATATTGTCCGTGATATACAAATATTTATTTGGATGATCTACACATGCCTGTAATTTTACACATTACACTGGATCAATAAGGATAAACTCCATTTACTAACAGGTGAATATTATTTATTTTTTATACTTTCAAAGAAACCCTCTAAAGAGAGAATCTTCTTCCAGTATTGCCTGTCTTAATTTATTAAGATGGCCAATGCTGTTTCTTGATTTTCAAATTGCAGTCAGAGAAAAGATGTGAGTGAAGCTTTCTTCTATTAGTTGGCTTTACTAGCAATCTACATGTCCAGTAACCTTGCATAAGTTATTCTATATATGTATATAAATATATATATGGACAAATATATATTTGATATCAACATGTTTTGATTGATTTATCTTTTGACCAATTTGCTCTTCAGCCAATATGGATTTCAACCAATGTTTTTAATTAATGTGCCTAAACCCAAATAAATAAAAGAAGTAAATTAGATCTATAAAATAAAAAGATTCCAACAAATTTTAAAAGTATAATCTTTAGACATAAACCTACCTGTTCTTGTTTTTTAAGCTCAATTTCTTGTACAGTCAGGTTTTCAGAACCTTTTTCAGAATGTTTCTTCTTCTTCTTCTCTTTTTTCTTTTCAGTTTTTGATTCTTAAAGTATATAATTAAATAGTGATTGAGGAACTAAATACTGTCAATTTTTCACAATATTTTAAATATCTTGCCATCTTACAGATTGTAATTTGATAAGGAATAAACAAAACATTTTTAATGCTTACAAATATTAGAGATTACAAAAACATTTGAATAAGAAAAATCTTTAAAAGAATTCAAACAAATTATTTGTTAACCCTTTCATTACGATATTTTTAATGATAAACACTGCCCATAATTTTCAATTAATTTTGTAAATAATCAAGAATTTGAAGGATTTACTAATATAACTAACTTTATCATTATCAGGCTAGTGTTTGGAACATAAAGGTTCTTACATAAAATTATAATCGAAAGTTTTTAGATAAATATAAACACGTTAAAATAGATACCTTGTGAAAGAAAGAAATTGGAAATAAAATAAAGGCTAAACTTACTGTTATTGGCATTAGAATTAAGTTCACTGCTGAAATAAGGATCATTTAAGTCTACATCAGCTGGCATGTCATCATCACTGAATAAAGATTTCTCATCAGAATTTTCTTTCTTAGCAGCCTGAAAGAAGCAAACAAATAAAACAGATTCTATAGATAGCAGGAAAACAGGGAAAATGGACGTTAAATCTTGATGATGATGATCTGGGCCAAAGACAATGTACAGCATTGATTATGAGACAGAAATTGTTGAGTCAGCAATCCGACACCCAATTGAGATAGTGTTTTAAGAAAGGGGGACAAATTTTATAAAAACAGAAGTACCTTTCGTGCAGACTTTTTCTCCTTCCGTTTTGTTTTTACTTTCTCAAGGTAGTCTAACCAAGGTGTTGAATTTTGCTTCGTATTTCTTTTCTTGAGAATGCTTTCTGTCTTTTCTTTTAGACCTTAAATACAAATGAAAACTGAATGAAGAAACAGGTATAATATTATTCTGCTTGTCATTATATGTGTTCCAGTTACACTCTTTACCTTACCTAAGGAATGAAATTTTTAGCCCTTTCATTACCATATTTCTAATGAAAGACACTGCCTATGTACTCCAATAAATTTTGAAAATAACCAAAGATTTTGAGAAATTTCTTAAAATAAATAACAATTGTAAGCTGATATTCAGAACATTACATAACAAAGATGTCTAAAATAAAATTATGAAGAAAAGATAAATATTTAAATGATTAAATGAGCAGTTTTGTATAAAATCCAGTTCCAGGTGATTTGGGATCAAATGGATTAACAGGTTAACAAAGAGAAATATTTGAGCGTTTTGCTTTGACTATGGTGACACACCTGCATGGCTGCAGTTTCATGACTAAAAAGATTATCACATAAAATTGAAGTCAATTGAAATCTTTAACATAATGAAACAATATTTTGAAAATCTATAAATCTAGGATTAAAAGTTCATGAATAATCAGGTCAAATCCACTAGGTGTTTCACTGAAGCAAGACACTTTATTTCATAAGCCATAATTTATTTGAAGAAAGGGAATAAGTAGCAAAAACGTAGCTCAACCCATATTAGAAAATAGAATTGCTGGTGTTACAAGAAAATGCACTCAGCCCACATTGGGAAGTAGAAGTGCTGGTGTCACGAATCAAATCAATTACATACCTGGATGATTATCAACATCAATCAATCAATTAATTACATACCTGGCTCCCATGTTATTTCCATCTCAATATTTCCTTGTTTTTTCTTCTTTACATCTTCTTCGGCAGCTTCAAGTAACATTTTGTATTTGCTCATTTTTGATTCACTTTCTTCTTCATTCTCACTATTACTTCCAGCTGAACATTCATTATCATTATCATTTATAACTGTATTAACTTCTACAAAACACAAACAAGAATGTTATCTTTTAGTTGTTGCCCCCATCTTCAATAGTGTCGATAAAAGATAGGTCCTAGATAAAATATAACCCAAAGTTCAGTTTCAGCAAGAATCCCTATTCAAGCTAAGTTTAGGCCAAGAGAGAAGGATATCTGCAACTGTCTATTCTACATGATTTCTAATTTAGACACAAAGCCAACAATTTGAGGGGAGGGCAAAATACATTATGCCGACCCAGTACATGGCTGGTAATATATTCCATTGACCCTTGGAAGGATGAAAGGCAAAATTGACCTCTGTAGGATTTGAACTCAGGTGCCACGGCAAAAAAGCACCCAGCCCACACTGTAAAGTGGACGTGTAGGCGCCACGAAAAAGCACCCAGCACTCACTGTAAATGAGGTTGGTGTTAGAAAGGGCATCCAGCTGTAGAAATCAAGCCAAATCAGTTCCTGTATGAGCAAGGCATGGTCAGCCGACCAGACACTGCCCACAACAGGACAACCCGTCTAACTCATGCTAGCATGGAAGAACGGACATAAAACAGTGATGATGATGATGAACATCAAAGGTTGTAACTATTTTGTCCAACACTCTAACAATTCTGCCAATCTATCACTCTGTGAATGTCTTACAATGAAATACTTTACAAGCAGCCTAGTGAATATCTTCCTGTTTGTTAGCGATTCCCAAACAATAGCTCAATCTATATAGCAGTTTTGTGTAATTGTGAAGGTACATGGTTAGGGTGTTTAACTCACAATCATAAGGGCTAATTTCAAATGTTGGTGGCACACTGTGTCCTTGAGCAAGACACTTTATTTCCCATGGCTCCAGTCCCTTCAGTTGGAAAAAAATGAGTTGCATCTTTAATTCAAAAGGCAAGCCTTGCCACACACTCTTTGAGAGTTATGTTAAGGGTACACTTGCATGTGAAATGCTCAGCAACTTGCATGTTAATTTCATGATCTAGCTGTTCTGTTATCCAAACAACTGAACACTTGGTACAATACTGTATGTTATTAATTTGTTATAATACATGTCACTAATTGTGCATATATTTAATTAGTTAATTATTAATCATATCATTGATTAACTGCTTCCAGTCATTAATTCTTGGAAAGATGAAAAATAATACCTTCATTTTCACTCTCTTCAGAACTCGAAGCTAAGTAGGCTTTAAAGTCATCCATTAAAATATCATCCTTCTTTGAAAATTTTTTGGTGGTGAATTCTACCCTGTGCCGATTAGTTTCATCCCAGCTCAAGATCACCTATAAAAAAACAACAACAAAACATCTGTCTAAAGAGATTTAAAATATTTTAACAACATATATACATATGTGTTGGTGTATCTCAAGTGAACAATACTAACCCAGCAACAAAGCTAGTAGACTGCAGCCATGTACTATTGCCATGGCAACTATTCTAATAATAATACTAACACTAATTTTAATTCTAACCCTAACTTTAGATCTCACACACTCAACTTTCTACAACTACCTTAACCTAAACAAACAATAAAATCCGAAGCATATACCGATTTAAACAGGTTTTAGTTTGTTTATTGCATTTCATTACATCCTAGCTTCTTCTCCACTCCCTGTAGTTGACTCTTCTTATTTTGCCCTGAACTGCACTACGGAAAAAACTACACAATCCACTATATATACATATGTTTAATAATGAATGGTTCCAAGATTACAAGTAAGGATAACAAAATAATTGAATAAAGAGAGGCAAGTCTGACTGTGGGGCTAAGAAATTTGCTTTGAAACTACAGAGTTTGAGATTCCATCCCACTGAGTAGTGGATAGTGACTTCTACCATAGCCTAGTGTTGATCAATACCTTGTGACTGGCATTTAGTAAACCGAAACTGCACAAAAGCCTGTCATGTGTGTGCTTTGTGCCAATGTATTAGGTTGAACAGAAAGTTCTTGCTGTTTTTCAAATTTATATTGACTAGTATTCTTTAACATTAGGAAAATTTTACAAATCAAAATAATCACCAACATTTGCGATTACCATCTACCATCATTTAGGAAGGCACACGATTTCATCAGCCACTGATTTAAATGGTCTTTATTGGCTAAGGTCTTTGACTGCATTGCTCATTGAAATAAAAAGGCGATACTATGAGCACATTATGTCAGGCAAACGAGGCAGGTGGAGCAGAACCTCTCAATCTAGCTACAACAGCTTCACACAGATCATGCTTGATGTATGTGGCCAAGTGTTATCATGAAGGAATTGAACAGGACCATGGTGTGGGTGCACCTGTGCGATTTTTGCTGCTAATCTGTCAAGTTGTTTTCAACAGATGTCAGAGTTTATACTGCTGTTCAGTGGGAGCAGTTCATAGTAAATGACACCTTTTCAGTCCCACGGGACGCTCAGTAGGGCCTTGCGAGGGTAGAAGCCAGGCTTTGCTTGCTGTTGTGGCATGCCCTCTTCATTAACCAATGATCACTTGCGCTTGACATTAATGTAGAGACACCATTTTTCATCATCAGTGACAATGGAATGTAACCAGTTGGTTGTGCAATGGTTGGAAATAAGAGAAGTTACAGCTGCCGCCTGACATTCACGATTACAGTAAGTCAGTTAGATTGTAAGGCACCCATTGGGGTTAGCTTGAACACTTTCCTTATTGCATGCAAGTAATTGAAGATGGTTGTTTTTGATGCTTAAGCACTTTGCAGAGTTGATGTGATGTCTGTGATGTTTGTTATTGAAGTCGGATGGACTTACAGAGCGAGGTCAATCTTCAAGGCTGTAATCACCAGAATGGAAGCATGTGAACCAGTCTCTGGCACTGCATTCAGACATGGTGTGTGATCCAAATGCATAGTTAATGCGATAACTCGATGCTGCTGTGCTTAGACCAGATTTGAAGTCATAAAGTAAACAGCCAGGAATAAATGATTTGGATAGATCCATGTTGCTTCACCTTTGACGGCGTAACAGAAAATGTGAAATGCACATCAATACATACCAACGGCACTCCTTATATATATGCTTATGTGTAACCTTCAACATTTCCAGAAAATTCTACCAAAATACCTCCTCTTGAAAAACAGCAGGCACTTTCTGTCCAATGCAATACATAAATGAAGCATGTAAACATTGTATTGAAAAACAAATGCTCCCAATATATGCTGTAAAGTGGTTAGCATTAGGAAGAGCATCCAGCTGTACTGCTGGAAAAATCAAACAGAAAATGGAGTGTATTAGCAAAGCATGGTCATCTGACCAGTCTAGCCACAGTACGCGACAGCCCCGCTAACCCATGCAAGCATGAAAAATAGACATGTGATGATAATAATTCTCTGAGATATTGAAGATGTTGAAGATGTATTTGAAAAAAATTGGCTTTACCGTAGAAGAGCTCATAGCATTGCTCACAAATTGGTTTGGTCTGTATTGGTCTTTGGAAGGCATTTCAGTACAAGTGTCTCGAGGAGTCTCAGTAAATTCCATATCATTGGGTATAAATCTGCAAATTTCAGAAAAAGGTTATGATTATAAAATATTAAATTTCATGGAAAAGGTTTAAAATGAATTAATTTAGTAAGTTAAGGACTCTTCAGTTGTATCAAAGATATGACAACCTACTTAGTGTAAATACATCCAGTACTCTCTGTAAAGTGGTTTGTGATAAGAAGGGCATCTAGCCATAGAAAACCTGCCAAAAAAAGAATTGAAAGGACCCAGCAGTTGTATCAAAGACATAACAATCTTCCTAGTCTTCTCAATACGTTTTTGGCATAGTTTCTACAGCGGATGCCCCACCTATCAGCAACTACCTTTCAAGGTGAACTGGGTGTGTTTTTCATGGTACCAGCACTATAAGGGTTGTCGTGTTGTATCTGAAAGGTCCTCTCAACCCTTTTTTGGTATGGTTTCTATGGTTGGAAGCCCTTTCTAACAACAACCACTTTACGAAATATACTGGGTGAATTCTATTGTGGTACCAACACTATGGAGGTTGTCTGTTGTTTATAATATAATATTTCACCAAAGTCCATAAGTTTGTTACACATGGAGTGGATTGTCGTCAACTGTTAACTACCTGCAGTAGATAAATAGGTGAGATAGGAGGAACCTTCATGACAAATGTAATCCCAGGGAACAAGCTGGTTACACACCATATTTTTAGCGTCCACAGGTGAGAGGATTATTAAATAATATGGCAGCTACATTTCAGTGTAATGTTTCCATGGAGGGAGCTGTAAACAGAGAGGATGTTGAGCTGGATCTTGGAAATGGCATGAAGATGAAAGGTGGGAAAACATTTTGTTACTAAGGAGACATTAAATGGAGAAGGTGGATTGGGCTCGGCTAGTTGGTAGATTGGTAGCTAGAATGAGATGTTACAAGAACTGAATGTCATGTTAACGAGGGGAGTACCACTGAAACTAAAGGAAAAGGAGTATGTATGGGAATGAAACATGAGGGATGAATGTGAATCAGCAGAGAAGGCTAGAAAGAAGAGAAATGAGAATGGTTCAGTGGATGAGCAGAGTATCACACAAGAAGTGGAAGACAAACAAGGAATTGCAGAGGATGATGAGAATAGAGCCAACAGATGGTTTGGTCATGTGTTGAGGAAGAATGAATGTGACTGGGTGAGAGTAGTGATAGAAATGAAAGTGGAAGAAAGTAGAGGAAGGAGAAAACCAAGAAAGACATGGCTAAAGATGAAGGAGAAGGAAAATGAATGAGGGGGTGCAGAGAATAGGACACAATGGAGAATCCTGTCATATATAAGAATCATGTTAACTTAATATTTTATAGAGTATATTATATATGAAGGGTCATGAAATTGTTAAAATATTAACAAAGGACAACAACTAATATTTGACAGACATAGTTATATAATTTACCGCATGTCGAAGCAGCTCCTACTTTGTTCATATTCAGTGCCATCAAGTTCCTTATAAATGTAATTGGCAGTGTCTACTGAATCACATTCCACCACAGCATAGTAATATTTCATTCGATTAATTTCATACTGACGTAGCTTTTCATTGTGGAAGGTATTTCCTACAAAGATAGAAGCAGTGAAGGAAATTCATATATTGATAGAGTCATGTAAGTTGATTAAAATACCTTAGTATATGAATTGGTAATATTTTACTGATCTTAAAAAGAAGTGACAAAACAACATACAGACACACATATTTATACATATATACACACACCCACATACATATATATATTCTTTATTATGGTAAGTGATGAGATTTGTTACTCTGTTGTTTCATCTGTATACTCACAGGATCATCATCTTGTCTGATGATTCTGTGTACTCAGTACACAGATGTAACTCCAGAGTAACAAGACTCATCACTTAGCTATAATAAAGAATATTTAGACTCTACTTAGGTATTCAATCTAACATCTGTCAATATGACATTGCCAATTGTTTTACACCATGGTCTGATGATGTTAACAGGTCACAGAAATATGTATTATGTAATTATGTAACAATTAGGTAAGTTATTGGAATCCGGCTTCTTCATATTTTCATTGAAGTATATCATCATCATCGTCGTTTCTACATCCCCCTTGCATGGGTTGGACAAATATATATATATGTATACAATTCCTGCCTATCAAATACACAGGCCCAAGGTATCATGGAACTCATAATTACCTTCTTCAGCTTCACTGTCATTGCTCTCAATATCTGACTCATTTTTTATTATTTCAGCCAATTCAGGTGGACCTTTCATATTTTCCTCTGCTATTCTTTTCAGTCCAAATTCCGATGGATATATCTACAAAAACAAATTGCATATTTAACCCTTTTGATACCCACTCAAAACTGCCTCTGTTTCATAGAAACAAAACTATTCATTTTAAAGGGTTACTATTTAAATTAAAATCTGTAGCTTGAGCACTCAGATGAGGAAAGACCCCAGAGTAATAACATTACGTTCAGACAGCTTAGCAAATCAGATATAGCGTTCGGCAGTCCAGCCGCATCACTAGAGCAACGAAAATACAGGACCCAGGAAAAGTAAAATCTTCCAATATAATTTCATATAAGAACCATACATTAAATTGTTACAAATAATATATATATATATATATATATATATATCTTTCCTCATCTGAGTGCTCAAGCTACAGACCGATTATGCATATACGCTAGCTTGGCCGTATTCTAAAGCTTCGTCAATGCTGTACTAAAATTTATATATATATATATATATATAGTTTGGAATAACAGAAAACAAAAAAAAACCAGACAAGCGCAGGAGTAAATGTTACAAATATTATTAGTTTCACGCTAGGTGAGAGTGGGGTGTGTGGTTGCGATGTTTCAGGCATAAGCCCTTCATCAGGAGAGTGGTGGGGAAGAACTCTGAGGAGTGAGAGGGGAGTTAGCGAGAAAAGTAGAAGAAAAATCAATTGAAAATGGAACATAAAGTGGAAAGTAGAAGTTATAAAAAAAACACAGAAAATCAAAAGGTGAGAGGGGTGTATGGATCCAAGAGGGCACGGGTGTGGTGGTGTGTGAGAGGTGGGTGGAGGAGGAGAGAGAGAGGGAGAGGAGAGAGGGGAGAATGAAAAATGGAGTCCGAGTGGGGATGGCAGAAGGTGTGTGTGTATGTGTGGATGTAAGTGTGAGTGTCTGGGGGAGTGCAGTTGTATGTGATTGTGGGTTTTGAAAAACCATTGTGTATGTTGGAGTGGAGTGTATCTATGTGTGTGCATAGTCCCTGTATGGGTGTAGGTGTGTGTGAGTGTGTGTGTGTGTGAGTGTGTGTGCGTGTGCGTGTGGATGGAAAAGAGTCGGATGGGGGTGAGGGGAGATTGTGTGAGATCCGGAGGCAGTGTGGGATGGAGTGTGGGTGTATGTGAAGATGTGCATGTGTGTGTGTGTTTGTCTGGTTAAGAGAGGATGATGTGGGTTCGTGTGAAATGTATGGTTGCGTGTGTGTGTGTGAAAATGGTGCAAGTGTTTGTGTGTCTAAATTTCTGAATGGATGTCGGTGAGTATATATATTGAGATGTAGTGGGATAGCAGGCAAACTAACAGGTAGGGAGAAATACGTATGCAGTAGATGTACAGGAAAATTAAACAGTAGAAGTCGCATTGATAGACACATTTTTCAAATGCAGGCGGGTGCAATAGAAGTGGTGGATAGCTTCCGGTACCTAGGAGATCAGATTAGCATGGGAGGGGGGTGTTCCAAGGCCATAGTATCTAGAATAAGGATGGGTTGGAAGAAGTTTAGGGAGCTACTTCCTCTGCTGACGAAGAAGGGTTTCTCCCTGCGTACGAAAGGCCGGTTATATGATGCCTGTGTGAGGAGCGCGATGCTGCATGGTAGTGAGACATGGGCAGCAACTGCAGAGGATATACGACGGCTGGAGAGAAATGAGGCAAGCATGCTCCGTTGGATGTGCAATGTCAATGTGCGTGAACGACCCAGCATGGATGTGTTGAAAGAGAAACTGTTTGAGATGGATAGAATGTAGTGTGCGAGAGAGGACACTGCAGTGGTATGGACATGTGATGCGCATGGAGGATGACCATTGGGTGAAGAAGTGCCAGGAAATGCCAGTTGAAGGAAGACATGGTAGAGGTAGACCACGAAAAACATGGGCAGAGGTGGTGAGAACAGACCTCAGATGGCTGAAGCTCACGGTGGAGATGACGAAGGACCGTGACAAGTGGAGAGATGCTGTGCTGAATAAGACCCGTCCCACCCTTGCAAGCAGGGAAAAGCGGACGTAAAATGGTGATGATGATGATATCATCATCACCATATTACGTCCATTTTCCACGCTAGCATGGGTTAGACGAGTTGTCCTGTTGTGGGCAATGCTAGGTCAGGTGACCATGTCTTGCTCATACAGAACTAATTTTGGGTTGGTTTCTACAGCTGGATGCCCTTCCTTATACCAACTTCATTTACAGTGAGACTGGGTGCTTTTTGTCGTGACACCTAAATGACCACTTTAAAGAGTGGGCTGGGGACTTTGGTCGGAGGTGTGTGGGGATTGGGGAGGTGGGTATATGGCCGTGTGTGAAGGGCAGTGTTAGGACATGAGAGGTGAATGGAAGGGGAGGATGAAGGTGAAGATGGTGCACACTAGATGCATGCTTCAGCCTGTGCTCATGTTAGGTGTATGGAAGGGGTGGGGGTGGAGGTGAAGGTGGTGTATACTATATGTATGTTTCAGCCTGTGCTCATGGGAAGGCGAGTTTTCTGTGTTACTGCATAACGCTAGAAATCTCGGTCCAGTGTCATCGCCTTTGAGAAGTGCAATTGTGCTAGGTCAGCTTTTATCACCTCATCTCAAGTCCTCCCAGTCCATGGCTGCCATCAAATTTGAGTGCTCTGCACCTTTTTATATAGCTGTCATCCTTCATACGCATCATATGTCTATACCAATGCAATCTCCTCTCCTGCACATTGCATCTGATTTCTCTGATGCCTAGTTTCTTTCTCAGTTCGTTTATGCTATGTCGTTTATCTATATTACTATTTCACATCCATCGGAGCATGCAAGCTTCATTTCTTTCCAATCTTCACAAGTCCTCTGCACACAGTGCTCAAGCCTCACTACCATGCAGCATAGCTGTTCATATGCACGCATAATACAGTCTGCCTTTGATTTTGAGGGCAAAGCCTTTTGTAGCTAGCAGTGGTAGTTGCTCCCTGAACTTCTTCCAGCCTGTTCTCACTCTGGCTACTGTACTTTTGGAACACTCACTTCCACTGCTAATTTGGTCACCCAGGTAGCAGAAGCCGTCTACTGTTTCTACTGAAACCTCCCAGAATTTGGTAGCACTTGTTTGCTGCTTACTGTCCTGGTGCAACTGCTACATGTAAAGCCTACATTCTTAGCTAAACTTTCCAAGATCCCAGTACATCTCTTGAGTACCCATAATTTGCATTTGAGACAGAGGATGGAATTTCTACCAACACATTCCCTACACACTGAGCAAGGCCATTTCCCAGAAGGGATCAGGGCTTTGTTTTCCCTTCTACTTACTAGGACCTTAGTTTTTATCATGTTGACTTTAGAACTCTTCTTTTCTAGGCCATGCTTCCAGGTTTGGAATTTCTTCTCTAATTCTGCCATAGACTCAGCTATGAGTGTAAGATCCACGCACAGGAGTTTCCATTGGGCAGCCAGTCTTAAACTCCTCCGTTATAGCCTGTAGAACAATAATAAACAGGAGAAGGCTAAGAACAAAGCCCTGGTGGATGCCAACCTGCACGATAAATTCCTTGCTTTAGTCATTGTTAATCCTAACTTTGCTGACTGCTCTCCTATACATGGCTTGTACAGCCTTCACATGCCGCTGATCTACCCCTAGTTTTCTAAGAGTCAACCAGAATATGACACAGGAGACTGTCAAAAGCTTTCTTGAGATCAACAAATGCCAGGTAGAGTGGCTTACTTTTAGCTAGATACTTCTCTTGGAAGAGGACATCTGTGGTGCTTTTACCTGGCACAAATCCGAACTGCATCTCATCTAGATTGACCTGGTCCCTAATTAGCTCAGCTATAACTCTTTCTGCTACTTTCATGACCTGGTCCATCAACTTGATGCCTCTATCTAGTGCATCTCCTTTAGCCTTGTAGCAATTGACAATGATGCTGCTGCACACCAATCATTCGATATGAAACCATATTATTTGGTTTACAATACGTATGGTTAAAGCTTGACTCCCTAATCCAGATGCTTTCAGCATCTAGACAACTATTCCCGATGGCCCGACTGCTTTTCCAGTCTTCATATCCTTAATTGCTTTACCTCCTGCTGACTTGTATTTTTGAGTCCTCTGTAAGGGTCTACTTGCAGTAGGGTCTCTTTCCCCCATGCATTCTCCTCATTCAGTAATCTTTCATAATGGCTCTTCCATGCTACTATCTTTTCTGCGTCTGTGGGGGCAAGTGTGCCTTTATCATCATTGTCACAATCCTCAATTTTCCCTAACACACTGCCTCACAATCCTGAACACCTCGTTTCTGGTCTTCACGCTGCAAAACATGCTTGAAGTTTTTATCTTTTGCTTCTCTCCTTGCCAAGTATACTTGTCATCTAGCTTCGTTCCTGGCCTCCATGTAGCGTACCCTGCTTCCTCTGTTCTTCCATTATTTCCATACATGTCTCTTGGCCTTAATGTCTCATCTATCTTACTGTTCCACCACCAGGTCACTCTCCTTCTGTCTGTAGCCCTGCTACATCCACAGATCTCATCTGTGCCTTCAGTAAATTATCTTTCAGGAACTCCCAATGCTCTTCTATACTGAATGTTTGTATTTCTTCTTCCTTACTGTCGTAGGCATCAAGCAAAATATCTCTAAATTTGTTACTGGCTGAGGACTCTTTCAACTTCCATATCCTTCTCCTCCAGGTTTCTCTTTGTTTTCAAGTTTGTCTAGCTCTGACAATGAAGTCGCTAACTACTAGGTTATGTTGGAAGGTGCCTTCTTCACCAGGGAAAGATTTCGTGTTAACCACTCTCACTCTATCTTGTCCTTTGGTAAGGATAAAATCTATCTGACTAACATGCTCACCAGATCCATAGGTGATCAGGTAGTTGTTGTTTTTTTTTAAAGTTTGTGTTACAAATCGATAGGTCATTGGTGTCACAGAATTCTAGGAGCCTGAAACCTTCTTCTTCCTTGCACCAAACCCGTAGTTTCCGTAACTCTGTAGCAGCCGTCACAGTGTTATCCAATGTGTCCATTAAAGTCCCCCGCAATGATTAGGAAGTCACTGTCATTCGTTAGCATAGTAGTGTCCATTAGGTATTCATAAAACCTACCTTTGAGTTCGCCTGACAATCCAGATTGGAGTGCTTATGCAGATATAATTATAACCATTGTTCTATTTAGGACTAGTCTGAGTTTAATGATTCTCGGGTTCACTCTATTCATGGTGATTACTTTATCTCCCCATTTGTCAGCTAATAAGATATCTATTCTCCTCAGCCTGTTGTCATCTCCAGGAAGAATAGGAAAGATAGTCACTGTTGTAGTAGCAGTTAGCTGTTATTGTCACAGATAGTGAATGAAGATATATCTGTATTGCTGTGGCTTGATTGGTCTAAGAGGCTAAGGTGTGTGTGGGTGGGAAATGGTGAGATAAGTGAGGGAATTCAACAAGTCGATAGACTAGCGTCTCAGATGAATTTACACGAGATGAATACATGAAATGGGATAAAGTCATTGATTAGGAGAGAAAAAAGTTTGGAGATTGTAAATTATGAACAGGTAACAAAATGATTCTGAGATTTTTTTTTACATACTTTTTCATAGTCAAACCGATATAAAGTGTGAAATCTAGCAATTTCTAAGACAGAAAGCTATTTTGTAAGAGTTTTAGAAAATTTTGAGAAAACAAAACTAATTGTGGATATACTAAATGAATTAGTCAATTATTTATCATCTCATTGATTAGCTGCTTCAAGTCATTAATTTGCTTTGATTCACATTTTAGTAGCACTGATATGACAGAGTGAAATATATTACCTTAACTGAAAGGACAGCACCTTGTGGTGGTTTAAAAGAATTGAGAACAACAAAAATATCAACAGCTGTAATATTTTCCCAGTCCATGTTGCAAATTGCTAATCGGGAAGAAATTTCTGAAGTCAAAGTAGCATCTCTGTCCATTTCACCCCAGTTATGCACAATATTTCCAAGTTCTGGTATTAAACAATTTTCTGTAACACAACAAACATATGTATGCAAAAATTATATTCAATGTCAATGAATGAGGTGAAAAATCTAAATAAATTGTCAAGAATCATCAAATTTTCATACATTAGGGATGTAAATTGAGTAGGCACCAGGCCAACTTTCGTAAAGAATATTACAGCTTTTATATTTATTTTACCATGTTAGCAGAGTTGAAATGAAATTTTTGTAAGAAGTTCTGATGTGCTTTGGTCAGAAGCACAATACAATAGCTACAATAAGATTTCAACTACTAACCATCATCATCATCATCGTCTAACGTCTATCTTCCATGCTAGCATGGGTTAGACGGGAATTGTCCCATTTGAGGCAAGATTGGTCGGGTGACCGTGTCTCTCTCGTATAGGAGGCAGGTTTTCTATGGCTGATGCCCTTCCTAACACCAACTATGTTTACCATCTGGTTAGTAATCAATGACAACTGATTTAACCTCACAGCTGTTATGCTTCTTAAATTCAATTAAATCAATATGAATTAATATTTAACTTCACTTATTTAATTTATCCTTATTGATAAAGGACTTTCACTCAGAATAGGGAGTTAATGAATGAGATATAGAAACGAGTTTGATAAATTAATGTTACTAGCATCTTCATCTACTTCACTGTGTGTTATGAACCAATGAAAGTACCTCTATATGGTTGCATGACCTTCTCAGTTTAAATCAACAGCCAAAATGTGCACAAATTATATCCTACCATCATCAAAAGGAATAGACATTATAATGTAGTCTCAGAAAAGAACAGGGTGTCCATAGCTGAATTGGGACAAAATAACAATAAACAGTACATCTGTGAACATGCAATTAATTGAAGAATGCATTAAGAATATGGAGATAAAATTCAAATCATCATAATATAATATCTATTTTCTCTGTTAGCAAGGAATGAATGAGTCATCATAGATCAAGTCAGTTCTCAAGTAGAGCTACTGACCTCTCAGGTAAGCCAGGTGTTGTAAAATTAACAATTATTGAGACCAAACAAAACAACCATAAACATACTAACCATCTTGTGAGTCAAAGTCAGAATCATCTGATGAGCTAGTCTCATTACCAATGCCTCGGGCCAAATCTGGACCACTTCCTAAACCTAGAACAACAAAACAAACAGGAAAATAAATAAAATGAAAATGAAATAGGTAAAAAAAAGAAATGATCCTCTTTATCAATCTTTTCTGTCCATTTTTTTAATGTTTGCATGGGTTGGGCAGGTCTTTTCTAGCACAACTTCCCTCCACCTACTACATTCCTTTATTGTTTCCACTGTTAGTTTCAACATTTTTGGCTCCGCTCTCATCATTTCTCTTCAAGTCTTCCTTCGCTGTCTTCTACTGCAGCTTCCCTCCAATGGAAACTCCTGGCATTTCTTCATTCAACAGTCCATACACATCACATTTCCATACCAGTGCAGTCTTCTCTCTTACACATTTGGTTCCTCTTCCCAGTTTCTTTCTCAGTCCATCCATCAAAGCACATTTTTTTCCCAAGTTCTGCATATACTGCCTATTTTTCACTTCCATCAAACTTTGTGCACAAGCAGTTGCAGTTATAAAATAATTGTGTGAATCACCTTTCTTGATTGTATATAATTCACACTGAAACCCACTTTTCCCACTTCTGTCTCAATCACAAACTCTTTTCACACTGTTTCCAATCCTTCCTACCCATAGTTTATCCTTATAAGTTCCCTCCTTTTCTACCAACTAACCCCCAGTTCATACTTTTTTACAAACTAACATTTAACCTCTATTTACTATGATTGCATGGGCTGTTGTGTGCAGAGGCCAGACCAATCAGGTGACTTCATCTTGTTTATACACTCATTTTTGGCATGGTTTCTACAGCTGGGTGCACTTCCTAATGCTAACCACTTTACAGCAAGTATCGAGAGAATTTTATCATAAACCTGGCACTACCACCTTACAGGGGGCACTTGGTACTTTTTGTTGTGGCTCCAGCATGACCAACTTATAAAGTGAAGTGGGTGTTTTTTTGTCATGGCACTACCACCTTACAGGGTGGACTGAATGCTTTTATTGGGGCAACAGCACTACCACCTTACAGGGAGCTTTTTGTTGTGAAACCAGGATGATCATCTTACAGGGTGGAATAAGTGCTTTTTGTCATGGCACCAGCACACCCACCTTACATGGCACAAACACTACAACCTTACAGGGTGGACTGGGTGGATTAACTTAAATTATTTACATCCCTTACAATGGCTATAAGTAGGTATCATTATGAATTTTTGAAAACATTTAAATCTAACTTCTGTATTTTTTCTTGGAGAGCATCTACATTTTCTGATAATATTTTAAGAAATATGACAATTTGAATGGTCAGAGAATTGGTCGAAATCTTGCCTAATTAGACTTAAATGAATGATTAACCACATTTGTGATGTCATATCATTGATACTGAGGTGATAATTATCTTCAAATTACACAAATTAATAGTGTTCATGGGATAGCAGTTGCTTATTTTTTTTCAGTTTCTTGAAAATGAAACTTTACTTTTGGCAATTTTAAAAATATTTATGTAAAGCCTATTTTGTTGCATGTAACAAATAGTTGATTTCACAACATGAGTGGAAGCTTTTCATGTGTTTTTAGACCTAGCTGAATCCAAAAGTACAAGCCATAGGGACTTTTGTAGTAGGTATAGATCTAAATAAATTGTGAGATTTTGGGACATGATACTATTTCAATAAAATTTTAATGGACTATTAAAAATGGCTATAAATAATTAAATTAGTGATTAAAGGCTGTTGCAAGCTTTTCATATATTTTCAGACATGGCTATATTGTAATCCATTATCTGTAGGGGATTCAGTTTTGATACACTGGTACAGGGTATAAAACTGAATCCTCTCTGTAAGTTTGAAGCTTTACAATACATTTAAAAGGTATCTCTGTAAAGCTCCATGGAAGGGGCAACACGCACAGTTTGCTTGATCATTTTCATGTCAAAATACATTTTTTCCGTGGACAATTATATATCATTTGAAAGTTCTGGATATGAACTCATATACTTTTGATCAAAATCTGACACATATCTTGCTCTACTTGTGAAAATGTAAACAAGCCACAAATTATCCGAATGTATTAAAAATCGGAAAAATAAACGAAAACATCACACCAGACTTTAATAGTCTACAAAATAATATTCATTGCACAATATAATTTATTGGCGAAATTTGACCAATATTTATCAAAGAAAAACGAAAAATCTGACCTCGCTCTCAGCATTTTAAAACAGTGAGATGGAATAAATAACATTCTCAATATGACGATTCCATGTTAATTTGGGGCTCTAGAAGACTTATGTAGCTCAATTTAGTTCATTTTTTCATAGAAATGTGTTTACTTAATTAATTTGTCAATTGGTTCAAATATTTGAAGCCTTGGATCCGTGTTCTGTTTCAGCTCTTGCTGCACGGGAATATGACATTTCGACAAGTAGCATTACAAACATCCATGGTATTCACCTTTTTACTGACTTTGTGGTTTTGTGCCAGCAAGTGGCCCAAATCAGCAAGTCCTTTTCATGATTGTATCATTTCCAACACAAATCAAGTTATAGTGATCCAGTCCATTGAACTAGTACAAGTGTTATTATTCAGCAGTCAAAAACGAAAATGGGACAAACATTGCAAATGGGTGGAAATATGAGGGTGATTGAGGAGCTCTGGCATGATATGTAAGTGTTGGATTTTGATCAAATGTATATGAGAAGAAAGTTCCCATTCAGAACTTTCAAATGATATATAATTGTCCATGGAAAAAATGGAATTTTGAAATGAAAATAATCAAGCAAAAAGTGGATTCGTGTGTGGTCAAGCTGTGCTGGTTGCCCCAGAGCTCTACTGTGATACCTACTATAAGTATTAACCATGAAATATGGCTGTAAAACATGATTAAAAGATACTTGCCTGATTCCTCTTCTTCATATTCATTATCATCATCAACCTCATCATCTATGTCATCATCACTGTCAGCATCATCATCACTTACTATGAAAAAAGTGAGAAACCATTTTAAATTATAGAATACATACATATATTTTTTACTCGTTTCAGTCATCAGATAGCTATGGTATACTACTAAAGGAGATGGCTCAATGGGTGACACCTTTAGTTGCTAAAAAAATTCTCACAACACAGTGATGTAGCTATGATGAGATGGGTAAAGGCTGCCTCTAAAACAGCCTAGCCTTTGTGGGTCTAAGAAATGTAGCAAATTGGTGACTGGCATGAATAAGATACCAAAACACTGCAGTATGGTAAGAAAAAATAAAGGCATTCATATGGCATCAACCTTTTTGTGAGATAACAAGGGACACATTCAGGCTTTAGCTACAGAGGCTTGTTCAAAAAATATATTGCAGTCTCCATCCAACGCTGCAAGAACTAGCGATAGGCCTGTGACCTGTCTTGGGAGGTGGGGGACAGACACACAAAAGTTGTAAATCTTGAAATGGAACATTACATCCCTTACAAGTAAGGAGCAGTAGCTTGAGGAGGAGGCCAGATGCTACCAGTAAGCTATAGCCAGGGTTTCCTTAAAGTTCCATGGCTCTGGTGCTGTAGATTCGGATGGAGGATGGAAACTTCACTATTTTATTGCATAACTGATACCATCAAAATGCAAATAACAGCAATGACATAATAAAATGATGTAAGGTTCCAACATGCTGGCCACGATATCTGGAACCTTCAACATTTGTAAAACATTTTTATGATTCAAAGGATGAATGATTACACAGAGTATGACCGATATTTTCTTTCCTTAACAACCTTGTCACTGGGAAGGTGGACGATCAAAAATAAACTCAAAATTAAGAGAAAGATACTGCTAGACCAACATGTCGTAATAGAAAATATTGACTGTGCCATATCAGAGTGGAAGATATCACCAATATCATATGTATGTAAACAATATCTTAAATCAAGAAACTTTTCTTTACATTTGTGCTACAGTTCATTATCATTGTCCCTACAAGGGTTGGATGGATAGTCAGCAGACTAGGTTGGTATTCAAAGCAGAAGTACTAATTCCATTATGTGTTGGGAGCCTGCATCTCGCTATTGAATGGTCTGACAGGCCGGTGAGATTCACTTATCTACAATCCTCTGCACTACCAAGAGCATTTTATTGTGATACCAGTTCTAGGGAGGATGTTATGCTTTTAATATAGCTGAAGAGGCCTCACAACCTTTTTTTTGGCAGGTTTTTTTTATATTCCTATCACAATTATTACTGTAATATTAATATCTTAATAATTACCTTCTTTTTTAATTGCCTTATCACTTGATTCTTTTAAATGGCTAGATTCCGTTGGTCTTTCACCTTCAACATTAATTGTTAACTTCTTCTCTTTATGACTTGAATTATTTCTCTCTTTTGTCTTCAAGACTTCAGAATCTGATGAAATATGATTTTTAGATTTTGACTTGCTGCCAGTTATTTCATTTTTCTGCACAGACGTTTTCTCTTTTTCATTATCCTCATCTTCATCCTCAGATTCATCAGATGAATCATCTGAGAGATCATAGTAACGTCGGAGATTCTCATTGGTGGTGCTTTGAAACGGCCGGCCTCGCTTGTCAAGGCTGTATTTATAGTTAAAACGTTCATCTTTAAACATACTTTGGAAACGTTGATCTATTTTAACTTTCCTATCTTTCTTCGGGACAGCCCGAAAGCGAGGATCCTTAGAAATATGAGAGAACCGTTCATCTGCCATGCTTCTTTAGAAGTTGATTCTAAAAATAGAAAAAGTACAATTACAATTCAATTTTAATTACTTTAAGTTGATTTAATTAAAGCGTCAATCTAGAGACTGTATACATAACATGGAATGAAAGAGTTGTTCATTTAGTATAAAACAAATTTGGTTTTTGTTTCCAAGATCTTCAGGTTAAATAGTCATTTTGTCCACTAAATAATGAAATAACAGATAGTGATTGGCAGCTAGATATATCTTTTAAATATAACTAAATTTTAGATGTAGTTATACAACTGAGTCAAGTATACTACTTGGAAACTTCAATGTACATGATTGGTATTGATCACCTGACATGAAAAGGAGTGATTGGAAGAAATGGCAACCATGATCTAAATGCAATCAAAGAGATTTTTTTAGACTTCTGTTTGGGTAATGGGCTCGCTATTATGAACAACTTTTTCCAGTACAAAGATATCCATAAGTATAGAAAGTTATTCCACAACAAAAGAATTCTTAGTCATTGCTGATATCAGTGGTATAAAAACTCACTTGTCTACTATATAGTACATCAACCTCAGTATTTTAAAACCTGGTATTTGTTTTATTGATCTCTATTTGTTGAATTACTAAGTTGTAGGACATAAACAAACACTATTGGCTGTTGAGCTGTGTCAATGTAAATATTAACATGGACACACACTTGCATAAATATGAGGGGCTGCCATACAGATTCCATCCCCAATCAAGGATATAGTTGAAGAAACTTGCTCAAGGTATCATGAACCTAAAACCACAATGTGAAGTGAACAGTGTAACTCTTAACAACCTGTAATGATTTAGCTGAAAATATATAAAAACAGGTTCATTCAAATGTTTATGTTATCTTTGCTTACTAGAGGAAAGAATATAGCAGTATCAAAGTAAATACTTTAATTTTTAATGCAATACACTCATATTGCTGTTTTGTACTTTTCAAGAATGTCTTGCTGTGGTTTCATATGGTACAGAATATAGGAAAATAATATTGATCTGGAAAGAATTTCTTTATTAATATCAACAATTGCTGCTGCTATTACACAGATGATCAGTTTAACTTGATGGGCATCAATTGGTTGTGGCTTTGTATGTAGATAAAAACTTCAATTATGACAACGGCTGTTGGCACCTGGATCTAATATTGAAATATTTAATAATAATCCCCAAATGACTGAAGAGTTTAGCAATGCAATGTACAATATGGGTTTAGAACTAGCAATTATATCATACTGGGACACTCAAACTGGTAATGTTATACTTGTCATGTGGGCCTTTTTGAAGCAATGTTTTGTGTGACCCAAGGCCTTTCCTGGTACCAATTCTTTTAGTAGCTGTTTATAACACTGGGAGATACAATATACCTATTCTAAACCAGATATGTACAGTGAAGAGAAATGGAATGAGATGGGTCATGTGTTGAGGAAGGATGAAAGTGACTGGGAGGAGGAAATGATGGAAATTAATGTAGAAGGAAGTAGAGGAAAGGGAAGACCAAAAAAGACATGAAAGTCAGGGGGTTTGTGATGAGGAGATATAGTGGATAGGGTAACATGGAGAATGGCCTGAAAATGCTTGCTGTTATTATCGACTTTAGTTGGTAATATATTTACAAACAGTATGGAACACAGAGTATGCAGTGATCATTCGCCATTTTTTGTGGAATATGACAGTAAATATAGAAAAAATAAGGATAGTAATAATTCTAAATATAAATGAATAAAAGAAATCCATGAATAATTTCAAAAATAAAATACTAATACAAAATTGAAAAAAAAATAGTATAAAAAGATATTGATAAAGCACAAGCATCCCTCCAAATGTAAAAATGACTATAACAATAGTCGATCACTATAAATGATAGGTAAAGTTGTCCTGGTGACAGGAAAATGTAGTCAGAGCTGTCTGCGAGGAATCGAACCTATCATCTCTCAGATGTCACGCGACTGAATGTCGTCTTTTGAGAGATTTCTGGGTGTGTACATAGTACCAGTTTGGCACTATGTTTAGAAAGGTTCTCAGATTGGATATAGCATGGTGCTATGTGTAAGTGGAATGGATCTCCGTCAGTTTCGACAATGATTGTCTCAGTTGTTCGATCAACGGAATGGCTTGCTCGTGAAAGTAATGTGTAAGTGGTTGAACATTCTACACATGTGTAACCTTAACGCAATTCTCAGAGAGATTCGGTGTGACAAGGCTGGTCCATTAAATTACAGGTACAGTCCATCTAACAGGATTCTCAACAATTTCTGTCTACCCAATTTCATTCACAAGGTATGGATCAATCAGAGGCTACAGTAAATGACACATACCCAAGATACCATGCAGTGGGGTTGAACTATTTGGCACTATGTAGATATACAAGAATAAACACCTGATGAAAATGGGAGATCAAACAAACAGAAATGTAATGTAGATATACATGTTTAAAATGTTTTATTTATACAAACAGATTAATAAGCTGAAATACTACAATCTTATTGAAAATACGTTTCAAATATTTTAAAGAAAGACTCAGATTACTGTATAATTCAACAATATATTATAAGAGAGTATATTGAAGCTATGGTTAAGTGTCATTTGAAAATACTAAGTAGCGTGTTATACGATATTCATCCAATATTTATCTAGCCCATTCTTTTAAATTTCTAATTTGTTGACTGTTTTTCCACATGGTAATTTTGATCACAGTAACTAATTCTAGTATGTGTGTATCTATTCAATACTGTAACTAAGCTAATTAAAACAGGATCCCTGCATTTAAACCACAAAGTTTAATTATTGTTAAAACAATCGATAACTACTTTTAATAGACAATAAACTACTTAAAATAGAACATATACATTATTATGCAAGTTTCTAATAATTACTTTTAACGAAAACGACCAGATATAATCACAGCAATATGCTCTGTCTTCATAACCTCAAATATAATAATTTATAAATGATACAAGAGAATAAATAGTAAATGAACAATAACAATAAAAAAAGAATGCTTACTCCACACGTGTAACTAACAACCTGGTTCTTGCAATGAAGAAACGATTTAATGATGCTTTTAATTTAATTTCCGGTGAAACTTATAGCCATACTTACGAAGCAATAACTATTAACAACAACTAAAAATAATAATACAAAACTAATTTTACTATCGAGAACCAAAAATAACAGAAAAGAAAAAGATAATAATTAGATACGAAATATATTTTTTAATTAAAGAAAAATAAAGGCCCCTCAATCTGCGTATAAAAGTGTACAGTGCTCTGTATTACACCGGTAGGTATTAGAAAAGCGGTGACTACTCACAGTAGATCAACATCAATTTTTGCATTTTACATAATTATTAGTTTAGCGATAGGTGAGCCTTGATCGAGCAAACTTATGATCAGAAGCGTTCTTGTCAGGATCATCGTGTCTTTTAGGGAATTCATTATCCTGTGTGCCCATTTCTAATACCGGTGAGGTCTCTTGCAGATAGAATTTGGTTTGAGGTACATTTTACTTATTTGTAGCAGGCTAGATGACTATGTAGAAATTTGTGCGATTCCACAGTATCTTAACGATAGCCAGGCATCCATACTTAAAGCGTTCTATTTATATTCTTTTAGAAACGTTTTCTTAAAATAAAAAAAACAAACAATCGTAAACAACAACACTACAGATATGTAAACACGGAAAGTGAAGGGAAGGCAAGGGCTCTAAGGTCATAGAAGAATAGGAAGGAGGAGGGATGATGGGCACTAGGCCTAGGGCGCAACCGCTACACCGCTGCGCAGCGGTGTTGGGGCTGCTCCCTGCAGACAATGGTCAACAGCTCCCACTGCAACAGCCATCCCACCTCGCGGAGCTTCTTCCTCAGACGGGCTATCTTGAGGAGGAGGTCGGCAGTAGGGGGTTCAAGTATGCTTGAGGTCTAGACTGCGACCGGTGCGAAGTGGAAGCGGCCGGACAAACCCCGGTATTTGTTTCTCTTCCTTTAATTTGTATCGCGGGCCGCAGTACCGGGGTTTGTGGCCAAAGCGAGTAAGTTGGAGGCGGAGAACTCGTTGCAACATGTGGCGTCCCAGATGAGGGATCTATCTCCTTCGAATGGGAAGAGGGTAATTCCGTCGAAGCGCTTGCCGTCTCCGCGGTCGAGGCCTGCTGGTTCCAGTCTCTTTTGTATACCCTGATTTTCACACATATTACAACATTCTCGAGGGACTGTAGTGAACAGATAAATCGGTCAATTTACACGCGTTGATCCCTGTTGCATTAACTCACCTCACCTAAATATTAGCCAATCAACGATCCGATACAGCTATCTATCGGATGAGTAATGCATTGTGCCAAAACCGAAAGCAAAGAGTTCAGCAGATAGTTTCAGATCAGAAACACGTAATAATTTGCTGTCATCAACATGCGACACGTGACGAGAGTGCTATGTTTAATCTACCAACTGGATATTAGACATCCATAATGTCTTGACAACCAGTAGAGGTAACATTGTATTATCCACAAAAACCCTTGTACTCTTTTCAAGTTCAAATGTATTCTGCTTGTTCACATTCACAAACACGATTGAAAAATATGTTCTTCGATAACTAAATGTTCTTTATTCATACTATTGTCACTAGCGTTGTTGTTCCACGAACACCACGAATTGCCTAACAGTTAATCGCAAGTTCACCACTAAAGGACTGCGTCGATGCTTTGCCATGGCTAACATCTGTGGCCTACTCAATCACTGTACTCAGAGTTCAAGACAATGTCCCACATACTCTGCTTCCGTCTATCCTCATCAGTAACTGGAACTGACAAACCCAACTCTCTCCACTAGTAAAGCTTCATCCATCTCCCTGGTGGAACTATTCCATGTTGTAAAGGAGAGGATGCCAACCACTAAAGGGGAGCAAGCGTGGATAGAGGAAAGCAAGCAAGGTAGAGACAAAGATGTGCATTTGTGCTGACCGAGACCTCCAAACCGTTTGACCTCCACAGCTTGGTCGCGAGACTCAGAAGAGAGTCGGACATTGACCAGATCCTCGGGCTCACTGAATATTAGGTTGTCAAAGCGTTGGAGAGACGACGAGAATTTGTATGAGGGACTAACCCTGAAGAAATACAACTTAAGGATTAACAAATAATTCCTTAGTATAAAAAAACCTTGGTGAGGCTCAATGACTTCGAGGTTATCCAACTTAGATCGAAAAATGGACTTGAAGGTTTGGTCAGTAATTGGGCTCCAAGGGGAGGAACCGTGATGAAGAGGAGGGAGTCTCTGAACAGGTCAACAATCTGCTGATGTGAAGCTGGGTGGTTGAGGAGCCAGAGCTCGCATTTAGAATTGTTGACGTGAAGGCCCCTACGACCCAGTTCCCCAATCATCGTCTTCGCGGTTTCAAGGACCTTGTCTGGAGGACACCCCCGAAGCAAGCATCATCCAGATACCAAACATTCAGATCCAGGTCAACTCCCATCTTGGTGACGTCATCAATGCCCAGTGCGAAAAGAGCAGGTCCGGGCGGGTCACCTTGTTGGACCCCTGTAGCAGATAGGAGGAGATGGTCACCAAATGAGAGGCAAGGGGGCTTTCAGAAGGCAAATTGGTAAATGCTCTGGCGCCGTGAGCGGCAGCCTCACAGCCCAGCTTGGTACCCACCCCTAGCTGAATAAGGGAAAATTCGGCGGACAGGCTGTCTGAAATCGAAGACAGACATACTTTCGCAGTGAGCCGCCGCAGTGTGCACCCAATTGCTATGAGGCGGAGGTCACCGTTGGGCTTTATAAGGCCAAACTGTTTAGCCCCAAAGAACAAGGGGCGAATAAAACAGAGGACATTCTCGGAGGAAAACAAGTTGACGAAATGGGTGAGGTTCTCCAAGGGATCCGGATTTCGCGTTGGACACGTAGAGAGAGATTAAGGGGAACAAGAATAGTTTCTGCCAATCCGAGATGTCGTTGGAGAGGCAAACTTTCTTTAATAGCTTGGAGAGAGCACGGGAGAAACTGGTCCAAGCTCCCTTTGGGATCCTGTTGATGAGTTTCAACTTAGACAAGTCTCGGAGGGCAGCGACAAAGTCCCCAACAGAGATCTGAATGTCAGAGCTAGATTCTGACCTGTGAAGTAAGTCTGAGCTTTAGTGGCATTGGTTACACGTTACAGCGAGAGTACTGGGTTGTATGAATGTAACAAGGAATACATTGTTTGTGTGTATAATATTTAATTAACAATGGTAGATAGTATAGTTGTCATGTCAAAGAAATAGATGAAAGAATGAAGCAAAGTTAGTAGTTACCGATTTGATTGCCAGGCAAACGCGGCTGGCAGAAGACGCCTGGCTAAGGCCAGGCGCCAGAAGGCAAATGAGAGGCTCTTGGCCTGGTGCCGAAAGGGCAATGAGAGAGTGAGAACTTAAAGTTGTTAGTTTTATAGGGTTCTGACCGGAAGTTACAGAAAGGGTTCTACTTCCCGTCTAGATGTTAATCCAAACAAGGGAGACAACCACTACAACGTCAAGTTCGAGTAACCTTCGGCTTGAACCTTAGTAAGGCCAATGCAACTCCTGTGATAGTTTAGGCTACAGGAGTGACATTCAATGGTCTTTAGATATCGACTGGTATGGGAGCAGGAGCGCAGTTTGGTGATGAATTGGCAGCATCAGAGGGATCAGCATTAGAATTAAGATTCAGATGGGGAGAAGACGGTAGGGGAGGTTAACAATAGAGCTAGAGTGGGGAACTGGGTGATCAGCATTAATTCTGGCAGTGGGACTCAGTTGGGAGGGGGGGGTGACGATGGAGGCAAGCAAGCTATTACGAGAGTGGTGGGGGTGAATAAGGGGATGAACAGGGCTAATTTTGACTGAATCCTATGATGGAGGGGGAGGGGAGAGATGGGGGATACAGTTAGCTCCCTTGGAATGAGGCGGCGGTGTTGGGGAACAGGAGGATGAAGGCTGATAGGATGGTACGAAATCCTTTGCAACCCACGAAGAACAAGGTGAGGCCGGTACTGGACTTTCGGGAGCTGAACAAGTACGTGTCATGCCACACGGGTGGTGAGGTCACGGATGTCTGTGGGGGAAACCCTGCGTGAGTGGAGACGCATGACGGAGGCTTCGCAATCGTCGACCTAAAGTCGGCATACTTACAATTACACATAGATGAGAAGCTCTGGCAGTATCAGCTGGTCAGGTATAAGGGCCGGACATATTGCCTAACCAGGCTCGTTTTCGGGCTGAGCTCTGCACCGACGATCATAGCGGCGGTCCTCAAGACCATTCTGGGAAAGGCCGACAAGATGAAAAGGGCCACTAATTTCTACATTGACGACATCCTAGTGGACGAGTCTGTAGTGTCGGCGGCGGAAGTCACAGGCCATTTACAGGGGTATGGACTGGCTGCGAATCCATCAGAAACGTTGGAGGGAGGAGCCGCGCTGGGACTTAGGCTACGGCGAGACAGGACGGGCGTGTTAGTATTCCAGAAGGGAAATGAAGTTCCAGAACTGGGCCCAAGTATGAGTAGGCGGGAGCTTTTCTCGGCGTGTGGAAAGTTGGTGGGTCACTACCCGATTGCTGGGTGGCTCCGGACGGCATGCAGCTATGTCAAGAGACGAGCGGGCGGGGTGATTTGGAGTAACAGAGTGGGAGAGAGGACGGTGGCCATGATGCAGGAGATCGTGGAGACGCTGGTATGTCCCCAAATCGAAGAACGGGACCGTATGGTGCGATGCCAGCAGCATAGCGCTGGATTTCACATTGGAGATAGGAGGTGTTGAGGTCGAGGATGCAGCCTGGCTTAGGAAGAAGGACGATTGCAACCACATAAATGTGGCCAAACTGGACGCGGTGTTGAGAGGGGTGAACCTCGCCCTGAGGTGGGGACTGCGCACCATCGAGATACGCACCGACTCGGCTACTGTACTCGGATGGGTGAGATTAGTGCTCACCAGTGAGAAGAGAGTGCGAACGAGAGGGGCGGCGGAGATGCTGATAAAGCGCCGCCTGGGAATTTTAGGAGAGCTGGCCACCGAGTTCGACTTGAGCCTGAGCGTAGTTTTCGTGCCCTCAGAGAAAAATAGGGCGGACGTTTTAACCAGGGTGAAGAAAGCCTGGATGGAAGCGCCGGAGGAGGTAGAAGAGGAGATAGCTGCCGTGTGTCGGCTGACCGAGTCGGATCTGAAAGGGTTGCATGACATGCACCGCATGGGAGTGGATAGGACTCTGTTCCTAGCCAGGAGAATCGACTCGGACGTTAACAGACACAGTGTTCAAAGAGTGGTTAGAGGCTGCGGCCGATGTCAGTCCATTGATCCCGCCCCGGCTGTGCACGAAACGGGAAGCCTCCCGGTGGATCGCGACTGGAAGCGATTGGCGGTGGATGTAACACACTACCGACAGGGAACATACCTCTCAATGGTCGACTGTGGACCGGGACGGATGGCGATATGGAGGGAGACGAAGACTGGAACGGCCGAGGAAATCACGCGGACGTTGAGAGAGGTGTTCTTGGAGCGGGGCCCTGTGGACGAACTGCTGATGGACAACAGCGCAGTGTTCCGCTCGAAGGCGCTGAGGGAGATACTCGATGGATGGAAGGTGGACCGTTTCTTCAGAGCAGCGTACAGGCCGATCGGAAATGGAATCGTGGAGCGACACCACCGGACGATCAGAGCAATGGCGGAGCGGGGCCACATCTCACAAATGGAGGTAGTGTTCTGGTACAACATGTCCCCTCGGGTGGGACAGGTTGAGGAATCGGTGCCACACAGAGCAGTATTCAGATACGAGTGGCGGCACACGTGCACGCCACCACAACGGCCAGTGGGGAGAGAGAATGCATTCGTGCAGGTGGGCGAAGAAGTCTAGGTTAGGGGAACGGTGACGGCCGTAAATTCCCAGAACAATGTGTCCGTGGACGGAGTACCACGTCATGTCCTGGATGTCCGTAGAATCACTGTGTCAACGGACTCCGAGGAAGAGGAAGAGGAAACCAAAAGTGCCACCCCAACACTACGGAGATCGCAAAGAAGTCGCAAACCACCAACCTGGACAGCAGACTTTCATATGCAGAAGGACGAGGGGGAAATTGATCCTTGAGATCAGGGGGGCGTGTGGGTATGATGTGGTGTGCGGTGGCCGGAAGCTGGGGAGTGCTCAACTGGAAGAGTGCTTGACCGGAAGGGTGCTTGGCCGGAAGGGCCAGCAGGTCGGCTACTCTCTAGTGGTGATCAGGAACGTAGTGGACGCGAGTTTTGCAGCTCCCGGTTTTAACGAATTGGATTGTACGTACGTAGAAGAGGAGAAACCAGCCATGGGATCTAACGGCGCCTGTGAAAAGCGGCAAGTGAGGTTGCTTTTTCTAACCACAATAACTACATTAACAACTCTTGGTAACTGTTTTATATGTACTTTTTAATTGATTCACGTGAAGTATATATAACCAAATCATTTATTCTTTATATTTTCGTTATTACACCTATCCCTATTCTTATTATTCTTGTTATAATCATTTCTAATAATCACATATAACCATCTAACTTTTCATTTTAACCCTTCGTTAAAACTCTCCCTCTCTGGTGAAAAAACACAGTACAGAGATGACAAGGAGATGACTACGGGCGCGGGAAGAATTATTATAAAATGACTCCTACATTCCTTTCGACAATAAAAATTATATTTATAGAGGATTGAGCGTTAAAGAGATATTTATTTATATCGTGGAAGTCAGAAGCATGTTACTACCAATAAGAAGCTACCAACTCTTCGACTAAGGTATTTCTCTTGTATCGTTTGTAAAAACAAGATCCTTAGAAGATTTTAACGTGCAGTTATAAAAAGGTATAGGTAACATTTAGCCTCACATCCTATCTATACGAGTATTATTTATTTTAGTAATCCGAAAAGGAATAAAGCATGGTTGAACCCCAATATTTAACTTGTTCACATCAAAGACAAACAAAGATGAAAGGTAACGTCGATCGGCCAATCCACCGCCCTGATTTTGTTTCATATAAAACGTTAATATTTACTGATGAATGACTGAAATACTTAAGGTATTTAGTTTTTTTAAATAAAAGTGTGACTGTTAACATGTCAAGTCTTCAATAGCAACATTTGTCATTTTGTTTATTATTGAAATAGTCAGTCATACTATTAAATTTTAGTTTTATTGCGAAATCACGTGCTAATGTTGTTAACGGAAGTGACTCAAATCAAGCAATGCATCCTGGTTTACTTTTTCAATTGGGTACAACTTGCAGACGTGGTAAGTTACTATCTCTCTCTATCTGTGTGTTGTGTGTGTATATATATATATATACGTTGTTTAATACCGTAAATATAGTCTTTGTTTCAATATTGCACGTTATTAATTTATTAACTCCATTTGTATGTTCACAAGCGCTGGAAATTGTAACTTTTTTGTTTTTGTCGGATCGTTCTGTATTTACACAGCTGGTGAATGATTGAAATACTTAAGGTATTTAGTTGTTTAACAGAAGTGCGATTGTTGACATGTCAAATATAAAAATAACAAAATCTATTGACATAATTTGCCATTCTGTTTATTATTTATCTATTTAAAATATTGATAAACATCGCCTGATATTTTGCCATGTCACACCATATGACGGGGTATTCACGGAATGGACAGTGTCGGACAAAATGCCTTGCGGTATATATTTAGTTGTAGTCCTTTAGGTTATGAAATCAGATATCTCCTAAGTTATCGTTTACCATTCACTATTCCTTCGCTTTAAAATAAAATACCTGCCAAATGCTGGGATCGATTTATATCCTTATAATACATACAGGTGAGGAAGCCTATACGTAATCGTTCGACCTGCTAAAATAGTTGTCAAATTTCCCTCAAGTCACACCATAACATGGCTCTGGATATATATGTGTGTGTGTATATATGTATATAGCTTAGAAAAAAATTGGCTCGAATGCTATATCAAAGCTGACCTGGAGTACCAAAATCTTAATTACCTGAACAGACAAAAATAGATTAAACTATTTGTCTGCTTAGGTATTTAAACTGTCGTTACCCTAAGTCAGCTGTAATTGGAGCAGACCCATCTATCATTACGAAAATAGATATTGATTTTTCTACTTGTCAAACTGTTTCTTGTTAACTAACACACCTGTATTCATTTTTAAATCCAAATGATTTTTTTCAGTTTGACATTTTCTATTGAATTAATATTTTCTCTCAATACCTATATTATAACGAGTATATAAAAACCATTATCTCTACAAAATTTGATCTTGTATATAGTTCTTATTTTCATCAATTTGTCTCAATGAGTTAATACATTTTTAACTTTCGAAAATTCAAATGGTCTTTAGGTACAAAAATACGAAGTCTGTCGAAAAGGTATCTGCCCCTAGATTGGGAATTATGTACTTAGTAGGAGTTGATTGCTAATCTTCTTTGAAGAAGGACTCTTGTGTTTCCACACACTTAGCCCAGTAATCCTTCCACAGAGCATGTCTCGAATGCTTCTTCCAGAATGGCTTTCAACTCTACCATCGCAGCCTGCATGATGCTCTCTCGATTCTCAAAACGAGAACCTTTCAGTGGTATATTCACCTTTGGAAACAACTAGAAGTCAGAATAGATGGTTGGAGAGTAAGGAGCCTAGCAAATGGACAGAATGCCTTTCTTTCCCAAGAAACCTCGAATCAACTGCGATGAATGAGCTAGGGCGTTGTCATGATGTAGTTGCCAGTTTGGCGAGGCCCACAGATCCTGTCTCTTGTGCCAAATTGCATCACAAAAACTTCAAATGACTCCCCGATAGTACTTCTTTGTAAATGTTTGTCCTGGTACATTTTCATTGTGCACAGTACCTCAGTAGTGATAGAAAGCAGCAACACATTGATTTTGCTTTGTACTTGATGTGCTTTTTGGTGTCTTAGCAACATTGGATAGTTCCATTGTAATGACTGAGCTTTGGTTTCCAGGTTGTACACAAACACCCACATCTCAACTCCAGTTATCCTGGTATTCAAGAACTCAGGATACTTGCTTGCAGTATCAGGTGAAATGAAAATGTGATGAGTAATTAGTACAGCATCTCATGTGTTGGTTGCCTAACAGTGACTGGTGCATCCAGTAAGCTTGTCAAACACCATGCATGCTTATGAATGTATGCAGCTCCACTCTGTACACTTTTGTCTCCCTAACGTCATTATTTCCTGCAAGGCGGTGGATTGGAAGTATCAGTAGAGGGTCGCACGCCATGCTTTGCAGCATAGAGTTACGGCCCATCTGAGTTCAAATCCCGCCTTTCATTCTCACGGGTTCGATAAAATAAAGTACCAGTCACGCACTGGAGTCAATTTAATCGACTGTCTCCTCCCCCAAATTACTGGCCTTGTGCCTATACTAGAAATTATTATTTCCTGCAAGGAAAAAATAAAGTTGGATAGACCTTGTAGACACTCAGATTATGAAAACTATTAAAATATCACAATTCTGGGTTGGAATTGTTTTATTTTCTTCATTAGTGTTCGGAAAAGGCATAAAGCTCATGACTGCTTGTGCCTCCGAATATCTCAGAAATAAAATAATTGTTTCTACTCTTGGCACAAGGCCAGCAATTACCCAGTACATTACTGGTACTTTATTTTATCGACCCTGTAAGGATGAAAGGCAAAGTTAACCTCGACGGGATTTGAACTCAGAATGGCAAGAGCCGTAACTCTATGCGTCAAAGCATGGTGTCCGACCCTCTGCCAATTCACCGCCCTATTCTCAGAAATAAAATAATTGTTTCTAACAAGAAACCATTATTTTATTTTCATTAAAACAAACCTTTTGATTACTGTATATTATAGAGAACAAAAACCTTCATTTATTGATATTTAACCCCAGAAAGCTGAAACAATGTTGAACCCACAGGATTTGAATTCAGAATATAGAGGTATGAAACTAAATTCTTTTAGGCTCTTAACTTGACACTATTCTAAAATGCTGTCATCTATTTGTTTTAGTGAAACTTTAGAAGTTTTCATTGGCTTTTATTCACTTATTTTCATACTTGTCTATATGCCACATAAATTTATAGACAATGGAAAGGAGTAGTCAGTTACTGGGTTGGATTTATAGTGATGGGGACAGGGCATTTACCCCAGGCTCCCTATCAGTTGAAGGTGGTGGTGGCTCTTGGCGGTAACAGAGCCTAGTAAGATAGATGTGCCTTGGGATTGCCAAAGGCATGCCCTTGATGAGTTTTTTTATTTTAACTTTTAAACACACCAGAACAATGCTTTTAACAAAAAGCATTTAATGTCAATCCTGTGGTCTCATCGAAATTTCTCTACTTTAGAGACATTAAATCATTACAAGAACAGTATTTAACAATAAATACTTATGGTAATTCATCAAAGTTTTTCTACTTTAACAACATCAGATGGTTGTTGTAGAAGGTAAGGGGATGTGATTGTCCAGTTTTATGTAAGAATATGTGTATGTATGCATATGTGTAAGTATGTATTTATAGATGTATGTATATATATATGGAGGCACATGGCCTAGTGGTTAGAACATTGGGCTTGCAATTGAAAGGTTGTGAGTTCAATTCTCAGACCGGGTGATGTGTTGTTTCCTTGAGCAAGACACTTTATTTCACATTACTCCAGTTTACTCAGCTGTAGAAATGAGATGATAGGGATTGGGGTCCCTATCATTCCACTGCAGAGTGGTCGTGTAGGCGCCACGGCAAAAAAGCACCCAGCACTCATTGTAAATGAGGTTGGTGTTAGGAAGGGCATCCAGCTGTAGAAATCAAGCCAGAATCAATTCCCGTCCCACCCTTGCAAGCAGGGAAAAGCGGACGTAAAATGATGATGATGATATATATATATATATGTGTGTGTTCTTAAGTACATTTAAGTGTGGAAAGTGTACTTAAAATGAAGGTGGTCAGATGTTTTCATTTAACAACTATATGACAATTCCAATTACATGTGCCAAGCTGATTTTGAAACGTAAACTTGGGTGTATGGGGGTGGGCTAAGTTCTAAATCCAATTGTGGTCATTTATTCTTGTAGACTTTCTGGTTTGCAGGATTATCTATTGATTTACATATTTATATAGTAGCTGAACTCATATTTGAAATATAATCTGCATTGATTTTTTTAAGCAAAATTCTTTTAGGCTCTTAACTTGACACTATTCTAAAATGCTGTCATCTATTTGTTTTAGTGAAACTTTAGAAGTTTTCATTGGCTTTTATTCACTTATTTTCATACTTGTCTATATGCCACATAAATTTATAGACAATGGAAAGGAGTAGTCAGTTACTGGGTTGGATTTATAGTGATGGGGACAGGGCATTTACCCCAGGCTCCCTATCAGTTGAAGGTGGTGGTGGCTCTTGGCGGTAACAGAGCCTAGTAAGATAGATGTGCCTTGGGATTGCCAAAGGCATGCCCTTGATGAGTTTTTTTATTTTAACTTTTAAACACACCAGAACAATGCTTTTAACAAAAAGCATTTAATGTCAATCCTGTGGTCTCATCGAAATTTCTCTACTTTAGAGACATTAAATCATTACAAGAACAGTATTTAACAATAAATACTTATGGTAATTCATCAAAGTTTTTCTACTTTAACAGAAATCAATATCCTGTGATGTCCTGTGATAAAACAAGACAACTTCATATTAATGATTTTTGTAGGACAGATTTTATGGGTGAAGAAAACCAGAGGTCAACCGTGAGCAAGATGGTTGGATAACATCCATAACCTTAGTTCATCATGCTTGGGGATCCAGTTAGATCATTTGGAGATTATTGTTTCTGATAGGACCCTCTAGAAGGTGTGTTTGAGAACTCTGTCCCCTGTGACCCTCTCAGGAATAAGTGGGAGAAGAAGATGTAGACAGTTAGTGAAATGTAAAGCACTACCATTATCATTGAATTTTGTCAACCTCGGTGAATTCAAATCCCGCCGAGGTTGACTTTGCTTTTCATCCTAATGGGGGTCGATAAAATAAAGTACCAGTAATGAACTGGGTAATTGCTGGCCTTGTGCCTAAAGTAGAAACAATTATCATTGAATTTTGTCATTGTTTTACATCTTCATTACTAATGTATCAATTAGATGATTTTACAACATCTTTCTATATATCATCATCACTGTTTAGTGTCTACTTTCTATGCTTGCAGGGGTTAGAAGAGTTGAAACATTATGAAGTGAGACAGATCAGGTGACTATGTCTTGCTTATACATTCTGTTTTTAGTTGGATGCTCTCCCTAACACCAACCAATTTTCAGTGTGAATTATGTCTAGAATTAATAGTTCATGGATAATCAGTTGAAATCCACTGTAGGTGTTTTGGTGTTGCAAGACAGTTAATTCCAGTGTATTTGGAGAATAGACAAAGTTATTCTGTCTCCACAAATATCTTCTAATAATGAGGTTGTTGTTCTATCCTTGTAAAATGCTCCTAGTACACGCTTTAAAAGGCTTAAACATGTAACGTTCACTCATAACTATTTCCTCTAAGATCATTTTTGCTCTACATTGGGTACCGTTGTTATCATAAGACATTTCTTCACTTAACATATGGTAGTTTTCTCTGTAAAGTTATGTTGGTACCACAACATCCAGTCCTAAATAAATGAGGTCGTGCAGGTGTCACGACAAAAAAAAAACACACAGTCCACGCTGTAATGTGACCGTGTAGGTAACACGGTAAAAACCTCCCAGTCCACACTGTAAACGTGGTTGGTGGTAGGAAGGGCATCCAGCCGTAGAAAACCTGCCAGACAGTCCTATACAAGCGAGACGGCCAATCTAAACCCATGCTAGCGTGGAAGATAGACGTTAAACGATGATGATGATGATTACATTACTTATTTGCTATGTGGTGTGTTACATTAACTCTTTCAATACTAGTCTACCTGAAACCACTTCTAGCTCTGTGATAAAACAGTTCATTTTAAAGTGTTTATATCTGAATTAAAATCTTCCATTATAATTTCATGTAAGAACTTCGTCATGCTCTTAACAACAACTTTATGAAAAAGTTATTTTAGTAAATCTCTCTGAATTCTTGATTAATTTAAAAATTAATTGAAACACATTCAATGTATGTTATGAGAAATATGGCAACACAATTGTCTCCCCTAGATACAGTTGACAAACAATTAAAATATTGATCTGGTCACAGTTGTAGAAGTAAAGTAGGATTAGGTGGATGTAGAGTTAACGTCACAGATTCATATCGACTGCAAACATTTCAGTGTGTCTGGGTAGAGTATTAATTTTGCATCTCTCAGCTTTACTACCCATGGAAAACCTGTACCAGAATTGGCACCTGTCAGATAAAATACGATTGTGGTATTTGTTCTTATTCTGGATCTACATTCTGAATTCAACTTTGCCTTTCATCCTTCCAGGGTTGATAAAATAAAGTAATAGTCAAGTACTGTGATTGATATTATGAACTTTGCCCTTTCCCCAAAGTTGGTGGACTTGTGCCTAAATTAGAAACCAATGTTCCTTGGCAGCATGTACTGAGGCAACCTTATGATCTAATGTGATTGATGTGAAAAATGACAGCAATTACAATTAATGTAGTTACATCAAATTGTTTAAGTTAAAGACGAGAACTATTCAGTTTTAAAACTAGGTTAACCAATGTCTTGTGGGTTGAATTTGTTAGATGGAAACTGCAGAAGTTTGCTGTGCATAAAATATGTGTGTGAGTAGGTGTTTACCTGTTTGTATGCCAGGTAACATAGCAGTTGAATAAAAAAAGAGATTGATTAAATAAGTAGTTGGAATCAATATATATCTAATATATATCTTAGATTGGCATTCATCATCATCATCACCGTTTTACGTCCATTCTTCCACGCTAGCATGGGTTGGATGGGTTGTCCTGTTGTGGGCAGTGCTTGGTTGGCTGACCTTGTCTTGCGCATACGGAAACTGATTTTGGCTTAATTTCTGCAGCTGGATGCCCTTCCTAACACCGACCTCATCTACAGTGAGTGCTGGGTGCTTTTTTGCCGTGGCACCTACACGACCACTTTACAGTGTGGGTTGGGTGCTTTTTTGCCGTGGCATCTCCACGACCACTTTGCAGTGGGAGGGAGTGGGGGCATATTGTCTATATGCTTCAGCTTGTACCCGTGGGAAGTCGGGTCCTCTGTATTACTGCATGAGGCCAGAGGTCACGGTCATCTATATATCTAAAACAGAGAATGTCTGTCTGTCTGTCTGACTCCCTAAAACTCGAGAACCACCCAATCGACTTTTTTCAAACTTTACACATGTAATACTTATGGTCGTGTGAGTGTTTTGAGCAAAAAATATTTCAAAATTTCAAAGATCTAGGGACAGCATTAGGCGATTTAGCGATCTCTCTCTATAATTATTAGTCTTTCTTTTTAGATAGATACATAGATATAACGTTGTGCCCTTATAATATCTGTCTGTATGTCTGGATTATGACATTATGACGCTATATGAGTGTGTGTATATATGTATATATAGTGTGTGTGTATATATATATATAGTGTGTGTGTATATATATATATAGTGTGTAACGTTTTTCGAAACATTTACTTCTGCGTTCACAGATTGATTTTTTTTGTTTCAGAAAATCCCGTTAAGGGTGAAAGCAGAGAGTCTTTGCTTAAACAACTTTAATCTGTTATTTTAATATATATATATATATATATCATAAATCATGTCCTTAGAATTATTAGATAAAATATATACCATTTCCTCTCCCAATTAGCATAATTAACCATATAAAAAATCAATTAGACCAGGCTATAAGAATAAATGCTCCTATGAAGAAATTTTCGACAAATAACCGAAAGCGGCCTCTTCGCGATGACCCCAATAGAGTATTTATCCAACATTTCAACAGCATGTAGAAACTGACTAAATATACCGTCAACCATACACAATTAGGTGTAAATTTAAACTTAGAAGAAACGTGTACATACCGTAATTATATCTCTACCATGGTTTCGTCCGTATTTTTAGATATCCTATTGTTAGGATGTACCCAGAGTAACAGACTCTTCAGGAGACAAACTCAAGATTAGTCATTTAATTTTCCAAAGCGATCGCGCCAAAAATAGATTAAAAAATGGCTAAGAATCATGACGTGGCAGTGGTCAAGTTAGAAAGAATGTGATTAGTTGCTTACGGCGGGTAGGCTTGTTGCTAGAAAGCGCAGCCCAATATCTCCCAATTGTATCTCAACCCAATGGGAGATTATTAAATATAAAGATTTACATATACATAAAGTCATAGATATATATGTGGCAACCGGTCACGTTGTGGCTTAATGAATGATTAATAAATTAAATAATCAGAGCAATATATCATAAATCATGTCCTTAGAATTATTAGATAAAATATATACCATTTCCTCTCCCAATTAGCATAATTAACCATATAAAAAATCAATTAGACCAGGCTATAAGAATAAAGGCTCCTATGAAGAAATTTTCGACAAATAACCGAAAGCGGCCTCTTTGCAGTGACCCCAATCGAGTATTTATCCAACATTTCAACAGCATGTAGAAACTGACTAAATATACCGTCAACCATACACAATTGGGTGTAAATTTAAACTTAGAAGAAACGTGTACATACCGTATATATATATATATATTCGTGCACAGATATTTTTGCATACACAATAACAAAATATAAACAAACGTATTTATTTCACGAAGCTCGATAAGGATAAATATTTATCAAATATATAAGAGCAAATCCCGAGCAACGCCGGGCCATTCTGCTAGTATATATATATATTTATTTATTATAAAGTGAAATGACAGGAGGCCAAATATGTTGAATTTCCTTAATTATTTATTTTTGCAAACACTATGCACATTTCAGTGGCCAGGTTGCATTAGAACCTGGTGATATCTTCAGGTGTACATTGCGTAATAGATGTATTGCAATGGAATGATGGTAAGCTTTAAGGAAACAAGCAAAGAAAAAAGTGTGTTTGTTTTTGACCCAGAGACGAATGAAGCATCATTTAACAACATGCTGCTTTGTTCATCCTTATGCAACTTGGCCTCTGAAATGTGCATAGTGTTTGCAGAAATAAATAATTAGGTAAATTCAACATACTTGGCCTCCTGATGTTTCATTTTATAATACATTTACTCCGTTCCTGCACCACCAACGTGATTCAACATCAAAGATGGATGAGTTGCATAACGAGTGCTTCTCTCATATTATGCCACGGTTAACATTACAGAATGACCAATTTCTACCTAGTGGTAAACCACCAAATTTAAACGTATATATATATCAGTGTAAACGGTTTAAGGTTATCCAAGGAGAGGTAACGAGTAATCTGTACCGTGGAGGGTTTTAGTATTAAATAGAACGCACAATATATTGTTGACACAGGTACATCAGCACATTCATGAACTACAAACCAAAATAGATGGGATTCACTCCAATTTCCTAACTGTTTATATAAACACTACAATTTCCAAGATTTATAATATTTGAAAACTAGGCCTACATGTCGCTCCCAGGACTTTCGGAAACATTTTCTCACGCTTAGAGTTGCTGAAGCATGGAACAAACTGCCTGCATCAGTTGTTAGCTGCCGAGTCACTGCATCCTTTAAAACCCTCATGCTTCCTGAAATTCGCCAAAACTACACCTGATGTCCCCCTTCCATACACATGCACACATGTGTATATCATGACTCATGCACTGTTCATTTTCCTGACGTTTTTACATTACCCTATGTACTATACATACATTTTTGATGAGTTGTAGTGCACCTGAGCACTGTACACAATATTTTCATTATTATTATTATTATTATTTTAAATATATCTCTTATCATCATAAAAGGGCACCACGTTACACATCTATCATGCCTTATCTTGCAAACATAGCCATTTATCTACCACTTATTGCAATAAAACAATTAAACCAGGAATAATCAAAGTACTTAAGAAATCAATTGCACCCACCAATCTAATGGCATCAAAAGACAAACTCTTAACCAATCAAATGCAAGAGAAGCTGACAATTTAAAGACACACCTACATTGAATACGAGCTCTCTTTCAGTATACCACACTCTATTCTTCTCTTCTCGCATACAGTATCAGTTATTTATTATTATTTATATTTTATAACATATATTATATACATCATTCTTCACTTTTATTATATTATTTTATCTTTTATTGCCCATCAGACATGTAAATCCTTAAGTTTATTTATTTTGTTTTTCATCTTGATGTTTATATGATTTAATGTAAATACATTGTATCGCTGATTCCATAGTCAGTGTTTTGATAATTTGCCTGGTATAAGCAGTATTTAAAATTGAATTTCACAATAACATTGTAGATAGTGATTTTAAGACACAATCGATTACGTACTAGACAATGAAACATATGTTAATGCTTGGAATAAAACCCTATTGTATAGCTTATCTAGGTTATCTTCATTCATTCATGTTTATATATATATATATCATCATCATCATCATCACCGTTTTACGTCCGTTCTTCCACGCTAGCATGGGTTAGACGGGTTGTCCTGTTGTGGGCAGTGTCTGTTCGGCTGACCATGCCTTGCTCATACAGGAACTGATTTGGCTTGATTTCTACAGCTGGATGCCCTTCCTAACACCAACCTCATTTACAGCGAGTGCTGGGTGCTTTTTCGTGGCGCCTACACGTCCACTTTACAGTGTGGGCTGGGTGCTTTTTGCCGTGGCACCTCCACGACCACCTTGCAGTGGGAGGGTGTGGGGGCATATTGTCTATATGCTTCAGCTTGTACCCATGGGAGGTCGGGTAGTCTGTATTACTGCGTGACGCCAGAGGTCACGGTCGTGTGTCATCGCCTTTGAGAGGTATAATTGGGTAAGGTCGGCTTTTATCACCTCATCCCAGGTCATCTTGGGTCTTCCCACTCCGGGGTTTCCATTGACTTCTAGTGCTCTGCACTTTTTTATGCAGCTGTCATCCTTCATACGCATCACATGTCCATACCAACGCATCTGCCTCTCCTGCACACAGCATTTGATTCCTCTTATGCTCAGTCTCTCTCTCAATTCATTTATAAATATATATATATATATATATATATATGTCAGTGGGATTGGTAGAATCATTAGAGCAATGTACAAAATTCTTTGCAGGATTTAGTTACAGCTCACTATTTTCTGAGATCAAATCTCATAAATCAATTTTGCCTTTAATCCTTCTGTCATTGATAAAATAAAGTACCAGTCAAGTATTGGGGCTGATATGATCAACTTTCCCCTTCTCACAAGTTGTTGGTCTCATGCCTAAATTAGAAATCATTATATATATATAATTTCGGTGGATTGGCAGTATCGGTAGAGGGTCGGCCGCCATGCTTTCCAGCATAGTAACGTCCCTTTACGATCTGAGTTCAAATCCCGCTGAGGTTGACTTTGCCTTTCATCCTTACGGGGTCGATAAAATAAAGTACCAGTAATGAACTGAGTAATTGCTGGCCTTGTGCCTAAAGTAGAAACAATTATATATATATAATTTCAGTAAACTGAATGAAATAGAGCTGGTGAGATGAACGATGGACAAGACAACAAGAAGTGAACTAATAAAAACTATTGATAGCCAGAAAGACAAAATCCAAAGATATGAATCCAGATTAAGAGGTAAGATTTTGTTTATTACAGAGATTTTGCTAGTATCAGGAAATTCAAACACTGGAAAAACAAGTGATTAACTATCAATATAATCTTCATGTTTACTTTATATTATGTGTGTACAACAAACAAAACAAAGTCTAACAGAGATAATTATATAACTGGTTTAGTTATGTCAAGGATTCTATTTATTCTAAGGATGACTCATACTCTATTTCTTTTATATCATTTTTGATGTGCCACTTCACAGTGAAATGATTTCAATAGTCTTTTGTTGATAGACCAGCAGATAGGTAAAGGATTATTTGTGAATATAGAAGGGCTAATTGGAGTAGTACTATTACATCATTATTGTTTAACAGTCGCTTTGCCTGTTAGCAAGTCTAAAAGACCAAGTCAGCACTGAAGCGGAGCTACTGACCTCTCAGTCAGGCTGTGGGGTCTGCATCTAGCTTATGTATGGTCACATGTTCTATCGAGTGAACATGATAAGTTGCTGTATCTTTTTACACAAACTGAATGGTCCGCCCAGCCCCTTGTTTGGCAGGCTTTCTATGGCTGGATGCCCTTCTTAACACCAACTACTTCACATGTACTGAGTGCTTTTATCATGTAGATAACCAGTACTAGGGAGGTTGTCATATCCTTTACACAACTAAAGAGTCTTCCCTACTCTTTACATAAAAAAATATTAACAGATGCATAATTTTAACTCTTTTATATATTTGGAGTTCCTTTGAGCCATAATTTGAGTCTCTTGTAGTTAGTGTTCAATCCAATCCAGGGCCTTTGCACCCCTGTTGGAAAGAACCCCTCCCTGGTTGACCTTCACCACTATCTGTTTGGTTTTGGTCATGTCAGGAGTGTAGTTATATTCACCACACTTGGCCAATTGCAGGTTGGTAAGGCTATTTAACCCATATATGGGGTGGATGGCACTTGACTTCTCAGAGTTCACCTGCCCATTTAACAGCTCTTGTTTTTTGTGCTGCTGCAGTTCCATTTACACTCCTCACTAGACCAGAGTATGGTGGGGGAGTTGGTTTAGTTTCCGACCACTTAACTATGAAGCAGATTGTACTGGGTTACGTTGTACCAGTAGCAGGCAGAAGCCCGACTTGACCTAATTAGTGTAGTTAGTATAGCCAATAAATTTCCTTCTAAAGTTCGGGAGCAAATTTGGCAATCATTATTGTGATTTGCACAATACCATTTAGAAGATATAGATATGAAGGAAAAAAGTATCTATCTTTAACCTGATCAAAATAGTTATAGCTACTTAACTATAATATATCTTCAGTTGAAAATGGAGATAAAGAGAGATAATGAGAAATATGTATTATGATCTGAGGAATTTTATAAATACTTTATAGTTAAATTGGTCTGTTGATTATTTTAGTATTAAAATAGTTCATTAAAACATGACTCCTTGTATATTGTTATAGCGCCTGAATATTTTATTTATTTGAAAATCAAATTCTTTCTTGTCCAGATTTAATCGGTGCTTACAAAGGTTTGTCAAAAGAGAAAGAGGCTCTGGAAGCCAGCATTCAATGTTTGACTGCTACCGAACGGAGCAGTGTCAGTAAAAAAACATTTACTTCCACAAACAAAGACAACAACAATGACAAAGAAAAAACAGATGAAGAAAAACAAGAAATTTCCCATCCATTGCAATCAAATGTAAGTTTTAAATTTTCAATTTTAATATAAATGTTATATGTAGGGTGGTAGACTAACAGAATTAATAGAGCATTGGATAAAATACCATTGCAGTATTTATTCTAGCTTTTTAAATTCTAAGTCAAATTTGCCTTTCATCCCTCTGGAGTTGATAAAATAAGGTACCATTGAGGTTTATTTAATCAACACCTCCTCCAAATTTGCTAGCCTTGTGTCTAAATTAGAAATCAGTATAAATGTTACATGTTCCATCAATATTTTTACAAAAGTTATTTTACATATTTGGTATATTTTAATTAACCTGGAAGAAGGTTGTGATATCATTATGTTAATATTTTTGCTTGTAATTGACTTTTCATTATTTTTTAATGAAATACACTGTTTCAAATAATTTTGAAAATAGCCAAACATGTCTCTATGCCCAATTATTTGTGTTCAGATAAATGGTGCTAAATCAAAACCATTCAATGTAGAAGTCCGACTCCACCAAGGGTGTGTACTGTCACCTCTCCAGTTCATTATTTTCATGAACAGGATTGACATGTGCAGCTGGGTAGGAAGTGGTAGCATGTGTAAAATCAGTCAGGTGGAGTTTGCAGATGACATGGTATTACTTAACTTGACGGAAAGTAATCTCTGACTTGCACTTGATAGGCTTGATGCCAAGTGCTGCATGCCTAGAATGAAAATCAGTGTTGCAAAAAACAGATACTTAACCTCCCAAGGAAGCCTGCACTGTGCACGTTACATGTGAATGGAGTTCCACTGAAGCAGATAGAAAAGTTCAAGTATCTTGAGGCTGTGTTCACGAGTGATTGAAGACAGGAGGCTGAATTAAGTGCAAGAATTGCAGGAGTTGGTGCAGTAATGTGCCAGCTTCAGCATTCAGAAGAAGGGAGGTAGGCATAAAAGCCAAACTTGACTGAAAGAATACGATCCCGAATACAAGTGGCCGAAATCAGTTTCCTCTGAAGGGTCTTTGGAGTAACATTACTCGATATTGTGCATAACTCAGAGATCAGAGAGTCACTCCAGGTACAGCCGCTATTTCTCTGAATTAAGAGACCACAGCTCTGATAGTATGGGCATTTATTTAGAACACAGGTTCTCAACCCATTTAGGCCAAACGCCCCCTTTTGTCCCTCGAAATCACGAAACGCCCCCCCTACCCTATTTTTCCATTTTTCAATATACTACTGATTTTGATATCCGAAGATTATTAAAAAATTGATTAACAATATTCCAAAGATACCATTGCAGGCAGCTGAGAGTATAAATACATTCCTTGAAAGGAAATATATAAATTAAAAAAAAAGTAACATAAATGTTCTTTTTTATGAATAAGGACCAGTTAAATTTGTTATATTTCCACCAGGCGATACCAGCTATTTTGAACATTTATACAAGAGCAACTCTGCCTATCCAAAGAGTGCTCTTATCTGGAAGAAAGTGGCAATTATATCATTTCAAAGCTTTCCAATTTTCCCTTTAATGAAATGGACAGAATAAATGTTGATATCTAACTTGATGTCCCCTCTGCTTTGTGAGCTTAGAGACCACGGAAGAGGGTTTTCATGACCACTCGGGAGGGTATATTTATTAGTAAATGGTAAAATATATACAACAAATGAGTAAGTGAATTGTAGTAGATGGTTTCCAGTCCAGTCAGACTGCAACTACAAATAAAAAAAATTGTTAGTTTTCTTTGTAACAATAGCATATCTAAGTTTTCGGATAAATCAACTTACTTTAACTTTGACCTCATTTCAATGGGACCCTTGACTTCATGGAGTCTAGCTAACTTTTTGACGTCAGGCTGGATTTTCGTAAGATGTAGCCGGAGATCTCCACATGTAATTACATTGTAGCGGTTGCGAGCCTTACTGTGCAGTCCGGAAACAGCACCAAACTTCCTCTTGACTAAGTATGAGCTTGGAAAAGGCAGAGCAAATCTCTTAGCCTCTGCATGTAGGTGTGGAAATCGACGCTGAATTTCCTCTTGCATCCAAAAAAGGGGTTCACCTATTTTGGGAAATCTAATTTTGATCATGTCATCTGCTTGAAGTTCAATGAATTCTTCCTGAAATATAACGTCCAAATCATCGACGTTAGCTATGAAGGGATCTGCTACCCACATTGGGATGTCCATCGGCAAAAGGTCGACAAACTGTTCTCTCATGTTGTCTTGTAGCGCACGGAGGTGAGCGGTATACATTTGGAGTTGGTCATCGCTTACAATGTTTTGAACATTGGCGACACTAGGAAAATTATAGAATTCCCGTCAACAAAGATTCCTTTCGATGACATTCAATTTGGCCAGGAATGTTTTCACAGCATTCCTTGTTTAACCAAGGTGATCTTCTTCCCCTGCAAAGCCAAAATGACGCTAATGCATTTGTCAACGATGTCGGTGAGGTAGGCGCAGTTTTGCCTCATATCGAGGGTTTTCTTGTACTGTTCTGTGTTGCGTCCTTGCAGAAACTCAATGATAGAGTCGAACAGTTCAAAGAAGTGAGTAAGGCACTTGCCCTTTGAAAGCCACCTCACTTCATTATGAAGGAGCAACTTGACGAATTCTTCGTCATTATCTTGGCACAGTTGACGGAAAATTCGTTCATTGAGGGAATGCCGTTTGATAAAATTGATGACGTTAGGGGCCACCTGCAAGGACTTGCTCAGTGGCTTGCTGAGTTTCTTCACAGCCAAGTGTTGTCGATGAATGACACAATGAACAACAAATACAGATAGATTTTCTCTCTTCAGAAGAGTGACGAAACCCTTATGTTGGCCGACCATTGCTCTTGCGTCGTCCGTAGCACATGTGTTGTATTTGGTCCTAGATGTATGTATTACCTGCCTGTGTGTTGTAGGTAGTCCTAGATGTATGTATTACCTGCTTATGTATTGCATGTGGTCCTAGATGTATGTATTACCTGATTATGTGTTGTATGTGGTCCTAGATGTTTGTATTACCTGCTTGTGTTGTATGTGGTCCTAAATGTATGTATTACTTGCCTGTGTGTTGTATGTGGTCTTAGATGTGTGTGCTACCTCCTTATGTGTTGCATGTGGTCCTAGATGTGTGTATTACCTGCTTATGTGTTGGATGTGGTCCTATATGTGTGTATTACCTGCTTATGTGTTGTATGTGGTCCTATATGTGTGTATTACCTGCTTATGTGTTGTATGTGGTCCTATATGTGTGTATTATCTGATTATGTGTTGTATGTGGTCCTAGATGTGTGTGCTACCCGCTTCTGGGATTTTTTTTTATTTGTAATATTATTTATACAATAGGAAATAAAGGAGGCACATGGCTTAGTGGTTAGAGCATTGGCCTTGCAATCGAAAGGTTGTGAGTTCAATTCTCAGACCGGGTGATGTGTTGTTTCCTTGAGCAAGACACTTTATTTCACATTGCTCCAGTTTACTCAGCTGTAGAAATGAGATGATAGGGACTGGATTCCCTATCATTCCACTGCAAAGTGGTCGTGGAGGTGCCACGGCAAAAAAGCACCCAGCACTCACTGTAAATGAGGTTGGTGTTAGGAAGGGCATCCAGCTGTAGAAATCAAGCCAGAATCAGTTCCCGTCCCACCCTTGCTAGCAGGGAAAAAGTGGACGTAAAATGAAATGATGATGATGATGATGATGAAATAAAATAGATCTACATAGTGTTAACTCGTTACGGTTGAGTCAATAATTTCAGACATGAAATACATTGTTATCGGTGAAGGAAAGACAAGATTCTAACTGGCTGCGCTTGAAGTGTCCTTGACCCAGTTGACTGTGGGTTTTTCCATTGTTAGGATCTCAATTGCCGGGTAATGTCTAAACACGCCTGCACACCTGCTCACAGCTGCGGCCAGACTATAGTTATGCTGTCTGCATGCTCATTCAAATGCATTCACACTGGCTGTCTCAAAGACATACAAATATGGCTTATAAAAACTTACCAAAGTAAAGAGCCTTCCAGTGCACTCGAAAGCTCCAAACGCCCCCCCCCCCCCCCCCGGAGGTGCATGTGCCCCCCCGTTGAGAACCTTTGGTTTAGAATGTCTCAGGAAAGAATCGCTGGACAGATTTTACAGGCAAAACCAACCAGCAGGAGACCCAGTGTTAGACCCCAAGCATGATGGTTGGATAACATCCGGATCTGTTGGAGTGTTTGAGGACTCTGCCCACACAACCCTCTCAGGAATAAATGGGCAAAGAAGAAGAACCAAACATTTGCAGGAAGTTAATAAAATAACTATGTTTTTCATGAATAAGCTGATATTTAGAACATTACTTTAGAAAAATTCTAAAATTTTTGATGAAATGTTTTAACATAAATCCAGAACAGCTTCAGGTGGTATGGTATCAAAAGGGTCAAGGTGATTATGAGTTCGCTGTTTATTTGACTAAAACTTCTGAAATTAAAGAATTATGTGTATTTGGATCACCTTTATGAGACATAAGGATCACCGTTAAACGTTTAACTGGTCAGGTGATCAGTCCTACTCATACACTCTGTTTTGGCTTGGTTTCTATGGCTGGATGCCCTCCCTAACACCAACCACTTTACAGCATGTACTGGGAGCATGATTTCTACGGCTGGGTGCCCTTCCTAATTTCAACCACTTTACAGCATATACTGGGAGCATGGTTTCTTTGCCTGGATGCTTTTCCTAATGCCAACCATTTTACAGCATATGCTGGGAGCATGATTTCTATGGCTGGATGCCCTTTCTAACACCAACCACTGTACAGTGTGGATATTTCATTAAAGTATTTTTATTTCATAGATTCCTTTAAGTTTTGTATTTATTTTAAACAGAAGCTTTAAGTTTTTTTTATATGTTCAACGAAGCCTTTTTATTATCTAGATAGAAAATGGATGGTAGACAGGTAGAATTAGTTGAGTGTCAGATAAAATGCCATTGCAGTGTTTCTTACTGAGGTTAACTTTGCTTTTTATTGTTTTGGTGTTGAAAAATAAAATACTATTCACGTACAAGGGTCAATATCGATTTCCCCTTCCCCATAAATTGCCTAAATTAGAAATCATTATATAAAGTGTTTCATGAATATGTTTAATGTGTACTCAAAATTGCTATTTTATTTAGTTTCTAACCAAATTCCATTTTATCTTTCAGTCCAGTGATGCCCATCAGACTGATATTGAAGAAAAGTTGGCTACCTTGACAACCACATTAAGTGTACTAACCAATGAAAAATCTAGACTTGAAAGTAGTTATCTGGCTGAAAAGAAACAGCTGAAAGTAAGTGTCTGCCATATTTAAAAATATTTTTGTAATTCTTAGGATCGTCATCATTGCCACTTTTATGCCTGCTTTTTCCATGCTTGCATGGATGGTTCTTATTCAGCACTTGTAGCGGTTCATCTTCATCACTCTGAGATACAGCATCTCGAGATCAGCTCTAACCTTATCTGCTCAGGTGTTTTACAGTCTTTCTCTACTAGAGCTTCTTCCTACTGAAATCATGTGGCACTTTTTCACCCAGTGTTCATCATCCATGTACATCACATCCATACTAGTACAATCTTTTCTCTTGCACACTTCATCTAATTCCTCTGAACATATCAAAAACATTTCAAATTCCTGCTTAAAAGGAATCTTGATAAAACATTATCAGTATAGATATGTGAGTCAGTTGCAAGCTCTTGTCCATATTAAAGGTCAGTAGCTTCATTTGAGTACTGACATGATCTGTGGGGACCCATCCAACACATGCTAGCATGGCAAATGGACATTAAATGATATTGATGATTTTTCTCTCAATTTTTGTCTCAAGGCTAAACTTCTACTGTATCCTTCATACCTTTTGTAGAAACTGAAATTCAAGATTAACTGTGTAGTGTAAATATGTAATGATACAGTTTAATGTGTAGAAAAATGCAAACAGGTGCACAAGATATATAGTGATATTTTAGTTTGACATTAGTGAATACTATTATTATCTGCGATGATATTAACAGAATATAGCCGTTACATATTTTTTTCTGTATGACTGCAAATGTTGAATATATTGGATTAATCCTTTTGATACTAACCTGCACAAGATTGTCTCTGATTCTAGGAAACAAAGCCATCCATATTAAATGCATTCCTATTTAAATTAAAAACTTCTAACATAGTTTGATATAAGAGCTTTTTGTTTAAGTTATTACAAATTCCATTTTAATGCTGAAGCAATAATTTAAATTTCATTAGAAATATGGTGCCAGAAGGGTTAATCTTAGTATAAATAGTGTATTAGAGAAGACACAAAACTTTGTTCTATTCTATCAAGCTGCAAAAAGCCTGAGAAGAAGTAGGAATGGCACACAACTAAAAAAATAATTGTTTCACAACATACAAAAGTCCAAATTAAAAAAAATATGTGTTTCTTCTATGCTACCATGTGGAAATGAATTTAAAATAGTGAACATGATAATAATAATTGTTTCTACTTTTGGCACAAGGCTAGCGATTATCACAGTGTATTACTGGTACTTTATTTTATAGACCCCATAAGGATGAAAGGCAAAGTTGAACTCAGCCCATAAAGGGCCGTAACTCTTTGCTGCAAAGCATGGCGTCTGATCCTCTACTGATACTGCCAAATAAACAATAAGAGTTTCTAACAGGTAAAAATGCCAAATTTTGAGGAAGGGAACAATAGATTATATTGATCTCCAGTACTTGACTGGTACAGATTTTATCAGCTTTTGATGGATGACAAAACTGAACTTAGCAGGACTGAAACTCAGAATGTGAAGAAATACCACAAAGCATTTTCATCATCATTGTTCCACCAATTCTGTCAATTTTCTGCCATCACTGTTCCACCAATTCTGTTAATCCACTGCTACCACTGTTCCACTGATTCTGTCAATCCACTGCTCCATCAATTCTGTTAATCTATTGCTCCATCAGTTCTCTTAATCCACTACCATCACTGTTCAAATGATTCTCTGAAGTCATTATCCTCCTGCCAAACAATAATCTGTATTTTTTAGCCACAGGTCTTTAATATACAGTAAAAGTGACCAATATAAGTCAGGTTAATTAGGTTTAAAGCTATTTTGCTATTTTCTTGTTCATGTTGAGAATGAAGAGCTTGGTAAACTTTAGATATTCATAGATTTAAAAAAAATGATTTGCCAGGCTGTATCACTGTGTTTGACAGCCACTGAAGATACATATTACTACAGTTGTAGGGTAAAATGTGTGTCATTGCAATGGTCTCAAATGTTTTCATGAATAATGCAGATCTAAACTTGGCAAGAATTAAATAGAATTTAATTTCAATTAAAGTATATTATCCTGTGAAGTGGTAGTGGTGGTGCTATAATAAAATGCATCTAGTACACATTGTGAAGTGGTTGGCATTAGGAAGGGAATCCAGCCACAGAAACCATGTCAGAAAGGAACCTATGAGCATGTTATGAAACACAGTTATCTGATCTGTTTAGCCTCAAAGCCTGACATACTATCTAGTGTGGAAAATAGACATAAAACAGTGATGATGGTAATGAATATACGAGAGGGCTTCAAAAAGTTTGTGGAAAAAAATGGTTTAAGTTATGATGTTTATTTTTCAACATATGCTCCATCTAGGTCAATACACTTCTGCAAGCATTGTTGATCTGTGTAAAACTGAGGGCCATGCGATTTAAACCATGTGCTTTAAATTGCATGGCCCTCAGTTTTACACAGATCAACAATGCTTGCAGAAATGTATTGACCTAGATGGAGCATATGTTGAAAAATAAACATCATAACTTAAACCGTTTTTTTCCACAAACTTTTTGAAGCCCTCTCGTATATTCATTACCATCATCACTGTTTTATGTCTCTTCTACTTCTAAAACGATTATCCATTTGTAGGTTGTTCATTTCTTTGGGGCATTGTTCCCATGAACTTGCTCCAGAGCGTCAATGATTTGGTTGCTCTTCCACCCTAGCTTCACCAGAATTTTATGTTTTGATGGAGGCCATGTTACTCGAGCAAGTGCTGATTTCTGACTAGTGGACCTGCATTACAACATGCATTTAAGGGTTCATGTTATGGCACGTTAGTATGAGAACGTACGGGTGAATTGAGATCAAAATCTCTGCATACGATTTTTACCTATGAACTTTTTCCACAAACTTTTTGAAGCCCCCTCGTATATGTGTTCATAGATATTAATAGCTTGTCATTTAATTGTAATGAGTATAATAAAAGAGTAACAACCATTCTGTAGTATGTTCACAGATTGCTTTATGTTGTGAAGAATTAAAATCTTTTCATAATATTTAATATATATATTGTTATATTTGGCAATGGTCATTTCACCAATAAAAACACAATTTTCACTTCAGCTTTATTATTAGTTATCAGTTAGTTTGTCAAAGATCTTTCATCATACATTCTGTGACCTCCTCAATGATATTTGTTTTCTGTCTCCTCTTCTTTTTGGTCCTAATCTGTTTATTCAATCTTGTCTTTCTCAAACTAACTAATAACAAAGCTGAAGTGAAAATTGAATAGTGTGTGTATTTTTATTGGCAAAAATATCCATATCCATCTGATTCAACACACAATTTCACATCAAGAATCTTGCACAACAAATATATAAACCTTAATATATATACTTCTAAATATAAAATTGTCTGGTTAACTGATGTTTCTTTTCAATTAGACAGAAAATGAAGATCTATTGAGAAGAGTAGAAGAAAATGAAAAAGTATCTAATCTAAAACAGCAGGAAAAAGATGAAATTATTAAGGATGTAAGTGTCATTGAGAAAAAACACCAAGGCCATGTTATAATTGTATATTCATATTTTTAGTCTACATAGTAGAGCTGGTGTCGTAAGGAAAAGCACTCTGCCTAACTTGTAAGGTGGTAGTGCTGGTGCTAGGATAAAAAAGCACCCAGTTAAACCTGTAAGGTGGTAGTGCTAGTGCCATGACAAAAAAGCACCCAATCCATCCTGGAGTCATGATAAAACTCACCCAGTTCACCCTGTAAGGTGGTACTGCTTGTGTCAAAACACACCCAGCCCACATTGTAAAATGGCAGTGTTGGTGCCATGTCAAAAAACAAAAATAACCCCACAAAAACATACAGTTCATCTGGTCGTGTTGGTACCACAATAAAATGTACCCAACTGACACGAAGGTGGTAGTGAGAGAATCATGATAAAATGCTTCCAGTACATGCTGTAAAGTGGTTGGTGTTAGGAAGAGCATCTAGCTATAGAAACCAAGCCAGAATTTGGTTTCATGGCTTTAAGCAGATGAGCTCACAGATAAAAATTCCAAAGTCAAGTACCTATTCTTGACAACTAAAAAAATTGAAGCACAGGATTAAATATCCTTCTCAAATAGACAACAATATGCGTACACTAGATTTGGTCTTTGGTCTAACTTTTATATTTGATCATTTCGTTTGTACACCTGTTCTGTGCTTTAATCCTGAAAATGTTACTATACCTTTATCATACTGGTCTGTTTAACACACAGACAAAGATTGATAAAATATTTTACATGGATTAAAGATGAAAAGCAATGAAGATTGTTTTAATTTTTGTTACAGTTAAAGCAGAAACTTCGGTCTCAACAAAGAGAACGAGAACTAGAACAAACAGACCATGCATTTATGTTAAGAGAACTTCAAAAGCTTGTGAATGATGAGCGGACTGCCAGAGAAGATCTTGAGTATCAAGTGAGGATCTGATGTGGATTTTTTCTTTTGTTTATATTTTAATAACCTCTGATTTAACTGCATATAATGTTAGATAAATTATAGTAATAATAATTATTATTACCATATTTCTAATGAAATACACTGCCTGTGTTTCAATAAATTTTGAAAAATAATCCAGTATTTGGAGGAATTTAATAAAATAATGAACTTTTTAATTAGTAAGTTGATATTTAGCAAAAATTTCCTTTAAAATGACAAAGATTTTAATATTAATATAAACATTTTAAAATGAACAGTTTTGTATCAAAATGAAAGTGGTTTCAGGTGGTTTGGTATAAAAAATGTTAAAGAAATTATCTGATGAACTGGTTGAGCTTTTAAGTTCTCTAGGAATGTTTGCATCATAATAAACTGTTTCATTAGTGTGAAATAACAATAACAATGAAATTATTGTGTACAGTGCTCAGGTGCACTACAACTCGTCAAAGGTGCATGTATAGTACATAGAATAATATACAAATATCAGGGAAGTGAATAGTGTATGAGTCATGATATACATGTGTGCGTGTGTATGGAGGGGGAATATTAGGTGTAGTGTTGGCGAATCTCAGGAAGCATGGAGGTTTTAAAGGATGCAGTGTCTCGACAGCTAATAACTGATGCAGGTAGTTTGCTTCAGCAACTCTGAACATGAAAAAACGTTTCCCAAAGTCATGGGAGCTGTGCTGTTTTCTGACTTTGTAGGCATGCCCACGTGTGTTAGACACATGGAAATCAAAAAGGTACTCAGGGTTGTTGTTGGCAAGATGGTTAATAATTTTGTGGGTGTTTACCAAGTCAGTTGCCAGACAAGATACAGAGTTGTAATAACTAATTAGATAAGGTATCAGAACAATAAATTAAATAAATTAAATTAAATATTTAATAGTATTTAGAACAAGATTGTTGTGTGTATCCTGGTTTTTAGAATAAGCACATAGTATCCCTGCATGTTATAAGTAACTAAAAGGGTTACCATCTGGAAAGGTATCCTGCTATAAAACCCACCTCTGCTGCTAATTTACTCACCCAGGTAGCACAAGCTGCCTACTGCTTCTAACACACCTTCTCAGAATTTGATAGTGCTTGTTTCCTATTGTCGCTTGCTGCTTATTGTTCTGGTGCAACGGCTACATGTAAAACCTACATTCTTTGCTAAACTACCTGAGATCCCTCTACATCTCTTGTGTACCCATAGTTTGCATTTAGGACAGAGGAAGGAATTTGTACAATCACTCTTCCTACACACTGAGCAAGGCCATTTCCCTGAGGGGCTCAGGTCTCTGTTTTCTCTTCTACTTACTAGGACCTTATTCTTTATCAGGTTGACTTTAAGACTCTTGGTTTCTGGCCCATACTTCCCAGTTTGGAATTTCTTCTCTAGTTCCGCCATAGATTCCGCTATGAGTGTAAGATCATCTGCGTACAGGAGTTCCCACGGGTAGCCGGTTTTAACCTCTGTTATAGCCTGCAGTACGATAATAAGCAGGAGAGGGCTAAGAACAGAGCCCCAGAGGACGCCAACCTGCACGCTAAATTCCTCGCTATAACTTTGCTGAGTGCTCCCCTATACATGGCTTGTACAGCCTTCACAAACCACTTATCTACTCCTAGTTTTATAAAAGCCCATTAGATTATGGCACGGGGCACTCTGTTGAAAGCTTTCTCCAGAACAACAAATGCCAGGTAGTGTGGCTTACTTTTAGCTAGGTACTTTTCCTGTAACTGCTTCGCCAGGAAGAGAGCATCTGTGGTGCTTTTGCCTGGTACAAATCCAAACTGCATTTCATCTAGATTAACTCGATCCCTAATCAGCTGTTACTTCCATGACCTGGTCTAGCAACTTGATGCATCTATAGTTTCCTCTATCTACTGCATCTCCTTTACCCTTGTGGCAGTTGACAATGATGCTGTGCCAATCATTTGGTATTTACTATTACTTGGTTTACAATACATGTGGTTAAGGTGTGACCCACCCACTCAGATGCTTTCAGCATCTCGGCAACTATTCCCGGTGGACTAACTGCTTTCCTGGTCTTCATAGCTTTAATTGCCTTACAACATTGCTGCTGACTTGTATGGCTGGGCTCTCTATTGGGTCCACTTAGAGTGCTATACCTATAAGCATATACTGACTATATATATAGCTGCTATATGCTTATAGGTATAGAAACATCAAAGCCATTCCTTAATAGACATCTTCAGGAAAAATAGTTAGGGTTAGATGGGTTATCTCAGACCAGTCAGTACTGAAGTGTTGCTATTGACCTCTCAGAGGAGCTAGAGGACTTGCATCTTGCATAAATATGTTCCTGCTTCCCACACACTATCATCAATTGCTGCAACAGGCTGGGGGCCTGCACTCTACTGAGTGCATTGTATCATGGCATAGCACAAGGGAGGTTGTCATGTCTTGGCATGGCTGAAGAGTCCTCTCAACCTATGAGATATAATGAAATAATCAAGAAATTGCTTAATAATGAGGTTAAATTGAAGATAAATAGGGAACAAGAATCATTAATAATAATATGGGATTAATATTACTTGTTAAGTATGATCTTACATTCTGAAATTGGATCTTTATTATTTGTGACACTTTTCAATGATTGATATTTTCTAGTAAAGTATTATAGAATTTTCAAGCGAGTTTTATTTTAATTTTATTATTTCTTTTTTTTATATTTAAATAGCTGGATTTATCCCAAAGTGCATTGCAAGCTAAAGAGAAAGCTAATAAACTTTCAGAGCAATATGAGAAAAGAATACATGACTTGTCTAATGAATTAATGGTTTTACAGAATCGCTTAAAAGCTGCCGAAGAGAAGGCTAACCAGCCATCCCCATTACTACTTGAACTACAAAAAGAATTAGGCAGCTTGAAGGTATTTGTTTTACTCAATGTCCAACTGTTTTCATTTTCATTACACCTGTATATATTAATACAGTCATTAGGAAATACTAAATGGCACAACACTATCAAACAAACTCTAAGGTTTCTCTCAACAGGCTGGTTGAGTTGTTAAGGTGTTAGATGCATGTTGTATATATGATGAATTAAAACGTTTTAGCACGAACTGCAAAGTAACAACTCATTGTTATACTTTGTTGAAGGGATTTTATTCCTAAATATCAGGACCTCTAAAGATCTTTATGGTAACATCTCAACATCACTGTTATCATCATATTCTAAACATTTTCTCTCCAATTCACATTGTGGCAGCCTTCAAACAAAACACTATTTTCTAGAACTAAGTAAATCAGATATAAACATTGATATAAAAGTGGAATTTTCAGACATATTCAGCCAACTTCTAGAATGGCAAAATGTTTAACATTTTCATATCTTTAGAAAAGTTACAACTTGTTACTTAATTAGTATTGGACTGTTGTCATTATAATCATAATCCTAGTGTGGGTGATTGGCAAAGAATTTAGAGTGTCGAATAAATTCTTAGGAGTATTTGATCTGTCTCTTTACATTCTGAGTTAAAATCCAGCTGATGTCAATTTTGCCTTTCATCCTTCTGAGATTAATAAAATAAAGTACCAGTCAAGTACTGGGGTTGATATAATTGACTTTCTCCTCCTCAAAATTTCTAGCCTTGTGCCAACATTAGAAAGCATTATAATCGTCAACCCTGTTCTTAAAATCTGTTGGCCACTGATAAATTCCCAAGACTTCTCAACCTATAGTTTAGATTGTCCTGCAGCTGTTGAAAAGATATCTTGAAAATATTATGGTTGTAAGAATTATTAGCATCAGTTTAAAGATGGAAAGATGTTTGTCTTTTTGGGGTTTTTTTTTTTTTTATTGCCGTCCCTGCTGAAAATGTCACATGTATTAGAGTAGTACAAAGATCTTCTAGATGCCTCCAGCATCCCATTGCTCAAAAATTCAGAGCAATGGACTATTTGTGGGCTGAATATAAATGATTTGTTGTCAATATAAAAAGACAATTGTATTCAAATGCCATAAATACCACTCAAGATTTATATCATTAAAAAGATAAAATCTGATTTGATTTTTCAAACTTCATATATTATCATCTTTGATTTTTTTAGTCTCAGTATCATAATCAAGTATGCCAGGAAGAGCAACGAGCAAATGATGCTGAAGACAATTTGAATAACATGGCAGAACAAAGTGAAGAACGTGTGTCTGGGCTGGAGTCTAAACTATCGGAATTGTCAGAAGTTGTTGGTAACTATGAACGGTTACGTTTACAAGACCAACAAGCCATTTACCGACTTAAAGAAAGGGTTACTCAGCTTGATACTGAGAATATGGCTCTTGCTCAAGCTGCTCATATACCAGACATTAAAAAAGATATAGAAGACGAGAATGATGTGAACGATGTTCAGTTGCTTGTTGATAAGATCAAGAAATATAAGAAGCTATTAAACACTGCTTTAAGTCAAAAAACTGAGAAACCATTTGAACTTGATGGTAAGTTTATTTAGAATAATTTAGATTATACTGAAGACACATTCATTTTTAATCCATTGTAGATTTTATTGTATTAACTCATTTAAGGGTAAAAGATTTTTAAAACTTTGAAATATATGTCATCATCATCATCACCATTTAATGTCTATTTTCCATGTTTGCATGGGTTAATGGGTTGTCGTGTAATGAGGCCTGACAGGTTAGGTGATGCACAACTTACTTGTACACTTCGTTTTTGGCTTGGTTTCTATGGCTTGAGGCCCTTCGTAATGCCAACCACTTTACTGACTATACTAGGAGTATTTTATCGTGAGTCCAGCACTACCACCTTAGAGAGTGGACTGAGTACATTTTATCATGTCACCAGCACTACCACTTTACAGAGTAGGTTGGGTACATTTTTATCATGGCACAAGCAGTACCACCTTACAGTGTAGCCTTTTCTATTGTTTATTGGGCTTTTAATTGTAATATTAATATTAGGGATTTCTTACATAAGTATGTTCTCAGTTTTATAGTTGAAGAAGAAACGGGATGTTGTAAAAGATATAATGTCACAACTGGAATGCTTACAACCAGAGTTGGAAACTGAGTTATTCACTCAACTAACCAGGAGCTTACCTGTGTCTTTATCTTTGGTTCAGGAAAATTTGGGATAATTTTAACAAAATTGTTGAGTTTCTCGTTCTTGAAATAATTTAGATAATATTCATCTATGTATATAATCACTCATTATTCATTATTTTTGTATCACATGGTGCGATAGATTGGCAGCATCGGTTGAGCATCGAACAAAATACTTGGTGATATTTAGTTATTATTTTCTGAGTGCAAACCTCGCCAAGGTCAACTTTGTCTTCCAGTGTTGATAACATAATGTATCAGTTAAATACTGTTGATGGTATAGTCAACTTTCCCTTCCCCAAATTGCTGGCCTTGTGCCAATGCTTGAAAGAATTATTTTGTATCACATATACAAGTAAAAATGATATAGGATGGTGGATTGGCAGAATTGTAAGAGCATCAGACAAAATGCTTTGCAACATTTAGTTACAACCATTTACATTCTGAGTTCAAATCCTGGTGAAGTTAACTTTGCCTTTCATCCTTTTGGGGTTAATAAAATAATGCATCAGTCCAGTACAAATACTGGAGTAAATGTAATCTACCCCCCACAACAAATATTGCTAGAAATCCATATTTTGTATCACATATTGGTTAGTCAAACTGAGAAAGTATTGTTTTTAGTTAGTCTCATATTCACCATGTTTCATCCTCATAAAAGTTATTTATTTTTTTATATCACAGTTGGTGAACACTGATGCCATTGGTTACATATTTTCAATGAGCCATTTAGTTGCTTGAGTCAGTTCGGGTGGCATAGGAAACAAGGGAGTGTCTGTAACTCGATGCAGAACAAATACTTCCTGCAGAAATACTTCTTGAAAAGCACTGTATTTTTGTATTTTCTGACAATGTTTATATCCTCAAAAGATATATACAAACTTCATACACACAAACATATATATATATCCCAGGAGAGATGACCCCTTAGCCTTTGTCAAGGCAGAATTCTAGGAGAAGGAAAACTCTGCAACCCTGATGGTATCCAATGATGTTGACTTGTTTTTCTTTTTGGTAAATATCATCTTGGTTAAGAGAGTGGGACTGGCTTTGTGCAGTGCCTTTGCTCACTATAAACGCTTCACGGCACAGGCATTGCTTTATATCTGGAGATCTCTCTGCACTTGTCGTCACATGGTACCATGGGCCCAGCACTATGTGTCAATAATTGTCACAAGTGTATATGACAAGCTTCCAAATAATTTCTGCCTTTTGCATTCCACTTGCAAGGTATTGGTTAATCTGAGGCTATGGCAGAAGACACTTGTCTAAAATGCTACACAGTGGGATCAAACCCTAAACCATGCAGTTGCAAATCTAACTTCTTAATCACAGAACCATGTCTGCACCCAAATATTTCACCTTAGCTTTTCCCTTCACTGAAGGAGGAAGGCCTAAAAACTATTATAATGTTTCTGAACAGTTTAAATAAGAATAGCCCAAACTATTTAATATCTTTTTCAAATGAACGTATAAGCCCAATAAAAATACTTTTATGAGTGGCTGTACAGCTTAGTGGTTAGGGTGTTTGTAAGGTCATGAGTTTGATTTCTGAACTGACAAGACTCTATATTTCATGTTACTCCAGTCCACTTAGCTGTCAACAATGAGTTATACCTGTAATTCAAGGTGCCTGCTTTGTCACACACTGTGTATGCTGAATCTTCCTGAGAAGGATGCATAAGTTTGTGGAATGCTCAGCCACTTGTATGTTAATTTCATGAGCAGGTAACTCCATTAATTGAATCAACAGGAACACTAATCAGAAATGACAGTTCCAACAACAACAACATTTGGATATATTTTCTATAAGAACACATATAAATATAGAATAACCTTTTGGTGTTGAATGACTTATCTGTTGAGTATCCAGATGGCTGATAAGAAAACTGCTTTTACATTGGAAGGCTAGCTGTAAATCAGATAAGCACAATTTGAGTTCTGAGTTGTTTGTATGACTTCTATAGGAATGGTGACTGAGAAATAAGGACTTACAATCACTAAGTCAGATATTCAATCTCTGCTGCAAACATATGGGGAATAGGCTTGTTCAGCCCATTTTAGTCTCAGCAATATATTGTTACTAATTCTCACCTTATACTTAAATAAGTATTGTTATACTTTGAGAGGGTCATGCTGCCAATAAAAAACACACACACCTGTTGGATTTCACTTCAATTTATTACATACTCCCAGGGAAAAGCGGACATAAAATGATGATGATGATGGTGGTGGTTGTTTAGTTGTTGATTGTCAAAACTCTTTTGTCATAGTCTAGGACAACACAAAGGAGAGATGGAAAAGACTGTGAAAGAGCTTTGACAATCAACAACTAAACAACCATCCAGTTATTAAACTAACTGGCTGGGAGTTTATAATAAATTGAAGTGAAAACCAACAGGTACGTGTGTTTTTTTATTGACAGTATGACCCTCCCAAAGTATAACAATATCCATTTCAACACGTTTTCAGATAAGAAATCTTGCAAAACAAATATAAAAATGAAGTACTTAAATAAGTATTGTATGGAAAGACACCCAAAGTATAATGTCTCAGTTTAGAACTTGAAGAATCACCCATAACTAGTATGGAATAATTGTAAAGTGTAACAAAGATACATGTTATTGGTATTATATTGACACAAAACGTTTAGAGCTCTTTGTGGATAGGGAAAACGTCAATTAGATCATTATTCCAAGCAAAGGTGCCATTTTATTCTAAATGTCTATTTAATTAGACACAAGGTAAATATTGGGAAAAGATGTCTAAGAAAACTTCATCATCATCTTTACTGTTTAATGTCTATTTTCTATGCTTGCATGGATTAGACAGTTTGACACGTTATGATGCTACAGACTTCAAGGGACTAGGTCTTGCTCATACGATCCGTTTTGGCTTGATTTCTATGGCTGGATGCTCCATGATGAAATAAAAGGTGTAAGTCACTCTTGTTTGGGCTGTAATTTAGCATGGAAAAATGATACACTAAAATAGATTAAAGCTTCATATCGAGTTGCTTCCTCTTACTATAACCATTTTAAAGACAAGAGAAAATTGCAACCAAGGGAAATAACTGTTGTAGTAGTTGCATTTAAAGTTTCTCTTATTCTTACAGTGATTTTAGCCATTGGACTGTGGCGATTCTATGACACTGCCTTCAACGATTTTAGTCGATTATATTGATCTCTGTTCTTTGTCCGGTATTTATTTTATCTTTTTTATCAAGGAACAATAGCAAATCCAACCAATCTGCTATTCCATGCTGATGTATATATATGCATGTAAACGTGGTTGGTGTTAGGAAGGGCATCCAGCCGTAGAAAACCTGCCAGACAGTCCTATACGAGTGAGACATAGTCACCCGACCAATCTTGCCTCAAGTAGGACAATTCCCGTCTAAACCCATGCTAGCGTGGAAGATAGACGTTAAACAATGATGATGGTGATGATGATAATGATATGCAGTGGGGTTGAAGCTAAAGCCACATACCTCAAAGCAAACTTCTTTTTCACATAGTCATGTACGTGTCTATTTAAAAAAATACCAAACATTTATCAAATTTGCATGTTATCCTTGCACAGATGATTAGTGGTTAGAGCTCCAGATTCATAATTGTGAGGTGAGTTCAATTCTCAGACTGGGCTTTGCGTTGTGTTCTTGAGCAAGACACTTTATTTCATGTTACTCCAATTCACTCAGTTGTGGAAATTAGTTGTAATGTCACTGGTACCAAGTTGTATTAGCCTTTGTCTTTCTCTTGGACAACATCGGTGGTGTGGCAATGGAAGACTAGTTTGCATGGGCGACTGCTGGTCTTCCACAAACAACCTTGCTCGAACTTGTACCTCAGAAGGGAAACTTTCTAGGTGAAAATCCCATGTACATTCATGACCAAAAGGTGTCCTTATGTTAAATTTTAAGATTACTTTAATGGTTTTGTTTTTAATGAATGTTTATGAGCGATTAAAAAAATATATTTAATCATTGTTTATATAAGTATCATTATATATATGTGGGTGATGGAGTTATGTTTATATATATATAACTAGGTTTAATGATTTTTTTATACAAGTTGAGTTCTTTAAGTATTTGACGACACACACACATCATGTCACAAAGTATAATATTTTAGTGGAAGTGACAGAAATTTTCTGCTATTCAGGCATTACACCATGTGCTTGTGTGATAATTTTTTTCCCCTCATTAAGTCCTTGTTATTCACCCCCCACAAAATGTAGTCTTGATTCTCTCTTGATTTTGAAAACAAATTTCCCTGAGATGTTTGAACTGTATGTGTGTGTGACATTTTAAAACAAACAAATTTCTAGTAACTAATTCTTTCTTTCTACCACAGGTTTTTGACTGAAATATAGTTGAGTCAGTTGGGCATATAAGCCTCTAGAGATGGAAAAAGTGAACAGCATCACCTGTCCACACTTTCTGTGTCTAGGGGCTTATATAGAAAAAATTGGACAGCATCATCTGTCCACTTTTTCTGTCTCTAGGGGCCTATATGCTCAACTTATTGAATGTTTTGTCACAGTCAAAAACCTGCATCAAAGCAACTATTTGTTGGATAATTATTGCATGTAAATTTATGTTGTTATTTATTACAGATATTGTCTACACTGACCTTGCTGCTGATTGTTCCCTTTGTAAAAAATATGAAACAGAATTTGATGACCTGAAGGAAGAGTATGAACGATATAAAATTAGAGCACAGGCAATATTGAAAAGTAGAAGCTTAAAGGTAATATTACTGTTAATGATGTATTCTTTGTTGAAAACCTATTTAATTGATAGATACATAAAAGAATTAACAATGAATATTGTGAAGAATTTAGTGTAAAAGTTGGTGTTCACCAAGGCTCTATCCTTAGCCCCCTCTTATTTATTATTGCCCTTCAGGCTATAACAGAGGAGTTCAAGACCGGCTGCCCATGGGAACTCCTATACGCAGATGATCTAACGCTCATAGCTGAATCAATGGCTGAACTAGAAAAGAAACTCCAAACATGGAAGCATGGCCTAAAATCAAAAAGCCTTAAAGTTAACTTGTCTAAGACTAAAGTCCTAGTTTGTATAAAGGAAAATAAGGCACAGGTACCCTCAGGGAAATGGCCTTGCTCAGTGTGTAGGAAAGGAGTAGGCAGAAATTCAATTTTATGTCCCAAATGCAAAGTATGGGTACATAAAAGATGTAGTGGGATCACAGGTCAGCTATCTAAGAATAGAGACTTTATATGTGGCCGATGCTCAGGTGCAATAGGTAGCAAGTGTCCACAGGATACTAGCCCCTTCTATTGCACAGATGGTTCTATAGAAATAGTGGACACTTTCCGTTACCTGGGTGATGAAATCAGCAGTGGTGGAGGGTGTTCTGAAAGTACAGTAGCCAGAGTCAGAACGGGATGGAAAAAGTTCAGAGAGCTTATACCGCTGTTGGCCACAAAAGGTTTCTCTCTAAAAATGAAAGGCAGATTGTATGATGCTTGTATACGAACAGCAATGCTACATGGCAGTGAGACATGGGCATTACGTGCAGAGGACCTGCGTAGACTAGAAAGGAACGAAGCATGCATGCTCCGTTGGATGTGTAATAGTAATATACGTGAACGGCAAAGCATAAATGAACTAAGTGAGAAATTAGGAGGAAGAGGGGTCAGATGCTGTTTACTCGAGAGAAGACTACGTTGGTATGGCCACGTGATGCGCATGAAAGACGACAACTCTATAAAAAAGTGCAGGGCGATCAAAATTGATGATAGTTACGGAGTAGGTAGACTCAGAAAAACCTGGGACGATCTGATAAATTCCGACCTTACACACTTGCACCTCTCTAAGACAATGTCACTGGACTGAGATCTTTGGCGCTACGCAGTAATACAGAAGACCCGCCTTGCCTATGTACAAAGCGAAACCTAGTCAGTAGGCACCTCTTAACCAAATATACACCCCAATCCACTACCCTACCCTATCCTCCCACTCCCACCAACACCCACCCCCTCTCTATAAAGTTGGTACCACAACATCCAGTCCAAATAAATGAGATAAATGAGATCGAGATCGTGTAGGTGTCACGAGAAAAAAAACACACAGTCCACGCTGTAATGTGGCCGTGTAGGTAACACGGTAAAAAGTTCCCAGTTCCACACTGTAAATGTGGTTGGTGTTAGGAAGGGCATCCAGTTGTAGAAAACCTGCCAGATAGTCCTATATGAGCTAGACACGGTCACCCGACCAGCCTTGCCTCAAGTGGGACAACTCCCGTCTAACCCATGCTAGCGTGGAAACTGGACGTTAAACGAGGATGATGATGATGATGATAAACTATGTAAAATGACAACTGTGGCCTGATGATGTCCATTACATTCATACCAGTAATTGGAGCAGGTTGGTTGTTGTTGTTTTACTTTGAGGGCTGGTGTATGGTTTTGAAGGATATGGAAGAGTTTAGTTTATGACTGGTGGAGTATGTGTATGGTGGGTGGTGTTGATTATAGGATTAGGAGATGTGGTTGCCTCATGAAAAGCATGGGCTTGGTTTAAATGTATTTATATTTTAGTTATGTATATAAGGGCTTGGACTATTTTTAACCTTGCAATATTTAAAAACACTTTGCTGAAGTCCAATGTTTATCTACCTATGTATATATATATAAAATTTATATCTGTATAAATACAGGGTGTGTAACCGAGCTGCACCAATGTGTATAAATGTATACACATATCTAATATATAAGCATGTAAATATGCCAGAAAATATGAAGTTCCTTTTAATTGATTTATGGATCTTATTGGTCCCTCATCAGAAAACGTGTATATCATCCAACCAACCACAAGGAAACATTTATTTGATGGGAATGTATGCCCATTTGCTCTTAATATTATTTTGAAATGGATGTACTAATTTGCATACAATTAGCGCTTATGTTGGTAATTAAGATATATATGAAGAAGTGCACTAGTAGCCAAAGTGTATGATAAAGTTATATCCGTACAAATACAGAGTGTGTAACTGAAACTGCACCAACATGTGTAAATATATACACATATCTAATATCTTCTTGTGACGCTAAACTCCGCCAGTTGCAGACTGTGCATCAACATATGATATCTCTCTCCACAAAGTTCGATCACCAGCAGCAGAGAGCAAAGATCAAGTCCAGTCCATAAGTTGACATTGTAAAGCCATAGTTTTGGCTGCCAGCCTCTGCTTCTCTTACCAGCCAACTTTCCTTCCAGACATAACCTACTCACACCATGAGTTGATCTTTTTATATGACCGTATAGTTTGAGTACTGTTGACTTAACAATTGATGTAATTGGTCGAAGTGTGGTAATGTTGAGCAGCTCACTGATACAGATACGGTCACTGATCCACTTGCCAGTCATAAGTCTCATGATGTGGTTCTGGAATGTAGAGAGCTTCTGAAGTGACCTTGTTGTCCAATTAACACAGTCAAGACCATATAACACAACTGGTAGGATGTAAGTATCAAAGATCTTAGTCTTCAAATGATAGGAAACTCATTTTGATGTTAGTACTTCCTTGTTCTTGTTGAAAGCTGCCCAACATAGAGCAATGCAATACTGTGCAGCAACCATTCCATTGTTGTTGAGGATAGTTTGTGACTGAGATATACAAACTCCGTAACTTGAGCTATTTGCTGGTTGTAGATTGTGATTTGGAGATTGGCATTGTTTTTATCAGTTGTCATACATTTTGTTTTGGAGATATTGATGTGTAAGCCAGCCTCCAGCGAATGTTTGGCCAGTACATTAAGAAATTCATGCAAATCAGTTCTAGAGTAACTCATGATGGCTAGATCATCTGCATAGCTAAGATTTGATAGGATCTTACCTCCTATTTGAGGAGCATATCTAATATGTAGGATTGTAAACAAAAAATACGAATTTCCCTGTAAATTGGAAGTGATAATTATATGCAAATTTGTATGACCATTTCAGGATAATACTAAGAGTGAATAGGTATATATACCCATAAAATATGTTTCTGGTTGGATGATATATACATCTTCTGATGAAAGCCCACCAAGATCCGAAAATGGATTAAAGATGCTTTTCATTTTTTCAATTTACAGGGAAATATATGTATTTTCTAAGATGTTTGCATGCCTACATATTAGATGTGTATATATATATTTATACACTGTAAATGTGGTTGGTGTTAGGTTCCAGCCGTAGAAAACCTGCCAGATATATACGAGCGAGACACGGTCACCCGACCAATCTTGCCTCAAATGGGACAGTTCCCGTCTAACCCATACTAACGTAGAAGATAGATGTTAAATGAGGATGATGATGATGATGATACACCTTGGTGCAGTCTCAGTTACACACTGAATTTATACACATATAACTTTATCATACACTTTGGTCGCTCGAGCACTTTTTACTATATATGTATATAGAAAAACCACAGACCCTCCATCTCAACTCTACTTTTGAAAAGCAGAAGAACTGCGAAACCGGTAAAGGAACCAAATAAATATATATATTTTTTTTTAAATAAGACCAAAGTTGCATTTTCGATTTCATCTTTTTTTCTTTATAGTTTCACTCGTGTAGAACACCTCGGTTATTTCTCATTTTGTAAAAAAAACCTCACTTTCTAATAGGCAGTATCGGTAGAGGGTCGGACGCTATGCTTTCCAGCATAGTTACGTCCCTTTGCGGTCTGAGTTCAAATCCCGCCGAGGTTAACTTTGCCTTTCATCCTTACGGGGTCGATAAAATAAAGTACCAGTAATGTACTGGGTAATTGATGGCCTTGTGCCAAAAGTAGAAACAAATATATATATATATATATATATATATATATATATATATATATATATATATATATATATATATATATATATTCATTCATTGAAGTTGGTGGTTCACCACTGGATAGAACTGGTCATTCTGTATAGTTAACCATGATGCAATAGTAGGAAAAATGCTCAACGTAATGTAACTCAATCATCTTTGGTTATATACAATGCTTCAAGCAAATTACAACATTGTTGGTGGTACATGAACAGAGTTAAATATTATTGAATAAAGTGACAAGTTTATTAAAAATAAAAACTTTAAAGGAATTTCAACTTTCTGGCCTCTTGTCACTTTATTCAATAATTATATATATATATATATATATTAGAAAATATATAGCTTTCACCGTATTTTTGACTACAAGCTAAAATTCCTTTAGTCAAAAATACGGTGAAAGCTATATATTTTCTAATTTCAAACTCGCTCACTGTTTTCAAAACATACTTACTTGCTATATATATATATGTATATATATATATATTTGAAAAGGGAAGTAAGGTTCTATATAAAACTGGTTATAGAGAAAAGGTGAAATTGGAAATACCATGGAAAATATATTCAAAGGTCTGTTTTTCTTTTTTTGTTCTTTCTTTGATTTATCAAAGTGACATTGAAAATATGAGAGGGACAATTCTTTTTAAAAGAATTGTCCCTCTCATATTTTCAATAATGTCACTTTGATGAATCAAAGAAAGGAAAAAAAAAAAGAAAAACAGACCTTTAAATATATTTTCCGTGCTATTTCCAATTTCACCTTCTCTCTCTCTCTCTCTCTCTCTCTCTCTATATATATAAATAAATCATTAGACGTGTCCGTCGAACCTGCGGGTCCAGAATCAGACAGATCCACCCAATGATCGCGTCTCGAGCTGTCCGCTGGCAGTTGTAACACAATAAATTGAATTCAGATGCATCACTGATTTTTCGTTTCATATTATATCATACTCTGCTCTGTAAGAGCATAGAGTGCTCAACCGGCATACCGCCTATGGAAGCATCTTAGCTACCATCAGACACACATATATATATATATATATATATATATATATATATATATATATATATATATATATATATATATATATAATAAAATGTTGTAGTTTGCTTGAAGCATTGTATATAATATCCACGTTATATATATATATGTATATAAGATTTAATATAGAAATTGCTTCTACAGGACTAGAACTGTTTCATTCTTAACAAATCATCAGGAAAGCCAACTGTCATTGTAATATGGTGGAATTTATAAGTTTTCTGGTGGTTGGGGAAGGTGGTGATTTTGAGAATGGGTAAAGGTCGTTGGCCTAGGGATTTTAAAGAACAAGGATTCTTAGAAAAACTTTTTAGAAATATACACACTAATACAATGACACAGATAAAAGACAAGGTACACATTCTTACACAAGTACCCATGCACACATATACATACAAACAACCACACATTTTTTTAAGGTTCATTTATTCTAAGTAAATAAAAAAATTTCATTGATTGACTAAATTGTCAGGCTCTGGCCAAAGAATGTTTGGTATCAATGGGTTATTGACACCTGTGAAATCAATTAAAGGTGAGGGTGGTGGAATTAGCAACAATGGCCATGATAAATATATATATATATAAGCTTGTAGGGGTTGCACCAATATATTACTCTATATTCATAAACAATGTTTCGATCTAAACAAATTATTTTGCATAGGGCATCTATTAGGGACTTTGCAGTTGCAATTGGTGGTGTTACTGTTCATTGTTCCTTCTCTGTGTCTGTGTGTTCGTTGGTTTGTCTCATTTGTCTTTATGGTGTTTTATCCATTAATCATGTTGCTATTTAGCAAACCTCTACAAGTCTGATGATTTCTTAAGAATGAAACAATTCTAGTCCTGTAGAAGCAATTTCTATATTAAATTTTGTATATACTCTGCTAATCTATTTAGTACATCACTTACTGTGGTTACCCCTGATTGAACCTGGGACTCATATATCATCATCATCATTCTATGTTTGCTTTTCCCTGCTTGCAAGGGTGGGATGGGAACTGATTCTGGCTTGATTTCTACAGCTGGATGCCCTTCCTAACACCAACCTCATTTACAGTGAATGATGGGTGCTTTTTTTCTGTGGTGCCTACACGTCCACTTTACAGTGCGGGCTGGGTGCTTTTTTTCCGTGGCACCTCCATGACCACTTTGCAGTGGAATGATAGGGACCCCAGTCCTATTGTCTCATTTCTACAGCTGAGTAAACTGGAGCAATGTGAAATAAAGTGTCTTGCTCAAGGAAACAACACATCACCCGGTCTGAGAATTGAATTCACAACCTTTCGGTTGCAAGGCCAATCCTCTAACCACTAAGCCATGTGCCTCCATATATATATATATGTATATGTATGTATATATATATCAGGCTGGCTCCTTGAATTACCAATACAACTAAGTAGGCTGGAGCCACATGAAGTAAAGGACCGTCTATTCTTATATTATCAGTAGGCTCTTAGGCTTGGCTATGGTTAAACATTTTATCAATTCATCTTTTGTATTTATTGCCCAATCCTTGCTAGCAGTGGAAATGATGTTAAAATATGATGATGATGATGATGATGATAGATGAGTGGTGTTGTAAATTAGTCTTTTCTTTTTTCTTTTTTTTTTTTTTTTTTTCAAATAATGAACAATGAATTATTTTCATCTCAGGAAAACACTTCTGAAGAAGACAATTTGCGGGAACAAGTAAATGATCTGAGAGAGAAAGTAAAGACTCTACACATTCAACATGAGATTCAAATAAAGTCACATCTGGAGAAAGAGGACAACCTTCACAGTATAATGGTCACTCTTCAAGAGAAACATCATTCAGAGCAAAATATGATGATTAGTGAACATCAACATCAACTTGCAGAGCTTGAAGAAGAATTGAAAAAGCAACGTAATAGGACTATATCCATGTTAATGGAGAAGGATCTTGAAATTGCACATCTTCAGACACTTGCTAATCTTCCAACTTATAATACAAATGTGTATAGTCAACATTCCTCATCAGCATCGTTATCTCAGAAACAGATCAATGTTTCAAGTGTAAAGGGCAATGCTGGTTCTAGCAGCATACCAGAAGAGCAGCGAAGCCTTTCTAAATTACTGCATAATGTATCTTCCCCTTCTGGAGATATGCCACTCATACATTTTGCTCAAGAAATTGCTCGCAAAGATGTTGACATTGCTTCTCTTCGAAACAGGAAGTATCAGCTGGAGACTACACTGAGAGAACTTCAACATTCTTTGTTGCTTAAAGAGCAGAAAGCCAAAGAAGAGCATGAACAGTTACAAGAGATGCTTCGTAAACATGAAAGGGATAAATCGAGAGAAGGAGCTAATTTAGAATATTTAAAAAATGTTGTATATCAGTTTCTCATCTGTACAGACACTTCTGGCAAACAAAAGATGTTAAATGCAATAATTACCATATTGCAGTTTAGTCCTCAAGAACGGGAAAAAGTATATTCTTTCAGCAAAGTACGGTGGTGATAAATTTCGAATATTCTGAATATTTTATGGCAAATGTGTTTTACTCATTAAATATATGCTAAAGTACAGTCTAAATTATTTTTTTGTTTCTTTTTACATTAAAAAAATATATTTTCATTTAAGCAATTTTTTTATTTTTACTGAATACTTGATTACACTGTCTGAGATAAGAAGTTCATCATATAGGATATGGTGGGTCTTTTGTATATCATTACATCTGTCTTTGGCATTAACTTGTTTATCTCAATTAACCTAACTTTTATTTGATAGTGGAGTGATTGGTTAATATTAAGAAATGATTTGTCTGTTTACATGTTTCAACAATTCTCATAATGGTGTATATTTAAAGAACTACTGAGTTCCATTCTGGCTGCAAATAATGGATATAGAATTATTTAAAGAACATCATACAATCTACAGGTCTAGTTTTTACATCTTTTCTATTATTTACCATCATTAACAGAAAAAAAAAATATTGGTATAAGTTAGCTGAAGCATATAGACAATATGCCCCACCCCCTCCCACTGTAATGTGGTCGTATAGGTGACATGACAAAAAGCTCCCTGTCCACACTGTAAAGTGGTTGTGTAGGTGCCACGGTAAAAAAGCATCCAGTACTCACTGTAAATGAGGTTGGTGTTAGCAAATCCAGCTGTAGAAATCAAGCCAAAATCAAGTTCCGTATGAGCAAGACATGGTCACCTGACCTGGCATTGCCCACAACAGGACAACCTGTCTAACCCATGCTAGCATGGAAGAATGGACGTAAAACAGTGATGATGATGATGATGGGCAATTAAATTAAACACTAAAGGTTTGAGGGTGTTGTAGTTTGATTGAAGCATGAGAACATCACAAGATATCCTGTTCTGAATTAGTTTCCTCAAATTTTCTTTTTGATGAAGGGGTTTTATTCTGAAATATTAAGGACTATTAAACAACTCCAAGGTAACATTCCAACATCTTTGTTATCATATTTTTAACATTTAGCACACTATTTGGATTGCTGTAGCTGTCTAATAAAACACACCATTTTCTACTCAAAAGGTGATCATCATTACTGTTTAATGTATACTTCCCATGCTTGCATGGGTTAGATGGGTTTTCAGCTTATGAGGCTAGATAGATCAGGTGACAATGTTTTGCTCATATAGATCTGTATTTAGGCTTAGTGTTCTACAGCTGGATGTCCTGCCTAATGCCAACCACTTTATAACATGTCCTGGAAGCTTTGGTCATAGCACCAGCACACCTTAAAGTGTGGACTGGATGCTTTTTTGAAACCGGACCAGCATGAACTATCTAAAATCCTTCCATCATAATTTTACATAAGAACCTTTGTCAAGCTATGATCCAAAGTTAGTCATATTACTTCAAATTGTTGATTATTTGAAAATCATAAGCATTGTCTTTTATTAGAAATATGTTAATGAAAAAGTTGAATAGTAGCAGTATTATAGTTTTAATGTTATGTTAGCTTGGAGTGCTACGTTCAATATCTCTTCAGGTAAAGTTATCTGACATCCTATCTAAGGGATGATTAGTCTTTTCTTCATTATACAGATATGAGGAAAAAATAGAACTAAATTCTCAAGGGTTTCCTGATGTCAATGAAAAGATTAACCATTCCTTATACTGGTAAGCTGTGCTTTCCATGTTATGTTACTTGTTCAACTGAGTCAGAATGTTAGATATTTTGTTCTTTGGTCTGAGAATTACACATGGTAAAGAGAAAATCTAAATATGATACTACAATGTCTAACTCATGCCAGCAGGGAATATAGATGTTAAATGGTGGTGGTGATGCTGAATGCCATGATAATGGTGATGATGAATGCCATGATAATGGTGATAGTGATGATGATGATGATTGTCATGATGTATCTGAGGGAAAATTGAATCACAAGACAGTTATTCATATATTGTAATTCTATTTAATATTTATCTGAAGTACCGGATGCCAATGTGAAATTTATGTTGATTTTGGTGATAGTGACAAATGAAGCACTTAAGAATTACATGCAATGATCCAGTTGCTTAGTATGGCAAGCAATATTTTACTGACCCATGGTAAATGTTTGCAGTTAGAACTGTCAACTCTACAGTGTGACTCTTCTTCTTCTTGGTCCTATCAGAAGCAACCATTTCCAAGCAAGATCCATGACTATAGGTAAGGGTTGGCACTAATACTGAACTGAAGAGAGCGAGTTTGGCTTTTACACTGTTCAATATATTATTACCAATTATGAGCCAAATTCATCCATGTAACAGTCAGTTGATAAAATGGCTTAAAACCAATACGATCACACTACATATGACTAGCAAACTGATTCCAATCTAATCCTTAATAACAGTGGGTTGCTATAAATAATAGCTTAGAAAATTAAGGAAACGTGCCCAGAGATGCTTACAGCCACTTTTACATGATTTTTGTAAGCTATTATTTATAGTGATTGATTGTTATTCCAATTATTTTCTGCATTTTGGATTCTCACATTTTCAAATATATATATATATATTCAATATTATTTAGGTTAAAAAGTGAGTCTTGTTACTCTAGAGTTTTGCCTGTTTATCACAGTCATCAGACAAGAACTAACGTTTCAATGGCAGACACAGTATATATATATAAGGATATATATATATATATATAAATTGATGGCCAATAAAGGGGCAAGCTTTGAAACTCTGTGTTGAGTAACATTAATAATATTTCAGCTCTAGATAACATAGAGTGCTCTTTTTCCTGCATCTAGTATAGAAAGCCTTGACATCATTTCATCATTTCAGTTTACGTCCGCTTTTCCCTGCTTGCAAGGGTGGGACGGGAACTGATTCTGGCTTGATTTCTACAGCTGGATGCCCTTCCTAACACCAACCTCATTTACAGTGAGTGCTGGGTGCTTTTTTGCCGTGGCACCTCCACGGCCACTTTGCAGTGGAATGATAGGGACCCCAGTGCTGCCCTTTCTGGTGTTAATGGTGCAATAAAACATGCTCTGACCACAATGTAAAGGGGTTTGTGATTGACATTTAGCCAGAAAAGCCATGTCCAAACTATGATAGATATAGCTAAAATCCTATTGTGTGTAGAGGACTTACATGAATCCTGACAATATATATGTATATATATATGAAAATGAGTTGAAAAAAGTAATTGCAAAGGAGTCATTTTAGTTATTCAAAAACATAAAAACACAGTTAAATTCACTTTAGATTTCTCATTTAATTTGTGGAATTCTTCTAAGTCCCCAGGCATGAAGCATTTGTTGAAAAGTTGTTACCATGAAAGACATAAATGTAAAGAGAATTTTTGTAGAGTTTTCTAGGAGTGCAGTACTGCCATACTTGCATGGGAGTGACATGGGCTAATCTAGGAGAGCAGAAACTTTGAATGTAAACAGCATAGAAAGGATGCTCAAGTGCTGTCCTTTCTGGTGTTAATGGTGCAATAAAACATGCTCTGACCACAGTGTAAAGGGGTTTGTGATTGACATTTAGCCAGAAAAGCCATGTCCAAACTATGATAGATATAGCTAAAATGATAAAATCCTATTGTGTGGAGATGACTTACATGAATCCTGTTATGGTTGTGCATGATAGTGGCTAGATGCTCCAAGCTGGCTATGTACGAGAATTCCTTCACTGTCATCAAGTAACCACATGCTTCCTTTTAGGTTCACGATACAGACACCAAGAAGCATTCAAATCAATGTCAGCGAACACATTTCAGAGCTGACTCTGTCCATAATCTATATAATGACTTATCTAAACTTGCTGACTAAATCTAAACTGACCGGGGTATATCATTGTATTAACTATTAGGCTTGGCATAAAACACTATATAATTGCTTTCTTCCCAAAGTTGAAACTTTTGCCAGAAATTCAAGAAAAATGAAAATTGTGTATTAACACAAATCATATATCTTCCCCTTTGCTGATAGAAGTTTATTCCTTTAATCATTCTCTGAAATACCATTTAAAAAGTTGTACAATATCAAATTTATGTTTCCTGCTAATTTTCTTCATTTTTGGAGATCTGAAGTCACTATTTTCAGATTCCTTATTTTTGGCCACCAACTGAAAAATATTGATATGATAAAAAATAAAAATGTCTTCTTTGTACCTCGTTCAATTATTGAGGCTACTGAATATTATTTTTATTTTAAAGTAGTGAGCTGTATTATTTTATTTCTAGGTCCTATTTCATACAATAAACTAATGAAATAGTTTTGTTTAAACACTGCTTACAACATTAAACTGCACCTCAACAATATTTACATGTAGCTAAGAGGGTTGAATCATTAAGTCTGTTTAACTTTATGTACTTACTACAGTGTCAATAATGGGGCACAAACAATTGAACTCTGACTGGTTGACAAGCCACTCATCATACCAACCAACTGTAACTCTTAAAGACATAACAAGAACAACTTAAATTGTTAATTACCAGGCTAAAAGTCATATAGTCAGAAACATCTTACTGGAATGTTTAATGTATGAACAAAAGTTAGGAAAACTTGTTCTGAATTTGACTTTATATATTTCAACTTTTCAAAATATTACTTTAGCTGTTTCCTTTTCCATTACCATCTTCATTATGACTGGCCCACTCTAGATGTACACCTCACAGAGTTTACACTCTCAAAGTAGAATCACTCAACACTGTATTCTACTCTAATCAGGTCAAGTTCTTGTGGATGATATTAATATGCTGAAAATTATTCATAGTTAGCTATTCTTCATTTTCTAGCCTTCTTTCTTCTTCACATTACTGCAACTTTTACAAGTGTTCACTCTACTAATGCTACCAATAACACTACAGTTTATTCTGATTAATTGAATACTGGATGATTGCATAATATGGTTAATTGCATAAGTTTTCAAATAACTGAAATGTTTAAGCCTCAAATCTATGTAGAATTTTGTAAATGGGAAATATAAACTCGCTTACTTTGGCAGTGCTGCCATAAATGTCACTTTAACTAGTAGCATAATACATGAATCCTTCTCACCCAAACACTGCCCAGTTATTTCGGGTTCTGTAAGAGCTTATCAAAATATGGCTGTTACTTCCAGCACGTTGCTGGTCTCTTCTGCTCACCAAACATCACCCTTCCTGTCACTTTGGCAAATAAACCATCCCTCCACAAATTTATTAGTTAATTGCATATTACAATTGACATCAATTTTGGTTAATAATATAGTATTTTTTCTGATTTGAAAAAAAATTGACAAAATGCAACAAAGAAATTAGCATTTATCAGTGACTCACATTAATATTGTTATAGTAAAGGACCTTTAACTCCTGATGGAATTGTAGGGGTGTCATCTTGACACATGGTTGGTTTTGAGCATTTTTAACTTGGTGGAGCCTGGACAATTTGTACTAGAGCAGAAGAGGGAGAATCCACCTCACTTTTGGACTTAATCTAATGCCCTAACAACTTTGCCAATTCGCTACCTTACTCATTTGGTCTAAGTTATTTTAATGATCCAAAAGGTGATGAGATAGGTATGCTACCTGTTAACAGCATAAATATGCTAGCTGTTGATACTAACATCCATGGGATGTGGTACAATTGTTAATAAGATAGGTGTATTAACTGTTGGGTCGAACTGGTGATGATGTAGATAGGCAGGTCTATGTTATCACATCAGTGGGTGGGGGTGGACAGGCTGTGACACCAATTGATTGAGCTAGAAGATAATGATGTAAGCTGGCAGATCTGTGGATGTCACCACATTAGTGGTGGTGGACAGGCTGTTTAGGTGATGGTGTAGGCAAGCAGGTCTGTAGATGTCATCACATCAGTTGGGGTGGGGCTGGATAGGCTATTCTACTTGTTGATAAGTCTAGAAGGTGATGTAGAGAGGCAGCTCTGTGAAGGTCATCATATTAATGGGGGTGGGGTGGACAGGCTTGTGCAATTTGATTAGTCTAGAAAGTAATGACATAAGGCAGCATTGATGTCAGATGGTCTAAGGATATATTTAGTCATCAACAAACAAAATCTTTGGATTGGCATTTGTGTCACTGCAACATCAGGAATATAAGACCACAAGCTATTCACTATATAGGAATGGTTTTTTTTTTTAAGGTCAGTATCCCTAAGTTACTTATCTTAATTAGTAGTAACCTTATATTTCTCTTAGCATATTTAACAATGCTTCATATTTTAAGGTTATATAATAAAACGTTAGTGTTGCAAAATAGGGTATTCTGTGATACCTTTTAAACTCTTGTATTATAAAAAATTTCAGGTGTATCAATAGAAAGTGTCCAGTTTCCTTTCAAAAATGGCTTTGAACTGAGGAAGCAAATCATTTTACATAAACACAAAGACAATCATATCATTATCACTGTTCAGCTTCTATGGTTAAATGGATTGTCACATTCTGAAGATAGATCAGTCAAGTGATCATGTTTTGCTCATGCATTCTGTTTTTGCTTGGTTTCTATTGTTGGATACCCTTCCTAATGCCAACTACTTTACAGCATCCACTGGGAGCTTTTTATCATGACTCCAGAACTACCACCTTGCATGGTGGAATGGGTGCTCTTTTGTCATGGTATCACCACTGCCACCTTGTAGGGTTTACTGGGTGCTATTTTGTCATGGCACCAGCATTACCACCTTACAGGGTTTAGTGGGTGCTTTGTGAACATGGCACCAGCACTACACTATTACAAGGTTTACTGGTTGCTTTTTTATCATAGCACCAGTACTACCACCCTACAGGGTTGGTTGGGTAAAACCTTTAAAATATCTGGCTACAAACTACAAAATATTAATCAACAGACCCATAGCTTCTAAATATTAATTAAAAGGATATTGAAATAAACTATACCATATGATTTAATGGAATCTATAATGAGAATATTACTAACTTCTTTTTTACTAGTTACTCTCTACCATAGATATTCTCTACTGAAAGCCAATTAGATCCTCTTTTATTTATATCATAATATATGGGCACACCTTTCCATTAAATGTTTCAAATAACATGAACAATGTTTAAGATAAACACACTTTGCTGATCATTGTCTTCCAATAGTTGTGCTGTTTTTTTTTCTAAAATGGCATTGTCACCACTACCCACGAGAATGTTTAACTCAATTGACATTTACTTGTGTTTTCTGCATCCTCTGGATATTGAAGTGAATGTTGCTATCTCTCTATACAAATGAGATAACTGGTAATTCTATACAACACAATCAATAAACAGAAAATATAAAAAAAAAATCCATCAAAAACATCATAGGTTACAACAGTAACAGCTTTAATATCAACATTGACACAGGGAACAATACATTGGATCAGACATTTTGTCTGTTTATGTATTTTTAACACTTGGTTTGTAATCTGAACAAATACAATTAGACCTGAGAACTTTTAAGTTGTCTGTTTATTTAATGTTTGTTTCTCTGGAACCTGGGTTCACCTTACCAGCCCCCTTTGCTTTCATATTTGCTAATAGTTATATGTAGAACATGTATTTCTCTAGATTTTGCTGAATTGAAATAGCTTAAGCTTTGTTTACTAAAATAATAGAAAATTGAATAACTTATAATTAGCTTAGTGTATTTTAATTAGCAGGAAAATGTAATGGTTTAGTATATGTTACTGACTCGTGACTTCTCAGCTACTATCTAGGGATAAGTGCTTCTTGTACCTTTGGGCAAAATCATTAGTCTACTTGTCTCAGTTTAGTTTTCCTGAAACCTTTTACAAAATTAATAGAAATTTCTAAATTTTAAAAGCCTACCATGGTGTAATATTCATCTCTGAAGTGAAACCAATGTAATATTCACCTCCAAAGTGAAAATATTTTCCTCATTTACATAGAATTTTGAAGTTGGTGAAAATTGGCAAAATATTGACCTCAAATATGAACTGACCCCATTTCCAATACTCTAAAATTGTTGTTTATGAAACATGTTATAAAAAGACAATGTTTAGTTGATAATTACAGACATAGTATCTTACACTTTGCAGTTAGTGAAGTTTTTAGTAGTTCATGGGTAAATTGTTCAAACAAATAGTGAAATTATTTACCATATATACTCAAATATACGCCAATCTGAATATGAGCCAACCACTATTTTATGTCTGAGAAATAGGCAAAAATTCAAACCTGTTTATAAGCCAAGGCAGCTAATCCACACATTATATTTAGATGGTTTGGCTTTGAAATTCTAATGAGAGGAGACTATATTCATGAAGTTTTAATATTTTGATATTTAAAATGTTTTAAGTATTATTTACAATACAGTTTTTGTTTCACAACTCCATTACAAAATGATTTTTTAAATCAATTTCTGGTCCTTTTGTTGGCCATATACATTCAAAATATATTAAAAAAAAGAATAGGAAATACGAATTTTATGTTGAAAGTGAAAATATTTTAGCACCTCATTTACGGTAGAATTTTGAAGTTGGTGAAAATCGGCAAAATCTTGACCTCAAATATAAGTTGACCCCCTTTTTACTATTGATTTTTTTGTCACATATTTCACGGCTTATATACAAAAATATATAGTGATAACTTGAAATGAGTTATGCAATAAAAACATGTATAGTATAGTATAAACTAAGGACATTGAGTTAACAATATAGAAGGATCATCATCATCATCATCATTTCATTTTACGTCCACTTTTTTTCCCTACTTGCAAGGGTGGGACATGAACTGATTCTGGCTTGATTTCTACAGCTGGATGCCCTTCCTAACACCAACCTCATTTACAGTGAGTGCTGGGTGACTTTTTGCTGTGGCACCTCCACGACCACTTTGCAGTGGAATGATATGGACCCCAGTCCCTATCATCTCATTTCTACAGCTGAGTAAACTGGAGCAATGTGAAATAAAGTGTCTTGCTCAAGGAAACAACACATCACCCGGTCTGAGAAGTGAACTCACAACCTTTCGATTGCAAGGCCAATGCTCTAACCACTAAGCCATATACCTCCATAGATAGAGTATGTAAATAACTGGAAGTAGAAAGATGTGATGACATGCTAAAATAAAGGTTCCTTCATTTATAAACAAGAATCATCACATATTTAACCTTTTGATATAAACCTGCCTGAAAACCCTGATAATTTTATAAGTAAAAATGTCTAATTTTATAGAGTTGATATTCAAAGTTTTCAACATAATTTTTATTAAAAACCTTTTCAAATATATTCTTGACGCCATCTTAATAATGAGAAAGTCAGTTATTTTACTAAATCCCTCCTAATTTTTCTTCTTCACCCATCTATTCCTGAGAGGGTCCTTAGGGCAGAGTCCTCAAACACTCCTCCCAGCAGGTCCCGTCAGAAGCCACCACCTCCAACTAATCTGGCTGGATCCCCAAGCAAGACCAACCAAACTCATAGATGTTATCTAACCATCTTGCTCTGGGTCTATTGCTGGTTTTGCATGTAAAATTTGTCCAGCAATTCTTTCTGGAGACATCCTAACCATTCTTGTTTTGTAATTCTTATGTATTTAAAAACTTATTTGTAACATGGATAGTGTATTTAATTCAAAATATAGTAATAAAGGGGTTAAAAGTTGAACTATCTGACATTAACTGTCCATTTATGTGTTCTTTTTTAGTTTATAGGTGAAGCTGCTACTTCTGATACTGTCTGCTGACTACAGATATAGTAATAGTAGAAGTATTGTGTAGCAGCTCATGCAGACCACTTTGATTCCAAATTACTTCATATACTAACACCTTGGAAAACAGTGGAAAGTTCTAACTACAGATAAAAGATAGATGCACACAAGAACAAAGGCAGATAGAAAATAATATGCAACAAAGGAAGCAATGGTTGTATCAAGCCAATAACCAACCAAGCAATTGGATGTTATAATCAACAATTTCAATTAAATATTTATTTTCTAAAGTTAAATAGTAAAAGGCTTCTAATTCTCATATTTATTTCATCATTTATAACATGGTACACACCCAGTACACTCTGTAAAGTGTTTGCTGATAGGAAGGTCATTCAGCTGTAGCAAGCTTGCCAAACAAAAGGGTTAGAAAGACTCTTCAGTTATGTGAAAATCATGTTAATAATCTCCCTAGTGTTAGTGATCAACATGATAAGCACACCCAGTACACCATGCAAAGTGGTTGGTGATAGGAAGGGCATCAAGCCATAGAAAACTTGCCAAACAAAGAGTCAGAATGACTCTTCAGCCATGTCAAAGACATGACAACTACCTTAGAGCTGGTGCACTCAATAAAATGCACTTAGTTGAGTGTGGCAGTTTATGCAAGTGCAATGTGGGCTCCTGGCTCATTTGAGTGGTCAGTAGCTCCACTAAGTACTGACCCACCCAGCCTGTGCTAGCAGGGAAGATAAATATTAGATGATGATGATGGACAGATTGATATAATGGAGAAGACTAAGAATAGTGTCATTTCTTGTAAGATTTGGTTGGATGTTTCCTATTTTACAAAACAGCATGTAACAAAGATAGTAAACGGTAGTTGGAACAAACAGCATTACCAGGATTAACTGTTTTGAATGGTAAAGTATTAATCCTTTTATTACCATATTTCTAATGAATGATATTTCTTATATTTTAAATCATTTCAAATAATTTTGATTATAATAAAAAATTTGGAAGGATTTAGTAATATTACTTACTTTCTCATTATCAAGCTGGAGTTTGAGATATAGCATAAAGGTTTTTACATAAATATAACAGTTTTATATCATAGAAGCAGAGGCAGTTAAATACAAGAAACTCCCATACACATGCATACATGCACATACACTCCCAACACACACACACACATGCACACACATGTATTAAATCATCATCATCATCATCATCATCATCATTATCATCATCATCACCATTTAACATCTATTTTACCACGCCAGCATGGGTTAGATGATTTGTCAGACAAGTCAGATCAGTGTTAATACAGAACTGTTTCTGGCTTGTTTTCTATGGCTGAATGCTCTTCCTAACGACAGTTATATATGTGTGTGTATATATATATGTATATATATATATATATATAGGAACGAGTAGGACCCTGGCGGCTGAGCTCAAGCCGTTTCGACGGCTAATTCTGGACTAAATGAAAATTTTTATCCTGGTAAAAATTTTCATTTAGTCTAGAATTAGCCGTCGAAACGCCTTGAGCTCAGCTGTCGGGGTCCTACTCATTCCTAATACCCACTCTACTACCCTAAGTATTGAGTACTTTGGTGCGTTATGGTCCATCTGGTTCCTTACCACATTCCCTTCATCATATATATATAAAAATAGACGGTAGCCACGGAGTAGGCAGACCCAGAAAAACCTGGGACGACTTGATAAATTCCGACCACACACACTTACACCTCTCCAAGACAATGTCACTGGACCGAGATCTTTGGCGCTACACAGTTATACAGAAGACGCCTTGCCTAAGTACAAAGCGAAACCTACAGTCAGTAGGCACCTCTAACAAAATACACCCCCGTCCCACTACCCCCACCCCATCCACACCACCCCTTAAATGTGAAGTTATGTTGGTACCACAACATCCAGTCCGAAACAAATGAGGTCGTGTAGGTGTCACAACAATAAAACACACAGTCCACGCTGTAATGTGGCCGTGTAGGTAACACGGTAAAACCCTCCCAGTCCACACTGTAAACGTGGTTGGTGTTGGGAAGGGCACCCAGCCGTAGAAAACCCGCGAGACGTGTAGGTGTCACGACAATAAAACACAGTCCACGCTGTAATGTGGCCGTGTAGGTAACACGGTAAAAACCTCCCAGTCCACACTGTAAACGTGGTTGGTGTTAGGAAGGGCATCCAGCCGTAGAAAACCCGCCAGACAGTCCTGAGCAAGACAACCAATCTTGCCTCAAGTGGGACAATTCCCGTCCAGACCCATGCTAGCGTGGAAAATGGACGTTAAACGATGATGATGATGATGATGATGATGATGATATACATAGGAAAAGAGTCAGGACCCTGACGACTGAGCTCCGGATGTAGCTGTCGAAATGGCCAGAGCTCAGCCGTCGGGGTGCTGACTCTTTTCCTATTACCCACTCTACTACCCTAAGTATTGAGTACTCTGGTGCATTATGGTCCACCTGGTATCTTACCACACCCTCTTTGTTATATATATATATACTCACATCCATCACTTACAATTGAGTATTACTTGGTAGTATGTACCATGCTTTTTACTAAGGGTTGTAGGTGCTGATGCAGTTGTGAGCAGACACTCATACACCACCCCTCCCTCCCTCATTTGACCATCCAGCAGAATATTCAGGATGTGACAGCTGGAGGGAGAGAGGGCTACACCACTAGTGGACTGATACTTTCGTTATTGACTCCAAATGAATGAAGGGCAAATTGCATCACAACGGGATTTGAACTCAGTATGCAGGGACTTCCAACAAATACTCAATGCTCTAATGACTGTTAAATCCATCCCCTTATCTCTCTCTCTCTCTCTTTCTCTCTCTCTCGCTCTTTCTATCTATCTATCAATCTATCTATATAATGTGTCTGTTTATATTTAGATCAGTCATACATCTCTGTTGTTTATGATGTGTGTCTTTATGTCCCATAACTTAGTGAATTGACAAACTGAAAGAAGTACTGGGGGCACCATGATTGACTAGAATCTTTATGATGGTGCTACAGTATAGAGCACCCAGCCCACACTATAAATCTGGTTGGCATTAGGAAGGGCATCCAGCTGTAGAAATCTAGCCAGAAACAATTCTGTATGATCAGGATACGGTCACTTGACCCAACCTGCCTCAAATAGAACAACCTGTCTAACCCATGCTAACGTAGAAGGTGGACATTAAACGGCGATGATGATGATGATGATGATGATGATGATATATATATGTGTGTGTGTGTGTGTGTGTAGGTTGTCTGCTCAATACAAAGCTTGACCACTTCAGTGTACATGATGCTCACTTCAGGTATGAGATCTTATGTGGCTAAACCAGACATACTTTTATAAGCCATCCACATAAATTGCACATTAGTTTTCTTGCAGCTCTAACTGCCTGTGTTGTCGGACCTTGATGAACTTTGAAATGTCTCTTTAAATTTCTTTGAGATTTGCAGATCTTGTGGCATATGTGGCATTGATAATGGGAAACTGGTTGGTATGTTCTATAGTTAGTAGGAAGTGCCCTATGCAAAGTTGACAACAATACAAAATCTCCATGGTCATCAGCTGTTGAAAGGGACATATACAGTTGCAACCTGTACCAACAGTGTTGCTCGTCCATTCAGAGTAAGTGTCTAGCAAGATGGTTAAACATTGTCCTATGAAGTAGAATTTGAAATTACATGGTGAGGGTTTAACTCAACATCTTTGTCACACATTGTTCGACTTAAATGTTGAATATTTAATCATATACATATTTTGTCCATGCCATATAATTTCATGTAAATTCTGCTTTGTTTTTGTCTTGTAAAATACTCCAGAACAGGGTTTAACCATTTTGTTAGACCCTATGACCCCAAATGGACTAGCAGTGCTGTCGGTTGGGGTTGAAACTATGTATATCTATTTCAACAGTTGATCACCATGGAGTTTTATATGTGTTGTCTATTATCTATGACACATATGGTTCCTGCTCCTTCTCCTTTGTTGAGTTGCTCATTATATATGTATATATATATATATATATATATATATATATATATATATATATATATATATGTGTGTGTGTGTGTGTGTATGTATGTCCTCTGTCTCTGTGTTTATGTCATGTGACCTAGTGTTTTGACAGAATAAGATTGATAAAATATGTAAAATCAACTAAACTCCCTCTTAATGACAGTGCCCAGCATGGTCGCACTTTAGTGACTGAAGCCAATAAAAGAATAAAAGAATAATTAATATATGTAATTAGTCAGACCACACATTAAATGAGAAAACAATCCCTAAAACATTCCACAGGAATTTCATATCCGATCCTTGGTTTGTAGAAAGAGGGGAGTGGTTTGTTTTTTCCTTTATTCTCATTACTTCTACTGTTCTATTATCTGGCTTTAAAGGAAATCATGCTGTGGAAGCAGATAAACATCACATTGGAGAATTCCAAACCTTGTTTAGTTTACAAACATTTTTACTGGTAAATGAAGCTATTTAGTCACATTTTCTTTTTTCATTCCAATAATATTTACCCTCTGTTAATGTCAGATGGACAACTTTTACAGTTGTTTTCTGAAAACCAGTTCCAACATTCACATATCCAATTAAGTTGGTATTTCAGGTAGTAACAGCCATCAAACAAGCAGGGAAAAGAGAAGGAAAAGGAGGAAAAGAAAAGAGGTAGGGAAGAAGAAGGTAAAGAAAAAAGGTAGGGAAGAAGAAGGTAAAGAAAAGAGGTAGGGAAGAAGAAGGTAAAGAAAATAGGTAGGGAAGAAGAAGGTAAAGAAAAAGGTAGGGAAGAAGAAGGTAAAGAAAAGAGGTAGGGAAGAAGAAGGTAAAGAAAATAGGTAGGGAAGAAGGAGGTAAAGAAAAGAGGTAGGGAAGAAGAAGGTAAAGAAAAAAGTAGGGAAGAAGAAGGTAAAGAAAAAGAAGGGGATGAAGTAAAGGAAGATAAAGAGGAAGAACGATGATGATGGTGATGATGATGCTGATAATGTTGATGATAAAAAAGAAGTAGTAAAGAAGAAAGAGAATCAGCAAAGTTAGGATCAAAGTAGAAAGCAATAAAAGGATGAGAAAAAGGAGACAGGAAAGATGCCAAACTGTATACCTCCTATGATTAGTGATTATTTCTTATAGTCAAATAACATTTGTTTCTTCTGTTTTTTACACATTACTAACACCAACTACAACTAACTTTGACACCCACGCCACCCCCTACTTCCACTATAACATAAACAAGAATTAGTAGGTTATAATGGATGGGGAATATAAACAAATGAGGTGTGTATGTTGCTAGAGTGTAAGACAAAGTAAAGACCAGCATTTCACAAGATTAGAGAAGCCTTCTTTTCCAATGAAATGATAGTTCTTCCTCTTCTAAATAATTATCAACTCAGCAGGAAGTAGGAAAACGATTTTCAACTCTGAGTAAAAACATAAAAAAATATTGTTCTTCATTTCTTCTTCTTCGTCCACTTATTTCTGGCAGGGTTGTGGGGGCTGAGTCCTGAAGCATGCTTTCCAGCAAGTCCTGTCAGAAGCAACTATCTCCAATTGAGCTGGCTGGATACCAATGTAAAATCAGCTGAGCTCATGGATGTTATCGAACCATCTGCTTGGAGTCTACCTCTGGGGCTAACCACATTTCCATAATATTGGAGCTGTGACCTCTGGATTCAGAGAAGTAGTGGATCCAGTTGAAGTGACTCTCTGATCTCTGAGCTACATACTCTATTGATTTACATTACTCCAATGACCCTTCAGAGTAACCCATTACGGCCGCTTGTATTCAAGAAAAATATTAGAATTCATTATTTGCAACTAGTTTTATTACAGATGATGGAAATATTCTGCTTTTATTTTATTTTCCTTTCTCTTTACATCTCAATTCTGAACACTTGGAGCTCACTGAGCTGATCAGATGCTGGACCACTGGGCAGATCTAGAGGAAGAATTGACCCCAGTACTTAACTGGTATTTATTTTTATCAACCTTGAAAGAATAAAAGACAAAGTAGACATCAGCAGGGTATTTGAACTCAAGGAGTGCAGAGAGCTGGAACAAATACTGCAAAGCATTTTATCTGATGTTCTAACAACTCTCATTGGCATTTAGTTTTTAATTGCTCAATCCATCTAAATGTCAATATGTAAATGGATCTCTGTCAGTGTTAATGATGAGTGTCCCAATACATTGGTAATATTGAACAAAAATTCATATATACAAATTTAGCCAAAACATCCACCCTTGAGTTTGTTTTCATGAAAAAAATATCCATCATCATCACCACTGCCACCAACACTGCCACAACCTCCACTGCTACCCCCCCCCCACCTCTACCACTACCACATGTAAAGTGGTAGTGCTGGTGCTATGATAAAAAACATCCAGTCTATCCTGTAAGGTGGTAATGCTGATGCCATAACAAAAAACATCCAGTCTACCCTGAAAGTGGTAGTGTTGGTGCCACAACTAAAAGCATCCAGTCCACCTCTTATGGTGTTAGTGCTGGAACCAAATAAAACTGACCCATCTCACCCTGTAGAATGGCAGTGCTGGTGCTATAACAATAAGCACCCAGTCCACTCTGTAAGGTGGTAGTGCTGGTGCCATGACAAAAGCATAAAGTCCACCCTGTAAGGTTGTAGGTCATACTGGTGCCACAATAAAATGAACTCAGTACACTCTGTAAAGTGGTTGGTGGTAGGAGAGGCATAGAACCAAAGCCAAATATGGAATGTATGAGCAAAGCGTGATTACCTGACCAGTCCAGCCACAAAACGTGACACCCCATCTAACCCATGCAAGCACGAAAAAATAGATGTTAAATGCTGATGAGGATGATGATGGAACACGTTTACTATTTGAACTAATACAGAAACCATTACTATCTTGGTAGTATCAATAGAGTGTCGAACAACATGCTTTGCAGCACATAGTTATGTCCCTTTAGATTCTGAGTTCAAATCCCACTGAAGTTAGTTTTGCCTTTCATCTTTGATAAAATAATGTACCAGTAGTGTACTGGGGTCAATTTGATCGACTTTCCTCTTCCCTTGAAATTGTACCAAATGTAGAAACATTTCAAACAAAGAACTCTTTGAATCCTAAATTTGATGCTGATTCAGTGATTATAGCAAAGATCTGAATGAATCTCACACCTTCGCAGATGCTCAAGTATTACATTACAGAATGTTTTGTATATTCTCAACCAGTACAGTTAATTTGATGTTTCTTTTACTGATAGAAAATTATCAAAACAACAGCCACAACAGCAACAACAACAATTATAACAACAGTAAACATCTGCTAATTCATTAAACAAACATTTTTTCTTCCTGCGATGGCGAGGGGAAATCTAAACAATTATATAGGTTAAATATTTATATCAGCTATCTTCATATAAGAAGAGATTTTCCTTGCATTGAAGTCTATTTGTATTTAATTTAGTCTTTCAAGAATTATTAAAATGTAAAAATCTCTGAAAAAAGAAAAGTTGAATTTAGAATGTAATAATTTGTTTTGTGATAATGAAGCCTGTGTGTTTGATATCTTAATTTACATCCTGATAATATTGTTGGTATCTTGAAAACATCTGCTGCTGGAAAATGGAACCACACACCCAGTTATATACACACATACAAACACATTCTTATACAAATTATAACACATGCACACTCACAAACACACTTCTATATCAAATAAGTTTAAATCTTAAAATTTTTTCCCACATTTCTCCTCAATCCCTTCAGAAATCTTTGTTTTGAAAAAGTACAGATAATTTAGAATACACTTAAGTGTTACAGGGAAAATATTTAAGAAATTAGAATTATGTCACAAATAATTTTCAAAGAAGAATATACTCTAAATTTCTTCCTTATATATTCTTTTATTCTATTACTGGTTTCAACCATTTGACTGGGGCTCTTCCTTGAAGGGATTTTGTCAATCATATCAAACCCAGTATTTCTTTTTTCAAGTTTGTTACTTATTTTATCAATCTCTTTTTGTCAGACTGCTGAGTTATGAAACATAAGGAAACAACAGTAAACATAAATACAAATGCAGACACACACGCACACACACACACACACACACACACACACACACACACACACACACACACACACACACACACAAGCACCCACATGCACATGCACAGACATATATATCTAACATAATTCTACACAGTTTCCTCCTGCCAAATACGGGTCGTCTTATCAGCTCAACATTAATTAGGAGCAGTATTATTAATGATGACCATATCGATCTATTAATATGGTTTGATTTATTCTCCAATTCAGAAACTGCTAGAACAGTCGAAGAATTTGATCTGAGAATGATGACTATCTCAATTTAGTGAAGTGGTCTCACTTATTTATTTTTCAATTCACAGACTATTTTTGTGGTCAGGGATTTTGGTCAGGCCCCTCATGTTTAAGTTGCTTGAGGTTGTATCTATCCCTAGGAAACAATATTTTATTGACCCGTCAGTGATATGTATAAGATATTCTATATAGATATATATAGGAGGAGGGGCTGCAATGCCAATCATGCAAAGGGTAGAAATTGCTGAAGAGTATTGTAGAAGCTGAGTTGCAACCTGATGACATTCGTAATTTACATACCAGTAATTGGTGCAGGCTAGTTGTTATTTTGCTGGGAAGGTGGGAGCAGAGTTTTAAAGGATCATCATCATCATCATCATCATCATCATCATTTTACGTCCGCTTTTCCCTGCTTGCAAGAGTTGGACAAATGTGTTTTATTTTTATTTTGTCTTGTGTAGCATCATGGGTCTGGTGAATGGGGTTGGATGTAGGTTTATGGATTACATTTGCTTGAGTTCATCGATAGCATTGGATTGATGTAAGACAATTGATGGTCTTAGTTACATAAATGTATGTCATACCTTGATAAAGTAGGTGGATTGAGTTCTCTATTGGCAGGCCTCTAACATAAAGGGCCCTAGGCAGGATCAGCTGTTACTGTATTTTCTTGAGTTCTTGAATAACATTGAACTGGATAGATTTGTTTGTGTTCTAGTTAAGGCAATTGACGTTATTAGTTATATACATATAAATATATATAAATATATATTAGTTACATATATATAAAATGAGATATATTGAGATCAGCAAAAACTGGGAAATTCATGAAGCAACTCACAACTTTAGTGACAAATTTTATAAATTACTTTCTACATAATTACTTGACTTGCTTTATATTACAACCATATCTTCTTGCTGTTTTAGGCTGGGAAGTCCCTTCAGTCATGTCAAGCCTCCCTAGTGTTGGTGATCTACACAATAAATGCACCCAGTACATGATGTAAAGTGGTTGATGATAGGAAGGGCATCCTGCCATAGAAAGCTCACCAAGCAAAGGGTTGGAAGGACATGACAATCTCCTCTGTGCCCTTGATAAAACATATGACCATATCTAAGTGAGATGCAGACCCCTCAATGTGTCTGGGAGGTCTGTAGCCCTGCTTCAGTACTGACTTTGTCTATGTAGACTTGTCCAACCCTTGCTAGCAGGGTTAAACAATGACGATGATGATGATGATGATGATGTCTTCACCCCTAAACCATGGCATATTATGTCCCACATTAATGACAGATGTCTAAACAACTGAATATTCTTTGAATAGCTTCTATTTCAACCAAATAATTAGCAGTAGCACTAACACAGCATGCTTCAGAATAGAAACATATATGGAAGCATATACAAAATACTTTATGCTTCCATAGACACTTCTATTCTAAATCATACTGTGTTAGGGCAACTGCTAATCATCATCATCATCCTTTTCATCACTGTTTAACGTCCATTTTTCCATGCTAACATGGGTTAGATGAGTTGTCTTATTTGTGGCAAGTAAATACCACATGTATATTTTTTACAAGAAAATTGGAATTTTTCCATGCAAATTCATGTAAAATTTGACCGTAGTTCTTTACAGGGAATGGATCAACATTTGTGAATCAAGGTATTATCCTGAGCATAAATGTTTCAATGAAGAAATCAATTTTTCTATGCTATCATGTTCTGGTGTATACATTAAAACACATTCTACTAAATACTTGACTGAGAAGTCATAAATAAGGCTGCATTGCTATTATAAATACCAGTAGTTACCCTAAGTATTGACCTACATAATTGAAATATACCATTGCTCCTGAATCCAATGTAGTATTTTTTAGGAAATGTTTCATTTATGCTTCACCTGCTTGCTGGTCATATAAACAGGTACAGGTAGCAATGCAGCTTGGTTAAGATTCATTACGATTATATTATTATTGGGTCAGTATGCAACATCATTTCTTATTTATATGTTTTATTAATAAGAAGTATTTGGGTGTGTAGAGACATTGGCATTATTACTGTAATTCACTGTTTTTTTTTTTATTGATTTAGAGTCCATTGGTCTCTGCTTTGCTGATACATTACTTTGGATTGTAATATGAATTTCAGCCTCTTAAAAGTAGTACCCATGAAATAGTCAATCCCATAACCACAGACTTTCAATATATATGTATATATGTATATATGTATATATGTATATATGTATATATGTATCTATGTATATATGTATATATGTGTATATGTAACTATGTGTATATGTATATGTGTATATGTATATATGTGTATATGTATATATGTATATATGTGTATATGTATATGTGTATATATATGTGTGTGTATATGTATATATGTGTATATATGTGTATATGTATATATGTGTATAAGTGAATATGTATGTGTATATGTATATATGTATATATGTGTATATGTATATATGTGTATATGTGTATATGTATATGTGTATATATATGTGTGTGTATATGTATATATGTGTATATATGTGTATATGTATATATGTGTATATGTATATATGTATATATGTGTATATGTATATATGTGTATATGTATATATGTGTATATGTATATATGTGTATATGTTTTTATGTGTATATGTATATATGTGTATATGTATATATGTATATATGTATATATGTATATATGTGTATATATATATATATGTGTATAAAATTAAGTAAATAAAACAGGGTTTTCTTCATGGAGTTGATCTACAAGCAAAAGTATCCAGAGCTACTCATCAATAACAAGATACTAGTTTAGGTTTAAAGTACTTTCTCTTGTATACTTCTGGTAAATTTATTATCAATTTACCAAATAGGAGAAATGAAACCAGGTGAAGAATGAAAAATAAAACAAAAAAAACCTCCCATAAAAACAACAAAAAACAAATAAAAACAAACCCACAGACATTTTGTTTGTTTGTTTTAATGTCTTCTTGGTGTAAAGTTGGAAATGTAAAAAGGAAGGAAAAGTTCATTATATCCAAACATGGATCTATCTAAGAAGAAAAGAAAAAGTAAGAAAGGTAAAAAACATTTTTTTCCTTATCTTTTTCAGACTTAAATAAGCTTCTGTTCTGGGCAAGATGCCGTGCATTATTTGGCTGGTTAAGTTTCTGGTTCTGAAAGGTTCTGAAAGTTTCTGGTACCGAAAAATTAATGTTTGCTGAGAGGAAGGGTTTTTTTTCCATTATTATTATTATTATTATTATTATTATTATTATTATTATTATTATTATTATTGTTCTTTGAGTCTCAGTCATTGATGTTATTTAACTAGAAAGTTTTGTTGAAATGAATATCAAGCCACTACCTGCAGCCTCAGATATTCAGGACGTATCGGAAGGTTCTTGCTGTTCCCAGCAAGCATGCCTTTTGAAGTGTTCCAAAAAGTGGGGCGGGGCCAATTTTCTTTAACCATCCTTGGAAACTCTTTGAGATAGTACCTAGTGCGCCTATGACAATTGGGACCACTTTGACTTCATGGCAGTTCCAAATCCTTTTTACCTCCCACTTTAAGTCCTGGTATCGGTTAATGTTCTCCCTCTCCTTCTCTTGCACTCTCGTGTCGAATGGGCAGACCACATCCACAATCAGGCACAATCTTTTTTCTTTGTCCAAAACCACCAGGTCAGGTCTATTGTGTTCCAGTTTCTTGACCGTCTGTATCCTAAAATCCCACAGCACCTTCACCTGATCGTTTATTATTATTATTATTATTTTTGCCTTTCATCCTTCCGGGGTCGATAGAATAAAGTACCAGTAATGTATTGGGTAATTGCTGGCCTTGTGCCAAAAGTAGAAACAATTATTATTATTATTATTATTATTGGTTGTTGAACTAAGAAGACATGATTTGTGAGCTCGTGAATTTTGTCATTATTTCTATTGTTAAACTGTATTTTTGATTTGAAATTTTATTATTATTTTAGAGATAAAGGACTCAACTTCTGTGTGAGGTGGTCCTTTTTTTCATATTTTCAGCCCCTTGAGGCTAAATTAGTGTCCCCCCCCCCCCTATTTTGAAAAATAATAAAAACAAACATGGTGGACGCCAAAATTTCTTCTGCAATATAGAAGAGCAGTTTGCTAAATCAAGAGAGCAGCCATGTTTTGGTCACCAGCTGTGTTAAACATTTAACTAGCAGTGACAATGATAACCAGGAAAAATCGGTGGGCCTGCGGCTCAGTAACTGGAGAGGCAGGTTCATGCCGTCCAACAGCTTTGTGAGACACTGGACAAATGGACTGGTTAAATTGCTTGGGGTGTGGTTCGGTCCAGACCTCCAGACGGACAAAATCTGGGACGAGGTCATGGGCCGAGAGGAAGCTATCTCTGAAAGGTCGAGCAGAGGTGGCAAACACGTTTATCGTTTCCATCTACTACCGCCTAACTGTCATGCTTAATCTTAAGACTCGCCTGACTGCACTGGAGCATTTGTTCTTTTGCTTTTTGTGGAAGGGATGTGCTCCCATGGTTAGGTGCTCCAATGGTCTGCTGTCAACACCTGCTATGTGAAGGGCTGGGCATGCTGTGGCTGAAGATGCACAGACATACGCTCAGGCTACACATCTCCAGCTTTTCTTGAACAGCGAACAGGTGTGGTCGCTGTTTGCTAGGCACATTTTCACATTTTTCCCCAGATTGTCTTCCTGATGGAGCTGCAGTCCTGATCTGATGGAAGTCCAAGAGGAAGCACTTGGAGACTGGAATGTCTTCAGGTGCTCACATCCCTCGACCAGGATAGAAACTTCACCTTGGTGTTCTATAGAGGGTTAGGGGAGGGCAAGAATGATGACTTCCTTGGGGAATCTCTGGGTGTCAAAAGCCAACTAGCTATTCTCTTTGGTCCAGGACCAATGGATAACATCGAGAAGTCCCTGGCCTGGCAGTGTTACTGGAGAACATTACCAGTCCAAGATAAATTTACAAGCATGGAAGTGCTGTCAGCCAGGCCTGTCTGAGATGCGGGTCCTGCGACAAGACCATCCTGAACGTACTCGTCCAATGTCTGAGTATCGTTGACTTGTGGGTTTATGTTGAACACCTGCTGTTGCGTGTGGACAGATCAGGCTATCAGCTGAGTCCACTGTGACGATTGCCCCGCCACCTTCCTTTAGCCAGGAAGGGCAGGAAGTTTTTATCTGCCTGGTGGCCATGGCGAAAGAGGTTGTGTGGTGGACATGTTTGAAAGGGCTGAAGACAAGCACTTACCTCTTCGGTGATTCCCTGATTAACGTTTTCAAATTTCATTTGGAAAGGAAAATCAGGGTGGAGAGGGAAGTGCTCCCTTCCCAGCAATTTGTTGAAAGATGGGTGAGAGAGGTGATCATGGCCCGAGTGAATGGGCTTGCTCTGAGTATGTGCCTGTAGATTGGATTTGGAAAACTGGGAGAGGGCACTTGCTCTGGTGGTGAGGGTCACTGTGACCCTCAGAAGTCTCCCCGCTATTGGGGAATTTTTCTTTGTTTCATTTTTTTGTTACATCCCTTGTTTTTGTTTTATGTATTTGTTTTTACATGCAGAAACGCCCATTTGTACTGTCCTGTACCATGCTGTACTGTCCTGTGCTGTCCTTAATGTTATACTTTGTGTCAATCCTTGTAGTTAATAAAGAAAACATTATTAATATCATTATTATTGTTATTGGGCGGTGGATTGGCAGTATTGGTAGAGGGTCGGACAAGGTTGGAGGCAGAGAACAAGTAGCACATGGTGTCCCAGATTAGAAAACTGTTCATCTTTGTAGTTGATTTCAAAACATTGCACATGTTTGAACTTTCTGCTAGTACAAGATGGTTTCAATTAGGACACTGGCAAGTATTTCATTTGTTTATAGTTCAATTTTTCCTCTTGCTCCTATAGCAGGAAGACGAGTGATCTTTGTTAAGCTTGTCTTGAAGTAGAAACATTAAAAAAACAAGGTAGAGGATTCTTACCCTATAATGGAGTTGTAAGGGTGCCATCCTAACATTTTAACCCCGCTGGAGTCTATTCCTCTTCAGGTTGTATCACAACCATTCTCTTCCAGAAAAAATCAAAGAGAGAAAATGATAAAGAGAGATAGAGGAATAATCAATGCTACTACTTGACTGGTACTTTGTTTATTGATCTAGGAAGGAAGAAGAGAGCCAGAACAAATACCAAGGCATTTTTAATCCAATGCCCTAATGATTCTGCCAATTCTCTGCCTTCAGTAGAAACATTACACAAAATGAAATATTCAACAATGGCATGTGTTATTGAAACACCATTGAAATTATTACTATTACTTTCACAAAATAACAACAAAAAACAAAAACAAGGTTAAGGGAACATCTACATAGTCTTTTGTCCTAAAAGAACTAAAAGCCAAATAATCTTCAATTCAAAACTTATTGTCATCATCATCATCATCATCATTATTTTTACACCTGTTTGTTCATGCTTGCATGGGTTGGACAGGTCCTTTTCAGCACAGCATCCCTCGACTTTCCACATTTCTTCATCATCACCTCTATGAGTTTCAGCGGTTTGAGGACCACCTGGTCTTTCTCAGTCCACCTCTACTGTAGTTTCCATACACTGGCATTTCTTGACTCATCGGTCATCATCATGCGCATCACAAGTCCATACCAACATAGTTGTCTTTCCTGCATACTATCTCAAATTCCTCTTAAACCCAGTTTCTCCTTCATTTCATCCAAGCTCTGCCTTTCTCTTATACTTACATTGCACTTCCAACAAAGTATGGTTGCTTCATTTCTCTCCAGTCTATGCATGTCCTCTGCAATCACTGCATGTTTCACTACTATGCATTTTGCGCATAGACATCCTACAGTCGTCCTTTTGTATATAGGGAGAAACCTTTTGTTGTCAACAGTGGGAGTAGCTCTCTAAACTTCTTCCATCCTATCCTTATTCTAGCCATTATGCTCAGAGCACTCTCCTCTGCTGTTAATTAAGTCATCTAGATAGCAGAAGCTATCAACCACTTCTATAGATACACTGAAAAGTAGCCCATAATACACAAAAACAATTAAATGGTCATGGTTGGAATACCTTGATGATAGTTCTGCTTCATAAGTGATGACCTAGGGCTAAACAACAACAGCAAGAAGAGAAGGAGATAAAGTAACATCATTTACAGGCTTCCATTCAACTGAAACACTAGATCTGACCATTCATATATAAGAATGATTAGACAATGAATTAACAGGGTTGTTACAATAACAAATAGAATGCCTTGCAATATTTGTTCCAGCTCCTTGTGCACTGAGTTGAAATCCTGTCATGGTCAACTTTATCTTTCATCCTTTCGTGGTCAATAACAAAAAGGTTACTCAGTATTGGGATCATTTCATCCTCTATATCTCTTTTTCACTTCCTCTCTTTCTCACCCTCTCTGCTTTTCTAGAAGAAATTGGCTGTGTTCAGACATGGAGAGGAATGGGCTGCATCAGGATTTAAATGCCCAAGACAAGTTGTCTCTTTGGCATTCCTACAAATCCACCAGGAGTTAAAGGCACATTCAATCTAATCCAGTCCAGGGCCTTATCACTCCTGTTGGAGGAACTACTCCCTGATTGACCTCACACCACTTTCTTTCTGTTTGGTTTTGGTCATGTCAAGAGTGTAGCCATACTCACCACACTTGGCTAATTGCAAGTTGGTGAAGTCATTTAACCCAAATTTGGGGTGGATAGCTCTTGCTTTTTTATGTTGCTGGGGTTACACTTACTCTCTTCACCAGACCAGACCAGGGTCTGGTGGGGGAGCCAGTTTAGTTGCTGACCACTCAACAGGGTACATACATATAAATATGATTATGAATAAGGGACTCAAGGTGAGGAGGCTATTTTTCTAACATTCGAACCAGTATAATTTAAAATATCATTAATCTTTTTGATACCGACCCATCCAAAACTGCCCTTGGTTCTATGTAACAAAACCACTCACATTAAAGGGTTCTTATATAAATTAAAATATTTCCACATAATTTGATATAACAATATTTTGTTAAGTATGTTACAAATAATATTTTAATAATGAAATAACTAATAATTTTAGTAAATCTCTCCAAATTCTTTATAAATGAATTCAGGTATATTATATTGAATTAGAAATATAATAATGAAAGGGTTAATGGGGTTAATGGAAACTTCACTTCAAGGCCCACATCAGATCAATATGGTGACAGTATTAAAGTGTTAAAATCTGATTGAAACATTTCAGCGGATAATGACTTAATGAATTAAAAGTTGTTGTTTTTTTTTATCGCTATCTTAACAATGTTACTAAGATCAATGTGAGTGGTGATGGTGGTAGGTGTGATGTTACTGTCGCTACTGATGATGATGCCAGTCATAGTATTTTCCCAAATGTTTGTCTGTTATGTGAAATGTGAATTCTTTGGAATACTGTGCAGGATCTGATGTGAATAATGTGGATGTTGATTTTACTTCATGTTGTAATTTTAGCTAAGCTAATGGTTGATATGTTTATATAGTTGTAGTATCAGTATCATTTTATGTCCGCTTTTCCCTGCTTGCAAGGGTGGGACGGGAACTGATTCTGGCTTGATTTCTACAGCTGGATGCCCTTCCTAACACCAATCTCATTTACAGTGAGTGCTGGGTGCTTTTTTTCCGTGGCGCCTACACATCTACTTTACAGTGTGGGCTAGGTGCTTTTTGCTGTGGCATCTCCACGACCACCTTGCAGTGGAATGATAGGGACCCCAGTCTTATCATCTCATTTCTACAGCTGAGTAAACTGGAGCAATGTGAAATAAAGTGTCTTGCTCAAGGAAAAACACATCACCTGGTCTGAGAATTGAACTCACAACCTTTCGATTGCAAGCCCAATGCTCTAACCACTAAGCCATGTGCCTCCATTTGATAAATAGTTTTTATTATTTTGCTGTTTAAGGGTGATAAGATGTATTCTAATGTTATTATTGTATAGTGTTGTATTTGTGTATGTGGAGAAAGTTTTCAAAATCAGTGTCCTCTCCAACAAACACTGGATTTTCAGATGGCTACTTAGGATACTGACTTCTAAATGAACTGTCAGTAAAAATGAATCAATTAGTCATATTTTTTTCTTCCTGTTCTTCAGAAATCTGATAAACAATCTACTGGACAATTCTCCTCCCTCCATCTGTGAAATTTGCAATTAGCACTGAAGCCATGAGTATTTATGTAGGCGCTCAGCCTGCTAGAAATAGCAGTTAAATCTCTCTCAAATCACTCTCTACTGTCCTTAAAAAAAAGGATATATGTATGATAGTGTAGTTTGAGATAAGCTATGTGCCTGCTAAGATGGTTATCAATGTGAATAATTTCTTAAGATACTTGACATTTTAGAAGTCGGTTAAAAAAGCCCCAAATTTGAACTCTCTTAAGGAAGATATTGTGAAATTTTGCACACTATAAAAGTGGGATTTTTTTTTAATCGTAATTCCTCTTGCAGGTCAAAAAAGTCAATGATAGTGTAGAAATTTTATATTAAATTGGATGATTGTGAGGAAAAATTTCAAGTTCAAATAGGTGAGTTTAATCCTAAAGAACAAGGATTTTATATTAAAAAAAAAAAAAAAAAATACCAGAATTATCAATTTTAACAAACTTAGAAGGGCATTAATCTGAATAATTCTTAAGATAGTTGACCTTTTAGAAGTTTGTTGAAAATGGCCAAAATTGTAATTTTCGAATGAAGTGAAGAACAGAACAGCTAGTTCTCCTTAGTTATTATTGACTTATTAAGAGTATACATTGTATTCATTCTACAGAAGGAGAATCCAGCTTACAGCTACTTTTGAAAAATGCTATGAGTAACAGGTACCAATTTTACTTGAGACTAAATGTATGTTTATGAAATAAATTTATGTAAACTTATTTATAATTTATCCAAACATACACAGCCTCAGTATTTTAATTAATAAATGTGCATTATCAATGAATGTATTGATAGGTAAATTAGTAAAGTATAAGCAATTGTAAACGATTTTCTCTCTATGTATTAAAATGTATAAATTTCTGATAAATGGAAAGTTTAATTTAGAATGTAATAATTTGTTTTGTGATAATGAAGCCTGAGTGTTTGATATCTTAATTTGTTAATATTGTTGGTATCTTGAAAATGGAATCACACACCCAGTTATATGCATACATACACAGCCACATACAAACACCAACAAATACAAACACACACACACACATACGCACATGCACACTCACACACATATGGACACACACACATATGCACATGCACACACACACACATATGCACATATCCACACACATGTCAGAAAAGTACAGGACCTTAGATAATAAACATTGTAAGAAATCAAAATACATATTAGCTGACCTCTACCATTCTTTACATTCCTGTACTATCCACTGCTTACACTTTCCTACCATGACATTTCCCTATTGCTATCCTGTCACATTGCCTATACTGCTTTTCTACTCCCTACCAACAACCATCATGTAGCTTTTACTGTCCTACTCCCTCTCTTACCATCTTATCACTCTCTTTCTCCCTTCATTCTCAATTTATACTCTTTCTTCTCACTTCCCCTCTAACCCTTCAGCATTTAAACTGGCCATATCCGGTCAGAATACTCTCATCTTTTTCTGATCAAACCAGCTGTAACTTGCTGCTCATACTGATATTTAGGTATTGTTCTCAAAATAAATAATATCAAAATCTCATAGATTCAATATTATGTGAGGTAAAGCCTTTACTGTGAAAATATAATAGTAAATATAGAGTAATGTAAATGCTAAAGGGCTAATCACCCCCTCTATAATGTTTGTATTGAAAGAATGAAGGTTGCAAAGAGTGGAGAGGCAACCAGTAGACAAGGCAACCTCTCTACAGTGAGTACCTTCATAAAATGTACCCAGTATGTACTGTAACGTGGAGAAAAAATAGAGTTGAGAGGACTTTTTAGCCATGTTAAGGACTTAACAACCTTTCTAGATCTAGTGTCACAATAAAATTTACCCACTACACTCTTTGACCCCCATTTAACATTTGCATTACTTTATGTTTACTAATGTATTTTCATGGTAAAGGCTTTACTTCATAATTATCTCACATAATATTGAATCTATGAGATTTTGATATTATTTATTTTGAGAACAATACCTAAACATCAGCATAAGTGACCGGTTACAGCTGGTTTGAACAAAAAGAGGTGAGAGAATTCTGGCCAGATATGGCTGGTTTACATGCTAAAGGGATAAAGTAACTTAGAAATTATGCCAAAACTGAAATGTCTGAATGAGCTGTTCCTCTCACTCATGTATTAGGAATTGACCCAAACTGTAATGACCTATTCAACCCATGCTAGAATGGAAAGCAGACAAAATGATGATAATGCAGATGATACATATACAGTGGAACCTTGGTTATCGGCTATAATCTGTTCCAGAAATTTGGCTGAAAACTGAAATGCATGAAAACTGAGGTAACATTTCCTATAAGAAATATTCCCTGGGATGCAATATGTTCTCCACCACCAACCTAGTTGCTTCAGCCACAAACCCTGGTACCACAACCCACAATGCAGAGGACAGGAAGATAAGCAAATACCAGGGCTTGTCTGACCACTTCCTCATTGCACCAGTTGCCATCGAGGCCTCAGGCATCCTTGGACCTTGTACAGCTGACCTCTTCCATAAAATCGGAATTATATATATATTATAGAATAATGGGAAAACTCAACACAAGGAAGCTGTTAAAACACTAAATGCCGGCATCAATTAAAATTTGTGTTGGCCCACAGAAGTGACAGGAGGAAAGGAATAAAATGGGCCAACACACTTCTAGCCGCTGATTTCTATCCGACAAGGATCTTTTTCAACACACTGATGTGTTTGTATATATGTGTGTGCATGTATGTCTATATACATACATTTATATGTATGAGTATATAAATATAAATGTGCAAACACAGACACATTTACAAAAATACACACTCAGACATACATTCACACAAACACACACATACATTCTCACAAACACACACATACACACATACACAGCATAACAAATGGAATGCCAGTCACTATTTTGCTATAGTTTTTTCACCACTTACTTCCTTCCTTTTACACACATACATTCACGCAGGCAGTAGAAGTAAAGAGAGAGGAGTAGTATGAGTTAGTAAAACTACTCCTCTTTCTTTATGTGTTGTGATAGAATGACAAAAATTTATATATAAATGCCATCATTAATGGCATTTTGCTGTTTTAACAGCTTCCTTGTGATGAGTTTTTCCCATAATTCTATGAATTCTAATACACTTGGATTTCAAACTCAATATTCGAGATAACTTTGTTTTCACATATATATATATATATATATATATATATATATGTATATACAGAAGACCTGCCTTGCCTAAGTACAAAGCGAAACCTACAGTCAGTAGGCACCTCTAACAAAATACACCCCCGTCCCACTACCCCCACCCCCTTAAATTTGAAGTTATGTTGGTGCCACAACATCCAGTCCGAAACAAATGAGGTCGTGTAGGTGTCACGACAAAAAAACACACAGTCCACGCTGTAATGTGGCTGTGTAGGTAACACGGTAAAAACCTCCCAGTACACACTGTAAACGTGGTTGGTGTTGGGAAGGGCGCCCAGCCGTAGAAAACCCGCCAGACGTGTAGGTGTCACGACAATAAAACACACAGTCCACGCTGTAATGTGGCCGTGTAGGTAACACGGTAAAAACCTCCCAGTCCACACTGTAAACGTGGTTGGTGTTAGGAAGGGCATCCAGCCGTAGAAAACCCGCCAGACGTGTAGGTGTCACGACAATAAAACACACAGTCCACGCTGTAATGTGGCTGTGTAGGTAACACGGTAAAAACCTCCCAGTCCACACTGTAAACGTGGTTGGTGTTAGGAAGGGCATCCAGCCGTAGAAAACCCGCCAGACAGTCCTGAGCAAGACAACCAGTCTTGCCTCAAGTGGGACAATTCCCGTCCAGACCCATGCTAGCGTGGAGAATGGACGTTAAACGATGATGATGATGATGATGATGAAACACAAATTTAAATAATTTTGAAAACCAAACAATGCATTAGAAGAAAATTAAATTGCTAAGATAACAAAAGAATCTTACCTTAGCAAATTTAATGATCCCAAATATATACACATATATATATATATATAGTTAATAAAGGAAACAAACCAATCATAGGAATGTAAAAATACACAGTTATATTAGGTTCACACAAGGTATGGCACTCTCATAACAAGACCACACAGTTCCGCACTGTAAATGTGGTTGATGTTAGGGAGGGTATCCAGCAGTAAAAAGCCCACCAAAATATGGTTCTGTTTAGGAAAGTACAGCGCAGCCAACTGACCAGTTTTGCCTCATAACGTGGATGCTCCGTCTGACTCAAATGATGATGATGATGATATATATATATATATATATATATATATATATATATGATGATATATATATATATATATATATATGATGATGATATATATATATATATATGTGTGTGTGTATATATCATCATCATCATCATCATCATCACCGTTTTACGTCCGTTCTTCCATGCTAGCATGGGTTAGACGGGTTGTCCTGTTGTGGGCAGTGTCTGGTCGGCTGACCATGCCTTGCACATACAGGAACTGATCTGGCTTGATTTCTACAGCTGGATGTCCTTCCTAAAACCAACCTCATTTACAGTGAGTGCTGGGTTCTTTTTCGTGGCGCCTACACGTCCACATTACAGTGTGGGCTGGGTGCTTTTTTTTTGCCGTGGCACCTCCACGACCACCTTGCAGTGGGGGGTGTGGGGGCATATTGTCTATATGCTTCAGCTTGTACCCATGGGAGGTTGGGTAGTCTGTATTACTGCGTGACGCCAGAGGTCACGGTCGTGTGTCATCGCCTTTGAGAGGTGTAATTGGGTAAGGTTGGCTTTTATCACCTCATCCCAGGTCATCTTGGGTCTCCCCACTCCGCGGTTTCCATCGACTTCTAGTGCTCTGCACCTTTTTATGCAGCTGTCATCCTTCATACGCATCACATGTCCATACCAACGCAATCGCCTCTCCTGCACACAGCATTTGATTCCTCTTATGCTCAGTCTCTCTCTCAATTCATTTATATATATATATACCCTCCTAGACTCGATTGCAAAATTTGTCAGAAAACCTTTTGCTTCATGTCTGGACTTAAAAAACATTTATGAGCTCATAATAGAAAACTTTCCACTTAAAAATATATAAATAAAAATTGCATATTCAAAATGAGTCTTGCTCATTCATCGAGTGACAACCATCATCATCTACATATAATAAATGGGAATTTCTGTGTGTGTGTCAGCATCTGTCTGTCGCCAGCAAATATAAGTATTGTACTTATGTATTGAAGTAAATAAACTGCAAATCAAATATGTTATTGTAAGTTCGTATCATTCTTGCATCATGAAACAAATCTGTCTTTTAATTATAAGTGATTCATTCCACTGCACAAGAGTTGATAATTAAATTGATGTAATTATTTTAATTGATTTAATTAAAACTAAACATAGGATAAGTTCAATGAAGAATATGTGATGCTTTAGAAATGTGTCCATTCAATAAACAGAAAAAAACATTATTGTTTTTTAAATATAGAGGAAATAAGATTTGATATTTAAAATACAATGCTAGTGGTGTTATAATTTAATAAAGTATTCAAATTAATCTGTTTTAAGTGTTATAATTTCATTTTACTGGGTATCTATTAGATACTGCATCTAGCAGTATGTAATTTATTTTGGCAGAAATATTCTTCAGAAATTTAAAGAGAGGACGTGCTTCAGTAGATGTTTGGAGATAAAAACAAATCTCTCAGTGATAAAAATATTTTATAATGTAAAATACAGCAGATTTACATGAAGATTACATGAAAATGTTGTTCTATATTATTATTCTTTAGTAAAACAGAAATTAACAACAGCAACAACAAAATGCTATATTATTAAATAATTTTGTAATGAACTATGTAGCACAACCACACCCACATACATCACACACACATACACACACTCACAACCACACCCACATACCCACATGAACACTTATACCCATGCACACTCACAACACAAACATATCTGAAAGAATATTTATATATTTAATATATGTTTGGTCTTGTAAAGTAATTTGGGGGTTAAAATCCCAAATTCTTGGCAAAGCAAACTTTTGGGTCTCATCATCAGTTTGGAATGAGAACCATAAAATAAAATCCACTTGTTTCACTGCCTGTACGTCTTTACAAGACTAAAAAAATGGTTTAAACACATCTACTTTCATTTACTGAACTAATTAGTTCTGTTGCTGCATAGTATGTTGTGTAATTAACTAATTAATTACACACAAACATACACATATAAGTAAGATGTGTTTTGATATACAAATCACGACAAAAAAATCATTTAAGTTCTCCTTCATATTCATAATTTAGCTACTACCCACTACAATCCCCTCACCACAGAATTGGTAGTATAATTGGTAAATGCTCAAGCAATTTTTATATATATATTTTTTTTTCACTGATTCTCTTTTAAACATTTTTACATCGTCTGAAGCATTTTCCCAAGCTTATTCATTCTGAATTAGCTTTCCCATTCATCATCACTGACCAGACTAAAGTGCATGGAAATTATGCTTGATAAATGAAAGCTGTTTATTCCTTATGAAATAAAATACGATTTTGCCAGAATTTCATCAGAGACATACTAATTATATTTCAACATCCTTCTATAATCCTGTAATGTACCAATACCACCACCACTGCCACTGCGACCACCACTGCCCCCCCCCCACCCCAGCTACAACACTATTATCACTGCCATAACTACCATCTACTACTTCTAGCAATAATTTTAGGTATTTGAAAGACTTCATTTCACGAGTTCCTTTGCTGCTAACTGCTCTTTCGCATCTATTACATATGAAATCCTTCTTCTCTGTCAACTTACTTTAAATTCCACTGCACATTTTATTAATCTAATGTTTGTATTAAGTTCACAGTACAAAGTTTCCACCTGCTCCTCTTCTGACTACTCAAGATGGCAGTAGGGTTCTGTTTCATGTGAAGACTTTCATCTTTGCTAATTACACCTTTAGACCTCTCAATTTTATACAATGTTTCCATGCTTGGAACTGTTCTGCACCTCAGTGCATGGCTAGCACAGATCTCACAAGCCATTCATCATCATCATCATCATCATTACCATCTAACATCTATTTTTCATGTTTGCACGGGTTAGACAAGTTGTCACATATCGAGGCTAGACTAATCAGATTGGCTTGGTTTCTATGTCTGGATGCTCTTCCTATCGTCAACCACCTTAGAACACGTACTGTAACTCTGAGGTGTGTGTGTGTGTGTTTACATTTATGTTTTAGCCACCAACAGACAACAAACCCTGTCAAAGGCTTTTTCCAAGTTAACAAATGCTCAGTATAGTGGTTATCACTTAGCTATGAATTTCATCTGCACTTGCACAAAACCAAAATGCATCGCATCTAAACTAGTTCTCTCCTTGATTAGTATCTTTGCTACTTTTGTGATTTGGTCCATCAAATGAATGCCTCAGTAGCTGCTCATTTCCTTTACCATTGTAACAGTTGACAATTCTGGGATACATCTTCATGGGATAACCTTTTTACGTATTACATGACTGGGTATTCAAATAACTACGTCATGTGTTCTACATCAGATATTTTCCATGTCTTGGTGAGAGTCTCTGACAAGCTTACTGCTTTCTCTGCTTTCATATCCTTAATGCCCTGTTCCTTTACATAGCAGTCAATACCTGGTGCCTATATTGTATCTATTTTCTCACACATAATCTTCTCATTCACTAACCACTTTTAATAGCATAGAGTTACGTCCCTTTATGATCTGAGTTCAAATCCCGCCAGGGTTAACTTTGCCTTTCATCCTTACGGGGTCGATAAAATAAAATACCAGTAATGCACTGGGTAATTGCTGGCCTTGTGCCAAAAGTAGAAACAATTATTATCAGTGAGGGTGAGTAGCCACTATCATTCTATTTAGCAAAGTAAGCTAAAGCTTTAGCCCATAAACAGAATTCCCTATGGCCTCATTCCATTGCCTATATTTTTTATAGACTCATATACTACATTATTCCACCACCACATTACCTTCTATTTGAGTGAGTTTCTTGTTTGCAGTATGTTGCCCCTTACACATATCCAGCTATTTTCTACATTACATAGTGTCTCTATGTTTCTCTGTCCATAGACAATATTTGCTAAAGATGTGCGGAAGTAACTCCCTCAGAAGTATCTTATAGTTTCTATATTATTTATACTCTTAGATATTGCTTTATAGCTTTCATCATCATCACCTTGATTTTGCCTGTGCATCTTCTACATGCAAAGTCTTCCCTTCCTGTTAGTCTACCCAATATCCCACTACATCTCTTGTGTACACAAGATTTAGATTGTGTACATTGTATGCAGTTTATGCCTATTCCTTTTCTACATATTGAGCATCACCACTTCCCTGAGGGGATCAGGGTCTTCTCTTCTTTCCCACTCACTAACACTTTTGGTTAAGTTTACACTGCAATAACTGATTTCTTCTTGATTGCATTAGCTGTGATTACATTTATCAGTATGTAAAGATTTCATATTCACTGGTGTCACAACAAAAAGCAAGCATTCCACTATGTAAGGTAATCATGCCAGAGTCATGATGAAATGCTCATAGTACATGTTGTAATGTGGTCAGCATTAGGAAGGACATCCAGTTGTAGAAAACCACCCCCAAAATGAGCAAGATGTGGTCACTTGACCTATCTAACCTCATAATGTGACAACCTGTCTAATCCATGTAAGCATGGAAAAATAGATGTTAAATGGTGGTGATAATGATGACAATGAACTATTTGTCTGTCTTTCTGCTCAGAATAAAATCAATATATTTCTCAAATGTAGCTAGCTGTGAGATAGCCTGTTGGTTGGTTACCATTCTGAAGGTTGTGCTGTTGTTGGTAAATTCATTCATGTTACAGTTTACACAGGATTGTGCCAAATATTACTGAGTCTGTGAGATATTCTTGATTATTTAATCTTTGTATACTATATGACTTTTCTCTCTCTTTGACTCGTAACTCCCGAGGGAGTTATAGGGACGTCATATTGACATACAACATTTCTTAGCATATTATTTAAACATGGCTGAGCCCATCATCTCTCCAGGCCATGTACTATATAAATAAGCATAATATACTACTAAAGTAAACATACAAATTAATAGACAATAACATTACACCAAATCTTGATCCTGTTTCTGTCAAGATGGAAAAGATACAATAAATTTAAGTAATTAATAATATACACTTAGTTTTTTTTTATGATTCATTTTCATGTCTTTTGGTCACAATTCCCTTTCACTAAATTCCATCAACTGTAAAGAGTTTTGCTATAGATCAAATATCTCAGTTGCTAGCAACAGATTAAATGTGTCATTAATCAGAATTAAATTCCAAAGTATCCCTCAGCTCTAACCTTTTAAATTTTGATAAGAAAATTACGTAAAAAGAAACTTTAAGGTACCCAACTATTATTGCACCCAAAAAGTTTTAGTTTATAAATGAACTAACAATTCTGTTGATTCTTTAAATTCATAGATATTTATTTTCTTTTTTATTATTCAGTATTTCATAGTTTTTTGGGAAGGTTTTCACATTACATTATTGTTATTTTTTTTTTTTTTTTATTCCTGACCGTTTTCTTTGCTAATAGAAAAATAATCTTTCCATTAAACTCACATCACCTATCACAGCATCTCAACTTTTACAAAGAAAGTTCTAAAACATTTCAACAAATCCCTTATACAAATTACTTCTTGGACGTGGAGAAATGTTTTGTCAACACTTCTATGCTCTTTATTAAGTATCATCAATGTTTTGAAATTAGGGTGTCCATGAATGGGTAATCAATCTATTTATACTGCTGAATTCTAATACATTTTGGAGGACTCATAGATGTACTTTGAAGCAATACCATGGTGAAGCAGTCAAGCAGTTAACTCTATCAACCATGGAGAGTATAGAAAACGTAATTTGGTCCATTAATTTTTTTCTGTAGGTAAAATCTCAGCAGAAAAAAAGTTGTAACTTATTTTTAATTTCAACAGATTGATGCATGGCAGAACACAGTAAAAAATCTCTAAATGATGAATCTAATAATAAAATACACCAAGCTCACTCTGTAAAGTGGTAGGACTGAAGCCATGATAAATGCACCCAGTCCACACTGTAAAGTAGTAGTAGTAGTTCCAAGATAGAACACACATAGTCCAAGCTGTAACGTTTTAGTAGTAGTGTCAAAATAAAATGCACCCAGCCCACACTGTAAAGTGGTAGTGTTAGTACTAAGATAAAACACACCCAGATCACACTGTAAAGTGGTAGTGGTTGTACCAAGATAAAAGCACCCAGCTAACACTGTAAAGTGTTAGTGATGGTGTTATGATAAATACACCCAGCCCACACTATAAAGTGGTAGTGGTAGTGATACAATAAAAAATACACATTACATGCCACAAAATGGATGGCATTATGAAGGGTATCCAGCCATAGAAACCAAGCCCAAAATGGAATGTATGAATAAGACATGGTCACCTGACCCCGCTTAGCCTCAGTATATGACAACCTGCCCAACCCATGTAAAATAGTGGTAAAATAGTGACGATGATAATGATGATGGTGATGACGATGATGATGGTTATGATGATGTTGGTGATGGTAATGATGATGATGCAAAAACTCTTCAGAAAATATACCCCCAGAGCAGTATTCAAGAGTGACATTACACTCTACAGAAGCCTAATCAAATTAAATTCTCTTTTAAAAATTGAATAAAATAAGAAATTGCATGAAAATTAAATAATTGTCTCTACTTTAGGCACAAGGCCAGCAATTACCCAGTGCATTACTGGTACTTTATTTTATCGACCCCGTAAGGATGAAAGGCAAAGTCAACCTCGGCGGGATTTGAATTCAGATCGTAAAGGGACGTAACTATGCTGGAAAGCATGGTGTCCGACCCTCTACCGATACTGCCAATACACCAAAATTAAATAATATTTCAAACTATGACCCTTAAATCATATTGTTAATTCTCTCTAAGTGAATGTGAATGCCATGACTCTGTACATGGAAGGAAGTTGCAGACGAGGAAGACTAAGAAAAATATGGGAAAATGTAGAGAAGGTTAATCTCATGTTGCTGAACTTTATGAAGGAAATGGCCAAGAATCACAAAATATTGTGAGGCACTGTGTTGGGCAGAGCTGTCCAATCCATATCAACAAGCAGATGTAAAATAATGATGGTTCTATGAAATAACAATGATCAGTTTGGATCAAAGAAGAAACAAAAGATGTGAAGATACTTGAATACATTAACCAATTATATTTCCATAAAGTTAACTATTTTGACAGTGTATTTGTCTGTAAGTAGCATTGTCTTCAAATATGTGTGACAGAATGTGGCTTAGTGGTTAGGATGTTCAGCTAACAATCGCAAGGTTGTAAATTCAATTCTGGGCGGCATATTGTGTCCACCCAGATGGAAAAAAGAATAAGCTGCATTTGTAATTTAAAAAGGTAGCTTTGTCATGCAATGTATCATGCTGAATCTCCCTGAGAATTATTTTAAGGGTTTAGAATGCTCAGACCCTCACATGTTAATTTCATAAGCAGGCTGTACCATTGATCAAACAACTGGAATACACATTGTTAGAAACAACAACACCACCACCACCACCATCAACAACAAAAATAACACCACTATCACCACCATGACCAACAACAACAACACTAATACCCCCCCCCCCCCACCAAAAACAACATCAACAATAACATCACCACCACCACCTCTACCAAAACAACAACAATAACAACACCATCAAGTCAAGACTGAAGCAGGGCTACTGATCTCCTAGACAAGCTGAGGGGTCTATATCTCGCTTACATACAGTCATATCGAGTGCAGAGGAGAAGTTATTTATTTTGACACAAACTGACAAACTGAAAGGTCCTCCTAACCCTTATTTGGCAAGCTTTCTATGGCTGGATGCTCTTCCTATCACCAACAATGCATTTATTGTGTAGATAACTTTTTTTTTGTTACGAAAAATGTTTTTCTTTGACAGCAAGGCTACCCTTATGCTTACTATATATAAACATATTATATTTGGTTATATATGTTTGCATATACTCCTCTATTATGCTTAACCCATTAGCATTTAAACCAATCATATCCAGCCAGAATTCTCTCAGCTCGTTCTGTTCAAACCAGCCATAACCAACCACTCATACTGATGTTAAGGTATTGTTCTCCAAATAAATAGTTCCCAAATCTCATAGATTCAATATTATTATGTGAGATAATTATGAAAATGTAATCGTAAATATAGAGTAATGTAAATGCTAAAGGGTTAAATGCTGTCTTAGTCCTACCATCAATTATATATATATATATATATATATATATATATATATATATATATATATATATATTCATGTATATGTGTGTCCCCGCATGTATCTGTGTGTTTCTAAATATATTGTTAATAACTCCCTCTGGTCGAGTAATCTTTGAAGTGTGGTGACTGCTGGAAAGCTGCCATTACTCATACTTCTCGCCTCCTTCACCACCTCTTCTACGGCTTCGATATAAATACCCCCTCCGCCTCCGTGGTATTTTCTTCGGGGTTATAAGAGGCTTAGCTCTGTTTCTCGACCGTTATATCGCGTGACTATCTCCCCCTCCGCCTTTTGGGATTCTTTCTCACGTCGTGTAGACGCGTTCTTGAGGCTAGTAAAATGAGGTATCCTCTTGATAAGTCGGCAGACCTCGCAAGGACTCTATATCTTTTTGATGTATTGTTTTTGTTTATGCCACGAAACTACGTAGTCGAGGAATCTAGGAGCAGTTTAGGTATGATACATTTTATTACTAATTATATCTAAATGTTTCTTCTCTCTTCATAATGTATTTTTAACTCTGATACTGGTTCAGTCTAGTTCAACCGGATTGGTCTGTCCCAGTCATTCATTGAGCAACATCGGTGAGGTTGGCACCCTTAACTCACGGTTGGGTGTGGATGCATTCATGTATATGTGTGTGTCCGCATGTATCTGTGTGTTTCTAAATATATTATATATATATATATATATATTTTGAAAATCATGGTCATTCATTTATTCATAGATTTGGCTTATAATCTTCTAAGGATATTAGAAATGTGATTGGTTAATTAACCTTTTATATAGCCAATAATTTATAATAAATTAATCTGTGAATAAGTAGTTTATTGCTATTTTCTACATTGTTTCAGACGATCTATTCTTATATAAGCTGATATCTTTTTAAAAAAATTGTTAATAACTTTATTATATGTGTTTATATTTGTGTTTATATTAATGAATACAAGTAATTATTGCTAGGAACCACACAAATATAATGTACAAAAATATAGGATCAAAGCAAACCAACAAACTAAAACAACCATCAATTCACCACCAAGTATGATAATCGGTTGCATACTACAAGGGTTAATGGAAAATGTTGAGACAAGCCAACCTGCTCACAACATTACTGTAGGTGATGGTGAGACTAAAGCGCTGAAACAACTAGGCACCCTCATGGGTATCACTTGACACCTCGGTAAGGCGAACCACCAACAATGACAAGAAATTCACTCTCAGCGGTTTGGTCCACCAAATGTCTCAAACATCACAGGCTGGAAAAACTAGGTTATTTGATATCTAAGTCTGGGTGAACACATACCAATTAGTTTGAATGCAGTGATTGTGACATACTGGCTAAGAGAGTTCAAACCTTGCATTAGAAATAATTGTTTCTACTTTTGGCACAAGGCCAGCAATTACCCAGTGCATTACTGGTACTTTATTTTATCGACCCTGTAAGGATGAAAGGCAAAGTTAACCTCGGCGGGATTTGAACTCAGATCGTAAAGGGACGTAACTATGTGTCAAAGCATGTCTGACCCTCTACCGATACTGCCAATCCACCGCCTTCCTTGCATTAGAAATAATGTTCTGTGTTCAAACCAATCCATGCTAGACATACATACATACATTTGTGTATATATATAAATATAAACATAGATACATACACACATATGTGTATGTATATATATATATATATATATATATATATATATATATATATATATACATATATACATATATATATACATATATATATATACATATATACATATATATACATATATATATATATATATATACATATATATATATATATATATATATATATATATATATATATATACATATATATATATATATATATCACCCTACTAACAGAGAACGAAGGACAAACATGGACAGAGATATGAACTCTCCTCTCTAAATATGTATGTAAAAACTAATAATTTTTCTTCCCCTTTTTATTATTTGTATAAATATGCAACATAACTACATTATGATATCTGCAGTTGAAAAAGCATATAATGTTGAAACCGGTACCATTATTAAATGCGGAAATATCCACTTTATAAATAAATGTTTTGATATACTGAAAGAATTTCTTCAGCATTTTCTACTGAAAAAATCTTTTCCTCTCTACTATTTGTTTATTTGTTTATATATATATATATATATATATATATATATATATATATATATATATATATATATATATATATATATATATATATATATTTCTTCCTGAAAGTTAATCTGGTTTTCATGCTGGACACGGCACTACTGATATGATCTTCTGAGCTAGACAGCTCCAGGAGAAGTGCATGGAACAAGGTTTGGATCTGTATCAGGCTTTTGTCGATCTGACAAAAGCTTTCGATACTGTTAACAGAAATGCATTATGGAAGATACTCCAGAAACTTGGCTGCCCTGATAAGTTCCTTGCATTAGTTAGGTCTTTTCATGACAACATGAAGGCTTGGGTTAATGTCGGAGGTAACATGTCGGAGCCTATCTCAGTAAAAAATGGAGTGAAACAGGGGGATATTCCAGCACCGACTCTGTTTGCCATATACTTTGCAATGGTTTTCTATATTGCATTCAGGAATTGCGAGCATGGTGTTTACATCCGATATCAAACCTCAGGCAGCATATTTAACATCAGGCGCTTTGCTGCAAAAACAAAAGTATTTACATCAATCATAAGAGACCTCTTGTATGCTGATGATTGCAATCTTGTAGCGCACACAGAGAGTGATATGCAGCACATTTTGAATGCATTTTCTGATGCTTGCACTGCCCTAGGATTGACTGTCAGTCTCAAGAAAACCGTCGTCATGTACCAGCCTGCCCCTGGTAAGCAGTACAGTGAACCAAATATCTATGTGTATGGCAAACGACTTGGAGTGGTTGATCAGTTTGTCTACCTGGGAAGCACTGTCAATCGATACAGCAACCTTGATAATGAAATCCCACTCAGGATTAGGAAAGCAAGTGATGCTTTCGGAAAGCTAGAAAGGGGACTCTGGGGTCGGCGAGACATATGCAAGAAGACAAAGGTAAAGGTGTACAAGGCATGTGTGCTCTCTTCTCTTCTTTATGCCTGCAAGACCTGGGTCACATATCGACACCATCTTAAGCAATTGGAGCGTTTCCATCAGATGTGTCTCAGATGGCTCCATGGCATTCACTGGAGGGACCACATCAGTGTTGTCGAAATTTTGGAAAGCTCTCTGTGTTACAGTATAGAAGCTCTTATGCTTAAGCAACGACTCCGTTGGAGTGGTCACCTTGCCAGGATGAAGGATCCTAGAATACCAAAACAACTCTTTTATGGAAAGTTAGTTAAAGGAAAACGACCGCCACATAAACCAAAAAAGAGGTTTAAGGATTCCTTGAAAGCCTCTTTGAAAGACGCTAACATCTCTGCTGATACATGGGAAAATGTTGCTACTGATCGTTATAAAAGGAGAAAGACTGTATATGAGGGGAAAGTTGCCTTTGAGGCATCTCGAATCGCATACGAGAAAGTAAAGCGGGATGTGAGGAAGGGCATTGCTGTTGCATTTCCAGACGGCAAAGGTCCTCCTATGGTGCTGACATGCAGCGTCTGTGCGAGACTCTGCCTAAGCAAAGCTGGACTCGAAAGTCATCTTCACAGTCATAAAGTAAGACCAGTGGTTGACTACCAGGCTGCTGTTGGAGATGCTACTCATCATGCTTGCCAAACATGTGGTAGAGAATGTAAATCAGCAGGAGGGCTCAAATGACATGCAAAAGTACATGAACTCCAACCACAGCCGGCTATTCCCAGTGAATGTTTTGGTTGCCAACTCTGTGCAAGACACTTTAGATCATTGGCTGGGCTAAAAAGCCACATTCGATCGCAGCACTGTTAATTGCTATCGTGTGTGTGTAGATATGTTTATGTGTGTGTGCGTGTGTGTATATATATATGTATATTATTATTGTTGTTGTTGTTGTCGTTATTATTATTATTATTGTTATTATTATGGTTTTTTTTTTTTTTTTTTTTCCGTGCAATGGCCATACTCGATAACTAAGGGGCAGCCATCATATATATATATATATATATAGGAACCAGTAAGACCCCGACAGCTGAGCTCAAGCCGTTTCGACGGCTAATTCTGGACTAAATGAAAATTTATCCTGGTATTTAAATAGCCGATCTTCTCAAGGGGTAATTCCATATATGGTCAAAGTGATTGTCAAAAATCAGTAGTAATTCTGTGATTGCAAATTAGTAGGGGAGATGGTGGCTAAACCTGCCAGTAGGAGAAAGAGGGGAGGGGGTGGAGTAGACCCAATCAAGCGTTGGTAGTGCCAGCTACAGCTGGGCATGAGGTCAAAGAAGATACTGGGGAGGGGGAGGAAGTCGGAACGGTAGGTAGAACAATGGGGGGTAAAAATATATATGAAAGAAAAAATACTGAGAGTGAAGAAAAGCGAATAAGTGTAAAGAAAAAAGTAAAGCAAGTTCTACGACCTAGGTCTCTAGCTATTGTTAGGCTAGAATAAATAAATAAATAAAGAAAGAAAGAAAGAAGTAAAGAAAGAAAGAAAGAAATAACGAAATAAGTAAAAGAACTAGGTGGGACGGAATAAGCGAGGACCCTTTTAAGAGGTATAAGTACGTAAATGATACGGTGACGGGTCAACAAAAGGGGCCAAAATACTAAAGAGACTACCACGAAATAAATAATAAAGGTTTCTATCCCGAGCACAATGCCAGCAACCACCCAGTGCAGCAAAGTGAACTAGTACGAGATAATAATTCTGAGTCCCGAAAAAAATATATACTAATGCTAACTCTAAAAGATCTAAAACAAGCTACATGAAAGTTCGTACGAAGTAAAGGTAGAATACGGAAAAATAAATTCAGAATCCACCCCGCCCAAAAGAAAAGCGAAGAAAGAAATACTGAAACGAAAAAATAAGGCATAAGTGCCACTAAGAAATATAGAAGGCACGGAGAAAGGTGGGAGCGGTCGGAAAAAGGGGGCAAGTATCCGGGGTCTAAACCAACTGCTATAAAAGGCGGAGTCCGCCAAATCTATCATAGACTAGGGGAGGGGGTGGGGGTACTAAGGCTACAAGGGACCAAAGGGCAGCCTCGGGTGGGCGAGAAAAGACGCCGACAAAGGAGAAGAGCTGGGGTAGAAGGACTAAGGAGAGAAGGGGGAAGGAAATAAAGGAAGCGATAAAAGAATAAAAAGAAGATCTTACGTCTCCCTAGCCTAACAATAGCTAGAGACCTAGGTCGTAGAACTTGCTTTACTTTTTTCTTTACACTTATTCGCTTTTCTTCACTCTCAGTATTTTTTCTTTCATATATATTTTTACCCCCCATTGTTCTACCTACCGTTCCGACTTCCTCCCCCTCCCCCTCCCCAGTATCTTCTTTGACCTCATGCCCAGCTGTAGCTGGCACTACCAACGCTTGATTGGGTCTACTCCACCCCCTCCCCTCTTTCTCCTACTGGCAGGTTTAGCCACCATCTCCCCTACTAATTTGCAATCACAGAATTACTACTGATTTTTGACAATCACTTTGACCATATATGGAATTACCCCTTGAGAAGATCGGCTATTTAAATACCAGGATAAATTTTCATTTAGTCCAGAATTAGCCGTGTTTAACGTCCATTTTCCACGCTAGCATGGGTTAGACGGGAGTTGTCCCACTTGAGGCAAGGTTGGTCGGGTGACCATGTCTCGCTCATATAGGACGATCTGGCAGGTTTTCTACAGTTGGATGCCCCTCCTAACACCAACCACATTTACAGTGTGGAACTGGGAACTTTTTACCGTGTTACCGACACGGCCACATTACACCGTGGACTGTGTGTTTTTTTCTCGTGAAACCTACATGATCTCAATCTCATTATCTCATTTATTTGGACTGGATGTTGTGGTACCAACTTTATAGAGAGGGGGTGGTGTGTATCACGTGGCCATACCAACGTAGTCTTCTCTCGAGTAAACAGCATCTGATCCCTCTTATTCCTAATTTCTCACTTAGTTCATTTATGCTTTGCCGTTCACGTATATTACTATTACACATCCAACAGAGCATGCATGCTTCGTTCCTTTCCAGTCTACGAAGGTCTTCTGCACGTAATGCCCATGTCTCACTGCCATGTAACATTGCTGTTAGTATACAGGCATCATACAATCTGCCTTTCATTTTTAGAGAGAAACCTTTTGTGGCCAACAGCGGAATAAGCTCTCTGAACCTTTTCCATCCCGTTCTGACTCTGCTACTGTACTTTCAGAACACCCTCCACCACTGCTAATTTTGTCACCCAGGTAACGGAAAGTGTCTTATATTTCTATAGAACCATCTGGGCAATAGAAGGGGCTAGTATCCTGTGGACACTTGCTATTGCACCTGAGCATCGGCCACATATAAAGTCTACGTTCTTAGATAGTTTACCTGTGATCCCACTACATCTTTTATGTACCCATACTTTGCATTTGGGACATAAAATTGAATTTCTGCCTACTCCTTTCCTACATACTGAGCATGGCCATTTCCCTGAGGGTACCTGTGCCTTATTTTCCTTTCTATAAACTAGGACTTTAGTCTTAGACAAGTTAACTTTAAAGCCTTTTGATTCTAGACCATGCTTCCATGTTTGGAATTTCTTTTCTAGTTCAGCCATTGATTCAGCTATGAGCGTTAGATCATCTGCGTATAGGAGTTCCCATGGGCAGCCGGCCTTGAACTCCTCTGTTATAGCCTGAAGGGCAATATTAAATAGGAGAGGGCTAAGGACAGAGCCTTGGTGAACACCAACTTTTACACTAAATTCTTCACAATATTCATTGTTAATTCTAACCTTACTGATTGTTTCATTATACATAGCTTGTATAGCTCTCACAAGCCATTCATCTACACCTAATTTTCTAAGAGCCCACCAGATAATGGAGCGGGGGACTCTGTTAAAGGCTTTTTCCAGGTCTACAAAAGCTAAGTAGAGGGGTTTACTTTTAGCTAGGTACTTCTCTCGTAGTTGTCGTACAAGGAAAAGAGCGTCTGTGGTACTTTTACCTGACACAAACCCAAACTGCATTTCATCTAGATCAATTCGCTCTCTGATTAGTTAAGCTATAACTCTTTCTGTGACCTTCTTTTTCCCACTTATTCTCTTCATTTAGTAGTCTCTCGTAGTGACACTTCCAGGCTATCTTCTTATCAGCATCAATGAGGGCAAGTACACCGTTATCATTATGGACACACTTCTCCCCGACAATATCACAGCTTTCCTTGACACATTGTCTAGCAATCCTGAACACCTTGCGTTTTTGGTCCTCACGTTGTAGAACATGCTTGAACTTTCTTTCCTCTGCTTCCCTTTTTGCAAGGTACACTTGTCTCCTAGCTTTTCTCCTGACCACTTGATAGTGCTCTCTACTTCCCCCATTCTGCCATACTTTCCAAACCTGCTTTTTGGCCTTGATTGTCTCTTCTACCTTACTGTTCCACCACCAAGTTACTCTCCTCCTGCCAATAGGTCTGCTCCAGCCACAGATTTCATCCGTTGCTTTCAGCAGGTTCATTTTCAAGAATTGCCACTGTTCCTAAATATCGCACGTCTCTAATCGCTCTTCCTTATTGTCAAAGGCATCAAGTAATAAGCTTTTAAATTTGTCTCTGACTATGGGGTACTTCAACTTCCATATTCTTCTCCTCAAGGTAGGTCTCCTCAGTCGTCGAGTACGTCTATTCCTGACTGTGAGGTCACTAACTACTAGGCTATGTTAGGAGGTGCATTCTTCACGGGGAGGGATTTAGTGTTTACAACAGACACTTTGTCCCATCTTCTAGTAAGGATATAATCTATCTGGCTGGCGTGTTCCCCTGATCTATAGGTGATCAAGTGGTTTTCACGTTTTTTGAAGTTTGTGTTACAGATAGTTAGGTTATTGACGTCACAGAATTCCAGGATTCTAAAGCCTTCGTCATTTCTATTTCCAACCCCATAGCCTCCATGGATTCCATCATAGCCATCACTATGTTGTCCAACGTGGCCGTTTAGATCGCCAGCAATAATTAGGTAGTCACTGTCGGTTATTTGGGAGGTAGTGTACATTAGCATCTCATAGAACCTGTCCTTTATAACGTCAAATAGACCAGATTGGGGTGCATAAGCGGATATTATTGTCACAGTAGTTTTATTTAGAACTAGCCTTATTTTAATTATTCTGTCATTTACTCTATTTACGTCGATTACCCTATCTACCCATTTTTCAGCTAACATAATTCCTACTCCACCCAGTCCTTTGTCATTTCCCACCAAGAAAAGTTTATAGCATCGTTTTTTACCCATGATGAATCTGGCAGACCCCCCTCTCCACCTAGTCTCTTAAATACAACAAACATCAACTTCTTTACGTTCAAGCATCTCTACAACCTCATTTGAGCGACCTTTTAATGTGCCTATGTTCATGGTACCAACTCTGAAGTTGGGAGGGTGGGATGGATGGTTAGAGGGGCAGGGAGGGGTGTGGGAGACGGAATTATGTTGGTCATTCGTGTCTGAAATACAGAGGGCTCTTTGTATTCTCGTCCTGCAGCCTGGAGGTGAATTTATCTTTATCTGTGACATCGTCATTGAATGCTTAGACTTTCCTAATCTCCGCAGTCAACCCATCAAACAGGTCTAAACTTAAGGAGTAGTAACCGGGGCGGTAGCTTTGCTGTACTGATTTATTAGGGAACTTACTAAAGCCGGTGAGTTATGATTGGACACTGCTCATTGGGAAGACTGCGGAATATGGAAGACAATGCTTAAATTCTCAAAATCAACAGGTCGCCGTAATATAATTTAGATAGATAAATTCTCTCCTTGGGAAACAGCAAGATGTGTTTTATACCTGTGATCAGGCGGGTGGGGTGGGGTGAGGTGGGGTGGGGTATGAGAGAAAGAGCAAAGTGATTACGAAGTTAGGGAGCGAGATGCAGGAAGGTTCTAGAATAATTAATTAATAATAATACTAGAAGGATTATATTTAGGAGAAGGATTTGATTTAGGAAGGGTCCAACAGAATGAGACAAATAATTTAAAAACATTGTAAATATTAATTGAAAATCCGAGATAAACAAACGGTGAATTTGAATTGTAGACTAGCATATCATAATTGTAGACTACCATATATATATATATAATATATATATATATATATATATATATATATATATAAGCATACGTCAAGACGGGCGGTCTGGAAAGTGAAAGTCATTTTTGACACTGAATTTTTTTTTTTTTTTTTACAACAGGTCTCAATAGTGAAAGTTACGATACACACGCAATTGTATGGATTTCTTAGTATATATATATATATGTGTGGGTGTGTATATGTTTGTTTATTTACAACAGGTCTCTATAGTGATATGGTGTTAATTAGTATTGCGTGTGCGATTTTTTTTTTTTTTCTTTTTTGTGTATTGTGTGTACGGAAATGTTTTTTAAAAATAATGACATTGTGTGTTTTTAAATAATTGTTTCTACTTTAGGCACAAGGCCAGCAAATACCCAGTGCATTACTGGTACTTTATTTTATCGACCCCGTAAGGATGAAAGGCAAAATGACATAAATAACTACATAGTTAGACGTTTGTTGCATATAAAATATAAATTGACGTACCTTATGAAAATCCTTATTACACCGTATAAATAGCTGAAATACAGTTGATCATCTCGCCAAACTTGTTGGTGACCCGACCTTAATTTCTTTGGGGACAGAGAGTTGGTGCCAACAATTTTGGCGAGATGTACAAACACATATATACACACAAACATATATATACGTCTAAACCCATGCTTGCGTGGAAAATAGACGTTAAACAATGATGATGACACAAACACATATATATATACAAACACACATATATATATACATACAGACACACATATATATACACACATATACACACCCACACATATATATATATATATTAAGAAATCCATACAATTGCGTGTGTATCGTAATTTTCACTATTGAGACCTGTTGTAAAAAAAAAAAAAAAAATTCAGTGTTGTCAAAAATTACTTTCACTTTCCTGACCGCTCGTCTTGACGTATGCCATATATATATATATATATATATATATATATATATATATATATATATATATATATATATATATATATGTAGGAGGTGAGTTTTATTGTAGTACAATAAAGCAATGCAGATATCGGATAAGAAGCACTCTACAGTATGTGGGACTGGAGTATGCATAATATAAGATCAAAAGATGGTTAAAGGAGTTCAATATATTTTATTATGCGCATTTCAAAAACAAACATCATCAAACAATAATATTTGTGTTTTCATCAGATAAAACAGGAGAACATGATATGAAGGCTAAAAAAACACTTGTTGATAGTGCAGTTTTAAATCAACATATGATATGTTGATTTAAAACTGCACTATCAACAAATGTTTTTTTAGCCTTCATATCATGTTCTCCTGTTTTATCTGATGAAAACACAAATATTATTGTTTGATGATGTTTGTTTTTGAAATGCGCATAATAAAATATATTGAACTCCTTTAACCATCTTTTGATCTTATATTATATATATATATATATATATATATATATATATATATATAGTAATAATAATAAATTTGAAGACTAAAATCTATATATATATATAAAAGATATGAAATGAGATTTAAAATCTGCAAAAATTGGAAGTGAGGCTGGAAAAATAACGGGAAATATACATAAGAAAAGAAGGGTAGAAAAATAATATATAAAAAATAAAAATATAAAGCAATATAGAAAAAGACATGTGTACATACATATACACACACATACAGACATTTAGATAAAAGGAAAAAAATATATATGTATATATATACATACGTGTATATATACATATATATATATATATATATACACAAACATACATGTACACGGACATACACATATACATACACATATATACAGATACACACAGACATATAAAAACATATACAGACATAAAAATAGACATATACAGATACATATACACACTCACATATATCATATACATATATATACATGCATATATACATATATATGTATATATGGCACAGACACAAGTGTATAGACACACTAGTCTGCAAAAACATACATACGCGAACACACACACACACACACACATATATATATATATATATATATATAGTTATGTAATAAACAACATAAGATAATTATTTCATTTACCAGTGGTTTCTTGAAGATGTCGGAAAGATACAGGAAAAAAGAGTGCTCTATGTAGGCTATATAGAGCACTCTTTTTTTCTGTATCTTTCCGACCTCTTCAAGAAATCACTGGTAAATGAAATAATTATCTTATGTTGTTTATTACATAACTAATAAGCTCTGTAGCCTACATAGAGCACTCTTTTTTCCTGTACCTTTCCGACGGAAATACTTCATTTATATATATATACGAAATGATACGGAGACGTCACACACATAGAGTTTTACATAAATACAATCACATACGCAAAACTACAAATAGATACATGCATGTATATGTTCATCTTGGAGCATGCAAAAATACAAATGAACACACGCAGATAACCACACACATAAATACATATTTACATACACACGCAACCACATATATATATATAAATATATGTATATACACATGCGCACATATATACATGTATACATAAAATATATATAAAAATATGTGTTAGGTGATTCCGAAGAGAAAGCAAAGGAAGAAACGAGTGTTCTATGTATAGAACAGAGCATTAAAAATATATAAATATATTTTGTTGTTGAAAGAATGTGATAAAGGCAAAGGAAAAACGAGTGCTCTATGTATAGAACAGAGCTGTAAAAATATTTTATTGTTGAAAGTATGTGATAAAGGCCCGGGGTGGTAAAAAAAGAGAGAATGTTCAGGAAAAGATGAAGTCAAAAGGTGAATAATATAAGTGTAAAATAAGTATAAAATAAAATAAAATAAAGTAAAATAAAATAAGTGTTGAATATGTAAAGTAAGAGAGATTGTTCAAGGTAAAAGTAAGGGAAAAGAAGAAATGAATAAAATAGGTGTAATATAAAATAAGGGCTTAATATAAGTGTTGAATGTGTGATAAAGATTCAAAATGTTTAAAGTAAGAGAGTGTTCAAGGTGTAATATATGATAAGTGTTGAATGTGTGAAAAGGAGAGAGTGTCCAAGGTGGGTAAGTGTCCAAAATGGTGTTTTGATACCGAGAAAGAAGGTGAGTTCTTATATGTGGGCAAATTTTAAATATCTCAGAATTAGAGTTAAGACAAGAGTTGGGAGATTTCAGATTTTGTAGAATTCTATATTTTTCTGTTACGCACAAGGTACACCTTCTTGTGCCTTTAACATATTCTTTTGATTGGTCTAATATAGACCAATCAAACTTTGGTAATGGAGTAATTATATTTTGTGTTGTTCACTTTCTAATTATATATCTCTGTTCTATACATAGAGCACTCTTTTTCCTTAGCTTTTTCTTCGGAATACACACACACACACACATTCACACACACACACACACACACACACACACACACACACACACACACACACACACACACACACACACACACACACACACACACACACACACACACACATATATATAAAACAGAAGATGTCTGTCTATCTGTCTCTGTAAATCCCTAAAACTCAAGAACGATTTTTTCAAACTTTACACATGCGTTACTTATATTTCTTGAAGTGCAATGGGTTAAATTTTAAAAAACTTTTTCTGCCCTAGGGCCTGCATTGTTTAGGCATTTTTAGGCTTTTTTGAGGCGTAACTTAAAGATAATCCACCCAACTTCCTCGAAATTTGCACCACACATTAGTTAATCCCCTCGCATTGCTATGGACAAACAAAATCCGATTCCATTAGTGGTTTCTAGGAAATTTACGAATTAGCATTAGGCATTACATGCCATTTTCATTTTCAATATAAACGCTACTTAAACATCGTAAGTAGCGTATACTATTTCGTTAAAAATTTAGTTTATTTAACAGAGGACACTACACTTACTTACTTTTAAGCAGGACTATTTTCGGCGGATTGAGGAAATGAGGAGGAACTTAAAATTTTTGTCGATGTCCTGTTGACACTTCGTGCTTTCATCACGCGCAAATCCAGACCCTGTGTACGTTGCCGTGTTATTAACACCGTAAAACTCATGTCTGTGCTACTTCTACTAAGACCCCTTTTGTTGCACCTACACTGCAATATGAATACCCTGCGCAAGTACGCCGAACAGTGGTTGTGATAATTCTACGGTGATCCCTTTTGTCGCACCTTTGTTGCTGTGTAAACGCAGTGCAACCAGTGCCGCCCAGCGTTTGTGCTAATTGCACTATGACCGCCTTCTGCTGCAGCTGCGTTGCCACGCTGATTTCGTCACCTCAATATCCCTACTTAAACGTACATCCATTGAAATTGTTGATGGTGACCCTAATAGTATCTCCGAAGTGTTCGGCATCCGATATAACAGTTCGGTTTATATCAGATTGGGTAGATTTACGAAGAGGGTATGGTCTCCTGTGGGAAAGGCCCAACATGCTGTACGGTTGCATGACATGTCTTACTCAAGCATTGCAGGCTTTACTCTGTACAGTATGCATGCAGGTGCAATAGACATAACTGATGATGTCTGTCCGGATGACTGGGTGCGAATCTATAAAACTCGAAAAGTACCTAACGGATTTTCTCAAAATGGAAGAAAAATCACACTCTAAGATTTAGTACGCTCAAAGAGTATCCAGCTGATTTTCTTCAGATTTTACACATGTATGCAGATGTTTCACGATTCAGGTCTGCTGGTGTTCTACGTTTCCAATAGATGAACAATCATTCCCTGAGAATAAGGGAATTCAAAAATTACAGTTACATTCCTCAATCTTTGCATATGCGTGTTCGTATTTCACATTTCCTACCCCGTGCAACGCCGGGTCCTGCTGCTAGTATATATATATATATATATATATATATATATATATATATATATATATATATATATATATATGTGTGTGTGTGTGTGTGTGTGTGTGTGTGTGTGTGTGTGTGTGTGTGTGTGTGTGTACGTCAATACTCATCTTTTTCCATTTATCTGCGAGTTCCTAACTCCATTATCAGGCTAAAATTTCTTTAGTAAAAAAAATACGGTGAAAGGTATTCTATTTTCTAATTTCAAACCTCCTCACTGTTTCAAAACATACTTACTTGTCATATATATATATATATATATATATATATATATATATATATATATATATATATATATATATATATATATGTACATCAAAATTATGCATACAAACTAATTGAAGAGGAGAGATAAGTGATTAGTTAGGAGAATGATATGCTAGTAGTGAGGGGGACAGTGTGCTCAATGCGTATTAGATGCAAGACAAGCAATCAATGTGAGTAAGCCAGAGAAATAATTTTAAGCCAAAAATTGTATAAGTAGAGCTTTAATACATAAATTTAATGTTAGAGAAAACAATACCAAATTCTTGAACAAATATATTCAATGGTTAACAATTGTTTCGGGAACCATATCAGTATTCTTCACATACAGATGATAATTATCTATATATATATAAAACTGAGGATGTCTGTCTGTGAGTTTGAATCCCTAAAACTAGAGAAGTACCCAAATCGACTGTTTTCAAACTTTACACATGTAATACTTATGTTTTAGGGAGTGTTCTGAGCAAAAGAATTTTCAAATTTTCAATGCCCTAGGGACTGCATTAGGCGATTTAGCGATCTGTCTCTTTATTATATAATTCTTAGTCTTTCTCTTTTTAGATAGATACATACATATAACATCGCACCCTTATACTATCTGTCTGTATGTCTGGCTGTCTGCATGACGTTACTTCCTACAATTCGCTCTGCGTCCAGAACGCGCCCTTATAATATCTGTCTGTATGTCTGGCTGTCTGCTGCCTCCGGTTATTCTGCCACCTCGGCTCAAGACAAATCTCACACTCATTCCCCAAACAGTTTGTAAGTGCACACAACTTCTTCCGCACGTTTTAAGCCACGGTGTTGCTTACTTACGTACCACCAGATCTTTACTTCTTTGCCAGCCGTGGTTGTGGCAATACTAAGCTTAGCTAAGGCGGTTATATATTTCACAATACCTTATCCCGTACAACGCCGGGTACCACTGCTAGTTGATTATAAAATCGATAATAGTAAGTGATATTAAAAAGAAAAGTTTAATATGGTCTCCTCATTTGAGTCGAAAAGAAAAAAAAACAAACATAAAAATTCAAAAATACATGTCACTGAAAATAGGGACTACAATACATGTAAAACTTGAAGAATACCTGTCCTTATATTAAAGATGTAAGTAGGATAATTATACATTATAAATCCTAAGAATTTAACCGTTTAAAAAAAAAAAAAATGGAGAACCCGGAAGTAGTTATAACAGAAAAATAACTAGAGAAATATAATAGGTAATTAAGGATTTAAAAAAATATTTAAAAGAATTAAAAAGGGGTGTTAATAATAATAAGAAAATTATAGATAAAATCAAAATTAATGATTTAAAATAAGGGGTATATAAAGAATATATTCAAAGAGTGTATAGAAGCAGAAGAAAGGCCAAAGTAGTAATAGTTAACACTAAAAAAAAAAAATATTATAGGGGGATACTATAGGAAGTGTATTGTAAATAATTGTAAAAATGAGTGAGTTAAAAGGAGTATAGGGGATAAAGGATCAAGAGTATAAATGAAAATAATATCATAAATGGAAGTAAAGAAAAAAAATGGTATAAATATAATATGAGTAAAAATAAAATATCAAAAAAGAAAAATAGAATATAAATTAATTAGGAAGAAAATTTTAATTAGTTAAAATGTGAAGGTAAGGTTGAAAAGGAATAGTAAAAAAAGGGAAAGGAAAATAGTCAATTTAACTAATGGAATCTAAGTGGAATCAAAAACCCTGTTGGCGAACAAATATATTAAACGATGATGGCAGTTAATTACAATCTCGCTGCGATCATTTATTGGGCTGAGTTTAGACATAGTTATGAAATAAGCTTCTGATAAACAGAGATCACATTGCCCTTTACAACCTTTGTAAGGAGAGAATTTAGCTAAGATATCCCAGACTAAAGAGTATTCACTATTAAAGAGTTTTAGTGTATTTATATGTCCGGTTAAAGAAGTAGAAAATTTAAATTACTATTCTTAAATGAATGTCTGTGAGAATTAAAACGAGCCTTGAAAGGGCTAGCAGTAACCCCAATGTATGTTCTTATGTCATTATCGATTTTAACAGTGCATCTATATACTACATTGTTAGTAAGGCATTGACCATTCAGAGGGCAGTTGTTAGGATTTCTACAATTATAGTTACGGTTAGAAGCGGTAGAGATTGTATGTAAAGGGATAGAATTAGTGGGCATATCATTTGACTGTGAGGTGATAGGAGAATTACAAGAAAAACTATTAATTTACCTCTACCACTTAACCATTTATATACGAATAATTCTAAGTGGTAGAGGTAAATTAACAGAAAGGGAGGCACTATGTTTTTTTAGTTTCTTATGGTTACTGAAAGCAATATCATTGGCCAAGTTAGGGGTAGTAGAGAAAGAAATCTTATCGTTATTAAGTCGATTAATATAAGTTAAGATCTCATCGGGTTTATGATAAGGACGGTAGAGTCCTGTACCTAGATTTTATGGTTAGCCTCAATTGTGATAGAAAGACCAAAGCTTTTAAAAAATGTATGCAAATGTTTCTTAACAATCTCAATTCTACGTGGGTTAAAGTTATCTACAGTAAATAGAGCATCGTCTCTATATAAGTCTCCTTGCAGAGCGGGTAAATCCTCCTTTAGCTTGTGTAGGAGGTAAATTCCCACAAAGTCAGTAACTTGTGCAGAGTCACTTGACCCCATAGTGATGTGAAAGTTATCCGGTCTATTTGCCATAGCCAATAACAACCATTGAACTTTATTATAGTGCGTCTAGCAGTTAATATAATGTCTGTTTTTTCCTTGATAAATCAGTATTAGTACTTGCTAATATTAGGGCTTTATTAAGTAAAATAGGGGTTATGGAGACATAGTAGCTATCTATGTCAAATTGAATAAATCTAAGATGATTCTTATTCTTAATGCTAATGAACCAGTCACTAACCTGGTCAGTATTAAGCGAAAGTTTAAAGCAAATTCTGCCTTTCAATTTAGGTATTTTTACAATCAAGGATACACTTACTAATTCGACCTACATCACATGTAGAAGGGCTTATAAGTCTATCAGAGAGGTTTTCTAAAAAGTTGCATTTATGGTCTTTCAGAGAAAATCTAGGGGTCATTGGTTTATAGGGGTCAGTGTATTTATCAATATCTAAATCCTTCACAATGGCCTTAGCTTTATTATTAACTAGCTGCAGTACCCGGTAATATCTGGGAAAGGTGGGGTTATTCGCAGTTTCCAGAGTGTGCCTGAAAATGCTAACGACCCTGGGTGCCCATACTGGATTTTCAATAGCAACCTTTGCTAGGTGTGTTTATGGTAGATCAATTTTTTGTGTGGAACTATCAATAACTGTTTAAGTCATAAGTCTTTCTAAACCGGGGAAGTTTGAGCTCGAAGAGTATCGAACATATTCAACAAACTTATGTATAAGAATAGCAAACTTACGGCCTTAGCGATCAAGAAAAAACACAGAACAATTATTGAAGTCATCGCAATTATTGAAGAAATTATAACCGAGTGAACATATTCAGGTATTGTTCAAGCACCCTGTATATCACCGTTTGTAATGCCTTTCGAATGACTGAAGCAATTCAATAAAACCATCCCATTTTCCCCCTATAGTAGACATAACCCAAGAAAACACACCATAATAAGTTGGATAAACAATCAGAAGTGTTGGCCCTAAAGAGGGCCTTGTAACGTTCACTGTTGCAAAATGTCAATAACGGGAGAGAAGTTACATCTTCTTAATTCGTGCTAATCTTCCCATGATCCGACACCTCAAAATATCGACATTCGTCAACATATGATTTGGGTTTTATTTTTCTGACTAATCTCATAGTAAGCAAACTTCCAGGTAACTTTTTTTAGAACTTATCACCGGTTCCTGCAGTTGACCTTAATGTGACCTAAGCGTGTGCATGTGTTCAGAGTATATATCAGTGGATGTGATATATGTGTCATCATCATCATCATTTCATTTTACGTCCACTTTTCCCTGCTTGCAAGGGTGGGACGGGAACTGATTCTGGCTTGATTTCTACAGCTGGATGCCCTTCCTAACACCAACCTCATTTATCATGAGTGCTGGGTGTTTTTTTTTTTTTGCCGTGGCACCTCCGCGAATGATAGGGATCCCAGTCCCTATAATCTCATTTCTACAGCTGAGTAAACTGGAGCAACGTGAAATAAAGTGTCTTGCTCAAGGAAACAATACATCACCCGGTCTGAGAATTGAACTCACAACCTTTCGATTGCAAAGCCAATGCTCTAACCACTAAGCCATGTGCCTCCACTGTGTGTGTGTGTGTGTGTGTGTGTGTGTGTGTGTGTGTGTATATATATATATATATATATATATATATATATATATATATATATATATACAGAGACTTCTGTTCAGTTGCCAACCAAAATTAGATTGTCATCTGCTTTGTTTGAAATTTCTTTACGTATATTTCTAATAAGTTATTGCCTCGTTTTGGAGGATTGGGTTGTGGGAGGAGGAAGGGGAGTAGTGGGAGGGAGGGTTTAACATACAGCAGTAGTATCTCTTCTTCCCCCTCTATCACTGAAGCGTCTTCTCTTTCCTTCTCCATTGTAAAGATGTCCCCAGGGGTTCCATTATTGATTTTTATTGAAATACAATTAGCCAATCCTGTTTCTGAATATTAGCTTAAATGTGTGTAAAGGTTCATCAGGATCAGAACACTGGTGTAGGCACCAACTGGTTATACACAGATACACAGACAGACAGGAATTGCAATTTACATAGTAGATTTCATTGAGGGTGGATAAGGTAGTTTTTTTTTGTAATTCTTGTTAAGTTCTTTAAGGATTAAAGAGTTGTAAGTTGAATTTTTCTATTTATTTTATCTTTTTGGCTCCGATGAGGAGACCATATCAAACTTTTCTTTTTAATATCACTTACTATTATCATTTATAATCGATAATTATCATGGTTCCCGAAACAATTGTCAGTCATTGAATATATTTGTTCAAGAATTTGGTATTGTTTTCTCTAACATTTCATTCATACATATATATATATATATATATATATATATATATATATATATATATATATATATATATATATATATATATATATATATATATATATATATATACATATATATAGGAATATATACATACAAACATACATACTGATTAATGTTCAGAGCCATCCTCAGCATTCTATGTAGCACCCATCCACCATCTGAGTGAGTTTCTTGGTCTGTGTTCAAGTCTGAGACCTGTACAGCAACACAGACTCCACTACAGCAATAAAGAGGCGGATCTTCAGGTCTTTACGAAGGTCCGACTTCCACACTGATCTCAAGCTGGACACACTGGAAAAGGAAGACCGAGGTTAACATATGTTGATGCCCTAAGGACAGACACTGGTCTGTTGGAGTCGCAGAACATGGCAGTGATAATGAGGGACAGAGACCGCTGGAGAGAACTCGTCCATGGATCTCGGGAATTTTACCCACCCTAGATAGATAGATAGATACATACATAATACATACATACACACATACACACATATATACATACATACATACATACATTCATACAGGCATGCAGGCATACATACACACAGACATATGCACACACACACACACACACACACGCACACATATATGTATTTACGGTGCTAATCCTGGAAAGACCACTAATCAAGGTTATACTCAATGTATAATGAGATGCAGAGTTGGTATATTTAGGAAGGAAATATTCAAACACGAGCTCCTACAGTTTTTGCAGAAACCGTAGGAGCTCAGAATAAAATATTTTTCTCCTATACACACACACACACACACACATATATGCATGTAGGAATAAGAGGGATCAGATGCTGTTTACCTGAGAGAAGATTACGATGGTATGGTCACGTGATGCGCATGAAAGACGACAGTTGTATAAAAAAGTGCAGGGCGATCGAAATTGATGGAAGTTACGGAGTAGGTAGACCCAGAAAAACCTGGGACGACATGATAAATTCCAACCTTGCACACTTGCATCTCTCTGAGACAATGTCACTGGATCAAGATCTTTGGCGCTACGCAGTAAAACAGAAGACCTGCCTTCCCTACGTGCAAAGTTAACCTATAGTCAGTAGGCCCCTCCAAACCAAATATACACCCCCAACCCACTACCCCTACTCTATCCTCCCACTCCCACCAACACCTCCCTTTCTCTATAAAGTTATGTTCGAACCACAACATCCAGTTCAAACTAATGAGGTTGTGTAGGTGTCACGACAAAAAAACCACACAGTCCATGCTGTAATGTGGTCATGTAGGTAACACGGTAAAATTATGCTAATAGTAGTAAAATGATTAAACATAAAGATACTGAAGATATTAATAATAGTAAAAATAATAATAATGATGAAAACAATAACAGTAATTGTTTCTACTTTTGGCACAAGGCCAGCAATTACCCCAGTACATTACTGGTGCTTTATTTTATCGACCCCGTAAGGGTGAAAGGCAAAGTTAACCTCGGTGGGATTTGAACTGAAATCGTAAAGGGCCGTAACTCTATGCTGCAAAGCATGGCATCCAACCCTCTACTGATTCTGCAAATCCATAGGGTCAAGGCAAACAACTTTGTGGGAGAGGAAAGCTGATTAAATCGATCTCAGTGTGCTACTAGTACTTTGTTTCATTGACCTTGTACAGTTTAAAGGTCAAGCCAATCCTGGCGGGATTTGAACTCAGAATGTAAAGGGCCGTAACTCTATATCACAAAGCATGTTTGATGCTTCACTGACACTGTTAATCCACCGTAATAATAATTGTTTCCACTTTTGACACAAGGCCAGTAATTACCCAGTGCATTACTGGTACTTTATTTTATTGACCCCCGTAAGGATGAAAGGCAAAGTTAACCTCGATTTGATTTGAACTCAGACCGCAAAGGGACGTAACTCATTGCTGCAAAGCATGGCGTCTGACCCTTTACCGATACAGCCAATCCCCCGCCATAATAATAATAATATCAAAAATGGTAATAATACTAGCAATTATAATAATAAATAATTGTTTCTACTTTAGGCACAAGGCCAGCAATTACCCAGTGCATTACTGGTACTTTATTTTATCGACCCCGTAAGGATGAAAGGCAAAGTCAACCTCGAATAAATAATAATAGGCTAATACTAATAAGCAAGGTAAATATTTTTGGAGTAAAGACTAAGGTTGGACTAATCGTTGAAATCATAAGTATGTGCTGACTGGTGCGGGTGTATGCATTAATGAAAACATAAAGTATGAAAATTATACACACATATACATACCACCATGTATGTACATACACATACATCATCATCATCAGCAGCATTTTACGTGCTTTTCCCTGCTTGCAAGGGTGGGACGGGTCCTATTCAACACAGCATCTCTCCATTCGTCACGGTCCTTCGTCATCTCCTCTGTGAGCTTCAGTGATCTGAGGTCAGCTCTCACCACCTCCACCCGTGATTGTCGTGGTCTTCCTCTACTGTGTCTTCCTTTTACTGAGATTTCTTGGCACTTCTTTACCCAGCGGTCATCCTCCATGTGCATCACATGTCCATACCAACACAGTCTTCTCTCTCGCACACTACAGTTTATCCCTCTTATACACAGTTTCACTCTCAACTCATCTATGCTTGGTCGTTCACACACATTGACATTGCACATCCACCTATGCTTGCTTCATTTCCCTCCTGCTGTTGCATATCCTCAGCAGTTGCTGCCCATGTTTCACTACAATGCAGCATTGCGCATCTTACACAGGCATCATATAACTGGCCTTTCATTCATAAGGAGAAACCCTTCTTTGTACATGTGTATATGTGTACATGTGTACATGTGTATATGTGTATATATATACATGCATATATATATACACATATACACATGTACACACATAAATACATATACATTTATATATACACCTATATTTTCATATATATATACATATACACATACACACACACATGCATATATATATAAATTGAGTATAAAGTTTGATTGTTCTTAGCTACTACATCATGACATATATTGTCTGCATAGTGTCCATACTATCTGTTAAGATATAATGTTAGACTGTAATATAAAAATGTTTTATACAGTTTATCTTTATAGCCTCAGATTTTTTTGTTTAAAATACATTTGTTGATGTAAAGGATTTCCAGGGCTTCTGTGGCACAAAGATCACAAGGTCTTTTATTTCCATTATAAGATCTACTCCCAGTGTAATCTATACAGGATGTTATTGTCTTTTAAACTCCAGATTTAGGTCGAAAGTGAAGTCACATTTCTTCTTGAAGGGTTTTGAAATGAATGAGAGTGCATGTATAAATGCTGCTTAAATCTATTGGCAGTTAACCTATGTAAGACTTACTAGTCATGGTTGTATCAACCTTACATTTATAAACTATATTGTTTGATAGTCATTTCCTGGCTAGAGGGAAGTGTTCCTTAGTGATACAATTGCAGCTAGAACTAAGTTCAGGATTGTTTGTATTATTACACCTATGTAATTTAGCTAGGTTCAATGCAGCAATATTGTGTGCGAGGTTGAGAGTTGTGGAATAGGATATTTTAACTGTGTTTCTATTAAAATTCTTGTGATATTTATGTGCTAGGAGGAAATGCTTTCTAATTAAAGTAAGGAAAGTTTTAGCTACTGGTGTGGCCACTTCCATATTATAATGCGCCAGGATCTAGTTTTCTTAGTTTTATGCTATTTTATCTAGAAATATTCTCCAAGCTAGAGCTTCATTGTAACATGAAGAATGATCAGTGAAAATATGCTTATTAGCTGATAAACAAGAAAGTCTCAATGAAATGTTTTTGACCAGATTTTTAGTTATGCTGACTGGATGGTTAGAATGCTTACTAATGTAATTTAACATATTTGGCTTTTTATACGGGTAGTACAGGCCATTCGACATATTGAGTGTCACATCAAGGAAATTCAGTACAGATAGGTTGGCGTCAACTTGAATGGAAAAGTTGAAAACTTTAAAGAAAGCAATAAGCTCCTTTCTAAACCTATCGATAACTTGGAGTCTGCACTTATTCATAATCAAAAAGCCATTATCATGGTACAGACCCTACCTACATTGAGGAATTCACCCTTGATAGAAAAAAGTAAAAATAGACCAATAAGGTCTGTGACCTCTGCCAAATCACTGGAAACCATGCACACATCGAAGGGGGTAATATTTGATTTCTTAAGCTAAAATAGAGTTGTCAATATTTGTCACAGACTTACAAGCATTCAAGATGACATCAATTTCAAAATCCTTTATCTCTATGAGCGTTTTGGCGCAATTAATATCCCTAAGAAGGAGTGGTGAGGTGATAGAAGAATAATAGTTGTTGATGTCGAAATGGATAAAGCCACTCTGTTCCTTGTTATGTATGCCCCTAAACCAATTAATCACAATGAAAAAATTATTCCACAAGGCTAAAGGGGCTATATCTCTAATTTCTATCTAATTCTATCTAAAATTCTTTTACTAAGTCTACCTCAAGCAGACTTAGTGGGGTTAATAAGCTGAATAGATAGGTTGTTATCAAGATTGAGTTTATAAACCTTCAGAGTAAAATGAGGAGTAACAGGGTTCAAGGAATCAGTCTGGTCCTGGATATTTAGTTCTGAAGTGATATTTAAACCAGTGCTGTTGATATCGTTAATTACACTCTGGCCATTTATTGTAAGTTTTAAATCCAAACCTTTCCTGGGTGGTTGAAATAGAAGACATGCCAACGCATCCTTTTTAGGAAAGAACCAGTTTTTTGGATGTGCATTTTCAAGTATGTCTTCCTGTTTGGTACCAGAATATTTTTTGTAGAAATATTTAAGTTTTGTTTCTATATAGTAGTTTTAAGTCTGAAGAAGGCTCTACTGAAGGAGCCAGATAGTAGTAATAATGATAAATACAAAAACCAAAATCCAGAGAGGACTTGATAAGGGTTGTATATATATATATATAAATATATATAAACCCGTAGAGAAAATATTTATCATTAGCACAGATTAAAAGTTTAAGCAACTAATTTCTGCTTTCTTTCAAAGTGGGATCTTCTGAAACTGAAAAATATCAATCTGTGGATTCAGAAGTAAATATTTCAAAAACATTCAAAATAAGTTCATACATACATACTATTCTGTCTCAATTTCCTTCCAAGTTATACAGTGTATGTACAGAATTTCAAATGATTCTACCTAGATAACTATACCAGGTAACAATGGAATAATCCCTATCTACATTCCTTGTACAAACGCATACTAGTAGGGAAAGATGCCAACATCTGAGCAGTCAGTGGATTGGCAGTATCGGTAGAGGGTCGGACGCCATGCTTTGCAGCAAAGAGTTACGGCCCTTTATAGTCTGAGTTCAAATCCCGCCGAGGTTAACTTTGCCTTTCATCCTTACAGGGTCGATAAAATAAAGTACCAGTAATACACTGGAATAATTGCTGGCCTTGTGCCAAAAGTAAAAACAATTATTGCTATAACAGCTACATTTTCCTCAAATCCCAACACTCTACTCTCTTAACCCTTTTGTTGCCACATTTCTCAGGAAAGATACTGTATATGATTTTCAAATAATTTTGAAAATAAAAATTTGAAAAAATTTAGTAATATAACAAAGAAGTATAATGAAAGGTTTTTAAAAAGCTATAAATGCATTAAAATAGTTTAGTATCTTAGAACCAGGAGCAGTGTCAGGCTGTTTGGTATTAAAAGGAAGAACACATTTGACATTGGAATTTTGGTATAAGCACCCTGTAACTTTTTAAAATCTTTATAGGCTTTTTTCCCTGTAAATTTCTTCTGATTTCTGTGTATCAAATATTAGAGATTATTATTCTGCAAAAACACACAATTACTGGCTCACATAGATTACATTCACTCATTAAAAAAAAAAGGCATTTATCTACAGTATTTAACCATTTGGCAGCTAGTGAGCACATCAAGTTAAAAACCTTTCATATGGTGTAATAACCAGTTTAGTATGTTATGTATAAGTCAACTGACTAAAATGTTTACATTTCCAATATAGTGAGAAATGGGTGTAGGATTTTTGTATTTCATTTTATGCATGACTAATCACAGATGGTCAGTTCCCTCTGAATATAAATAGAACTCTGCTGCATAGTATATTGAGACTAATAAACCTGCAAAACAATTTTAAAGTATTCCATCACTGCTAGCTTTACAATAATATAAAAGTCAAATATTTTCTATGAATAAAATAAGAGTTAAATATATTTATGTGATATGAAAATTTACAGAATCAGATTTTTTCCTGTTATTTATTGATAAAAACAACAAGCATTTTTCAAATATATGTCTTTATTTCTTTTAGTTTTTATATAATTGCTTATTGATATATTTTGCTACTGAAAATAGCAACTACATCATGTTTGCTGGTGATTGCCATAAGCCATATGGCTGTAGCGAGTTCCCGCAGTATTTTGCTTTTATGTAGAAATAAATAGGGTTGTTGTTTAGACCTAGGTCAGCCCTGATTCAGCAGACATATCATCAAAAGTATTTCAGCCATTCCATTCATTATCTTTTACAAGCATCTAGAACTGCAATGTCAATGTGTACTTTCTTTTTAAGACAGTGGAATGTAATAGGAGGGAGATTTAACTGTTGTTTCTAGCAGGTTGAGTGGCCACATAGAGGCTCCCCTTACATTGGTGGAACTCTTTCTTCAAATAACCACAACAGAATCTGAAACTAGCATACTAATTCAAACAAGTAAAATAATCACAAATTAAACAGTGCTCCCAAGTACTGGGATTAATTTCATTGATTTTCCCTTTCCCTTAAATGTTCTGCCTTGTGCCTAGATTAGAAGCCATTATTTATCTTAGTATAAGATAAGGGCGGTGGATTGGCAGTATCGGTAGAGGGTCGGACGCCATGCTTTCCAGCATAGTTACGTCCCTTTACGATCTGAGTTCAAATCCCGCCGAGGTTGACTTTGCCTTTCATCCTTACGGGGTCGATAAAATAAAGTACCAGTAATGCACTGGGTAATTGCTGGCCTTGTGTCTAAAGTAGAAACAATTATTTATCTTAGTATTATACATGCCCAGTGTGTTTAAATTCCACAAAACTATTTAAATAAGTAAGTTAATGATATTTTTGGTCTCTAATATATGTGTGCCTCATCATCATCATCATCATCATCATCATCATCATCACAGTTTTACGTCCCTTTTTCCACACTAGCATGGGTTAGATGAGTTGTCCTGTTGTGGGCAATGCTAGGTCAGGTGACCATGTCTGGCTCATACAGAACTAATTTTGGCTTGTTTCTACAGCTAGATGCCTTTCCTAACGTCAACTTTACAGTGAGTACTGGGTGCTTTTTATCATGACACCTACATGACCACTTTACAGTGTGGGCTGGGCATCTTTTGCTGTGTCACCGGCATGACGACTTTGCAGTGTGGGATGGAGCTTCACTGGATGAATACTTCAGCCTGTCCTCATGGGAAATGTATGGAAGGGTGGGAGGGGTGGCGCATACTGTATATATGCTTCAGCTTTGGCCTATGCCTGTGGGAAGTTAGGTCTTCTCTATTACTGCTTAATGCCAGAGATCTTGATCCTTTGAGAGGTGCAATTGGGCAAAGTCAGCTTTTATCATCTCATCCCAAGTCTTCCTGGGTCTCCCCACTCCAAGTCTTCTATTGACTTTGAGTGCTCTGCACCTTTTTATGCAGCTGTCATCCTTCATATGCATCACATGTCCATACCAACATAATCTCCTCTCTTGCACACAGCATTTGATCCTCTTATGCCTAGTTTCTCTCTCAGTTCGTTTATGCTTTACTGTTCACATATTACTATTACACATCCATTGGAGCTTGCAAACTTCATTTCTTTCCAATCTACACAAGTCTTCTGCTCACAGCACCCACGTCTCACTACCATGCAACATTGCTGTTCGTATGCATGCATCATACAGTGTGCCTTTCATTTTGAGGGAAAAGCTTTTTGTAAGCTAGCAGTGGTAGTAGCTCTCTGAACTTCTTCCATCCTGTTCTTTCTCTGTATACTCTACTTTCAGAACACCCACCTGTGTGTATATATATATATATATATATATATATATATATATATATATATATAAAAATATAAATCATTAAATATATACGTATATATATACTTCTTCCTGTCCTTATCCTAGATACTATGGCCTCGAAGCATCCTTCTCCCTTGCTAATTTGATCACCTAGATATCGGAACCACCTCTATAAATCCTACCTGCATTTGAAAAATGTGCCTATCACTGACACTTCTACTAACAATTTTCCCTGAAAATTTACTACATACAAAGTTTTCCTTTCCTGTTAGTTTGTCTGCTATCCCACTGCACCTCTTGTGTACCCAAGATTTGCATTGTGTACATTCTATAGAGTTTATGTCAACTCCTTTCCTACATATCGAGCATGGCCATTTCCCTGATGGAATCAGAGTCTTGTCCTCTTCCTTACTTATCAACACTTTAGTCTTTGCTAGGTTCACTCTCAGTCCTCTTGATTCCAACAGCTGTTTCCATAATCGGAATTTATCCTCTAGTTCCTCTACTGATTCTGCAATAAGAACCAGATCGTCAGGAAAGAGAAGTTGCCATGGGCATCCAGTCTTAAACTCCTCTGTTATGGCTTGGAGGACTATAATGAACAAGAGCGGGCTGAGGACCGAACCCTGATGTACTCCTACTTGTATCTGGAATTCAACAACCAACAACTTAACCAACAACTTAATTTATAAAATAATTTCTTTTAAGAAAAATAATTTTTTTTCTTATCCAGAAAAAAATTCTTTTGGGATTTTGTGAAGAAAATAAATTTGTTGAAAGCACAAGTGAAGCCATTTTTTTCTTCCCTGCTGTCTTGATATACCTAACTGTACCAAGGATTACACACATTTTCCAATATATATATATATATATATATATATATATATATATATATATATATATAAATATATATATATATTGTTATACTTGGGGAGGGTCATATTTGTGTAATATTGCCAGAATTAATGACAGAACACACTCACTGTTTGGTTGGTTTTCGCTTCTGTGTCTTTTATATCGGTAATCTAATTTATTCGGTCCTCAATGTTGCCATTGACTGACCAACGGTAAAAAATAATACAGATACAATATAGACACAAACACATATATATAGTTTATCAAAGTTCTTTCGTTGCACATCTGCCAGACAACAACACGACGGTAACATAGACAACATAGAAATTAGAATAATATCTAAACATAGAAATGACCCAGCAGATAGGCAAATCAGAGAGGCCAGTGAAATAGAACTTAGAAGGCCAAGGCTAAACAGAAAGAATGAATGGAATAACAACAACACCCAAACAAACAACACTGACCTAAGAGAAGTATAAATAAATAAATAGATAAATAAATAAATACATACACAAGCTCAATAACAACAAACACATATAAACACACACTAGTAAAGATAGAATACATTAACCAATACACAGTCACCCAATCACGAACACACATCAAACAAAACACTATACACACACGTAAACGCATGCGCAAAGAAGACAAAATAAAATAAACAAATAAATAAATATATAAACAGACTAAATTAAGATGGCGTAGAAACTAGAATGCAACGGGAGGAAACAATAGCACCACTGACGATGTTGCAGATGTGCAACGAAAGAAGTTTGATAAACTATATATATGTGTTTGTGTCTATATTGTATCTGTATTATTTTTGACCGTTGGTCAGTCAATGGCAACATTGAGGACCGAATAAATTAGATTACCGATATAAAAGACACAGAAGCGAAAAGCGAAAACCAACCAAACAGTGAGTGTGTTCTGTTATTAATTCTGGCAATATTACACAAATATGACCCTCCCCAAGTATGACAATATTTGTTTCGACACACGATTTCATATCAAAAACCTCGCAAAACTAATTCATATATATATATATATATATATATATATATATATATATATATATATATATATATATATATATATACATATATATATATATACGAGGGCAATCCCAAAAGTAAGGTCTCCTTCCGATATTGCAACTTTTCCATTAAAATCCTGTGAATGGTGCTTCGGGAAACCTCAGGAACCAAAATGCAGAGAGCATCCAGAGTGATCCGCCGATCTTTACGCCTGTTTTCCTCGGAAGGAGACCTTACTTTTGGGATTGCCCTCGTATATAATAACTGCGCGAAATTTGCACTTGGCAGTAGTGTTCAACGGGAGCTCCATTCTCAACGGCTGCCAAGCCAAGATTGAGCATCCCAGTGAAGCGTGCACATGCTTGTTTGGGAGTGAAGGAAGCACCAATCACAACAGTGTTGCCAACAGCCGTACAAACAGTTTCTCTGCGTCCCCATCGCTTTAGAGACGTTACTTTTGGGATTACCCTCGTATAAAGAAAAACGATGAAGTTTTGTTTACAAGTATCTAGTTTTTTTATTGTGTATCGACCTGTTACGAGCATTTCGCATAGGATTGGTTCAGGGTCACCCTAGAAGTTATGGACCCAACTGCTATCGATCTACTCTTCCAGATCAATGATGGAGTCGGGTTCATAACTTCTAGGGGTGACCCTGAACCAATCCTCTGTGAAACACATGTAACACAATAAAAAACTAAATGCTTGTAAATGAAACTTTATCATTTTTCTTAATATTTACACCCTGCCTGTGCACCGAGTGCTTATTTTGGTACCACCACCAGTAATTCACTGAATCACATACACTACACACACACACATATATATATAGTGTATATATAGGTGGGGGAAGAGGTATAAGGAAGTATCATATAAAAGGAGGTTTATGAAACAAAATTACATCTTATTGTGTAAGATAATAAAGTTGAGACAGCTGCTATATTTCATGTGATGTATCTCTGATGTGTGACCCCTCCCTCCACATATGTAGAATCATTATGTGACAGTCATTGTTTTTTAAATATAGGGGCATTTGGCTGCTGTAATTAAAATGATAAACAGGTTTTTTCCTTTTTTCCTTTTATTATATTTGTTTTTTCTCTTCCTTTTATTTAATTTGTAAGCCAGAATGCAAAAAAGTGTAATATTAATGTTGTTTTATTTTATTTCCTAAAACAATCTGATTGCTTGAGGGATGATTCAGAAATATGCACCTCACCCATAAAGTAATCAGTTGGACAGATAATTAAGCTAAAGAGCAAAAAAAGCAAAAAACAACAAAAAACAACAACAAAAAACACAAAAACAAAACAGTACTAATTTTAATCTTCTTTAAATAAATTCCTTTTGTAGCTCTAATAGCTTGTTTCCTCTATTTTATCTCTGAGCTTTGACCGTTTAACTCTTAACATCCTGTTAATTCAAGTGTTTATAGTATCTTTACCAGTGGACAGATTGTAGATACTTGCAGTATTAGAATAAATACATTAATTTTAAATGTGATGCAGCCATAGTGCTGCTTTTTTTTTACTTCTCAAAAATATCTTGCTAATGTGTTTTTATATGGAACATTATATTAAGAGTTTTACTTCTCAAGAATGCCTTGCTAATGTGCTTTCATATGGTACAGTATATTAAGAATTTCATGATTGTGAAAAATTGCTAAAGATGTAGAGAAAAAACTGAATTGATAATTTTTATGTACTGTATTATATAATTTGTTAAAAATTAGTGAAATACTTGTTTGTTTTATAACCGCCCATAAGGAAATGTTCAATTTGTTAAATAGATCATAAGAAGGGGTTGCATTGGAAATGTGAAAAACATAGGCCAATACAGCTTGACACCTGTGTCATTGCAAGTAGACTGGAGTAATGTGAAATAAAGTGTCTTGCTCTAGGTCACAGTATGACATCCAGTCTAGGAATGAAACTCATGACATTACTATCAAGAGGCCAGCACCCCAACTACTAAGCTAAAGAGTTACAAAATGTATAGAGAACATTTTTAGTTCCTGAAATCAATAGAACGGTGTCAATCCTAGCTAGAAGTAATTTCAGAATCCCTGGAAAGGAAGGGGAATGGTATGTCTAAGTGGGACTTTTTAAGAGGAAGGCCAAGTGGAAAGTTGTGAGATGTTATGATAAGTTAAAAACCTCCATTGACACAGAAGCTCACTTATTGTTATAAGATAACAAAAGTTATGGTGTGTTTGTGTGTGGGAATGTGTGTTATTTAAATAGATAGATTAGATAGATTAGAGATAGATAAATGGATAGATAGATAGATAGATAGATAGATAGATTAGATAGATTAGAGATAGATATATTTCTTTATTAGCCACAAGGGCGCACAAAAAAAGGGGACAAAACAAAGACATGCCGGGGATTTTAAATACAATCGTATAAAAATATAAAACAAACAATTATAACAATCGAAATCCCCAATAGGGGTGAGGCGCCACAAATGGGTTGTTTAATACCCCGTCGATAGAACAACCCTCAACTTCAGGAGCGTGTTGTGCAAGTGCTCCTTTCTTCCTTTTGCTCTCTTCTTCAACCTACAGGTTTATATACAGAGAAGGCCCAATCACTTGGGCCATTTTTGCCACATTCACCCACCTTTCAGTAAATTTACTGGGGTGCAGTGCCTCTCTCTCCACTCTGATTCTCCTTCTAAAGTGGTATCTAAAGAAGGGAATAAGTTGTTGTCCGGAGAGAAAGGCATCTGTCCTCAGTCCACTATAGAGAGGAAAACCGCCTCTCTTTCGTTTTTGAAAGAAGTTGGCGGCTTGATCCTTACTATGGACTCGGCAGTCAACTGGATTTGTCCCATATGCGACAGCAGTTGTTCCGCGTAGTTCCACAGGTTGGTTACGCCCGGGCAGTGTACTATTGCGTGCAGGATGGGTTCAATGTCCAGCGGGCATCTTGGACACGTCCTCTTGGAAGGATCCCTGCCGAGGCGTCCGTGCCTGTAGATTTTGTCACAAACTGGTAGAACTCCTCGGTAGCACTGGAAGTTGTCCATAGGTCCCGGGCGGAAAGTCCTACCAAGCAGACTGGTGAGTACATTGTCTTCGACGCCTAGAGTCTCTCTGAGCACGTCGTTGCCCTTGTGATGTTCTAACCCTTTATAGAATGTCGAAGTGGAGTCTGTGCCCGCTTGACAAAGGACTGTGAGCACCTGAGTGCATTCAATGTGCCAGGCACCCATCTTCTTTGTCTCTCTTCGCAACTCCGTCAGCGAGACAAGTTGCGGGAAGGCCTATCCCACAAACGGTGGACACACCGGTTGGGGGTCGGTGAGGAATACCTGTAGATGCCGTAGCCTCAGCGCATGCTTGCGCATCATCAGCTACGGCATTCCCAGCTCTCCACTGAAAGGGTGCTGACAGCAGACAGATCTCCTCACCAGTGGAGCCTGCTTCTTCCAAAGGAACTGGAAGAGCATGCGTTCGATCTTGGTGAGGTGGTCTCGGGGACACGGCACGACGGTCAAGCGGTAGTAGATGACGGACGCTATGAAAGTATTCGCCACCTCCATTCGACCTTTCAAGGATAGTTTGCACTCTGCCCACTTCTGGGTGAGCGCAAATACCGTGGCCATGACCTCGTTCCAGTTTTTCTCCACCTGGAGGTCCGGACTGAACCAGACCCCAACCAATTTCACTGGTCCGTCCATCCAGCATCTGACGACGCTGTCGGACGGCATCGGTTTGCCTCTCCACGTTCCGAGCAGCAAACCGACAGACTTGTCCTGAGTTCAGTTTTGCTCCTGTGAGCCTTTCATATTCCTGCAGTTGCCGATCACCACGATTTCCGAGGTTTCCGACACCATTACTGTTACGTCGTCGGCATAATCTGACGCCGCTTTCCACAGTCCCGGTTCCAACAGGATGCCCTGCAGCAGCTCCAACTTCCGCAGTAGTGGCTCTAGAGTCTAGAGAGGCTCTAGAGAGGGCATCCTTGTCGGATGGAACGCATGATTGCGAACGGCTCCGATAGGTAGCCGTTCACCTTGACCATCGAGCAGATGTTGGTGTGCATTGCGGTGATCCAGCCTCTGAAGACGGGTCCGAAACTGGCTGCCTTGAGAACCGCTTCCAAGTATCGATGGTCGACCCTATCGAACGCCTTAGACTGATCTAAATTGATCAGAGCCCCACCAAAGCCAGGTTTACACCCCACCCTCTGTATGATGTATAGCATGAGGTGGAGGTTGTCGTGTATGGATCTGGTCGGGATTGCACATGTTTGCGCTTTCCCTACCAGGTTCTCGACGACAAGCGCCAACCTCGTTGCTAGCACCTTGTCCAAAATCTTTAATTCTGTGTTGAGCAGAGTTATGGGCCTAAAGTTGCTTAGTTCGTCCCCTTTGTTCTCGTCTTTCCTGATCAGCGTTACTACGCCGCCCTTGCCTGCAGAACTGGGAATTCTCCCGTTCTGCTGCCAGTTGCAGTAGACGGCCTCAAGGATGCCAGAGAACAAGTCCAGCATGCCTATGTAAAACTCATAGGGTAGACCATCTAGACCGGGTGATTTGCATTTCCCGCAGCAGCCCAGAGTGTCCCGTATCTCAGTGGCTGTGATCGGACTTTCGCAGAACTCGGCGTCCAAGCTCGAGAGACGTGGCAATCCGTCGAGGTATGAACCAAAGTCCATTACCACGTTTGACGCACTGCCACTCTGCTCGAACAATTGCGCAAAGTGCCGCTGAAAGGCCGCGCACATCCGCTTGGGGTTAAGTAGCACGTGCCTGTTTTGGTCTTTCAAAGACCAAATTGTGGACTTGTTGCCACTTTTCGCCTCTGCCACTCGGGGCCCAGCTAACAGCTTTCACTCCCTCATTTCCTAGAGCACGTGATTTACTTCTGACCACGCAGCCTTTGTGTTTCGCGTCGAAGAACTGGTCCAGTGCCGTTCTCGTTGTGCTAGTACTCTAGCTACATTGCCACTCCTAAGCGCCTCCTCTACCTTGGCTACTAGTTTCGTTTCTGTTTTGTTCCTCTCTAAGATAGATAGATGGATAGATATGTTTCTTTATTAGCCACAGGGGGATAGATAGATAGATAGATAGATAGATAGATTGATTGATTGACATAAACACATACACACATGTGTGAGTGTGTTTTTCATGTATGGGAGAAATAGATTAGTAAGTATTATAGAATAGGAGTGCAGTTAACATATGGTTCTTATACAAAATTTTAACTTAAATTGGAACTCTTTAAAATGGATGGTTTCATAGGATCTGAAGTGGTTTTAGCCAGGATGGTGTTATAATGAAATTGTACAATAACCAATTTGTTGTTTTCAAAATGATGGCTATTTTCTTATTTCATGCATTGGCATATAAATATTCCTCATTTTCATTGCAAATTACTAGGAACGGTGAGCAGAAATGGGATTCCTTAGTCACATTAGTGGCAACCTTTAAAGTGGTCAACAGTTTCATCCTTGTGATGAAGATAGATGAGCTGCAACTCAGTAGCCAGCTTTCAAGTAATGGGAATTGAAAATAAGAGGTGCAGATTTGATTCCCACACATGTTGATGCCCATTTTTTTCCACTATGGGGGTTTATATTCCCTAATATTAGACTATTTTCTGTAGTCAAATTATGCTGAAAGCTAATTCTATTTTCAAAATTATCAATTGCCACTGTATACTAATTAACATGTGCTTTATATATAGATACATAGTATATATATTTTACAAAAGGATATTAAAATATGTAGTTTATCAGCTTATTGCTCTGGAAGCAAATTACACCAGAGATGATGTAACATTCCATTTTTTTAAGAGTGTACAAAATATAATATCTAATTGCAAAGTGAGTTAAGTGGTTTATCAAGTGAACTGAGTTTGTGAGTCAGCTCTAAGTGTTTAGTTTTGGTTTTCATGAATATACTACAACTAAGAAGCAATATGTATCACAGTAAGCCCCTTAAGTAATCAACAACTACAATAATGAGAATCTCTATGTGGTATCTCAAACTACTGGAAATAATAGCCAAATTTCCTTCAAACCCCTACCTTTAAAACAAAGGAAGAACACATTGGAAAAGGTAAATTTTAGATAGAAGGTCCCGAATGGAATGCTTTTGCTTTTAGGTTAGCAGATAAACAACAAAATCAACAGCAATTTCAAAACCTGGTGTAAATATATATATTCAGAGTATATTATCAATGCACTTCTATATTATTTCTATAATTTTTTCTGTCCTGTTTATTATATTCACAGAAAACCATTAATTAAACATAACATTTACAAAACCAAGGGCATGAAACTAAATTCAACAAGATATTTAGTGCAGTGATCTGCTTTTTTCATTGTCATTATTTAGTTCTATGACAGCCTTAATTGAGCAAACTTATCATCAAAAGCATTCCAACTATGGCTATCCCATCTTTTTTTGTATATCAATAATTACATTATCCAATGTGTCTTTCCTTTTTTAAAAGGGTTGTGTGATCTGAAGACTGAGTGACCAAGCAGACACTCTCTCCTGTCAGTTCTTGATATCTTGGTCATCTCCACAGCCACCAGTTGAGTATTTAGAATCAAGAATGATTTTGTAAAAACATGTGTCATCATCAGTGTTCATTGCTTAACATCTGCTTTCTTTGCTAGCAAAGGTTGGACAGGGCTACACAGACCGAATCAGTATTGAAGCTGGGTTTACTGGCCTCCTAGACAGGCCAGTGGCTTGCACCTTGCTTACGTATGGTCTCACATTCTACCAAGTGTACAGGAAAGGTTAGCATGTTTTTAACAAATGATATAAACTCAGAATAAAATAACATTTAGAAAATAAAGGAGTAATAATATCTGTGGAAATGGTGTCTGATTATATTAATTCTTAACATCCTGTGATGATTTAAGAGAAAATCTCTAAAAAATAACAGTTTTGTTAATTCAAATGTTTATAATATCTTTACTAGTGGTCTGATTGTCATGAAGATCTGTAATATTAGAGTAAAGACTTTATTTTTAATGGGATGCACTCATAGTGTTGTTTTATACATTTCAACAATGTCTTGCTAATGTGGCTTCATGTGGAACAGGACGTTAAGATTAAATTGACTACTTTATTATTCTGAGACACATTTCATAGATGGCAAATTTGTTGGGAAACTTTGTGTTCACATTTTCTCAACATCAGTGAAATGTATTGAGCTGAAGTATCAATTGAAACTGGCTTATAGGCTGTTGCTTCTTGCATATGAGACTGTTACTGTCTCAGGTTATTGTAGTTTGCCTGATCAAGATCAGAGATCAGTGATCAGTTTCCAGCGCCACCATGAGGTGGTCGACAACAACAAAAAGATGGCTGTTGTTTGATGGCAATTGCTTCTTGTTCCACAGCATCTCTGCATTATACTGTAGTCTTATCAACAACTTACCAGGTTCATCAGTAATTTTGTAGTTGCATCAGTAACTGTGTATTATTAGAACAGCAAATTTAAAGTTGCTTCAGAAGCCAAAACATAATTGGATTTTTTTATGAGATATATCTATCCTAAGTGTCTTATGCTACTAACCAACACAAAGAAAAGAATTAAAGATGAAAACATCTTAATTCTCACTTAATCCATATGTAGATATATTTCATCAACAACAGAACTAATAAATTTAGTGGTAAACTACATTATCCATTGAAATATATGCTCATGTATATCTGTATATGCTAATGAATGTCTGTATATGCTCATGTATGTCTATATATATATTTTAATGGAGTGTAGCTGTACATGTAGATACATATATGGATACATATGTATGTATTGTAAGAAGCAAAGGGACCTACCTTAGCATTGTAGTGGCTAGCACCACCTTTGCCCGGGGAACAAAACTAATTGGAGTTACTTCCCCGTGGCCCGAGTATAAGGGAGTGATCTGGCTCCTCTCTCTCTTTTGCAGCTTGACCTTGCTAAGGTAAACACCCATTCTTCTTTTGCTCTGAAAGCACGAACAATATGTAATGACAAAACATTACTACGGGCCTGGCCAACGCCTCAGCCAGTCAACCGTACCTTCTCTTGCAATCTTAATTGGTTTATTTCATTTCTTTTGGCATGCCAGCTTAATCCACCTCTTAAGCCTTTGTTAATAAATTATGTACAAACATGCTAAAGTCTTGGTGATATCTCTATTATACCTTATTGCTAAAGCATCTTCACTTGTGTCTGGACTGAATCTCCCTGCGTGATGCTCACCTATTTTGCATCTAGCCAGAGAACATAGCAAAGGTCAAACACTAATCCGTACCTGTCATCACAGGACGTCCACACTCTGCTGCTCCACGTGGACAAAAAGAGAGACCCAACCTGCACTTCTGATGTGACATCACGGGTCCTTCATTTCTGGCAAGACATCCCCTGCCCTTCCATCTCCCTATCCCCACATGTTCCCCTGATCTCATTTCACTCTATGTCAAAGTATGTCATCCACTTGGGTGAGTGGCATTCTCATTGTAATCTCTGCAAAGTTGGAGCGAAGCTTTCATTCTCCTCTTCTCCGAAATCTGTCAAATCAATGATTCTGTGATCATCCAAGATGTGACACAGCATTCCACCCACAGATGCATTGTTTTGGGAATTTACAGTTGTTACTGTTCCCTTTCCCCATTGAGATGTGCAGTGTGCATTTGGTGGCTTGACCCAGACTTCCTCAGCCACACCCACAAATGCATTTGCTCTCTTTCTTTTACAGGTCATGTTGCCATTCATATTTATATATCACCTTGTATGGCACCAATTCCTCAGCCTGTCCCAACCAAGGTGACATATTGTACCAGTACTTCGCCTCCATTGGTGAAATGTGTCCCCTCTTTGCCATGGCATTGATCATGTGATGGTGTTCCTCCATGATCCTGTTTCCACTTGGCCTGTATGCCACTCTGAAGAAGCAGTTCAGATTCCACCCATTGAGCATCTCCTCCACCACCTCCAAGTGAAACGCCATGCTTTTATCCATCAACAGTTCATCCACAGGGCCTCCGCTACAAGAATAACTCTTTCAGCATCCATGCGATTTCTTCTGCAGTCCCCATCTTCATCTCACCATCCATCCGAATCTGCATTCAATCATATATCCCTTGACATGTCCCTTGTTGTTAGTGCATCACTTCCAGCTGTGCTCCACTGGGATGTTACCTGTCAGGTGCATGCCCAGGGTGAGGTTGATAGACTGACATCTGTCACAACAACCAATCACTTTCTGGACAGACTCTGTCTGGTAACATAGGAATCAACTTTCCTGGCTAGGAACTGGGTCCTATCCATGCCGATATGATATATAGTATGTAATCTCCTCAACTCCGAACACTCAGCTGACACACTGCAGCTCTCCTCTTTTCTGCATCCTCTGGCATTTTCAGCAAGGCTTTCTTCACCCTGGTTAGGTTGTCTATCTTATTTTTTTTCAAGGGCACAAAGACCACACTCAACTTCAGGCTGAACTCAGTAGCTAGCTCTCCCAGCATCTCTGCTGCCCTTTTCATTTGCACCCTCCACTCACTGGTAAGCATTGATCTCATACATCCAAGTACGGTGGCTGAATATGTATGAATCTCTATAATGGGTAGCCCCCATCTCAGGGCAAGATTCACACACTCCAATTCAGCCACATTGATGTGGTTGCAGTCCGTCTTCTTCCTGAGCCAGGTTACATCCTTAATCTTGACACTGCCTATTTCCAGAATGACCATGGCATCACACCATACTGTCCCATTCTCCAATTTGAAGAGTGTATTGGTGAGACATGTGATGCATACAAAGAATGACAGCTGTATAAAAAAGTGCAGAGCACTGAAAGTTAATGGAAGCTATGCAGTAGGAAGACTTGGGATGAGGTGATAAAAGCTGACCTTGCACAATTGCATCTCTTAAACGGTGATGACACAGGACCGATATCTCTGGCATTTTGTAGTAATACAGAAGATCTGCCTTCCCCGTGCACGGGTTGAAACATACATCTAGTATGCACCTTCACCTCCCATGTCCTAACACCCTAGCTACGCTCTAACACCCCACCACTCACCTATGTCCCTAGATCTATCTCCCCAATCCCCACCTAAGTCCCCACCCCACACTGTAAAGTAGTCGTGATGGTGTCACAACAAAAGGTGCCCAGCACACACTGTAAAATGGTTATGTAGGTGTCACAACAAAAAGCACCCAGCCCACACTGTAAATATGGTCAACATTAGGAAGGGCATCCAGCCGTAGAAACCAGGCCAGAACCAGTTCTGTATGAGCAGGACATGATCACCTGACCTGACTTGTCTCACAATGGGACAACTCATCTAACCTATGTTAGAGTGGAAAAATAGACGTTAAATGGTGATGATGATGATAATTGTTTCTACTTTTGGCACAAGGCCAGCAATTACTCAGTGTATTACTGGTACTTTATTTTATCGACCCCGTAAGGATGAAAGGCAAAGTTAACCTTGGCGGGATTTGAACTCAGAATGGCAAGGGCCGTAACTCTATGCATCAAAGTATGGCGTCCGACCCTCTACCGATACTGCCAATCAACTGTCCTAATGATGATGATAATGATGCTAAACATACTTTGTAACAACAACTGAACACACACACATACACATATATATATAAGTGTGTGTGCATATATATATATATATATATATATGCACACACACACTTATATATATATATATACAGGAAATTTCTTTAAGTCGTTTGGAAGCCTCGACAATGCAGATGGGTAAATCTCCAGGTAACAAGAACCGGTGGTGGAGAGAGAGATGTAAGTGGGTGTACGTTGAGATGCGTGGCGTGTATAAGACTATAGCGTGTAGAGGAATGAAGGAAAGAGCGTAAAGGATAAAAATAAAAATAAAATAACAACACGAGTTAGAGTTACCTTGGGAGAGATTTAATTGTCCCTATATATTTCGGATTCACATCCATCAACTGGGGTTTTTTTCCGGGGTGGGGAAAGGTTGTCTGTCGGAAAGGTGCGAAACGTGTCCTCCGCTGTTCGTTGTTTGGAATATCTGAGGTATTCAGCAGAGCGCGCGTGCGCGTGAAATGGGGTCGGTCAAGCAGAGGTCAGCGGCCGAAGTAGTTCTTTCAATTGTGGGAGTGGGGAGGCGCTAGCTGTCAGTCCATAGTATTCTCTGCTTGTTTGGTGAATGTTACTGTGTGTGTGTGTGTGTGCGTGTGTAGTTGTCTCGCTTGAGTGTGTGTGTGTTGTTGCCTTGTTCCTCTGTATTGGCAGTGTAGTATGTTCGTATGGTGGAATGCTACTGTGTGTGTGTGTGCGTGTGTTACTGTCTCGCTTGTGTGTGTGTGTGCGTGTGTTGCTGCATCGTTTGTTAACTTAAACCAACCACCTCATTTCGCTTCTCTCGGATCGGTTGTTTAATTGTGGCCCTAGGCGTTTGATCCAAAGTGCTTCCTTGATACGTAACGTACCGACGTTTCTTTCTGTTGCTAGAATTGTGACAACGGGCCTTCCGTCTTTGTTTCCGCATTTGGCTATGTGTTTCCGGAAAGACGAGGTTAGTGTGCTCCTTGATCCGGATGTGCAACGGCCGGATTGTGCTACCTATATAGTATTGGTTGCACTTGTTACATTCTATCTTATACACAACGTATGTGCGTAGGCAACAGTTCGCATGGCGCATCGGGCAGTCTCCGAGGGAGCACGTGTCAGTTGATTTCCCGGGTTTCCTGGAGAGGCATCTTCGCAGGGAAGGAGCCAAGTGGGCCAGGTGGATATCGAGGCCCTCCCTCCGTATAGCCTTGCGGATAGCGTTGGTGGTATTCTCGCCCAGGTGTGGAATTTTAAGGAAGCACTTGCCTTGGGTGCCTCTCTGTCTCTTGTGTCTGGTGTCTCCTATTCTGTCTGTGAGCGAGGTAGGGTACCCGTTCGTCTCCAGCACCTCAAGGAATCACTTGGTATGAGTGACACCACTTGCGGGGTCGCTGCAGCTGTTTTTAATTCGCGCGATCTCGTTCGTGATGTATCCTCTTATGGCACTGTTAGGGAGGGCGGACTTGTAGTGGACGAACAGCTCCCTGCAGGCTGCCTTTCGGTAGAAGTTGCAGTGGATCCCTCCCTGTTCCGTGATGTTGATTCGGCAGTAGAGGAGGGCAAGTGACCCGTCGTCGTTGGGGTGTTCAACACTGAAGTCAATGTTCTCGTCCGTGTTGTTGAACGTCTCATAGATTCTGTTCGCCGTATCTTGGGAAGATGTGAGGATGAGGATATCGTCCACATACCTTGAGAAAGGCGACGGCGTTGGGGTGGCAGGCGTTGAGTGCCTTGCGCTCGAGGCTGTCCATGTAAGAGATCGCTAGCACACCTGACAGGCTTGATCCCATGGGCAGTCCCGAGGTTTGTTGGTATGTTTGGTCAAGGAATCCGAAGTAGGTGTTGTCGACGACGATGGATAGGAGTTGGTGGATGTCAGTGGTGGTGAGCCCGAAGCAGTGTAGGTCGGTGGATTGGACGCGTTCCATCAGTATATTAACGGCCGGGAGTGCCGGGACCGAGGTGTAGAGAGCGACTACATCAAGGCTGAAGGCATATCTGTTATTCCTTCTGGTGTCGGGATCCATTTGATGCAGGCGCTTCAACACCTCATCGGAGCTGTTAACGTGTCCCGGCAAGGTGTCTAAGATGGGTTTGAGTATTCTGGCTAGGAGCCATGAAATTTTGTAGAGTGGTCCTTCCACGCTCGATACAATGGGTCTGATCTTCAGGTCAGGTCCCTGTTTGTGTGTTTTCACGAGGTGGTAGAAGGCGGGTAGTCTGCTGTTCCTCGTGAGGAGGTTATATCTCAGCTTCTTCGGGAGCTTCCGCCGGTCGCAGATGTTGGTCCAGGCGGCGTTCATGTGCTCTTCTATCTGCGCGGGAGTGATTCCCGTGACCTTGGAGTAGAGGTTGTCATCGTCAAGGTGTTGGAGGGCCAGGGTGTTGTAGGCCTCTCTGCTGATGACACAGAATTCTTTTCCCTTGTCGGAGGGGAGGTAGATGCGGTTCTTCGATTTTAGGTTGGAGAGACTGGTGAGTTGAGATTTGGTGAGGTTGTGTGTTGTGCGTGTGTGTGTGTGTTTGTGAAGTATATCTGAGATGGAGTGTTTTAACCTGATGAGTTTAGTGTCGAGTTCGTGGTTGGTGGGGGGGGGGGTAAGTGGGGAACTTGGGGGGGGTTGCGTAGGCGCTGTTATTTTCTGTGGCGCTGTTGAAGGCGGTCACCCATTTAAGTTGGTAAGCGGCTCGACAAAAGTTGGCCTCGATGTCGAGTTTAAGTCTGTCGTCGAGTCGTTGTGAGACGATGAACTTGGGTCCGAGGTGTAGGAGTTTCAGCTCGTCGCTCGTGAGAGTGCCGGTTAGGTCGGTGACCAGGTGCGTTGCATCGTTGAGGTGTGGCTCGGTGTTGGTGGATGCGGCGTGGCGGTTGTTACGTTGTTGTTTTCCACGTGGTTCTGGTCCGTCTGTTCGTTAGTGTCGATGTTCTCGTTGTGGAGTTTAGACAAGATCCACTCATATTTCCGCTTGAGCCGTTTTTTCTCGTATTGGACTCTGGAGTGGTAGCATTGGTCGATTGCTTTAGTGATTTTCAGGAGCAAGTCGCCGGGTGTTATTGAAAGTCGATGTGTCCGCTCTGACAGTGTCCGCTTATGGATGTGTAATTGGCGGTTGAGATGTCTCAGGATCTGTTTAATACACGTGCGATGTATGCGGTTAGTGGTGTTTTGGAAAGCTGGTGTACGTAGGCTTACTGGTAAGCGGATGTTCCTGATGGTGTTGGGGATGACATCGTTTTTTAGGCAGCGTTTCAGGAAAATAATTTGACAGCCAGCATTGGCCCATTTCTCCGAAAGTCTAAACAGTTCCTTTGCGGAAGCAAACAATTCCTGGCTCCGGTGTAAGGTCGTGTATAAGATAGAATGTAACAAGTGCAACCAATACTATATAGGTAGCACAATCCGGCCGTTGCACATCCGGATCAAGGAGCACACTAACACCAGGGCCTCGTCTTTCCGGAACACATAGCCAAATGTGGAAACAAAGACGGAAGGCCCATTGTCACAATTCTAGCGACAGAAAGAAACGTCGGCACATTACGTATCAAGGATCAAACGCCTAGGGCCACAATTAAACAACCGATCTGAGAGAAGCGAAATGAGGTGGTTGGTTAAAGTTAACAAACGATGCAGCAACACATACACACACACACACACACACACACACACACAGTAGCATTCGACCATACGAATATACTACACTGCCAATACAGAGGAACAAGGCAACAACACACACACACTCAAGCGAGACAACTACACACGCACACACACACACACACAGTAACATTCACCAAACAGGCAGAGAATACTATGGACTGACAGCTAGCGCCACCCCACTCCCACAATTGAAAGAACTACTTCGGCCGCTGACCTCTGCTTGACCGACCCCATTTCACGCGCACGCGCGCTCTGCTGAATACCTCAGATATTCCAAACAACGAACAGCGGAGGACACGTTTCGCACCTTTCCGACAGACAACCTTTCCCCACCCCAGAAAAACCCCCCAGTTGATGGATGTGAATCCGAAATATATAGGGATAATTAAATCTCTCCCAAGGTAACTCTAACCCGTGTTGTTATTTTTATTTATATTTTTATCCTTTACGCTCTTTCCTTCATTCCTCTACACGCTATAGTCTTATACACGCCACGCATCTCAACGTACACCCACTTACATCTCTCTCTCTCCACCACCGGATCTTGTTACCCGGAGATTTACCCATCTGCACTGTCGAGGCTTCCAAATGACTTAAAGACATTTACCTTATTATTCCACAATCCTTCAAGCAAACTTCAATACTCTCATATATATATATTTATATATATATATATATATAAGTAGAAGGGGTATTTAATTTATTGGAAGTCTAACAAATATAAATGTTTATAACTGATTTAGAGCACTCATATATATATATATATATATATATATATATATATATATATATATATATATATAATTGGTCTTGGATGCTTAAAGCGTCCGTATGCGGTAGGCGATATCCTTTCGTCGCAACACTGATTCTCTTTTTTCTGTGATATATATATATATATATATATATATGTAATGCTTATATATGTTTGAGTGTATAATATATGTATTTATATGCACATATGCATGCTTGTGAGTGTGTATGTATTTGCGCATGTATCTATGTATGTATTTGTGTGTATATATATCATCATCATCATCATCATCATCATCATCATTTTACGTCCGCTTTTCCCTGCTTGCAAGGGTGGGACGGGAACTGATTATGTATATATATATATATATATATATATATATATGTATGTATATGTATGTATGTATGTATGTTCTTCTGGTTTTATAATTTCATAAATTTTTGCCAATAGAGAGAGAGTCGGTTTCTAACATAGTTACAATACTCTCTCATTGGAATTTACTCAACATCAGCTAGGTGCATGCATGTGTGTGCAGGTATGGATGTTATGGTATGTGTGGATGTGGATGTTTTGAGTTATATGTGTGCATGTGCATACGCTTTGTATCTGTACATGTGTATATGCAGTTATTAGATGCAACATTTTTGGAATGTTTTACATATTTTTACTCTTCCATTAATGGATTGTACTTGTAATTTCCTAACTGTGTTCTTTCTGTTTCTGTAAAGCCCATCTTCTCAAGATTTGTATTGAGGCAGTTACTAACATATCCCAGTGTGCCAATAATCACAGGTATAAATCTGAAGGTGTAGTCAGGGTGGAGTATCTGCAGATTTCTTATTAGTTCTGCATAGATATTCTCCTTTTCGCTAATCTTTAATATTATATTGGCATCTGCTTGGCAGCTAACTTCCAATAATGTGCATGCCTTCTATGTATGTATGTATGTATGTATGTATGTATGTATGTATGTATGTATGTATGTATGTATGTATGTATGTATGTGTGGTTGTATATATGTATGTATGTATGTGTGGTTGTATGTATGCATGTATGTATGTATTTGTGTATGTATGCATGTGCATATGTATGTATATATATATGTATGTATTTATGTATGTATGTGGGTATGTGGTTGGAACAGTTAGTGAGATGACCAGCCAGTGTTAGTTGAGTAAAAACAAAACAAGAAACAAAACAAAACAAATCCTCACCAAAATATCTCAAAAGTGAGATGAGGTGTCTATAAACGATATTTCATGGTGGCTGTGAACTGTGGAGTATTACTATAACTACACTAGAATTAGAGAAGATAATGTCCTTACCAATATGTACTCTGATCAAGATAAGAAAGCTGTTTATCTATTTCTTCTGCCAGCAAATAAAAACATGTTATTTAAAGATGTTAATAACGCTCTATGAATCTGTACTGGAAAGAATTTGAACATATTCCACACTTAGAAAACATACAAATTATCAAAATCAGTAATCAGTAATCATTAAATGGAAGATCTTAAAACAACACTTCCATTTGCACTTTTTTTCATTTTCATGCTGCTTCAACAAATATGTTTTTTGGTAGAGAATTACCTATTTATGTATGTATTTAGGAAAGTGTATATGTTTGTATGTATATATGAATATATATTTATGCATGTATATTTGTGTGTAATTATAAACTCATGTATGCAGGTATATAAGTATATAGGAAAATATGACATATATCATCATCATTGTTTAACATCCATTTTTCCATGCTTGCATGAGACAAGTTAGGTTTGGAGATCAACATGCTCATACGTATCTGTATTTTAGCTTGGTTTCAACGGTTGGATGTCTTTCCTAACACTGACCACATTACAGTGTAGATTAGGTGCTTTTTATCAAGGCACAAAAATGACCACCTAATAGAGTGTTCCTGGGCGTTTTTTGTCATGTTACCAACATCACCACCTTAAAGAGTAGACTGGGTGCTTTTTGTCATGCAACCAGCATAACCACCTTAGAGGATGGACTGAGCACTTTTGTTGTGGCACTGGATCAGCACATATATATGTATATAAATAAATATGATACACACACATACACTTCACTTCTTCTTCTTCTTCTATCAGAAGCAACCATCTCCCCAAGCGAGCCCAGCCAAGCTCATAATTGTTATCAACTATCTTGCTCGGGGTCTACCCCTGGGTCTCCTGGCGGTTGGTTTTGCCTGTGAAATCTGTCCAGTGATTCTTTCCTGAGACATTCTAACCACATGTCCATAGTATTGGAGCTGTGATCTCTCAATTCAGAGAAGTAGTGGCTCTACCTGAAGAGAAGGCAGACTTGGAGTCTGAGAGAACCCTCTGTAGGTAACAAATTTAGGGAAATCCTTCTTGACACCTGTGACAGTAAGGAAGAAGAGCTGAGGATATATGACAGAGAAATATTGGGAATTTCTACAGGACAACTTGCTGGAATAATGAGCCAGATCATTGGCTGGAGAAAGGTCCCATCAAGATGGAGGGTGACATGGTGGTGGAATGACAAGGTAGTAAAAAGAGACATTAAAATAAAAAGACAAGCTTGGAGAAAATGAAAGAATGGAGGAGACAGAAAGCAGTACCAGATAGCTAGAATGGAGGCCAGGTGGCAAGTATATCTAGTGAGGGGAGACACAGAAAAGAAGAAGTTTGTACATGTTCTGTGTCATGAGGATCAGATGTGTGAAATATTCAACATTGCAAGACAGTATGCTAGAAAAAAATCATGATGTGGTTGGAGAGAAATGTGTCCAAAATGATAGCAGAGTACTTGTTCTGTCTGATGATTAAAAGAGACATGGAAGACATACTATGAGAGACTGCTGAATGAGGAAAATGAATGGGACAGTGGGGGCTTACCCCATGCAGACCCTACAGAGGGATCAGCCATAAAAGTTGACAGCAGTATAATAGATAAAGCAATTAAGGACATAAAGGTAGGGAAAGCATTGCTGAGATGCTAAAAGCATCTGACATGGTAAGATACAAGATATTCAGATGCATAGTTAATCAAGTAGTACATGGTGTCATACACAACGACTGGTGCAGCTATGCCATTGTAAATTGCTACAAGGGCAAAGGGGATTCACTAGAGAGAAGTAACTATAGAGCTATCAAACTGATGGACCAGATCATGACAGTTGTTGAAAGGGTTATAGAACAACTAATAAGAGATAGAATCAAATTAATAAGTGGAGGGGCAACAGAGACGATCATTCAAGACCCAAGAGTACATATAGTCCATCACAGCACTACTCCATGCTGCGGTGATATTAAAAATAAAACTTTGGCTTCATTATCAACATCATTTAACGTCCGTTTTCCATGCTGTCATAGGTTGGATGGATCACCATGGTCTGAGATAATACATGGTTGGATAACTATATTCCATATTTTTGTATGATTTCTATGACTGAAGGCCCTTTTTAATGTCAGCCACATTACAGAGTGTAGTGGGTGCAGTTTATCATGTATAAAACATAGGTAATGGTCATAATTTTCTTTTTTTAAAGTTGTTTTATTTCAATCCTTACTTAATAACCAATTAAGTTGTGTAATTTAAAGTTAAGGTTAAAGGCAATAATTGTTTCTACTTTAGGTACAAGGCCAGCAATTACCCAGTGCATTACTGGTACTTTATTTTATCGACCCCGTAAGGATGAAAGGCAAAGTCAACCTCAGCGGGATTTGAACTCAGATCGTAAAGGGACGTAACTATGCTGCAAAGCATGGCGTCCGACCCTCTACCGATACTGCCAACCCACCGCCCTTAGTTAAGGTTAAAGGCAATAATACTTTTTACATAGAAACAAAATCAACTATCACAACAAAAGGATATTGTTAACTGGAATAATCTCAGCATATTACTGGTATCTATTTTATGTGGACAAAATTAATTATCATAAGATATTTCAATCTAAAACTCATTATACTTTTGCTAACTTTCAGCCCCCCTCCCTCTCCTTCTCCTCCTCCTCCTCCTCATCATCATCATTTAACAATACAGCCCTCATATAAGGCACTAACCTCTCTCAAAGGGAGTGGGTGTCCTTGAATTGGCTATGCACAGGTGTCAGTCAATTCAATGCAGCTATGCACCACCACAGCAGACTGCAGAACACAGATTGAGTGAGTGCCCGGATCACCCCACCCCTGACAGTGTGGACCTCACATACCTTCACCATACCCCTCATTCCACTACAGTGAGCTGGTGGCAGCACCTGGTTGCTGTCTCATATGGATGATGAAGAAGAAGAAGAAGAAGAAGAAGAAGAAGAAGAAGATCCTTTAACGTCTGTTTCCCTTGTTGCTGGCAAGGGTGGTAATCAATTATTGAATCAACAAGCTGAGAATGACTCTAACATGAGTGAGTGGTACAAACTATAGTAAAATATCCATTTCTTGTAGTTTTATTTATTTGCAAGGTCATCTTTGCATCATACTTGATGTGATGATATAAAAATAGAAGAAAATGTTATCTCTAAGACTTAACAACTGAAATACTGGCCTCTAAAGAACACTGTTGATTTAATCTGTTATAGAAGGATATTTATGGAGGGTTCCTGTAATATTATAAAGACTGAAACACCAGCCAGCATTTCATAGGTTTCATGTTACTGAGCTGAAGATCTTTTAGTATCAACTTCCTGAGTAGAAAACTATTTGAAATATTATAAATAAGGACTCCTCTTCCCCAGAGAAAAACAAACAAAGCAAAACAAAAGGTTGTTGGATATTTGAAAGAAATATCTATTTATATATTTATTCGAATGTCTATTCATTTGTCTGTTTGTCTGTCTATCTACCTGTCTATCTATGTATCTATCTGTCTGTCTGTCTGTCTGTTTGTCTGTCTGTCTGTCTATTTCTCTCTCTCTCTCTCTCTCTCTCTCTCTCTCTCTCTCTCTCTCTCTCTCTCTCTCTCTCTCTCTCTCTATATATATATATATATATATATATATATATATATATATATATATATATATGTGGAGGCACATGGCTTAGTGGTTAGAGCATTGGCCTTGCAATCGAAAGGTTGTGAGCTCAATTCTCAGACCGGGTGATGTGTTGTTTCCTTGAGCAAGACACTTTATTTCACATTGCTCCAGTTTACTCAGCTGTAGAAATGAGATGATAGGGACTGGGGTCCATATCATTCCACTGCAAAGTGGTCGTGGAGGTGCCATGGAAAAAAAAGCACTCAGCACTCACTGTAAATGAAGTTGGTGTTAGGAAGGGCATCCAGCTGTAGAAATCAACCCATCACTCACTGTAAATGAGGTTGGTGTTAGGAAGTGCATCCAGCTGTAGAAATCAACCCATCACTCACTGTAAATGAGGTTGGTGTTAGGAAGTGCATCCAGCTGTAGAAATCAACCCATCACTCACTGTAAATGAGGTTGGTGTTAGGAAGGGCATCCAGCTGTAGAAATCAAGCCAGAATCAGTTCCCGTCCCACCTTTGCAAGCAGGGAAAAAGCGGACGTAAAATGAAATGATGATGATGATGATATATATAGATATATATATATTTAAAAGAGTCGAAGTCTCTTATATATTAATCATCATACACATGAAATGACATTCAAAGGATATTAATATATGGATATCAAATTTAATGATATATCATGAAATGAAATACTCCAACACTAATTACATCATCAGATCGAGACATAGATTAAGCTTCTAAAAGTGCAACATCTTAAATTGTAAGTACTAATTTTGATATGGGAAATTATGGTAGACAAGTGCTAGAATGAGAACAACAGCTGGCCAAGGTGTTAAGATATCAACTTGCCTTTTGAACTGTCAACCAAAAAAGGAAAGGAGTTGTTTGTCAGATCAAACCAAAGAAATAATGTTTGTGTTGGTCTTTCCATTCATCATCATCATCATCATCATCATTTTACGTCCACTTTTCCCTGCTTGCAAAGGTGGGACGGGAACTGATTCTGGCTTGATTTCTACAGCTGGATGCCCTTCCTAACACCAACCTCATTTACAGTGAGTGCTGGGTGCTTTTTTGCCGTGGCACCTCCACGACCACTTTGCAGTGGAATGATATGAGCCCCAGTCCTATCATCTCATTTCTACAGCTGAGTAAACTGGAGCAATGTGAAATAAAGTGTCTTGCTCAAGGAAACAACACATCACCCGGTCTGAGAATTGAACTCACAACCTTTCGATTGCAAGGCCAATGCTCTAACCACTAAGCCATGTGCCTCCATGCTGATATTATCTACTAGTCACAATTTCTGCTAGACGTAGATGGTATTTGAACTCAGAATGTTCAGAACCAGAGTAGATATTAACGCATTAATAACTTTGTCAATCAACTGGCTGGTGTTTTTTTTTATCAGCCATTGCTGAACTGGTTCTTTTTTTATTGACTCCAAAAGGATGAACGGTAAAGTTGACCTTAGTGGGATTTGAACTCAGAACAAAGTGAGCCAGAATGAATACTGAGGCATTTAATCTAATGCTCTAGTGACTGCCAATACAGTACATTAGTTCTAGCAATAAAAAAAAATCCCAATGGTTTAATCCACCTCTAAATAATCATTATAGTAATGCAAGTAATATTATTTTACTCTTTCACCATTTTCGGCCATTAGACTGTGGCCATGCTAGGACACTGCCTTCAATAGTTTTAGTTGATCATATCTATTCAAGTACTTATTTTAATGCCTGGCACTTATTTCAATGATCTTTGTTTGTTGAACTGCTAAGTTACAAGAAATCAAATAACCCTGGTTGTTAAACATTGTAGACATAAACACAGACACAAACACACACACGCACACACACACAGAAACACACACACGCACCGAAGCACAGACACACAGATACACACACATCCATAGACACAGACACACAGACACACATACATGCAGAGGCACAGATACACACACAGGTACAGGCACAGATCTACACAGACACACATACCCACCCACACACACACATAAACAAACAGACACACACACACAGGCACAGACAACACACATACACACATACGATAGGTTTTCACAGTTTCCATCTACCAGATTTAATTCACAAGGCATTGGTCAACCCAAGGCTATAGTAGAAGGCAGTTGACCAAGGTGCCATGAAGTAGAACTAGACTTGAAACCATGTGATTGTGAAGTGAACCCCTTATTCATACAGCCATACCTGCACATGCTAAAATACATGCTAAAATAATTCAAACAGTTGCATCTCAGTTTTTGAGTACACCCAAACATTGCTCTTTTCTAATCTTGTTTAGTTTGAGATTACAATATTCTTGACATTCTATGAAAAGCAGCTGAAGTTACTTTTTCTACTGATTATTAAAGCTGATGTCTCCGATAAGAAATTTGTTTGATAAAATGGATGTCATTGATGGCAATGATATTGTTGATAAGAGGATATCACTGATAATAGAGAAAGGGGAAGAAAAAGAGGGTCTTTTCGGATATCTGCTGCCTGGCTGTATTATATTACTTAATAGGCTCAGAAAAACTTTTTGGAATTTCATCAGCCGCAGCTAATCAAAATATTCTAATATCATAGTAGTGTAACAGATCTTACTTCTTTAACTGCAAGCAGAGAATGGACCTACATTAATGTTAAAACATTTTATTGACTATTTACTGATGACTCACTGTCCAATTCCGCAAAAATTCATAATGAATATTAACTACATTAATTTCATCCATTTGTATCTATCATCCAATTTAATACAAGTGGTACCCTTCCCCATGATGAAAATCAGTAATAATATTTTTTTTATTGATCAAGTATGCATACAGTCTGATTAACATTTAGTCTTATAAGACTGAATCTAATGCTTCCCTTTCAACCCTTTTGATACCAAACTGCCTGAAACCACCCCTGGTTCTGTGATACAAAACTGTTTGTTTTAATAATCATCATCATTATCATCGTTTAACGTCTGCTTTCCCTGCTAGCAAGGCTTGGACATGTCTTCATAGACCAAGTCAGTACTGAAGTGGGGTTACTGACCTCCCAGATAAGTCAGGGGTCTGCATTTAGCTTACATATGGTCTCACATTCTATCGAGTGCAATTTCCATATCATTTTGAAAATAATTAAGAATTTGAAGATATTTAGTAATATTACTAACTTTTTCATTATCAAGCTGATGTTTGGAATGTAATTTAGCAAAGGTTCTTATATAAAATCAAGATAGAGTTTTTCGAATAGGTACCCCATATCCCTGTATGTCGTAAGTGGAGACTAAAATGATTGGCTGTAAAACATTGTCTCTAAACATCCTGTCCAACCCCCAAACAATGATGATAATGATAATGATACAAACACTATAAAATATACAGCTTTTTATTATAAAACCAGGGGAAGTTTCAAACGAATTGGTAGCAAAACAGTTGTTTTCACTGTTTTCTCTGATCCCAGAGTTATTATGGTAGATAAATGATAGATAAGACAGTTTGGTAGACTTCGTCACTCTTTCTTGTAGAGAATACAGCTACACTCTTATTATTATCAAATCTGAATGGCTTAGTGGTGGTAATAGTGGAGTGGTGGTAATGTGGGAGTGGTGGTAATGTGGGAGTGGTGGTAATGTGGGAGTGGTGGTAATGGAGGAATGGTGGTAATGTGGGAGTGGTGGTAATGGTGGAGTGGTGGTAATGGTGGAGTGGTGGTAATGGAGGAATGGTGGTAATGGGGGAGTGATGGTAATGGCGGAGTGGTGGTAATGGAGTGGTGGTAATGGTGGAGTGGTGGTAATGGGGGAGTGGTGGTAATGTGGGAGTGGTGGTAATGGTGGAGTGGTGGTAATGGTGGAGTAGTGGTAATGTGGGAGTGGTGGTAATGGAGGAATGGTGGTAATGGAGTGGTGGTAATGGTGGGGTGGTGGTAATGGTGGAGTGGTGGTAATGTGGGAATGGTGGTAATGGGGGAGTGATGGTAATGGCGGAGTGGTGGTAATGGTGGAGTGATGGTAATGGAGTGGTGGTAATGGTGGAGTGGTGGTAATGGTGGAATGATGGTAATGGGGGAGTGATGGTAATGGCAGAGTGGTGGTAATGGGGGAGTGATGGTAATGGTGGTAATGATGGAGAGGTGGTAATGATGAAGTCAGGGCATCCAGCCAGTAAAACCCAGCCAGAATTATGAAAAGCACAACCAATATGATTTCCACTAGTGGTGACCACTAGTCATGTTAGTGCGGTGCATGGTAGTGGGGTGGCTAGAGTAGCCATGTGTGAGAACCCCTCAACTGTCATCAAGCAATCATACAGCCACTTACCCTTTCAGGTACATAGAACCTCTAACCAAAGAAGTAACAACTATCAAGGTACAAATCTCAGGAGTGCCACCCTCAATGTTGGTACTTTGAAAGGCAAATCAGGTAAAATTGTGGAACTGTTAGAGAGAAGAGGAGTAGATGTATGCTGTGTACAAGAAGTGAGGGGGGGGGGGGTCAGCAAGACTAATCTCGCGCAAGCAACTTAGATAAAAACTCTACTGGATAGGAAATGACAATGAGGTGGAGGCATCCTAGTAGCTGAGAAATGGATAGATAAGGTAATAGAGGTAGTTAGAGTAAGTGACAGAATCATCAAGCTTAGATTAACTGTAGGAAATATACTGGTGACAATAACATCTACCTATGACCTGCAGGCAGGACTGGGTAAAGAACCAAAGGACAGGTTCTATGAGGAACTTTTACAAACAACTTCAGGTATTGATGAAAGAGACCTCATCATGCTAGCAGGTGACTTTAATGGACATGTGGGACAGTACCAGGGTGGATTCAATGGAGTTTGTGGTGGCTATGGTTATGGCTCAAGGAATGAAGAAGGAATGAGGCTCCTGAAATTCTGTGATGCAATTGAAGTAACCATCTGCAACACAAATTTCAGGAAACCAGCCAATCACCTGATTTCATATCAATCTGGTGAACCCACAAGCCAAATTGATAACTTGCTTGTTAGACAACAAGACAAACGGACTAAGACCTTCCCTGGGGAAGAATGCACTGCCCAGCACAAGTTAGTTAGTGACATCAAAATAAACAAAAGACAGAACAAGACATGCAGAAAAATATGGAGACTGAGAGTGTGGAAGCTAAAGGACCTCTCAGTTAAATATAGATTTAGAAAGATCCCATGGAATGCGCTTGATGAGAAGGATGACGAGCTAGATACATATAATGTAGAGGACAACTAGAAATTCTTATGTGACAACTGGTGAAACTTGTGGCTGGAGTACAGTGCCAGCCAGACAGAAGGGGACCTGGTGGTGGAACAGCACAGCAGATACAGCCATCAAAGCCAAGAGACAGGCTTGGAAAGACTAGAAAACTGGGAGTAGCAGAGACTGGTACTAAGTAATTAAGAAAGAAGCTAGGTGACAGGTATACACAGCTGAGAGAGAGGTGGAAGAAAGTAAATTTGCCAATGTCTTGAGACGTGAGGATCAGAGCTGTAAAGTGTTCCATATTGCAAGGCAGTGTGTTAGTGCAAATCGAGATGTTGTTGGGGAAAAATGTATTAAAAATGATGTTGGTGTACTTAGCACCACTGATACCCAAAAGAGAAGAGGCCTGGAAACGTAACTATGAGAGATTGATGAATGTAGAGAATGAAAGGGAGGAAGAGAAACTAACCCAACTTACTCAAAGGAAGGACAGCTATTGAAGTTGATAGTTTTAGAGTCAAAGATGCAATCAAGGAGTTGAAGAATGGTAAAGCTGTTAGACCATCAGAAATCAGGAGAAGTAGGAGTCAAACTTGTAACCCGTATAGTAAATCAAGTAATACATGACGGAGTCAAACCCAATGACTGGTGCAGAAGTACAATCATAAATTGCTACAAGGGCAAAAGTGATGCTCGAGAAAGGAGCAACTATAGAGGAATAAAACTAATGGACCAAGTTATAAAATAAACCGAAATAGTTATAGCGCAGGTAATTAGGGAAAGATTCAAAATAGATGAGATGCAGATTGGTTTCTGGGAAAAGTACTACTGATTACCTCTTATTAGAGAGGCAACTACAAGAGAAGTTCCTAGCTAAACATAAACCACTATATTTAGCTTTTGTTGATCTAAAGAAGGCCTTTGAAAGAATACCTCAATCTATTATCTGGTGGCCCTTAAGGAAATTAGGTGTAGAAGAATGGCTTGTGAGAGCAGTACCAGCTGTGTACAGTAAAGTGAGAGTAGGAAATGAGTTTAGCAAGGAATTCAAGGTACAGGTAGATGTTCAACAAGGTTCAATTCTTAGTCCAGTGCTGTTCATCATAGTTCTTCAGGCCATAACAGAGGAGTTTCAAATGGGCTGCCCATGGGAACTTCTCTATTCAGATGATTTGGTCCTTATAGCTGAAACCAAAAAAGAGCTAGAAAATAAATTCCGATTATGGAAACTGAATTTGGAATCAAAAGGTCTGAGAGTAAACTTAGCCAAAACTAAAGTGTTAATGAGTAGGAGAGAAGATAGGACCCAGGTTCCCTCAGGAAAGTGGCCCTGCTCAGTATGCAGAAAATGAGTAGACATAAACTCCATACAATGTACACAATATAAATCTTGGGTACACAAAAGATGTAGTGGGATAACAAGTAGAATAACAGGAAGGGAGAACTTTACTTGTAGAAGTTGCACAGGAGAAATAGAGAGGGAGGCTGCTAATGATATACACATTTTCCAGACACAGGAAGGATCCATAGATGTGGTTGATAGCTTCTGCTTTCTAGGTGACCTAATTAGCAGCAGAGGAGGGTGCTAGAATAAGGATAGGATGGTAGAAATTTAGAGAACTGCTCCCACTGCTGACAACAAAAAGTTTCTCTCTACATACAAAAGGATGATTGTTTGCTGTGCGTGATGCTGCATGGAAGTGAAACATGGGCTGTGGCTGCAGAGGACATGCATAGACTGGAGAGAAATGAAGCAACCATGCTTCATTGGATATGCAATATAAATGTGAGAGAAAGGCAGCTTGGATGAACTGAGGGAGAAGCTAGGATTAAGAGGAATCCAAGATGGTGTGCAGGAGAGAAGACTGCATTGGTGATGTGCATTGGTGATGTGCATGGACAATGACCAATGGGTGAAGGAATGCCAGGAAATCTGAGCGGAAGGAAGCCACATTAGAGGACAACCAAGAAAGACCTGGGCAGAGTTTGTGAGAGCAGACCTCAAATCACTACAACTGGCAGAGGAGATGATGAAGGAACGCAAAAAGTGGAGAGATGGTGTGCTCAGAAGGACTTGTCCAATCCATGTAAGCATGGAAAATCATCATCATCATCATTATCATCATCATCATCGTTTAACGTCTATCTTCCACGCTAGCATGTGTTAGATGGGTTTGCACCAATTGAGGCAAGTTGGGTTGGTTGACCATGTCTCGCTAATATAGTACTGTTTCTCGGTGGTTTTCTATGGCTGGATGCCCTTCCTAACGCCAACCACATTTACAGAGTGGACTGGGTGCTTTTTGTTGTGACACCTACACAACCACTTTACAGTGTGGGCTGGATGTTTTGTAACTATACTACAACACTATCTGGATGTTTTGTGGTACCAACATAACTTTACACCTGATCCCTCTTATGCCCAATTTCTCTCTTAGTTTGTTAAGCGGATGTAAAAACGATGATGAGTGTATATATATATATACATACATACATACATATATATATATATATATATATATATAATGGGTTAGGGCACCTGCACTCTTTGGTCATGAATGACCAATGAGGCACAAGTCCAGGCAAGGTTGTGTGTAGAAGACCAGCAGTCACCCATGCATACCAGTCTCTCCTCCTCATGCCACTGATGTTCTCCAGGGGAAAGGCAAAGGCCAATACAACTTGGCACCAGTGATGTCGCAACTCATGTTAGTATGCATTTATATATATATATATATATATATATATATATATATATATATATATATATATATATGCAAGAGCTGCAGTGTCAGTAGGAGTTTGATGAAAGCATCCTGGAAGAGCACTTCTGGCATGGTCATTTTTATCAATTTGAGCACTTCTGGCATGGTCATTTTTATCAATTTGAGCACTTCTGGCATGGTCATTTTTATCAATTTGAATTAGCGCCACACATATATTCACTGTAAATGGTCAGGCTTGGTTTACCTTCTCCTTGATGTGACATCACCCATCACCGAAAGTTGAGGACTACTATTACATCCACGTGTATCCATCAACGTGATGTACTAGCACGCCGTATGAAACTTTCTATTCGAGGGAGGTGAACTCCTGCTGACGACTCATTCCTGCCTATGTAATGCATAATAACATTACCTAGTTTCTGCACTTTGTGGTTCCATTTGTCAGCAGATCAGAATCATAGAAACTGGTGCATCGGTCTGGCTGTTACAAAGTTCCTACCCACGCAAAGTCGTCTTCCTCACTGATTAACGTATGTATATACTCTAATCAGTTAGGTTCAAATTTTAATAATACAGACTTAATTAAATTATTGAGTGAGTGAGGAAAAGGCTGATGCTATACCATTCTATTTGATAAGTTTTACACACACACAAACACACACACATATATATGTGTTTGTGTCTATATTGTATCTGTATTATTTTTGACCGTCGGTCAGTCAATGGCAACATTGAGGACCGAATAAATTAGATTACAGATATAAAAGACACAGAAGCGAAAAGCAAAAACTAACCAAACAGTGAGTGTGTTCTGTTATTAATTCTGGCAATATTACACAAATATGACCCTCCCCAAGTATAACAATATATATATATATATATATATATATATATATATATATATATATATATATATATATATATATATATATATATATATATATATATATATTGAAAGGATAACAAGGACGATTTATTACTCCTTCATTGATAGGTGACGTGCGTTTCGCCACTGATCAGCTCAAGGTTCGATCTGTATCGATCCTACCCGACTCAATAATCGGCGGCTTGACGGACCCTCTTAAAATGCTATAAGAAAATGAAATACATGCTATGTGGTAAAGTCAGAGTTTCAAGAGTTTGACAAAATGAGTTGTTTTGATTGGTGGGAAGGATCAAGGCGATGTACTGGCCTGTGGTGTATATGGGGGTGGGTGTGATGGTGAGATGTTGGTGATGGTCGGTGGATGAGATGGGCTGTGGTGTGGTGGTGGCGGGTTGACCTTGGTCTGTAGTGTATGTAGGGGTGGATGTGATGGTGAGATGTTGGTGACGGTCGGTGGATGTGATGAGCTGTGGTGTGGTGGTGGCGGGTTGGCCTTGGTCTGTGGTGTATGTGGGGGTGGATGAGATGGGCTGTGGTGTGGTGGTGGTGGGTTGACCTTGGCCTGTGGTGTATGTGGGGGTGGGTGTGATGGTGAGATGTTGGTGACGGTCGGTGGATGTGATGGGCTGTGGTGTGGTGGTGGCGGGTTGGCCTTGGTCTGTGGTGTATGTGGGGGTGGATGTGATGGTGAGATGTTGGTGATGGTCGGTGGATGAGATGGGCTGTGGTGTGGTGGTGGTGGGTTGGCCTTGGCCTGTAGTGTATGTGGGGGTGGATGAGATGGGCTGTGGTGTGGTGGTGGCGGGTTGACCTTGGCCTATAGTGTATGTGGGGGTGGATGTGATGGGCTGTGGTGTGGTGGTGGCGGGTTGGCCTTGGCCTGTAGTGTATGTGGGGGTGGATGTGATGGGCTGTGGTGGTGGCGGGTTGACCTTGGCCTGTGGTGTATGTGGGGGTGGATGTGATGGTGAGATGTTGGTGACGGTTGGTGGATGAGATGGGCTGTGGTGGGGTGGTGGCGGGTTGACCTTGGCCTGTGGTGTATGTGGGGGTGGATGTGATGGTGAGATGTTGGTGACGGTCGGTGGATGAGATGGGCTGTGGTGGGGTGGTGGCGGGTTGACCTTGGCCTGTGGTGTATGTGGGGGTGGGTGTGATGGTGAGATGTTGGTGACAGTCGGTGGATGAGATGGGCTGTGGTATGGTGGTGGTGGGTTGGCCTTGGCCTGTAGTGTATGTGGGGGTGGATGTGATGGTGAGATGTTGGTGACGGTCGGTGGATGAGATGGGCTGTGGTGGGGTGGTGGCGGGTTGACCTTGGCCTGTGGTGTATGTGGGGGTGGGTGTGATGGTGAGATGTTGGTGACAGTCGGTGGATGAGATCGGCTGTGGTGTGGTGGTGGCGGGTTGACCTTGGCCTGTAGTGTATGTGGGGGTGGATGTGATGGTGAGATGTTGGTGACGGTCGGTGGATGAGATGGGCTGTGGTATGGTGGTGGTGGGTTGGCCTTGGCCTGTAGTGTATGTGGGGGTGGATGTGATGGGCTGTGGTGGGGTGGTGGCGGGTTGGCCTTGGCCTGTAGTGTATGTGGGGGTGGATGTGATGGGCTGTGGTGGGGTGGTGGCGGGTTGACCTTGGCCTGTAGTGTATGTGGGGGTGGATGTGATGGGCTGTGGTGGGGTGGTGGTGGGTTGGCCTTGGCCTGTAGTGTATGTGGGGGTGGATGTGATGGGCTGTGGTGGGGTGGTGGCGGGTTGGCCTTGGCCTGTAGTGTATGTGGGGGTGGATGTGATGGGCTGTGGTATGGTGGTGGTGGGTTGGCCTTGGCTTGTAGTGTATGTGGGGGTGGATGTGATGGGCTGTGGTATGGTGGTGGTGGGTTGGCCTTGGCCTGTAGTGTATGTGGGGGTGGATGTGATGGGCTGTGGTATGGTGGTGGTGGGTTGGCCTTGGCTTGTAGTGTATGTGGGGGTGGATGTGATGGGCTGTGGTGGGGTGGTGGCGGGTTGGCCTTGGCTTGTAGTGTATGTGGGGGTGGATGTGATGGGCTGTGGTGTGGTGGTGGTGGGTTGGCCTTGGCTTGTAGTGTATGTGGGGGTGGATGTGATGGGCTGTGGTATGGTGGTGGTGGGTTGGCCTTGGCCTGTAGTGTATGTGGGGGTGGATGTGATGGTGAGATGTTGGTGACGGTCGGTGGATGTGATGGGCTGTGGTGTGGTGGTGGTGGGTTGGCCTTGGCCTGTAGTGTATGTGGGGGTGGATGTGATGGGCTGTGGTATGGTGGTGGTGGGTTGGCCTTGGCCTGTAGTGTATGTGGGGGTGGATGTGATGGGCTGTGGTATGGTGGTGGTGGGTTGGCCTTGGCTTGTAGTGTATGTGGGGGTGGATGTGATGGGCTGTGGTGTGGTGGTGGTGGGTTGACCTTGGCTTGTAGTGTATGTGGGGGTGGATGTGATGGGCTGTGGTGGGGTGGTGGCGGGTTGACCTTGGCTTGTAGTGTATGTGGGGGTGGATGTGATGGGCTGTGGTGTGGTGGTGGTGGGTTGGCCTTGGCTTGTAGTGTATGTGGGGGTGGATGTGATGGGCTGTGGTGTGGTGGTGGTGGGTTGGCCTTGGCCTGTAGTGTATGTGGGGGTGGATGTGATGGGCTGTGGTGTGGTGGTGGTGGGTTGGCCTTGGCTTGTAGTGTATGTGGGGGCGGATGTGATGGGCTGTGGTGGGGTGGTGGCGGGTTGACCTTGGCCTGTAGTGTATGTGGGGGTGGATGTGATGGGCTGTGGTGTGGTGGTGGTGGGTTGGCCTTGGCCTGTAGTGTATGTGGGGGTGGATGTGATGGGCTGTGGTGTGGTGGTGGTGGGTTGGCCTTGGCTTGTAGTGTATGTGGGGGTGGATGTGATGGGCTGTGGTGGGGTGGTGGCGGGTTGACCTTGGCCTGTAGTGTATGTGGGGGTGGATGTGATGGGCTGTGGTGGGGTGGTGGCGGGTTGACCTTGGCCTGTAGTGTATGTGGGGGTGGATGTGATGGGCTGTGGTGTGGTGGTGGCGGGTTGACCTTGGCCTGTAGTGTATGTGGGGGTGGATGTGATGGGCTGTGGTGGGGTGGTGGCGGGTTGACCTTGGCCTGTAGTGTATGTGGGGGTGGATGTGATGGGCTGTGGTGGGGTGGTGGCGGGTTGACCTTGGCCTGTAGTGTATGTGGGGGTGGATGTGATGGGCTGTGGTGGGGTGGTGGCGGGTTGACCTTGGCCTGTAGTGTATGTGGGGGTGGATGTGATGGGCTGTGGTGGGGTGGTGGCGGGTTGACCTTGGCCTGTAGTGTATGTGGGGGTGGATGTGATGGGCTGTGGTGGGGTGGTGGCGGGTTGGCCTTGGCCTGTGGTGTATGTGGGGTGGATGTGATGGGCTGTGGTGGGGTGGTGGCGGGTTGGCCTTGGCCTGTGGTGTATGTGGGGGTGGATGTGATGGTGAGATGTTGGTGACGGTCGGTGGATGAGATGGGCTGTGGTGGGGTGGTGGCGGGTTGACCTTGGCCTGTAGTGTATGTGGGGTGGATGTGATGGGCTGTGGTGGGGTGGTGGCGGGTTGGCCTTGGCCTGTGGTGTATGTGGGGGTGGATGTGATGGTGAGATGTTGGTGACGGTCGGTGGATGAGATGGGCTGTGGTGGGGTGGTGGCGGGTTGACCTTGGCCTGTGGTGTATGTGGTGGTGGGTGTGATGGTGAGATGTTGGTGACGGTCGGTGGATGAGATGGGCTGTGGTGTGGTGGTGGCGGGTTGGCCTTGGCCTGTGGTGTATGTGGGGGTGGATGTGATGGGCTGTGGTGTGGTGGTGGCGGGTTGGCCTTGGCCTGTGGTGTATGTGGGGGTGGATGTGATGGGCTGTGGTGTGGTGGTGGCGGGTTGGCCTTGGCCTGTGGTGTATGTGGTGGTGGGTGTGATGGTGAGATGTTGGTGACGGTCGGTGGATGAGATGGGCTGTGGTGTGGTGGTGGCGGGTTGGCCTTGGCCTGTGGTGTATGTGGTGGTGGGTGTGATGGTGAGATGTTGGTGACAGTCGGTGGATGAGATGGGCTGTGGTGTGGTGGTGGCGGGTTGGCCTTGGCCTGTGGTGTATGTGGGGGTGGATGTGATGGTGAGATGTTGGTGACGGTCGGTGGATGAGATGGGCTGTGGTATGGTGGTGGCGGGTTGACCTTGGTCTGTGGTGTATGTGGGGGTGGGTGTGATGATAAGATGGTGGTTATGGTCACTTACTGGGATGGGCTGTGGTGTGAGGTTAGTGGGTTGTCGGTAGACGGCTTTCCGTGTGTGGGGGTGTGGTTGTGGTGTTGTTGTTTATGGTAGTGGCGTTTGTGGTGGTGTGGTGGATGTGTTGGTGGTGTCGAGTCCTTGCGGAGATACAAAGCTAAATGCTCTTCGTCTGACAAATACGCTGTATATATGTATACACACACACATATGTATATATGCGCATATATATTGATGTATAAACACACACAACACATACGCATATATATATATATATATATCGCATCTCCCCTTGTTTTGGAATTCAAAACATAAGTTTTTTAGATTATTGCCCTTACTAGCAGGAAGAATGGATGCTAAACGATGATGATGATGATGCACACAGACATACATACAGACACACACACACAGACACACATACACACCCACCCACCCACACCCACCCACACCCACCCACACCCACACACATATGTGTGTGTGTGTGTGTGTGTGTGTGTGTGTGTGTGCTTAATTGCCATGTTACTTGAGGAAGTCCTTAGCTTTCTTTGGAAAAAATGTTAACTATCTTTTAAATCATAATCACTATCTTATACAAAGTCTTCTTCTCTGGCCTTTTACTCAGTTGTACAATTGATGTTGAGAGTAAATCTGTGACTTATAAAACAGAATTAAACCACTTTCTTTACATCAGTACATTCAATAGCAACTCGCCAATCAAGCAAGAGCAAACATTTGCATGTAATTTAAATACAAAATCCAACAAACAAACAAAAAATTGGTCTTTCTTTGTTGTATTTGTATATGTCTATGAAGTGTTTATGTATACACATGTGTGAGTACTTGTATGTTTGTATATATACACACATGTGAGTGCTTGTATGTTTGTATGTATGCAGATGTGTGAGTGTTTGTATGTTTGTATGTATGCAGGTGTGTGAGTGTTTGTATGTTTGTATGTATGCAGATGTGTGAGTGTTTGTATGTTTGTATGTATGCAGATGTGTGAGTGTTTGTATGTTTGTATGTATGCAGATGTGTGAGTGTTTGTATGTTTGTATGTATGCAGATGTGTGAGTGTTTGTATGTTTGTATGTATGCAGATGTGTGAGTGTTTGTATGTTTGTATGTATGCAGATGTGTGAGTGTTTGTATGTTTGTATGTATGCAGATGTGTGAGTGTTCGTATGTTTGTATGTATGCAGGTGTGTGAGTGTTTGTATGTTTGTATGTATGCAGATGTGTGAGTGTTTGTATGTTTGTATGTATGCAGATGTGTGAGTGTTTGTATGTTTGTATGTATGCAGATGTGTGAGTGTTTGTATGTTTGTATGTATGCAGATGTGTGAGTGTTTGTATGTTTGTATGTATGCAGATGTGTGAGTGTTTGTATGTTTGTATGTATGCAGATGTGTGAGTGTTTGTATGTTTGTATGTATGCAGATGTGTGAGTGTTTGTATGTTTGTATGTATGCAGATGTGTGAGTGCTTGTATGTTTGTATGCATACACATATATGTGTATATATGTGTGTAAGGAGGAAGACAATAGAAAAGTCCTAATCTTCATACAAACAATAAACTAAGCAGAAAAGAAAATTTAAATATTTTACAAACAAGCCTCTTTGTTGACCATGTAGAGGGACATGCTGACATATATTCACAGCGATTTTGTATATTTCTGCAGTTTTTATCACAGAGCGTCATTTAAACAGTAACAAGAGTCTTTACAGAACTTTTACTCTCTAATGTATAACCGGTTTAATATAGGTAGAATATCATCTGTTGATGTCAACTTTGTCTTTTATCCTAAAGTAACAATTTGGTACTGGGGCCAATAGTTCCTATATCCTTTTCATACTTCCTCATTATCCTTCTCACTTTCACTCACTCACTCTCTCTCTTTCTCTCTCTGTCTCAGTCTGTCTCTCTCTGGAAGAAATTGGTTGTGTTCAGACCTGAAGATGGGTATAGGCTCACCAGGTTTAAAATGTATCATTACAACGCCCCTACAACTCCATAAAGAGATACATACATGATGGCTACATCTCAATTTAAAGAATTGTCCTGACCTGATCACCCCCCCCCCCCCTCACACATGGGTGGCACGAACATGACTCTTTAGCCCTGCTAAGGACTTACATTCCTTTCCTCATATGCTGCAGCATTAAACATTAATTCCACTTTGGTTCCCTGTTTTGTCTTGGTGAGTTTTTAAATGATGTTGGGGTCCACCAGCCAAGGCACATTGTTTTTCACACTTCTGACAGAAAGAAATGCCAAAGAAATCACAATTGGCAGTATTTTGTACATGGTTTCTAAAACAAGCTTTACTGAAGCAAATCCGACCATACTCATTGCACATAAAGTCATTTTAAGCATCTCAAAATCCAGGTAGAGTAATATTGTGTAGAACTTTAAGCATACTTTTCTTAAATTTTTCAAATTCTTCTTTTCCATCATCCCTATCAGCCGTATCTGGCCAGAATTTTCTCTCCTCTTTCTGTTCAAACTGGCTGTGACTGGCCACTCATACTGACGTTAACATATTGTTCTCAAAATAAATAACATCAAAGTTTCATAGATTCGATATTATGTAAGATAATTATGTGGGGTGAAGCCTTTACCATGAAAATACAATAGTAAATATAGAGTAATGTAAATGCTAAAGGGTTAAACACTTTTATCTGCCAAGATGATCAATCTAAGGCAATGTCTTCCCAATTATCTTCTCTGATTTTTCACTTTATCAAAGCTCTTTCGATGCAGTTTTTATACCTGTGTTGTCTCTATATCTGAGTTTTGGTTTATACCTTGGCCATTTGTCTTTGACTAATTTAGGAATTGATGATCTGGCTTCTTACACAAAGGCCACTCCAGTACAATTTATATTGACTTATGAAAGATTTAATATTTTCAAAATTACTTCATTCCAGTACTTCAACATCACTCATATGTGATCGCTAATGGATGCTGAGTATTCAGCAAAAACTCATACATACATGATGCCATCACTTGATACTGAAGCTTGAGCATCACAGATGTGGCTTTTTAGTCCTGCTAGGGAATTGCCTACAGCCAGCCAAGCAATGCATCACATAAAATGTCACATATCAAGCGATGCCTGTGCTTAAAGCTTTTTTAAGTGAGGAAAGGCTTTGCACAGGGCCAATCCCACTCTCTGAACATTGAATACATTTTCCCAAAAAGAAGAAATGGTGTACATCTTTAAATCCAAAAAAAGTCGCAGGTTATATATCAGGGTTACTGTCTCCTAGAGATGTATACATATGTACATACTTTATTCCATGGCCGTTGACTCTTCTGCCCTTTGATGGGTCTTGTTTTTCATCCTGCAGAGTGTCCAATTTCCTCCTCTTCACCAGGCAAGCTTGGTGGGGTTGCTAGTTTAGTCAACGATAACCCGGCCATGCACAGATTGTACTGGGTTATATGTTACAAGTAGCACTGAAGAGAGACCTGACATACATACATTTGTACATGCATACATACATACATACATGGTAGCTGCCAACTCGTTTTTGAGTACGGCCACTACTTTATATCCATGTAGGAGAACCCCTACCGATGCGCTGAACGAGTGTGACTTTTTAGTCCAGCCAGCGACTTGAAAACTCTGGTACAAACACTACACTTGTGACAATTATTGACACATAGTGCTGGGCCCATGGTACCATGTGACGACAAGTGCAGAGAGATCTCCAGATATAAAGCAATGCCTGTGCCGTGAAGCTTTTATAGTGAGCAAAGGCACTGCACAAAGCCAGTCCCACTCTCTTAACCAAGATGATATTTACCAAAAAGAAGAACAAGTCAACATCATTGGATACCATCAGGGTTGCAGGTGTTATATCAGAGTTTTCCTTCTCCTAGAATTCTGCCTTGACAAAGGCTAAGGGGTCATCTCTCCCAGTGATTTTGGATGGCCATTGGCTCTTAAGAGTTCCTTTGCCCTTTGACAGGTTTTGTTTTTAGTCCTGCAGGATGTCCAAAGTCACCCTCCTCACCAAGAAACCTTGGTGGGGTTGCCAGTTTAGTTTACATACATACATACATACATACATACATACATACATACATACATAAATATATATACGTACATAGTGCTCTCCCACTTTTTATATGCTTGTGAGATGTGGAGACTCAGAGCACAATTACAAGGGAAAAATACTAACATTTGAAATGAGATACTATAGAAAAATTAGGGTTACCGCCTACATGGAACACATAAGCAATGAAAGCATTTGCACAGCAACCAGGCAGTATATGGGCAACTACAAAGGCTTGCTAACCACCGTAAAGGAAAGAAAATTGTGATGGTATGGTCATGTGACAAGATCTGATGGATTGACTAAGACCATTTTCCAAAGAACAGTTCAAGGGAAAAGAAAGCAACAATATTCAAAGAAAAAATGGGGGAATAACATTAATGAATGAACTGGTAAAGGCTTTGTTGTAAGAAGTGAAGGTCCCTACCTTTGTGTCTTGACTCGTGTTTGCACTGAATCTCCCTGCATGATGCTCACTTGTTTTGTGTCTGGCCAGAGAACATAACAAAACTCACACACTCATTTGCATAAGCATCCATACTTGGCCGCAGCACATGGACCAAAAGAGAGACCTGACCACATTTCTGATGTGACGTCGCTGGCCCCTCACTTCTGGCAAGACTGCCTCTACACTTTTGGCTCCCTAGCCCCACATGTCCTCCCTGATCTCAAAGATCACCCAAGCATCTCACTCCGTTGCTCTGCAAAGTCAGGGTGGCACTTTCATTCCCCTCTCCTCCGATGTCAATCAAATGAACAATTCTGCGGACATCCAAGATGGTACACAGCATTCTATTCACAGACACGTTGTCCCAGGAATTTACAGCAGTTACTGTTCCCTTTCCACATTGAGTTGTGTAGTGCGCATTTGGGAGCTAGACACATACTTCCTTGCCTACTTGCATGAATGCATGCTCTCTCTCTTCTACAGATCATTGTAATAATGTGAAATGTGTCCCCTCTCCACTATGCTCTTGATTGTGCAATGGTGTCTCTCCATGATCCCATTTCCACTTAGCCTGAAGAAGAGGCTCACATTCCACCCATCGAGTATCTTCTTCAGCACCTCCAAGCAAAATGCCATGCTGTTATCCACCAACAGTTCATCCACAGGGCCCTGCTCCAAGAGTGAACATGAAGATTATGTGCACCTATTATCAAAGGTACCACAAGAGATTTAATCACAAATAAATTTGCTGAATATTGTATATTGTTACAGGTAATTTGACAATGTGTTTTACCTGAGACATGAACTTTTGATTTGTCTGCCATGCAGATAATATTTCGATAAGGCTGGATACTGAGGTTACATTTTAATGCCATGTCTTCAGTTATAAATGAGAGCTCAGATCCTGTATCAATAAGTGTTTCAATAGCATGTCTATTTATATGTGATATTATTTTATTTAGTTTATTTCTGTCACAAACTAGAGCTAGTATTGAACTGAATCTGAAGTACCATCTTCAACTGATTTATTTATGGTCTGTAGAGCTGCAATTTTCTGCTTAGACTTTGATTTGTTTTTGGCTAAGCATACAGATTTCCAATGCCCTTTCTTATGGCAGTTGTTGCAGATTGAATTTTTTGCAGGACAGCTTGAGCGTTCATGCCTTCGCCCTCTACAAAAGAGGCATTTGCCACAGATAGTTGATAACGATGATTGTACTGACACTGAAGATGGTTGATTTTCGTAGTGGATGCGTGATTCAGTGTTACCAAAACTTTGAGAGTCTTTAATTACTAACTCAAGTGTAAGAATCTGTTTATGAATGTGTAAGAGCCTTTCATCTGTTGATTCTAATAGTCTTTGCCTTATTTGTGGGGATAATAGTCCAGAAATGAAGGCATTACCAACAAGCATATCATGATGTTGATCAGCAGTTAATGGTTCAGTTGGAAATTTTCTTGCTAAATGTTTTAGTTCATTCATGAAGTTGTCAACTGCTTTCATGTTCTTAGTTTGTGATGCATCATTATGGCCATAGGTTGCTTATTAAACTTGTCATCTAGTATGGCAATGGCTTGGTTGTAATTTACACAATGTAAACAAAAGCTTTGTGGCCACATAATACAAATAATACTGAGAGTTTATTCTCTTCCAATATTTCATCTTATTTCAGCATTCGCTTCCAGTAAAGATACTCTTCCTCAGTAGGACGTTCACTGAGAGTCTTCTTGATGAATTTAGCATCCATGCCAATGAAGATTGGAATAAATTGAGCATGACTAATTCACAGTAGTAAGAAGTTATAAGGCTTTATTCTAATCATCATTCACAATACAAAATTATGGCCACTTGCAATTTTTGTTGCCGGATTCACATGTAACTATGTAGTCTGCACCAACTAATGTGGTGGCAGCTGATTGGTTGATTCAAATGAATTTCATAACATATATATATGTATATGTATATATATATATATATATCAGAGGCTAAAGAACACAAGACTTGCTGAAGAAGTAAATCCTTTGTTCTGTCGCCAAAAACCATTAACTTGCAGACCCCTGCAAGCGGAATTTGTCGATCTTGGATTTGCAGAAACCTAGCGCTGATGTTGTGTGCTGTATGTGATGTATATTGTGTGCTATACGATATGCATTATATATTGCATTTGGTCCCAGTGTTCTGTCCAGATCAGTCTAAAATCTTTTCCTGAGTCCTGTATTTTCGTTGCTGTGGTAATGCGGCTGAACTGCTGATCGCTATATTTGATTTGCTAAGCTGTCTAAACGTATTGTTATTACTCTGGGGTACTATTCCCATTCGAGTGCTAAAGCTACATACCGAATTTGCATTCGTTAGCTTGGCCGCAAACTAAAGCTTCGTTAATGCTGTACTAAAATTTGTATATATATATATATATACGTTATGAAATTCGATTGAATCAACCAATCAGCTGCCACTATGTTAGTTGGTGTAGACTACATAAATTACGTGTGAATCCGGCAACATAAATTGCAAGTCATGTAGGCGCCATGGTAAAAAGCATCCAGTATTCTCTGTAAAGGAGGTTGATGTTAGGAAGGGCATCAAGCTGTAGAAATCAAGCCCAAATCAGTTCTGTATGAGCAAGACATGGTCACCGGACCTGCCATTGCCCACAATAGGACAACCTGTCTAACCCATGCTAGCGTGGAAGAATGGATGTAAAATAGTAATGATGATGATGATGATATATTGCCATCAGGGAAAATGGACATTAACCCTTTAATGTTCAAACCGGCCAAAACCAGCCAGGATTCTCTACCTCTTTCTGTTGAAACTGGCTGTAACTGGTCGCTCAAACTGATGTTATGGTATTGTTCACAAAATAAATAACATCAAAATCTTATAGATTCGATATTATGTGAGATATTATGTGAGGTAAAGCCTTTACCATGGAAATATAATAGTATATATAGAGTAATGTGAATGCTAAAGGGTTAAATAATGATAAGGGGGGTGTATGATATATATCAGTACATTAGTTAATTCAATGAGAAATTTTTGGCATTCCATTCAATACATAAAAACAGAGATTACATTCATAGATATTTCATACTGTTTATAAATGTAGCATGTATGAACCCATAACATCTGATGGAGTCATAGGGATGTCATAGTGATATACACATGTCTTGGGCATTTTAAACCTGGTGGAATTCATCTCTTCCCCATGACTGAACACAACAAATTTTGAAGAGAGAGAGAGAGAGAGAGAGAGTGGGGAGGAGATGGAATAAGAAAGGAATACAGAGAATGAATCAACCTCAATATTGAACTGGTACTCTTTTTATCAACCTTAGGAGGATGAAAGGCAAAGTTGACCTCAATGGGGTTTGAACTCAGTGCCCAGAGAACTGGAACAACTATTGCAACACATTCTATCCAATATTCTAACAACTCTGTCAATTCACTGCACAAATGTAGTATACTTTCATTTAACTATAAGACATTTATAAAAATGAATTGTGTCAAGTTTGCTTCTTTATATTCTACACAGACTGTTTCAGTATCCATAGTTATCTGCAGGATTGGGAGCATGTAACAGACATCACCATCAACTACCATTGAATTTTGGAACATTGATATTTGACTGATTGAATTAATAGTTCAATACAACTTAAAATCATGTGCCTGTAAATTGGAAAGAATCCACTCCAATTAGTTTTTCTTTGAGGATGTCAGTTCATGTTAGTGATGGCTATATCTTATTAAAAATAAGGATTTTCTATCTTGTAAGAAGAATTGAAGCTTCTACAACATGTATTAGTTTTCAAAGTATCCAAGTCGTCACCGAGAATTTAAGTAGAGCCCTAGTTTAATTGCCACAAATCTCATGACAATTCCATATGATTAAAGTGATTTTCTTATGTGGCTTTTCTATTCACACCTAGTAAAATTCAAGGCTTGAATTTACTATCACAAATTATATAGTCAAACACTCTATCAAATAACCACAAAATGTATCATTTGGCTGCTTCTCAAGAATTTAGAAAACAGGTTCTTAACTTTAGCTATTGTAAAATAAATTTCTCTAATGTTACATATGGTTACTTGATATTCTAATCAAAAAGAGGTATACTTTTATATGCTCTTCCATTATTCAAGACAAGATAGAGTAAATAAAATGAAATGAAAACAAAGAGAAGACACAGAGAAGCAAGAATAATCATTGAGAAAGTCATAGAATGTGTGATGAAAGAACTTTGACAGTCAAATATGCCAATTAGATAACTATCTGGTTACTAAACTAACCAAAGTATGGATTAGTAATAACATAACCAAAGTGAAACTCAACTGGTGTGTGTGTTTTTATTAGCAGCCAATAGACACACACATATATATATATAAGATGATGATCATCATTGTTTAATATCCATTTTTTCCTGCTAGCAAGGTGTGGACATGTAACAAACCACTTAGTACTCAAATGGAGCCTCTGACCTCCAGGTTTGCCGAGGGCCCAACATACAATCCAGTGATCTACTGTGTGCATTTTATCATGGCAATAACACTAGGGTTGTTGTCACATCTTTGGCATAATATATATAAATATAACCTACTATGAAATTTGAGTTGATTTATATTATTAACTTTGTCTGTGTATGTTATTTCTGTGTGATATTTTCTTGGTGTCAAATTTGAAGTCCAATAAATGTACAATTCATAGTGGACAGTGTAGCTAATCATAGTTCCATTGATTTATCAACCCGTAGAGAATGTCAATAAAACCATTATTAAATGTTATTCTGCAGTTTGGTTTATCATGGGTCAAACCTGTAAATTCATTTTACAGAATCTTAATTTCCAGCTTTCATGTGAACTCAGTTCTTTAGTTACAGCATCAAAATGATAATAATTTCATTTTCTCCTTAACCTTTATTAGACTTTTACATTTTATTACAACTTTATCTGAGGAAATGGAAGGCCACCCAATGCTTTGTTTCTCATCAATGCCTCCCTACTGTTGGTCCCTTGACAAAAATGTACCCAGCCCACTCTGTAAATTGATAGTGCTGGTGCAACAATAGAAAACACTCAGTGCTGGTGCCATGTCAAAAAGCATAGAGTTAAGGTGGTGGTGTCAGAGTCACAATAAAATGCTCCCAGTGTACACTGAACATGGTTGGCATTGGAAAGAACATCCAGTCATAGAAACCAAGCCAAAATGTAATGTATGAGCAAGACATGATCACGTGACTGGTCTAGCTTCAGAACGTGACAACCTATCTAACGTATGCAAGCATGGAAAATAGATGTTAAACAGTGACTCCTCTTCCATAAAGGCAACGTTTCTTAATTCTTCAGATGATGCTGTAGTTTTGTGATAGTCTAAATCAGCTTGGCTTAACCCTTTAGCATTTATATTACTCTATATATACTATTGTATTTTCATGGTAAGGGCTTTACCTCACATAATATCTCATATAATATTGAATCTATGAGATTTTGATATTATTTATTTTGAGAACAATACCTTAACATCAGTATGAGTGGCCAGTTACGACTGGTTTGAACAGAAAGAGGTGAGAGAATTCTGGCTGGATATGGCCAGTTTAAATGCTAAAGGGTTAAGAATATCTATAGCACTGAGATACTCATCATCCTTATCGTTAAAAAATCATGTAGTAGGAGGTTTGTTGAGAGATATTTGGTTCCCATTTGACACCAACCCAGTTAAATCTGGTTCTGTTTCTGGTTCTATGAAACAAAAACTACCCATTCTAATGGGTTTCTATTTCAATTAAAATCTTCCAGCATAATTTTATATAAGAATCATATCTTAGTAATCATATCTTAGTAATAAATCATTTTATTAATTTTAGTAATTTTCTCAAAATTCATCATTAATCAATTGATGAAAGGGTTGAGCAGTGAACATGTATTGCTATTGGTACAATTTGTCATTAAATTTAGTCTCTACTCTGCCTAAAAAAACTTACTAAAAATATGCAAATAATACAGTTTTAAATGTTTTGGCATTAGCTACACACATTTTCTGGCATACCAAATGGCACGAAATGACAAAATACTGATCTTCCCAAATAACTTCCCCAAGAATAACTGTTCCCTTCTCAGCCCCTTTTTCTATAGTTGGGTAAACAGGACGTACAAATCTAAATTTCCTGTCCTCAAAACACAATACACATTTCAAGTGATTTGAATTTAAGGTCTGTAAATTGATTGTTCAGAACCAAATTTATTCAACTGTTTTGTATCTACTAATATGAGATAGTGTTGAGCTGTCAACAGTATTTGATCCAGGAAATTCTCTATTTAAATTAATTAGATATTTTACAAACTTTAATGAGGCATTTATGGCATGTTTATATAGACTGACAGACACACACACACACACACACACACACACACACACACACACACACACACACACACACACACACACACACACACACACACACACACACACACACACACACATGCATACACACAAACACACAACGACACATAGACACCCATGCACATAAATCAGCTAGAACACACAGACACATACATACATGGAGAGGAAGGGAGAGTGATATATATATATATATGAGAGAGAGAGAGAGAGAGAGAGAGAGAGAGGTGGGGAGAGAAAGCTGGAAGTTCAAACTAACTGAATGAAGACAGGAACTTGTCAAGGATAATCTGCAAGAAAAGTGGTCTCAATTGTGACATGCTTCATCTCATGTAAACACTGTATGTATGTATGTATGTATGTATGTATGTATGTATGTATGTATGTATGTATGTATGTATGTATGTATGTATGTATGTATGTATGTCATTGGATACCATCAGGGTTGCAGGTGTTATATTAGAGTTGCTGACTTGTTCTTCTTTTTGGTAAAAAATCATCTTGGTTAACCCTTTAGCATTCACAATACTCTATATATACTATTATATTTTCATGGTAAAGGCTTTACCTCGCATAATTATCTCACATAATATCGAATCTATGAGATTTTGAAAGTATTTATTTTGAGAACAATACCTTAACATCAGTTTGAGTGACCAGTTACAGCCAGTTTAAAACAGAAAGAGGTAGAGAATTCTGGCCGGTTTTGGCCGGTTTGAACATTAAAGGGTTAAGACTGTGGGACTGGCTTTGTGCGGTGCCTGTGCTCACTATAAAAGCTTCACGGCACATGCATTGCTTTATATCTGGAGATCACTCTGCACTTGTCGTCACATGGTACCATGGGCCCAGCACTATGTGTCAATGATTGTCACAAGTGTAGTGTTTGTACCAGAGTTTTCAAGTCGCTGGCTGGACTAAAAAGTCACACTCGTTCAGCGCATTGGTAGGGGTTCTCCTACATGGATATAAAGTAGTGGCCATACTAGAAAATGAGTTGGCAGCCACCATGTATGTATGTATGTCAGGTCACTCTTGAGTGCTACTTGTAACATGTAACCCAGTACAACCTGTCTCGTAGTTGGGTTGTCGGCGACTAAACGGGCAACCCCACCAAGCTTGCTTGGTGAGGAGGGTGATATTTGGACACCCTGCAGGATGAAATACAAGACCAGCAAAGGGCAGAGAAACTCAACAGAGTCAACGGCCATCCAAATAGTACTTTTTTTTTTTTTACCTGGGGGTGAAAGGCCCTCAGTTGTTGTCCCAACACGTTTCTAGGAGAGGAAAACTCTGAAAAAAAAAACCTCCGGCTTCAGAAGTATCCAATGATGTTGACCAGTTCTCCTTTTTGGCTTGGGTTTTCGATGCTCCAAGAGTGGGATTGGTCGAGTGCAAGGCCTTTTCCCACTTAAAAAAACTTTCAAAGCACAGGCATTGCTTGTTCAGGATCTGTTACGGGTTTGTGTGACAATCGATTGCAGTACTCTTAGCAGAGTTTACAGCCATCATGTATGTGGGTATGTATGTATGTATATATGTTTGTGTGTATGTATGGAAGGAAGGATGGATGGATAGATGTATGGATGCACGCATGCATGTATGTGTATATCTTTACACGTACGAGTGTATGTATGCATGCAACCTTGTTACACCCTGTGTCACACTGAATCTCCATGAGAACTATGGTAAAAGTACATGTATCTGTGGAATGCTCAGCCACTTGCTCGTTAATTTCCTGAGCAGGCTGTTCTGTTGATTGAATCAACTGAAATACTCATCTTTGCAACCAACAGAGGTCCAGCACCCACACATGCATGTGTATGTATTTTGTTGATATATACTGGCTAGAGATATAAATATCTGTGAGAAAAACTAAATAGGTTAGACGAGTTGTCCTGGGCAGGTTGGTATCAAAAGGTTAAGCTACCATTTTCTATCATCTAATCATCCTACAAAACAATGGTATAATCAATGTTAGTATTGATTAAATCCATGCTAGCGTGGAAGATAGACGTTAAACGATGATGATGATGATGATGATGATAAGTATTAAGTGTTGTAGTAAAATAGATATTAATTATCTGTCCTAGAATCTGTCAACCTCTATACAAACTGTGTTGTGTAGAAAAATATCATTATGAAGCGTTTCTCTCTTGATGAGATTACTTGGTGTAGTGTTAATATACAATATAGCTAAAGTTTTATTTGAGGGAGGGTAGAATGTTTTTTCTTTTTAAATTATGTTTAACGTAGGTTTTGTTTTGGAAAGTATATATTGTCTATATTATTCTTTTTGTATTTTGTCTACACTGCTTTATTTGTTAGTTTGGATATTATATAATATTAAAGGGCATGTAGCTCAGAGATCAGGGAATTGCTCCAGGTAGAGCTGCTACTTCTCCACATCAAGAGATTACAGTTCTGATTCTATGGACATGTGGTTAGAATGTTTAAAGAAAAAACTTGCAGGACAGATTTTATGAGTAAAGCCAGCCAGGTAGGCCACAAGCAAGATGATTGGATGGTATCCAAAAGCTCAGTTAGTCTTGTTTGGGGATCCAGCCAGATCATTTGAAGATGGTTACTTCTAAGAGGACCCTCTGGAAGTTGTGTCTGAGGACTCTGTCATCATGACCCTCATGTTAGCAAAACAGGAAGGTCAATGGAGACTGTGCACCATATGGGAGCAAGAGAGGGGCTGAGCTGTCAATTGATCACCATCTTGTTATCTGCAGCTTGAGACTACCTAAAGCTAAAGAAGCCCACAAAACTGGGAGGTCCAGGTACAGCATTGGTGGATAATGAAGTCAGGACCAGGTATACAGATACTATTGAATCCAAATTCAGAGAACCCCTGAGCAAACTGAGGATGTTGAGATAGAGTGGAAATTGTTCAGCTCAGCAGTTTCTGCTTCAGCTGTTAAATGTTATGAGCGACAGAGGCTTGGCATAGCATCGGATGGTAGGACGACATCTTTTTTCAATAAAGGGTTCAAAGATGCCATCCAAGCAAAGAAGGAGGCCTACAAAGCTTGGCTTGGAAATAAGTCCTCCTTCTTGTACTTACAGTATAAGCAAGCATGAAAAATTGCAGCAGAGACAGTAAAGGCGCCCAAAGTTAAGACATGGGAGGACTTTGGGGTTAAACTGGAATCTGACTTCAGATCAGCAAATAAAGAAAAATATAAATTGAAATAATTATACTTTATAGCCACACTAGTCGAAATCTATTGTGAACAATGTGCTATTATATTTCATGTTGCAAGGATGATAACTTGAAGCATATATACAGTTCCAGTCTGTAAAGTGGTCGTGTAGGTGTCATGACAAAAAGCACCAGGCCACATGGTAAAGTGGTCATGTAGGTGTCATGACAAAAAGCACCAGGCCACATGGTAAAGTGGTCATGTAGGTGTCATGACAAAAAGCACCCAGTACTTACTGTAAATGAGGTTGGCGTTAGGAAGGGCATCCAGCTGTAGAAAGCTAGCCAAAATCAGTTCTGTATAAGCAAGACATGGTCACCTGACCTAGCAATGCTCACAACAGGAAAACATGTCTAACCCATGCTAGCAGCGTAGAATAATAGACGTAAAACTGTGATGATGATGATGACATGCATTGAGAAGAGGTAAACATTGTTGAATAATGCTTAACAAAACCAAGTAAATGCAAAGGTGACAACTCAAAATATATATACTAAAAAATTTCCCTCTCTTTGAAATGACATTTTGCACGAAAGTACCTTCTCCTCCTCCCGGGAAGGTCTAATCTGTAATGGATTCAAGAAATTAACCATGTGAAGCCATGCAAAACACATCACATGCCATACATCATCAATGATACTGATCAAACATAATACACGATGTGGGGTTATTATTTATATATCTCTCCATCTGTATCACTTTCAAATTTACACACACAAACATACACACAATGTATCTTTTGTCTCAGTCATGTTGCTACAATGATACGCACACACACATGCATACATGGTCTTGTAACTCCTTAGGGAGACGTAAGGGCGCCATATTGTCATACAGCATTTCTGGGGAATTTTAAAACCTGGTGAACCTCATCTTCTCACCAGGCCTGAATATATAGCAGATTTCTTTCAGAGAGGTATAGAGAGTGAGAGAGAATGGAAGTGAGAAAGAGATATAGAGGAAGAATCAACCCCTGGTACTTTTTTTATCAACCTTGAATGGATGAAAGGCAAAGTTGATCTTGGTGGGATTTGAACTCAGAGTAGAGAGCCAAAACAAATACCAGAAAACATTCTATATGATGTTCTAATGACTCTGCCAATTTGCTGCCTTACTCACACAAATATACATACAATGCATATTTTATCTCATTCATATTGTTAAAATGATACACATATACATGCACACATATATAATCTTGGTATATATATGGTATACCAATCGAGGACTCAGATGATTAAATACATTTAATGCTGCTGTTATTGATGGTACCACTAGTCAGTAATGAGCCCTAAAGACCATGTGACTTTAAAAAAAAGTCTGTTAAAAATTCAAGAAAAGAAAGTCAGAATTTTTATTGCTATTAGCTAGCATGAAACTCTAGTAATGAAGCAGTAAATAATCTACCATATTTGTGTGTTTGTGTGTTTCTTTGATTATGTGTGCGTGAATGTGTCTCTGTGTTTGTGTATGTTTGTGTGCATTTATGATGTATATGTCTGTTTCTTTGTTTATTTATGTGTGTATGTCTGTGTTTGTGTGTTTGTGCATGTGTTTCTGTGAATGAGAGAAAGAGAGAGATTTCCCACTTATTATTCACTTTGTTTGTGTGCGTGTTGTGTTTGTGTGTTTGCATGTTTGTGTGTGTGTGTGTCCATGTGTTTCTGTGAATGAATAAGAGAGAAAGAGAGAGAGACCTCCCACTTATTCACTTTCACATTTCTGTACAACACATTAGAAAATGTAAACACATATTTACTCTTTAACTCTAGTTTAAAACTCAAATATTCAATTAGGTGTAAACATGTAAAAGCATTATCAAGACATGAATTTAGCAGTAGCAGCAGCTGAAGAACATCATTATTGGCTTCATATTAACTTCTTCATTCTGGTATGAATTAGATAGGTCTTCCTCATACCTAAATTCTATATACAAATCTTCTATGAGTTGTCTCCCCAGTTTTATCAGACTGTTTCATCATCATCACCACCACCACCACCACCACCACCACCATTATTTAATGCTTATTTTCCATGCATGCATGTGTTTGACGGGCTGTCATGTATTGAGGCCTGACTGGTCAAGTGACCAGGTTTTGATGTTACAGTGTTTTTTTTTGGGGGGGGGGGGGGGGGGTTCTATGGCTGGATGACCTTCATAATGTCAATCCCTTTACAGCATGTACAGGGACCATTTTATCATACCTCCAACAATACCACTTTAGAGACTGGAATAGGTACTTTATATTCATGGAACCAGCACTAGTAATTTACTGGGTATCGTAGACTGGCTACTTTCTTTAATCATTCCACCAGCTCTATCACCTTCCTCTACTGTGACTTCCTTCTAGTACAGGAAGATCAAGGAAGACCTAGACTGATCGTGCTAATTTAATTTTCAACTTAAATTACTTATTCAACAAAATTTGATAAACAACTATAGATATTTAAATTTTGGGAATTGATTATTTTGTATGTATGTATATATATATATATATATTTATATATATATATTTATATATATATATATATATATATATATACAGGGTGATTGCTCTGCCAGCAGTCAGAAGATATGTTTACATGCTAGAGTGGTTGAAGCTATACCTCTGTAGTTAGACAACATATTTTCCATGTATCTCTGTCTATAACATTATGGCGTCTTTTAAAATGTAAACATATCTTCTGACTACTGGCTGTTGAGCGGTTTAGTGAGACTTATAATGAGATTTTTACTTATAGATAACTGATTTTGACAAGTCCCAATAAGGGACGAAACATTTGTAAACCAATATTTAATGTAAAAACATATTTGGAAATTACTTTAATGAATAATTTGCTTCATGCATAATTATTATTTTTAACACAATAGGATTTTGTACATATACTTGTTTGAAAGAATGTTTCAAAGAAGTATAAAATATAGCCTTTTGTACTGTTTATTATAATAAACTAGCTGAGGTACCTGGCTTCGCCCAGGAGAATAGTTAAGAGAAGATGGATAAAAGGGAAAACGACTGTATTGGATGTGTTGTCTGGTATGGGATGAGACCGTAATGTATGTGTGTGTGTGTGTGTGTGTGTGTGTGTGTGTGTGTGTGAGAGAGACATAAAAATAAACAATCATAAAACTTCCTTATTAGGCTGGGGGAGTAAACTGCCGATTAAAAGGTAGCATTGGCCTTGGATTTTAAATGTTGTGAAATAACCATTGTCAGTATGATCTTTTTCAGCTCCAAAGGACGTCATCAGCAATATACCGCATAACATTGAAACACAGCAATATACCGCATAACATTGCTTCTGAAGTGTTGCTTTGTTAGTACGGTCTGTAAGTAGTATATGGATAAAAGCTGGAGGGTAGATTAATTTCTAATAGTATCAATTTTTCTTTGCTCTGTAAAATCAAAGATGGTAAAACGACTTTATAAAAGCTAACACAATATTGTTAAACCTTCCTATAGATCAAAGGATCTATAGTTTAAGCCATTTCTAGACTTTCGTGGGATGTTACTCTCTCTCTCTCCCAATATCTAACACTTTAATTGTATCTCTCTCTCTCTGTATAACGGTCTATCTCTCTCTTTCTGTCTCTCCCTCTGTCACTCTCTCTCTCTTTAGATGTGTGTGTGTATGTATTTGTGTGTGTGTGTGTAATTTTCATGTGATTCAACCAATCAATAAACATCTCTCTTTTATATACATAGATTTCTGTATTTTGAGCTGTTTTAACTTCTCCACCTATCTCCTTCCAATTTGTTATATTGTTTTGGTAAAAAATGATATTATTTTCATATATATACATACACATATCATCATCATTTTCATCATTTCATTTTACGTCCGCTTTTCCCTGCTTGCAAGGGTGGGACGAGAACTGATTCTGGCTTGATTTCTACAGCTGGATGCCCTTCCTAACACCAACCTCATTTACAGTGAGTGCTGGGTGCTTTTTTGCCGTGGCACCTCAACGACCACTTTGCAGTGGAATGATAGGGACCCCAGTCCCTATCATCTCATTTCTACAGCTGAGTAAACTCAAGCTATAATATATATATATATATATATATATATATATATATATATATATTATAGCTTGAGGTACGATCTATTTGTGGATCGAACAATTGTAATACGTTAATAAATTGTGTTTCGATGCATCACTGATTCTTCTCTGTTCTGAAGGAGCATAGAGTGCTCAACCGGCATATCGCCTTTCATCTAAGCATAAACCTAATGACATTCATTGTTTTTGTATTTCTGTGTTTATCATTTTGTAAATTATACATATATTTGGTATGAACATGTGATAAAGGAACCGAGTGAGAAACTAGGCATAAGAGGAATCAAATGCTGTGTGAAAGAGAGGAGATTACTTTGGTATGAACATGTGATAAAGGAACCGAGTGAGAAACTAGGCATAAGAGGAATCAAATGCTGTGTGAAAGAGAGGAGATTACTTTGGTATGGACATGTGATAAAGGAACTGAGTGAGAAACTAGGCATAAGAGGAATCAAATGCTGTGTGAAAGAGAGGAGATTACTTTGGTATGGATATATGATAAATGAACTGAGTGAGAAACTAGGCATAAGAGGAATCAAATGCTGTGTGAAAGAGAGGAGATTACTTTGGTATGGACATGTGATGCATATGAAGGATGACAGGTGCATAAAATGGTGCAGAGCACTCAAAGTTGATGGAAGCCTTTGAGTGGGGAGACTCAGGAAGACTTGGGATGAGGAGATTAAAGCTGATCCTGTTCAATTGCCCCTCTCAAAGGCGATGACACAGGACCGAGATCTCTGGCGTTACACAGTAATACAGAAGACCTGACTTACCACAGGAACAGGCAGAAGCTGAAGCATATATATAGTATGTACCACCCCACTCCACTTTCCCATACATCTCCCACGTGGGCAGTACAAAGCATACACCCAGTGAAGTGCCCAGCCCACACAGTAAAGTGATTGTGTAGGTGTCACAGCAAAAAGTACCCAGCCCATGCTGTAAAGTGGTTGTGTTGGTGACATGACAAAAAGCACCCAATACTCATTGTAAATGAGGTTGGCATTAGGAAGGGCATCCAGCTGTAGAAACCAAGCCCAAATCAGTTCTGTATGTGCAAGACATGGTCACCTGACCTAGCATTACCCACAACAGGACAACTTGTCTAACCCATGCTAGCATGGAAAAATTGACATAAAATGGTGATGATGATGATGATATATGCACATACATTTATATAATTGTGTGGGGAGATGGAAATATTCGGTTTGGTGTCCAAGCGCGTGATTAGCCCATTGGGAGTGAGAGAAAGAACCATAGTTCTTGTTAAGATATCATTCTAGAAGGAAAACTCTGATATAAAACCTGTTCAAAGGTTTAAAATTGTTCAAAGAATGGAATCTGCCCAGCGCAAGGCCTTGCTTCACTAATAAAGCTTCAAGCACAGGTATCCCTTTTTCTAAACGACTTTCACGTGTGTTTGCATGAACATGGCTGTCTCTTTTTTCTTTCAGTGCAGAAAGAAATCTATGTCCTTGGCAGAGCTATAAAGTCATGTTTGTAAACCCCCCCCCCCCCCCCCCCCCCCCATGTATGAGAAAAGGATCAAGAGATGATAATTTAATTCTCGAAACCAAAATGCAGCCATTATATGCTTATATATATATAGTGACGAAACATAAGTCAATTGCATGAACTCATAATCCTTTATTTACTGCTATATATATTTCGATGATAGCCATTGAATGGCTATGACCTCATCAGGCAGTTAGTCAGTTCTTAGATATGCCAGCTCTGTGTTTATAGTGTTGATGGTATCAGAGCCTTGGGATATATATAGTTAGATAAAGATATATATATGTAAACTGGCAGTTTCTTAGACAGGAAAAGGCTGATTCTGCATTTTCCTGCCTGAGGGACCTAAAGCAGCTTAGGTCAACTTCAGAGTAACAGTCTTCTGGATAAATCTAACCAAACTATTACACTCTATCATAGTATTGAGTGCTTTTTCTTCTATTTGTTAAAGCCATGACATGTCAGTGGGGGTTGAAACCGTGTAAGTTCATTTTAACAGTCAATAACCACAGAGTTGTTTGCTTTGTTCATGTTACCATTTTTGTATCATGTACATACCCTCTCGTCCCTTATCATCTGTATGCTATTTCATCCCTTATTCATCCTTTCCTACTTCTGTTTGGTTTTCCCTTTACCTGTTGCTAAATTTCCAACTATATATACACTCACACACACATATATAATGGGGAACTTAGATCAATACAATGCTAAAGGCATAGAACCCATTGCAATCATTTTGAACTTGCCCCCTAGAGACCTGCTTAACTATAACGTGTGAGGAGAAATTGTTATGGATCAAATCAATGTGATACATTCTTAGGAAAGCAATACCTGAATAAAACAAATTAAGCTGATAATAATTTTAAAAATCCAAGAAGTCCATCATTTTAACTAAGAAAGAATTGAAATACACTTCATCGTGTGTACTAATTGGTTTCGACTCTTGAAAAGATTTGTCAATTTCAAGTATTGTATATATATATATATAAACAATCTATTTTTAGGATGGCTTAGTGGTTAGAGGATTGGGCTTCAATTGAGAGGTTGTGAGTTCGATTCTCGGACCGGGTGATGCATTGTGTCCTTGAGCAAGAAACTTTATTTCATGTTGCTCCAGTTTACTCAGCTGTAGGAATGAGTTGTGACGTCACTGGTGCCAAGCTGTATCAGTCATTGCCTTTCCTTTGGACAACATCGGTGGTGTGGATGGACGACTGGTATGCATGGACGACTGCTGGTCTTCCACAAAACAAACCTTACCCAGACTTGTGCCTTGGAGGGTAACTTTCTAGGTGCAAAACCATGGTCATTTGTAACCAAGTGGAGTCTTAAAAGAATCTTTAGGATCATTGGGCGATAGGAAGTTTTGAACCTGAAAGTTAGAATCATCAACATTGTTTGACTATGAAAAATATTCCATGTTGGGCATACAAACCCTAAAGGCACTGCCTTCAATGGTTTAGTTGAACATATTGATTCCAGACTGGCACTTAACTTATCAATTTCTATTTGTTGAACTGCTATGTTATAATGACCAGCACAATGTAATCACATCCAGCTCTACTTCATACATATGCAGACTTACGCTTCCTAAAAGGAAATAGAAATCAATATATTTAACAAACATTAATATATTCTTTGGCACATGATGAAATCTAACTGTTGTTTTATTTCCTATTCTTCTTCTGACTTGCATTCATTTCATACGAAAAAAATCTGACTAATAACTGCTAAATTTTCACAAAGTATAGAATGTCAAATAGCCATATTATGGCATTATTCCATACCACCCACCACACCCTTCCTAGTTTAACACAGTGACAAAGCTAGTATTTAATGAAATTGATTTATTCTACATCAGTTGTACAATATGACACTGCTCTAGGCTGTTATTTTATGATTGATATCTCTTTTAATAATACTGAGTCACCCAACTCATTTCATAAACCAATAGTCATAGCGAGAACAGTAAGATGTTACTCTGTAAAGAAATACTTATTGTCAACATAGGAAAATAATATTTTACATCTAGCTTTGTGCTTTCTTACACATTTCTCTTAGCAACAGCCATGGTAATAAACAGATGTGTTTCTTAATCTTGACAGTGTCTTGTATATATATCATCATCATCATCATCAACGTTTAACGTCCGTGTTCCACGCTTGCATGGGTTTGGACGGGGGTTTTCCCACTTGAGGCAAGAGTGATTGTCTTGCTCGCATAGGACTGTCTGGCAGGTTTTCTACAGTTGGATGCCCTTCCTAAACCAACCACATTTACAGTGTGGGGCTGGGAGGTTTTTACCGTGTTGCCTACACGGCCACATTACAGCGTGGACTGTGTGTTTTTTTGTCGTGACACCTACACAATCTCATTTGTTTCGGCCTGGATGGTGTGGCACCAACATAACTTTACATAGAAGGGGGCGGTGTGGATGGGGTGGGGGTGGTGGGACGGGAGTGTATTTTGTTAGAGATGCCTACTGACTGTAGTAGGTTTTACTTTGTATTTAGGTAAGGCGGGTCTTCTCTATTACTGAGTACCGCCAAAGGTCTCGGTCCAGTGACATTGTCTTGGAGAGGTGTAAGTGTGTGAGGTCGGAGTTTATCAGCTCGTCCCAGGTTTTTCTGGGTCTGCCTATTCTGTGGCTACCATCTATCTTTATTGCCCTGCACTTTGTTATACAGCTATCGTCCTTCATGCGCATCACGTGACCATACCAACGTAGCCTTCTCATATATATATATATATAGTTCTAAACCTGTGAAGTTATTTATGCACACACTCACACACACACACACACACACACACACACACACACACACATACATATATATATATATGTGTGTGTGTGTGTGTGTGCGTAAATAACTTCACAGGACTAGAACTATGCCATTTGCTTGAAATAATGGTTTCTGATATAGGCACAAGGCCAGCCATCGACCCGAGTGCGTGACTGGTACTTCATTTTATCGACCCATAAGGATGAAAGGCAAAGTTAACCTTGGTGGAATTTGAACTCAGATCATAAAGGGCCGTAACTCTATGCTGCAAAGCATGGTATTCAACCCTCTACCAATACTGCCAATCCACTGCCCTATTTACTTGAAATAATGAGGGCATTCCTGATGATTTCAAATGAATGAAACAGTCCTAATCGTTAGAAGTCATTTTTATATAAAATATATATGTACCTCCTCTACTAATGCATTGAGTACCTTATTTAACTATGGTTCCTTTCTGTTTCTCATTGTAAAATTATATATACTAGCAGAAAACCACCGTTTGGGTGGTTTTCTTCTAGTATGTGTAGTGTGTATATTGATATTATACACAAGTATATATACATGTAGATATGATACATCAAATAAGATCGTAATTGACAATATACACAGAAATTGAACGAAGACTGTGTTACACTGTCTTATGTAATCAGTAACGTAATCCACGATACATTAAAAAAAGACGATATTATATATAAACTGTATTAGGAGAAAATTAGTGACAGAAATATATGAAAGTTTATTTAAGCGATCGCTGATTGGAAGAATTGACATTTGAAAATTTTAAAGAAGTGAATCTTAAAATAAGCAACAATATTATTTATATTTAATCAATAGCCACGAAATTTAGTAGATAAATTATGTAACATTCATTCATTATTTATTCAAAGTAATCCAACTTATTTTACAAACAGGATATAAAAATATATTCTGGACTCAGTCCCGCATTCCTTACTTTATTATAGTTTAGATATAACGTTGATAGGTATTGGCCAGTGTTGGCCTAGGACATGTCTAACTTAAGAGTATTATCTGGTGAAGTCTTTCAGATTATGGGTATACAATCTAGTCATGTTTTGGGCACTGTGGCCCACTCAAGTAAAGGCACCCACTCCACTCTGTAAAATAATAGTGCTAGTGTTTTGAAAAAGCACTACGGTTGATATGATTGATTAAATCTCTTCATGGTGGTACCCCAGCATGGTCATAGTCTAATAATTATCAGAATTTATTTTCCAGGAATATGACACAGTTATGAATCTAAAGCCCCAGTCTTCAGTGATGTGACTGTGCACATAATAATATGACTTTTCCACTAGGTTTGTCACAACTACTGGCCCATCTGAGAGTTCTGCCACTCCACTTGAGTAATGACTGGTCTGTCATAACGTGTCCAACCCTTGTTAGCAGGGAAAACAAATGTTTAATAATGATATTGATGATAATAATGATGATGACAGTGACAACGATGATTTACTGTTAGATAACTAGAATCAGATATTTTGTCAATTCAATGCTTGGATTATAGTATAGATTAATGTTCTAATAGGCTACAAGTTCCTGACCATATCTATATAACTCTGAATAAATTAATGACCTCAGACACAACCCCCACTCATTGAACCATTTGTTGTGTCTTCATGCTTTCATTAGGCTGAATAGGGTTGGTAGGCCCCAAATTCTCTTATAACCTGATTTATTGTCATGACTCCTTCAGGTAGTGAAGGTTTGTGCTTTGAGTTTTCCTTCTCTTTGTCTGGCTGCCTTCTAAGGCTGTCAAGCCCAAACCACTCACCCAATTATACTACATGGGGACTGTGTGTCTAGTGTGTTGTTATACTGGGAGTGTGGTATCCCTTAGCTTCTGTTAATGCATGTCTCTTTGTGTATTGGAATATTTGATTCCATCAGAGAATTATCACTTCTCAAGGGTGAGCCCCTCCCTCATCTGCCTCCAGCAATATCAGTCATGAGCCAGCCTTGGCAATTCAGGTTCAAAATGATGAGTGAGGTTGTTCTTCATCTCACTCATGATCATCGTCTTGGTCCTTTCCTTTTCTATGGAGTCTACTTCATTACTCCGATGGTCTTGAAGTACTGGAATAACATGTTTTTAAATAATTTCACTTTATTTTACCTTCTTCAAAGGTTACAGATAATTCTTACATGTTGCAGATAATAGAATTCCTCTATTATTGCCAAATACTGCTTTTGGAAATATCTGTGAGTTTTTGTTGTCCTATTCTTAATTTTCCATTGTAGTGTTGATACTTTTTCAAAGGCGAGCTGTAGTCATTTGAATCTAATTTCAATATATCCTTTTTTTAAGCCTAACTGCCTAAAACTGCATCTAGTTCTTTGATACAAAACTGTTAGTTTTAAGTTGTTTATCATCATCATCATCATCATCATCAACGTTTAACGTCCGTGTTCCACGCTTGCATGGGTTTGGACGGGGGTAGTCCCACTTGAGGCAAGAGTGATTGTCTTGCTCGCATAGGACTGTCTGGCAGGTTTTCTACAGTTGGATGCCCTTCCTAACACCAACCACATTTACAGTGTGGGTCTGGGAGGTTTTTACCGTGTTGCCTACACGGCCACATTACAGCGTGGACTGTGTGTTTTTTTGTTGTGACACCTACACGATCTCATTTGTTTCGGCCTGGATGGCGCGGCACCAACATAACTTTACATAGAACGGGGTGGTGTGGATGGGGTGGGGGTGGCGGCGGGACGGGGTGTAGTTTGTTAGAGATGCCTACTGGCAAGGCGGGTCTTCTCTGTTACTGAGTACCGCCAAAGGTCACGGTCCAGTGACATTGTCTTGGAGAGGTGTAAGTGTGTGAGGTCGGAGTTTATCAGCTCATCCCATGTTTTTCTAGGTCTGCCTATTCCGTGGCTACCGTCTATCTTTATTGCCCTGCACTTTGTAATACAGCTATCGACTTTCATGCGCATCACGTGTCCATACCAACGCAGCCTTCTCTCGAGTAAACAACATCTGATCCCTCTTATCTCTAATTTTTTCCTTAGTTCGTTTATGCTTTGCCGTTCACGTATATTACTGTTACACATCCAGTGGAGCATGCAAGCTTCGTTCCTCTCTAGTCTGCGTATATCCTCTGCACACAATGCCCAGGTCTCACTACCATGCAACATTGCTGTTCGTATGCAGGCATCGTACAACCTGCCTTTCATTTTTAGGGAGAACCCTTTAGCAGCTAATAGTGGTATAAGCTCTCTGAACTTTTTCCAACCAGTTCTGACTCTAGCTACAGTACTTTCAGAGCACCCTCCCCCACTGCTGATTTTATCGCCCAGGTAACGGAAGCTGTCCACTATTTCTATAGAACCCTCTGCGCAATTGAAAGAGCTAGTATTTTGTGGGCACTTGCTGCTACTTATTGCACCAGAACACCGGCCACATGTAAAGTCTATGTTCTTAGTTAGCTTACCTGTGATCCCACTACATCTTTTATGCACCCATACTTTGCATTTAGGACATAAGATGGAGTTTCTACCTACGCCTTTCCTACATACCGAGCACGACCATTTCCCAGAAGGGACCGCCGCCTTGTTTTCTTTCCTACAAACTAGAACTTTGGTCTTAGCCAGGTTAATTTTAAGTCCTTTTGACTCTAGGCCGTGCTTCCATGTTTGGAATTTCTTCTCTAGCTCGGCCATTGATTCCGCTATGAGTGTCAGGTCGTCTGCGTATAGGAGTTCCCATGGGCAGCCTGTCTTGAACTCCTCTGTTATAGCCTGAAGGGCAATAATAAATAGTAGGGGGCTGAGAACAGAGCCCTGATGGACGCCAACTTTTACGCTAAACTCTTCACTATATTCGTTGTTAATTCTAACCTTGCTGACTGTTTCTTTATACATGGCTTGTATAGCCCTCACAAGCCATTCGTCAACGCCTAGTTTTCTAAGAGCCCACCAGATAATGGAGCGGGGGACTCTGTCGAAGGCTTTCTCCAGGTCGACAAAAGCTAAGTAGAGGGGTTTACCTTTAGCTAGGTACTTCTCCTGTAGTTGTCGTACTATGAAAAGAGCGTCTGTGGTGCTTTTGCCTGACACAAACCCGAACTGCATTTCATCTAGATCAATTCTCTCTCTGATTAGTTGCGCTATTACTTTTTCCGTGACCTTCATGACCTGGTCGATTAATTTAATGCCTCTATAGTTACTCCTATCTAGGGCGTCTCCTTTACCCTTATAACAGTTAACGATGATGCTGCTATGCCAGTCCTTCGGAACAACCCCATTCTGTACGACTTGGTTAACTATGCGGGTGACCATGGTGTGTCCCACCGTGCCAGATGCCTTCAGCATCTCAGCAACTATTTCCGAAGGCCCAGCCGCCTTACCAGTCTTCATATCCTTGATTGCCTTACTTATTATACTCCCCTCGACTAACACTGCTGGTCCCTCTATCGGGTCGATATGGGGGAGACTGTCTTTCTCCCATTAAAAAGCTTCCAGCATAATTTTATGAAAGAATTTTTGTTAAGTTATGTTCCAAACATCAACTTTATAATGAGAATGCTAGTTATATAATTAAATCCGTCCAAATTAATGATTATTCTTAAAATGATTTGAAGGTCATAGACAATGATTTTCATTAAAAATATCAATAAAATATGATACTAAATGAAATGACTAGTACTGTAACTGCCCGTTTCTGGTGACACAGTGGGCAAACTGGTTGAGAATATACAGGTTGAGTCTTTCATTAGAAATTATTATATAGCATTTAAAAGTTAGGTTCTGCAGTTTTTGTTGAAACACATCTTTCCTGTTGAAGAAAATTGAATTATATATTATAATGAGCGGAATGTAGTTGAGTAGAGAAGAGAAAGAGAATGTTTTCAATCAAACAGATAAAACAATGCCTTCTACTGGAGCCTTCAGAAAGGAAATAAAAATGTTCTCAATAAACTATTAATCTTTATTTTAATACTACTAATGAACTAAGCAGGAAGAACTATGATTGCTATCTCTCCTTGACCTCTGCTCCTCTGCTGCTTTAGTTTTAGTTTTAAGCATGTGTTAGTTAATTCTAAAAGTACATTTTTCTTCCAATTCCCTCATTACTATCGTACATGTTTCAAATACATTAAAAATACATGTTTCAAATACATTAAAAAAATGTTTAAAAGTAATAATGGTGGTAACAAAATACAAACTTTTGTTTTTAGATTAAAACTTTCTTTTCCTAAAGCTCCTTCCAAAACTTCATGTCTAAATCTTAAATCAACAAACAAAATTATTTCCATTGTGACCAATTTATTTATATTTCTTGCTTCTCTGTTTAAAACTATATCTTGTTTCATTTCCATTACTTGTGGAGATAAAGAATCAGAATTTTCTTTGTTAATATTTTTGACAAATAAAATACCTACATGAAAATATGAGAGAAAAACCAAATAAAATGATGAACAAAGCAATAAAAGAAGCAATGAGTTAAAACGATTAAGTTTGCTGTCCAGTAAATAGAGAATTAAATATGAAGATAAATAATATAAACATGATAATTTTGTTTATATTTTTCATTTACCTAAATCTTTATACTGATAAAGCAGTAACAACAGAACACATACCCACACACATGCTCTGTCTAACCTATGCTAGCGTGGAAAATTGATGTTAAACAGGGATGATGATGATGATATATATATATATATATATAAGCATTTTATAAAAAGCATGATCAGAAAATGACATAAGCTTTTGTGCTTATGTCATTAAATCGATCTAAACAATATATATATATATATATATATATATATATATATATATATATATATATATATATATATATATATATATATATATATATATATATATATATATATATATATATATATATATATATATATATATATATATATATATATATCAGAGTATGGCTATATTATAAAGAGTCAGGGGCTTTGACTCTTTGGTGGATGGATTGGCAGTATCGGTAGAGGGTCGGACGCCATGCTTTCCAGCATAGTTACGTCCCTTTACGATCTGAGTTCAAATCCCGCCGAGGTTGACTTTGCCTTTCATCCTTACAGGGTTGATAAAATAAAGTACCAGTAATGCACTGGGTAATTGCTGGCCTTGTGCCTAAAGTAGAAACAATTATATATATATATAGTGAAAGATTGAAGAGTAACATGGTTGGCTGTACAACAAGGGGCTTTATGTCAGGTATTAACAATCGTTTCATTGATCAGGTGAGTCTAGAGGCCGCTATCGCTCGAAGTTGCGTCACTCGATCTCCAATACATCATTTACCTCTGATCAAATCCTCAACTTTGAGCGATTAGCAGCCTTTAGACTCACCTGATGAATGAAACAATTGTTAATACCTGAAATAAAGCCCCTTGTTGTACAGCCAACCATGTTACTCTTCATTCTTTAACTATTATTACTCCAAGTATAACCTACATAGGAATTACCGCGAACTCGCTGCCTAACTATGGAAACATCTTGTTGAGTCAAACAAAGCCGTACTTTAAAACTATCCACGACGCAGAGTACTCACAACCTCTAACTGGATTACCTATAACGATAACTTGTTATCCCATATATATATAATATATAATATATATAATATATAATATATAATATATAATATATATATATATAATATTTATAATATATATATATAAAGCGTAACCTACAGTCAGTAGGCACCTCTTAATCAAATATACACCCCATCCCACTACCCCAACTCCCCCACCCCACCCCCATCAACACCACCCTTTCGATGTAAAGTTATGTTGGCACCACAACATCCAGTCCTAAATAAATAAGGTCGTGTAGGTGTCACGACAAAAAACACACAGTCCATGCTGTAATGTGGCCGTGTAGGTAACACGGTGAAAACCTCCCAGTCCACACTGTAGACGTGGTTGGTGTACGAAGGGCATCCAGCAATAGAAAACCTGCCAGACAGTCCTATATGAGCGAGACAACCAATCTTGCCTCAAGTGGGAAAATTCCCGTCTAAACCCATGCTAGCATGGAAGATAGACGTTAAACAATGATGATGATGATATATATATATATATATATATATATACACACACAACATAACCATGACGTTTCACTAAAGCTAGCTGGTTGTCCTCTAAGTACCCCATCAATATATATATTGCTTTACAGTTATTGGCATGAATTGCTATTATATGGGAAGTACTATACATATATTTGTGTGCATACTTCTATATGTATATGCCAATTGTTTTTCCAACTTTGTAATGGTTATTAATGTCTGACACAGCATGATACCCTGTTCATTATTAATGTCTAACATAGCAATATACCCTGTCTACATTATCAATGCCATAATATTCCACCCTGCTCTAATGTATTTTAAAAAATCAACCCTAAGAGTATCAGAAATTTGTTAATTCAAATTTTCTAATATAAACAATATTAAATATTACACAATTGTAAACACCAATGTGTAATAAAACAATTACATGATAATCCACAGACTTAGGGGCAATTGTTGGTTACTCTTAGAGAAATGGGGTATAATTTTCAGAAATTAAGAATAAATTTCATAGAAAATTAAATTTTCCTGATTAACACTTAGCATCTTGTAATGAATATTTAAAACCAGACTTGTTAATTCAAATGTTTATAGTATCTTTACTGGTGGACAGATAGTGTGAACATTTTAATATGATGCAGTCATAGTGCTAATTTGAATTTCTGAGGAATGTCTTGCTAATGCAATTTTATGATACAGGACAGTAATAGTTTAGGGAAAAAATGTGATTGTTGTTAGTAGGCAAGGTGAGAGCTACTGATATTTGTTCACCCTATTATATTTCATCAGCAATATCTTGGGTAAATTGACAAAGATTTTGGTAAATAAAAACAGTGTGATGAAGGTTTTGGGCCAGTATAATTTGCATAATTACAAAAAGTAATCTCAAGGAAATTACACCAACAGTTGCTATTAGTTATGTTTCTTTGTTTTCTTTCTCTAAATAAGAGTCAAATTTCAACTCATTAAGAAGTATGCATATGTCTTTCTACAGCCTAACCTAAATCATGTCATCAACCTACTTATTTTTTTTAACCTACTTTTTGAAATTATTTAAATTATTTTTTGTAACCCTTTTCCTACTTGTACAAATCTGTGACTGATGATCAAAGCAAGTGTGAGCAAACTATACCTCATCGATGAGGTTTAATAAGACTGAAACATGTCACTAGCTGTCACCTTGCCTGATAAAAACAAAAATCCCTCTATTCCCCTAAACATGAACATTTTAATTTTCTGTTGAATTAATTTTTAGTTTCTTGAAATCATCCCCACTTTTTTTAAAGTTGGTAACAATATCCGCTAGGCTTTGGTTTTCTTTCTCAAACTAAGAGGACATTTACAACTCATTAGCAATTTTTAGCAGATGTCATTCAGTATATCCCCACCACCTAAAATACACATTTGCTTAGATGAATATCTCTAAGTGTATATTTATACATACATTTACACCCAACATACACACCCATCCACAGCCACACACCAACACACTCACCCACACAAACCGACCTACCCACACCTATTACATGTATTTACAACCATCCACCTACACACCCATCCACACATCCACACCTACACACACCTACACACACCTACACACACCCACACACACACACATCCCTACACACACCTACACCCACCCACACACACATACACACCTACACACCTACACACACACACGCACCTACACACACACACACCTACACACACCTACACACACACCCACACACACACACCTACACACACACACCTACACACACACACCTACACACACTTACCCCCCCCATTCACAGGCCCCCACCTACATTTTGCAGTATAGATATAGAGAGGATGTGCTATAACTGATGTTTAACATAATTTATATCTAGAAATACATTGAATAACTAATAAAATAGAAAATAATTGCTTAATTAAGTTAGTAGTTCACTTGACTAGCAGACAGCAAATATGTTTGTAAATTGTGTGTCTCTGTGTGTGTGTGTGTGTGAGTGTGTGTGTGTGTGTCTCTGTGTGTGTGTGAGTGTGCGTGTGTGTGTGAGTGTGTGTGTGAGTGTGTATGTGTGTGTGTGTGTGTGTGTGTGTGTGTGTGTGTGTGTGTGTGTGTGTGTGTATGTGTGTGTGTGAGTGTGTTTGTGAGTGTGTGTGAGTGTTTGTATAAGTGTTTGATTCATGATGTCATAGTGTGTGACAAGGCTGGCCATTTGAATTACAAATAAAATTCATTTTTACTAGCTGGGTGAACTGGATCAATGATAAATAAAGTGTCTTGTTTAAGGACATAATGTGCTCTTGGGAATCAACTGCATGACCTAACACTCAGGAGTTGAACACCCTAACCACTAAACTATATGCCTTCAATTAAATTATAACCTAAGCTATCAAGTAAAATTGAATTATTTGTCTCACATCTAAAACCCTACTTCTTACACTGATTATTTTGTTATCTAAGAGTCACTGAATAAGATAAAAAAGGGGAGACAGCTAATGTTTAATGACCTTAAAATAGATCATAACATTCTGTAAAACTCAGAGGAAATAACCCTTATCCAGAATGTTAAGGAACTTACAAAGTTAGGGCATCTGATACAATAATGGCAATTTTGCAAGATATATATATATATATAATCATCATCATTTTATGTCCGCTTTTCTCTGCTGGCAAGGGTGGCACAGGAACTGATTCTGGCTTGATTTCTACAGCTGGATGCCCTTCCTAACACCAACCTCATTTACAGTGAGTGCTGGGTGCTTTTTTGCCGTGGCACCTCCACGACCACTTTGCAGTGGAATGATAGGGACCCCAGTCCCTATCATCTCATTTCTACAGCTGAGTAAACTGGAGCAATGTGAAATAAAGTGTCTATATATATATATATATATATATATATATATATATATATATATATATATATATATATATATATATATTATATTAAGCATGGTTACGTCCCTTTACAGTCTGAGTTCAAATCCTGCCGAGGTTAACTTTGCCTTTCATCCTTACGGGGTCGATAAAATAAAGTACCAGTAATGTACTGGGTAATTGCTGGCCTTGTGCCTAAAGTAGAAACAAATTATATTATATATATATATATATATATATATATATATATATATATATATATATATATATATATATAAATTATATTATATATATATATATATATATATATATATATATAAATTATATTATATATATATATATATATATATAAATTATATTATATATATATATATATATATATATATATATATATATATATATAAATTATATTATATATATATATATATATATATATATATATAAATTATATTATATATATATATATATACATACATACTTGAGGAGCCTTTTAATTTATGGATCAATGTAAAACACACACACAGATCCATATTGTCATCATCATCAACCTTTTTATGTCTGTTTTGCCAGACTTCCATATATATGTGTGTGTGTGTGTGTGTGAGTGTGTGTGTGTGTATATATATGCTGTTTGCTACTTTTTGTCAGAAGAGTGCCATCCCTTCATTGAATATTGCACGATCATCGATCATATGCATGCAGGTGACTTTGCAGATCTGCTTTTGTTTTGCAGACATGTTCACAGATGTTACACTTGAATTGTCTGTCTCCTGGCAATACTTAAAACGCTTCTTTAGTTTATGCTGTGTCCATTTTCCTCTGCTCAGCTCCCCATAAAATAACTGTTTAGGCAGCCTTCCATCTTCCATCCTGACCTCATGACCAACCCAATGCATCTGGTTCATTATAATCCACCTTTCAATACTGATGCTACCAGTTTTATCAAGTACAACAGCATCAGGAGTGTAAGAGGACCACTTGATGTTCAAGATATGTCAGATACAATGCTGATGAGATCTTTCCAACTCCCTGATGTGATGTCTGTTAGTTATCCACATCTGTATAGGAGAACTGCAAGAACACAGGCCTCTTACACAGGGAACCTGATTTGAACAGACTCACTTCTCAAGATTTATGAAGGCAAGACTCACTTTCACAATCCTGTGATCTATTTCAGCATTGAGGGTACCATCTCTACTAAGAGTACTTCTGAGATACACAAAGCTGTCCACCACCTCAAGTATTTTTCCTCTAACAAAAATGTCTGGCTCCACATACATTTCCCCAATTAGGGGAGTGTTCATGACCTTTGTAATTTTTATACTAATATTTAGCCCAAACACAGTGCATGTGTTGGAAAAGGTGTCCAATATCAACTGCATGTCCTCTACTGTGTGAGCCACAAAATCTGCATTATCAGCATACAGGAACTCCTTAACAAAAGTGCCAAATGTTTTGGACCTGGTGTTAAATTGTCTTAGATTAAAGACTTTGCCAGAGGTTCTAATTCGCAAGTATATACCGATTTCGAAGTCTTGGAAGGCATATGTCAGCAGCACGACAAAGAAGATGGAGAACAGAGTGTTTGCAATTATGTCACCTTGCCTGACACCATTGTCCACTGAAATTGGCTATGAAAGTGTCCCATTGAAGTTCACTTTCGCTTTCATATTTTGATGGAGTTTTTTTAATAATCCAACAAACTCATGAAGGCATCCAAATTTCCCCAATATGATCCACAATGCACTATGATTAACAGTATCGAAGGCTTTGGTAAGGTCCACAAATACTTGGTGTAGTGCTGTTCAACTCATTTCTTCATAAGGTGACAGGCTGAGAAAATCATGTCCATAGTACCCCTCTCAGGGCAGATCCATTTTATTAGACAATTCAGCAAAACCTTGGATAAGACTTTTCCTAAGACTTTTCATATTTCTAAACTTTACAGTTTTGATACATCTATACGTTTTGGCAATTGTATCCCTGGTGCCCTCAATTTTCTTCTGATCTGCACCTTCATCTAGCATTGTAAAAGTTTGTGGTCTGTGCCACATTCTGCACTGCAAATTACTCTTACAGAGTAGAGATCCTAGAGGTCTCTCTTCCTGGTAATGATATAATCCAAGATATGTCCATGTTTCGATCTGGGATGTATCCACGTTGCCTTGTGGATCTTTTGCTGTAAAAAAGTATTGCACACGACCACCCCAAACTCAGTGCATAATAGCATTCATCTTGCCCATGCTGTGATATCCTAAAACACTCCAGATGTGGTCATCCTTTCCCACACATGCATTAAAATCTTCAAGAAGCAAGATTTTGTCCCAATGTGGAATCGATGATATACACCCTCGTAAATCTTAGTAAAAAGCCATGATTGATTACTGGCTACTATGCAGGGTAGGGGCATACACTGAAATGACAGTCATGAAAGTTCCTCTTGAAAGAGGAATTCTTTGATGCATAATTCGATCACTAATGATTTACCTCACAACAATGATGCATTTCTATAATGCATAGTGTTACACACGGATCAGCGAAAGTGCAGTCGGGACTTTGAAGAAAATTAGGTATATTTTTGTCTATTATTTCCTCATATTTTGTAATTTGATATATATATATATGTGTATATATATATATATGTATATATGCAGAAGTTATATTTAATTTGTTGGGATTCCAACAAGCTTAAAAGTTTATAACTGTTATAAAGCACTCAACAAATTACTGGAGTAAATATTCAATATATTAATAAATGGAAACTATATTTATAAAAGCTAATTATTTTATTATATATATTTCAAGGGCAACCAAGGCATTCTTGGTGCGCTTTCATCAGATAAAATACAAGATTTGTTTTATAAATATTGACATAACCGTGGAAAAACAACCTTATAACTCTATAACTCTACATATGATAATTGTTTCTACTATTGGCACAAGGCCAGCAAATTACCCAGTACATTACTGGTACTTTATATTATAATATTCTTTTCTCTCTTTCTTTTTTTTCTCTCTTTTTTTCTCTCTTTTTTCTCTCTCTTCTTCCAACAGTATAATTTAAATAAACGGTTATTTTTTCAATCTTTCGGACATTCATTAGCATAATCCCACATAACTTTGAATTACCCTAAATAAAAAAATGTTTCCACAGCCAGTGAACTTTCAACCGTCAAGGTTGTTTTTCCACGGTTATGTCAATATTTATAAAACAAATCTTGTATTTTATCTGATGAAAGCGCACCAAGAATGCCTTGGTTGCCTTTGAAATATATATAATAAAATATATAATAAAATAATTATGCTTTTATAAATATAGTTTCCATTTATGAATATATTGAGTATATATGTACATATATATGTATATATATATGTGTATATATATGTATATATATATATATGTATATATATATGTATATATATATATGTATATATATATGTATATATATATGTATATATATATATATGTATATATATATGTATATATATATGTATATATATATGTATATACATATATATATACATATATATATACATATATATATACATATATATATATATATATACATATATATATACATATATATATATATATATATACATATATATATACATATATATATGTATATATATATGTATATATATATATATACATATATATGTATATATATATGTATATATATATACATTTATATACGAGGTGTGTCAGAAAAGAAACATGACCGGGGTTGCAAAAAATGTTTCACATCCAAACTACAAATTCCCCTTCGAAATAATCCCCCCTTTAGTCGAATGCATTTTCCGATCCTTCTCTGCCATGCCTTCATACACTCCTGGAAGAATTCTCCTGGGATTCTCCACAGCTCAGTCATTACGGCCCTCACGATGGCTTCCACACCCAGAAAACAGGTTCCCTTGATGACCCTCATGATCTTGAGGAAGAGAAAGAAAAGTCACATGAGTAGGAGGGAGGTTGCATGTGCCTCTCCTTCTGGTCCTCATTCAGCAGCTTTGGCACAATCTCTGTACAGAGGTGTTGCAGTTCATGCCCAGCTCACTTGCGATCAGTTGAACGGTCGGCCAATGATTACCACACACTACCTGACACACGTGGTTAACAGTGGCCTCAGACCTGCTTGTTGAAGGCCTTCTGCTCCTGGGTTCATCTTCTACATCCTTGCCTCACTCTTTAAAAATGTATATATATATATACATATATATATGTGCATATATATATGAATATATATATATGTATATATATGCATATATATATATGCATATTTTTGTTTTAGTCTCATTCATTCTCAGCCCCACACTCATCGACACAGTCTCAACCTCCCGCATCAAATCCTCTGCCTCCTTCACTGTATTTGTCACCAAAACTATGTCGTCGGCAAATTCAGCATCCGATACCTTTTTCACCCCAACTCTCCTGCTCTGAGCCGGTGCTACTGGTAGAGAATGTTGAGATGCCAGAGGGGATCACTAATGTAGGCGGGAAGCCGCTGGAATTGGTTGACGACTTCCTGTATTTGGGAGCAAAGATTGGGAATACGGAAGATGATGTGGTTGAGAGGAAGAGCAAGGCCTGGGCGGCGTGTCACAGCTTGAGATCGGTGTGGAAGTCGGACCTTCGTAGAGACCTGAAAATCCGCCTCTTCATTGCTGTAGTGGAGTCTGTGCTGCTGTATGGGTCTGAGACTTGGACACTGACCAAGAGACTCACTCAGATGGTGGATGGGTGCTACACGAGAATGCTGAGGATGGCTCTGAACATTGATCAGTATACACTGAGGATGAAAAACTCAGAGCTGTATGGGAGCATCCCAAAAGTCAGCTCAAAAGTGACACAGAGGAGACTGAGGTTGGCTGGACATGCTCTCCGACATCCAGAGTTGACATTGCACTCAATGCTCCTTTGGGAGCCCCTACATGGACACACTAGAAGAGGAAGACCAAGGTTAACATATGTTGATGCCCTCAGGACAGACACTGGTCTGTTGGAGATGCAGGATGTGGCAGCGATAATGAGGGACGGAGACCGCTGGAGAGAACTCGTCCATGGATCTCGGGAATTTTACCCGCCTTAGATAGATAGATATATGCATATATATATGCATATATATATACACATACACACACACACACATATATATGTGTGTGTGTATATATATATGTGTGTGTGTGTGTGTGTATATATGTGTGTGTGTATATATGTGTATATATATGTGTGTGTATATGTGTGTGTGTGTGTGTGAATGTGTGTGTGCACACATACACAGATACATTTATGCATCTATTACACTATATAAAAGATGGTGGAGTCCATTTGAGATTGGAGTTTCTGATAAATGATACTTAAATGATAGTTTAGAAACTAACTTAACTAATATTGAGAGATGGACTAGCAATAGTTATAATAATTGAGAATATGTGTAATAGTAATATACGTGAACGGCAAAGCATAAACGAACTAAGGGAGAAATTAGGAATAAGAGGGATCAGATGTTATTTACTCGAGAGAAGACTACGTTGGTATGGTCACGTGATGCGCATGAAAGACGACAGCTGTATAAAAAAGTGCAGGGCGATAAAAGTAGACGGTAGCCATGGAGTAGGCAGACCCAGAAAAACCTGGGACGACTTGATAAATTCCGACCTCACACACTTACACCTCTCCAAGACAATGTCACTGGACCGAGATCTTTGGCGCTACACAGTTATACAGAAGACACGCCTTGCCTAAGTACAAAGCGAAACCTAGAGTCAGTAGGCACCTCTAACAAAATACACCCCCGTCCCACTACCACCACCCCAACCACACCACCCCCTTAAATGTGAAGTTATGTTGGTACCACAACATCCAGTCCGAAACAAATGAGGTCGTGTAGGTGTCACGACAAAAAAAACACACAGTTCACGCTGTAATGTGGCCGTGTAGGTAACACGGTAAAAACCTCCAAGTACACACTGTAAACGTGGTTGGTGTTGGGAAGGGCACCCAGCCGTAGAAAACCCGCCAGACGTGTAGGTGTCACGACAATAAAACACACAGTTCACGCTGTAATGTGGCCGTGTAGGTAACACGGTAAAAACCTCCAAGTACACACTGTAAACGTGGTTGGTGTTGGGAAGGGCACCCAGCCGTAGAAAACCCGCCAGACGTGTAGGTGTCACGACAATAAAACACACAGTTCATGCTGTAATGTGGCCGTGTAGGTAACACGGTAAAAACCTCCAAGTACACACTGTAAACGTGGTTGGTGTTGGGAAGGGCACCCAGCCGTAGAAAACCCGCCAGACGTGTAGGTGTCACGACAATAAAACACAGTTCACGCTGTAATGTGGCCGTGTAGGTAACACAGTAAAAACCTCCCAGTTACACTGTAAACATGGTTGGTGTTAGGAAGGGTATCCAGCCGTAGAAAACCCGCCAGACAGTCCTGAGCAAGACAACCAATCTTGCCTCAAGTGGGACAATTCCCGTCCAGACCCATGCTAGTGTGGAAAATGGAAGTTAAACGATGATGATGATGATGATGATGATGTATGTGAAATGATTTGTCATGTAACATATTAAGGTAGAGCTTTAAGAACTGGCTTAATGCAAGCCGCTTCTTAGGTTATCAGTAATTATTCATTCATTTTATTTATTATGATTCAATGAACACATAGAAATGGTGATGTGTGTTCTGGATGTTTATGGTAACAAAGGGAATTTTCGGGTAGTCTCAAGTAGAGTGGGTGTTTTGAGCTTAAATCTTTTGACACTAAACTGTACAAAACTGCCTTTGTTTCATCATCATCATCATCATCATCATCGTTTAACGTCCATGTTCCACGCTTGCATGGGTTTGGACGGAAGTTTTCCCACTTGAGGCAAGAGTGGTTGTCTTGCTCGCATAGGACTGTCTGGCGTGTTTTCTACAGTTGGATGCCCTTCCTAACACCAACCACATTTACAGTGTGGGACTGGGAGGTTTTTACCGTGTTGCCTACACGGCCACATTACAGCGTGGACTGTCTGGCGGGTTTTCTACAGCTGGATGCTCTTCCTAACACCAACCACATTTACAGTGTGGGGCTGGGAGGTTTTTACCGTGTTGCCTACATGGCCACATTACAGCGTGGACTGTCTGGTGGGTTTTCTACAGCTGCATGCCCTTCTTAACACCAACCACATTTACAGTGTGGGGCTGGGAGGTTTTTACCGTGTTGCCTACACGGCCACATTACAGCGTGGACTGTCTGGCGGGTTTTCTACAGCTGCATGCCCTTCCTAACACCAACCACATTTACAGTGTGGGGCTGGGAGGTTTTTACCGTGTTGCCTACACGGCCACATTACAGCGTGGACTGTCTGGTGGGTTTTCTACAGCTGCATGCCCTTCCTAACACCAACCACATTTACAGTGTGGAGCTGGGAGGTTTTTACCGTGTTACCTACACGGCCACATTACAGCGTGGACTGTGTGTTTTTTGTCGTGACACCTACACGATCTCATTTGTTTCGGCCTGGACGTTGTGGCACCAACATAACTTTACATTGAAAATGAAACTAATCCACTCATTTTAAAAGGTTCCTATTAACCCTTTTGATACTAACTCACCCAAATCCAACTATTTTAAAGGGTTCTTATATTGTGCTTATATTTATTTAAAAACTTTCCATCATAATTTTAAGAAGGAACTTTTGTTAAATTATATTTCAAATAGCTTAATAATGAGAAATATAGTTATATTACTAAATATATATCTAAATTCTTGATCATTTTCAAAATTATTTCATTAGAAATATGGTAGCAAAATGGTTAACCTAGACAGAATTCAGTGCCTTGAAGAGTTGAAGGAGAATTCTTTTGCAGTTCGAAAATAGGTTGTAATCTTAAGGCAAAAACTAAATCTGCAACCTAAACTAAATTGTTGGAAACTTCATGGACATAATTCCATTTCTGGTAATAGAATATATTTATTTATCTTTATTTAATTTAATTTATTTTTTTATTTGCTAGATCTGGAGGAAGGGCTTCTGTCAATGACCTTTGCAGGCCATATGAGACCAATGAAGATTATGCTGTTAACGGTCAGTTTAAATCATGCAGGAAAGACATGTGCAGGGAAAGAATTCCAGAGGTGTGGGGAAGGACTGGACACAGTGGTTAGTGAAGGTCTTGGTTGGGTTGGACACAATCTGGGTGATGAGAGGAAGAATGATGAGCAAGATGGGAATGTCTAAGTGGAAGCGGCATGAAATCAACCATGTTCCATAGAACAGAGGCCATTGTAGTAGTGGTAGAAAAAGCAGAGAGAGAGAGAGAATATCTGTAGGCCAGAGGCTGGAGCATGTCTGTCAGTGATTGTATGTCAATCAGATCTGTAGACTTTTCCTGGATGTTGTGTAGGATATGTGTGTGTGTAGCAGCAACACCATCACGCATACTGATCAGTCAGTACTCAAATGGAGCCTCTGACCTCCAGGTGTGCCATGGGTCCAATATACAATCCCCTGTTCTACTGAGTGCATTTTATCATGGTACAAATACTGGGGAAGTTGTCATGTCCTTCACATAGCTGAAAAGTCTTCCATTTGTTTGGCAGATTTTCTACAGCTGGAGGCCCTTACTACTACCAACCACTTTACAAATTGTGCTATGTGGTTGCATATTGTGTAGATCAACAACACTTGGTTGGTTGTCATGTTGTCTTTAGCACAGCTAAAGAGACCTCCCAACCTATTGTTATACATACAAGGGCCTTATTTCAGGGGGTACCAGGGGACAAGCCCCCCCCCCCCCCCACCTTTTCAGGAACAGGGGACAAACCATCTTTTGTCACCCCTACTTTTTCCCAATTATAAAACAAAGAAAATCCCACTAACAAGTCATACATATGTATAATACATATTTTTACATGTTTACTTATGTGCATATATTTATATGAATATATATAGACCTTAAAATTACAATCAGTATTGAATTTGTTCATTCGATATTTACATCCATTTGCTAAAAATTAAAAAAAGATCAACTCATCAATAATTTGAATGAGAATTGTATAATATTTTTATATGTATTTGTCTCACTAAGTAAATATAGATAAATAAACAATACATTGTTTATCAAACTCACAATGGAAATGCAAATAATTTTATTTTCTACTCTTGAATTTCAGCTGCTTCCTTTTTTTCGTAGAATATAATATCCTCAATTTTTAATGTCTCAGACATTTTCATTGATCACAACACTTATAAAAACCATCACCTTTTTCAAGTGAGCTTTTTCTGCACACACAATATATAAATATATTAATATATTGTGTATTTACTCCACTAACTTGTTGAGTGCTTTATATCAGTTATAAACATTTTTAAGCTTGTTGAATCCCAACAAATTAAATATAACCTCTGCATATATATATATATATATTAATATACGTGAACGGCAAAGCATAAACGAACTAAGGGAAAAATTAGAAATAAGAGGGATCAGATGTTGTTTACTCGAGAGAAGGCTACGTTGGTATGGTCACGTGATGCGCATGAAAGACGACAGCTGTATAAAAAAGTGCAGGGCAATAAAAATAGATGGTAGCCACGGAGTAGGCAGACCCAGAAAAACCTGGGACGACTTGATAAATTCCGACCTCACACACTTACACCTCTCCAAGAAAATGTCACTGGACCGAGACCTTTGGCGCTACACAGTAATAGAGAAGACCCACCTTACCTAAATACAAAGTAAAACCTACCACAGTCAGTAGGCACCTCTAACAAAATACACCCCCGTCCCACTACCCCCAACCCATCCACACCGCCCCTTCCAATGTAAAGTTATGTTGGTGCCACAACATCCAGCCCGAAACAAATGAGGTCGTGTAGGTGTCACGACAAAAAAAACACACAGTCCACGCTGTAATGTGGCCATGTAGGTAACACGGTAAAAACCTCCCAGTTCCACACTGTAAATGTGGTTGGTGTTAGGAAGGGCACCCAGCTGTAGAAAACCCGCCAGACAGTCCTATGCGAGCAAGACAACCAATCTTGCCTCAAGTGGGAAAACTCCCGTCCAAACCCATGCAAGCGTGGAATATGGACGTTAAACGATGATGATGATGATGATGATATATATAAGTCTTATTACATTTTCTTGGGATTAATTTACATTTAGGACATTTTAAGAATTAATATTGTTTCAAAAACTGCAAAACAAGATACTGAAAATTTCAGTCTAAATGGTTCTAGGCTTATAATTGGCTGCACTGTGATGCTAGATTGAAAGGAGTTGTTTGCTACACTTTTTCATATGCACATCAAAACAAACTAATAAACTTGGCTAAATGCTCTGATAATGCTTTCATTTTAAGAGGCTTCAAAAAACTGGAAAAAGGCGCACAAAAAATTTGTTTCTCATGAAAAATCAAACACTCATAAACTTGCGACATCTAACATCCTTTTCAAAAAGAAACAAGAAAGCATACGGTCAAACTTCAACCAAACCCACCGTGATAATCAAAACAAAGCAAGGCATGCTTTGCTTAAGGTAATATCGTCTTTGAAGTATTTAACCAAACAAGGGTTGGCAATTCAAGGAAAGCATAGTGATGAGGGCAACTTCATGGAGCTGTTAAATCTTTGATGTGAAGATGTACATGAGCTAAGAGTTTGGTTGAACAGTAAACACAGCTACACCAGTGCTGAAATCCCAAATGATATTTTAAAAACAATAAGCCATATGGTTTTGAAAGGCATAATAAAGAAAATTAACAAAGAATCTAAGCAGTTTGGAATAATTATTATAGTACACAGGGTAAGGAACTGGAGGTCATTTGTGTTCGTTATGGGAATGATTGTTTTGAAATTAAAGAAGATGTTTTAGGAATCTACAATATAGATAGTACAGCTGGTAAATCTCTTTGTCAAATGATTCTTGATGTACTTCTACGCCTTCAATTACCAATTCAAAATCTTTGATGCCAGACATTGATGGTGCAGTCAATATGGCAGGTAAACATCTTGGTTGTCAAGCAGAAATAAAAAAGATTCAGCCTCTGGCCCATTACGTGCACTGCGGCGCTCATATTTCTCAACTTATTATAGCTAAGTCCGTTCAACAAGCTTCATTTATCAAAAATGCTCTCAATTATATGAATGAATTGGGGAAACTATATAGTACATCATGGAAATTTAAGCACGCGTATTTATCACATGATGAAGAAAATGAAGCATCATCACCATGCTCCTTAAATCCTCTGTGCCCTACTCAATGACTAACACAACTTTTTGTAGGCAAAGCCCTTCTTGAAAATTATTCAGATGTCCTCATTTCTTTACAAGAGGCAACAAATGAGTTTGGCACCAACATTGCATCCAGACCTAATGGTATTCTTATCTGTCACACTCCGGGTCAATGTGTTCTTGGATTGCACGTAGTTCCATTACTTCAATTCCTTGAAGGATTGAACAAATCTTTTCAAAGTACCACCTTCAATCTAGGTAGCATGTTGCATAGTGTCAAACTGGTGCAGGAGGAGCTAAAAAAATCTACACAGTGAAGAAAGATTTCAGGAGCTGTTCAATACAGCAGAAAAAATGATTTATCAACTCAATATTTCTCTTTTGGAGCTACCCAGGCAATGAAAAGTTCCTAAAAGATATCAGGAAGGAAATGATTTAAAATATCAACACTGCACTGTTTTGGATCATTACAGAGTGCTTTATTTTCAGGTAGTGGATACTACAATATCAAATTTGAAAGATTATCTTTTTTCACAGGATTATGAAAAACTCAGCAATATTTTACTCAATGGAAATTTTTGTGCTGAAGTGATCATGCTGTATCCAGAGCTTGATAAATTTTCTTTAAGGAATGAAATACTTTTTTATAGAAATCATCATCGTGGATCATCTCTTGAGGATCATAATATTCATGTCACATGTTTCCAAATGTTGAGCAATTGCTCAGGCTACTTTTAGTGTTTTCAACCAGCTCTTGTGAAGCTGAAAGATCTTTTAGCGTTCTGCAGAGACTCAAAACTTGGTTGCGATTGACCATGACTCAGCAATATGCCACGTACATAGAGATGTTTTGAAAAAGATTAGTTGTGAAGAAGTTGCTAAATTATTTATTGACAGCAATGATGCGCGATATAATACATTTGGAAAGTTTTAGAGACACTAAATTTACTTTATATTTTTTATTCAAACGTCTATGTTTTATTTTTTGTCTATTTGATATAATAAATTCTTTTTAAGCTTATTTTTCTATATCTGAACTTTATTTGAATATATAAAATTGAATTAGCGTAAAATTTTACTTATGTGATAGGGTCCAAGAAAGGCACCATATGCAATACTAACATGTTCCTTTAAGAATCAACAAATGTTGGTTTGTCCCCCTCATATTTTTAAGGCAAACGAGGCCCCTGCATACATATGAAGGGCTTGTGAACAGTTTCTTCCTGCCAAATTCAATCCACAAGATATTGGTCAATCTGAGATTATATTTGAACACACTTGCCTGACGTGACACACTTGGAACCATATATCTGTAAAGCAAACAACTTAATAACACAGAGTGATGAGTCTATTTGTTTCTCAGTAGAAGAAGATTTATGGTGTGCATCATTTCTCTTGCAATGAAATATAGGTTGTAGATTTAGTTTCTGGAGATTACAACTTATGTTTCTATGGTTCAAGCTGATATTAGTATTAATAGATGAATTTGAAATCAGATTAAAAAAGTTCCCCAAAGCCGGATGCTGCATATAATGACTTATTTAATAAATGACAGTGAATCATGCTAGAGTTAGACATAAAGTTCCGTATTGGAATGAATTGAGGAATAATACTGTATGTATAGTGTATCTATCTATTAGCCAGTGGATCTCAGTGTTGCCTCTTCTACATCATGATAGCAAGCTGTTTAGTGGTGCCAACATGGCAGAAATAACACACTTACTGCAGTAACTTCCTCCTCGTTCATTGATTGTTCAATTTACTGCAGTCTTTCTCTTTCTACTGACCAACACTATCATCACCATTGCCACTAAAGTATTTACAACCACTCCCCCCCACAACCACCACCTCCGTCGTTGCCGACACCTCCACCACAACCACCTCCGCCATTGTCACTGCCAACGCCAGTGGAAAGCTGTATTGGCCTTTGCCTTTCTGCTGGATAATACCATATATAGTGTGTAAAATATATATAATGGATATTAGTGTATATATGGTGTATATATGAGTTGTGACAACAATAAGGTGAAACTATATTGGCCTTTGTCTTTCCTTTGGACAACATCAGTAGTTTGGATAGGGGAGATTGACATGCAAGGGTGACTGCTGATCTTTCACAAAAATACCTTGCCTGGGTTTGTGCCTTGGAGAAGAACTTTTTAGGCACAAACCCATGATCCTACATGACTAACAGGGGTGGGGCTGCCTCTTCCTCCACCAAATACATGCATTTGTGCATATACCTATTCATGTATAGATCATATTTATTTTAAATATAATGGCACATAATACAGATTCGATGTATAAGGCATTGCACAGTGTCTTTAGATAAGACGTATTAACATAGTGTCTTTAGATAAAACCTATTAAATCTTAACATCTTGTAAAGATTTAGCAAAAAATATCTAAAAAAGTAGATTTGTTAATTCAAATATTCATAGTGTTTTTATCAGTGGACAGATCATTGCGAAAGCTTACAGTATCAGCCTAAATACTTTAATTCTTAATATAGTACAGGCATAGTGTTGTTTTGTATTTTTCAAGAATTTGTATTTGTTTGATGTGGTACAGGACGTTAAGAGTTCAGGAATTTGACTTAGTCTTACTGAACCAATAAAATCTTTTGATTGAGTGAATACTTGTTAGTGTTAAGAAAGACATGATTGTAAAATATCTCTCAACTAACCTGCACATATAACCTTTAATGATTAATGCACCCAGTACATTCTGTAAAGTGGTTGGTGGCCAAACAAATGTTCAGGAGGACTCTTCAGCCATGTCATGGCATGACAATCTCTTTAGTGTTGGTGGTATGATATAAAATGCACTCAGTAGAAAGTGGATCATATGTGAGCTGTAGGCTCCCAGCCTATCAGAGTGACCAATAGAGGACTGGAACATATGTAAGTGAGATGTAGGCCTCCAGCCCATTGGAGCAATCAATAAAGTGCAGAAAGATATGTAAGTGAGATGTAGGCCTCCAACCCATTGGAGCAATCAATAAAGTGCAGGAATATATGTAAGCAAGATGTAGGCTTTTGATCCATCTGAGAGGGTGTTAGCTCCACTTCAATACTGACCAGTTTGTGACAACCCATCCAATCCTTGCTAGCATGGAAAATGGAAGTTAAATGATGATAATGAGCATATGTATAAAAGTAAAGCCATGCCCATAAAAGTACAAATACGTACACACACACACACACATACGTCTAGGGCGGGTAAAATTCCCAAGATCCATGGACGAGTTCTCTCCTGCGGTCTCTGTCCCTCATCATCGCTGCCATGTCCTGTGTCTCCAAGAGACCTGTGTCTGTCCTTAGGGCATCAACATATGTCAACCTTGGTCTCCCTCTTCTAGTGTGTCTGTATAGGGGCTCCCACAGGAGTGTCAACTCTAAATGTTGGTAAGCATGTCCAGCTAACCTCAGTCTCCTCTGTGTTACTTTTGAGCTGACTTTTGGGAGGCTCCCGTACAGCTCTGAGTTCATCCTCCTCAGTGAATACTGATTAATGTTCAGAGCCATCCTCAGCATTCTTGTGTAGCACCCATCCACCATCTGAGTGAGGTTCTTGATCAGTGTCCAAGTCTCAGACCCGTACAGTAGCATAGACTCCACTGTAGTGACAAAGAGATGGATCTTCAGGTTTTTACTAAGGTCCGACTTCCACACCAATCACAAACTGTGGCACACCACCCAGGCTTTGCTCGTCCTCTTAACCACATCATCCTGTGTTCCCAATCTTTGCTCCCAGATATAGGAAGTCCTCAACCAACTCTTACAGCTTCCCACCTACATTCATAATCTTCTCTAGCTTCTGAATGTTCTCTACCAGACACTTTGTCTTAATCTCATTCATTCTCAGCCCCACACTAATTGACACAGTCTACACCTCCTGTATCAACTCCTCTGTCTCATGTACTGTGTTTGTCACCAGAACTATGTCGTCAGCAAATTCAGCATCTGATATCTTTTTCGCCTTAACTCTCCTGCTCTGAGCCAGTACTACAGTAAAGCCAGAGTCCTAGTGTTTCTCTAGCATAAGGCACATTCAATAGTCCACTGCGATGATAAAAAGGTATCTCCCTGGAGCACTCCAGCCAGTACCTCAAAGAACTCCCTTCTTTGGCACTGGGACGATGTTACTGATCCTCCACTGATTTGGGGCAACTCCTTTCTCCAGTGCCTGGTTACAGAACTCCAGGATGATATCATCAAAATCACACCTCTTCATCACCTCTGATGCCACTCCATCTTCTCCATGAGCCTTGCCCTCGTTGATCTTCTTCTTGGCCCTCTGAAGCTCCTCTCTGGTGAAGGGTCCTGTCTCAATATCCAGTTCCTCAAACAGCTGCCTGATCTCCCCAGTGTTCTGGGCTGTGTAGGGCGATTCTCCTAGTAGGGTCCTAAAAGGGTCCAGCCATTTCCTCTTCCTATCCTTGAGTGCTGTTCTCTGGATCTGACTTGAACCCCCTCTCTTCCTCCCTGTATCTCGTTGATGATTGTCCAGCTCTCTTTACACCTAGACCTGTCAAACGCTCTCTCCACCCTACTGATCTTCTCTTTCAGCGCCTCTTCTCTGGCGTCAGTGTAAGCGGTACAGAGTTCTTCCCTCATCACCTCCACATTCTCCTTCCTCTACTCCGTAGGATCAGCATAGAATTGGTCCTTGGCAGCTTTCAGGTGTTCTCTGGCTGCACACACTTTTGGGTCTGATGTGCTTCTTCTTCTCTCTCCTCAGTACCAGGGTCTCACTTCCGTCACTGCATTGGTGAAGTACCCGTACCTCCTCATCACACTCTCCTCAGTCCATCCAATCTCTCTCCTCTGCCTCTCCACACAGAGCACAGAACCTGTTCCTCACTTCTACTGTGAACCTCTCCTGTAGCTTATCATCTTCCTTGAAATCTCCCTAGTCATAGATCGCTCTCTGGGGCTGAGCCTTACTCTTTCTTAAGCTCACCCAGACCTCACTCATAACAAGCCGATGGTCACTGCCCAGTGTACTGAAATAGTTGTATGGTTCTGTGTTCAGAACACTATTCTACCATTTTTTCCTCACCAGAATGAAATCAATCTGGGACTTGGACAGGTGTATATCAGTGATGTAGGTCCACATCTTCCCCGGATTCTTCCTAAATCTTAGGCTGGTTGCCATCAAGTTCACCTCCAGCAGGGTGACCCTCACTAGTCTCCCATTTCAGTTGGTGTTGTTATGGAAGTACCAGCAAAAGGATCTTCACTGCTCTCCTTACACAGATGTACATTGCAATCACCCAGAACATCTTGGATCGCAAGTATCTGTATACCACTCTCCTCAAACAGGTGACCCAACACCTCTCTCTTCTCCAGCGTCCGAACAAGGTAATTATTTAACCCATAAATGGGGCCCTAACAGGTACTACTACTCCAGGCCAGAGCAGACCTGGGAGTTATGACAACTAAGGGGGTAACACATTAATATGAATTATTATATGAGGAAAAACAGGCAAGGAGTGAGGAGAAATTTGAAAAGAAATTTATTTGATTAATCAAATTAATCAAATAAATCCCTCTTCAAATTCTTGCCCTAATCTTGCCTGTTTTTCCTCATATAATAATTCATATTAATTTACTCCGTGAATTCTTGGAACCTGTACTATACTCGAGGATTTAACATCTGGAAAATTATATCACAGGACTCCATTAACCACGTTGAGAAAAAGTATTTGGTAAGCTGTTCGTTCACTAATATTTACATAATCATTAAGGGCGGTGGATTGGCAGTATCGGTAGAGCATCAGACACCATGCTTTGCAACACAGAGTTATGGCCCTTTACGTTCTGAGTTCAACTACTGCCAAGGTTAACTTTGCCTTTCATCCTTACGGGGTCGATAAAATAAAGTACCAGTAATGCACTGGAGTCGGTTTAATCGACTTTATCCTTCCCCCAAATTGTTGGCCTTGTGCCTAAATGAGAAACCAATATTTACATAATCATTCCACAAATACGATTTTACCAACATACACACATACATACATGCACACATACATATACACATACATACACACATACATACTATACACATATATATATATATATACATATATATATATACATATATATATATATATATATACATTATATATATATATATATATATATATACACATATATATACATGTGTGAGTATATATAGATACAAACATAAGCGCACTATTGACTTAATATATGTATCCAACTGACCAGACAGCTGAAAAAGTAACAAACAAAATGGAATAATTGTCTTATGTTGTTTATTACATAAATATATATATATATATGCATATAAAAGGTAAACAGAAAAACAATGCTATCGGTACAGTATATGGAAGGAATATATTAGTTTAACGCTTGAAATAGCAGGGAGGTCTTAACGTTTCAGATGCTAGTCCTTCATCAGAAGAAAGAATAAGAAATTAGAAAGATTGAAGGGACGGGCAGGGCAGAATCTGAAAAAAATATTTTTAGAAAAAAATAACAAGTCCATTCATGTTGCTATCTCTTGGAAAACTGTTGATACTGGCGTTTTGTGTATGATATACTTTTTTAGAAAAATGGATGATGGAGCGTGTCTACCTGAAATGGAAAAAGAATGTTTTGTATATAGAGCTATACAAGTATGCGTGCATATGCGCGCACGTGTCTGTGTGTTATTAGATGTCCGTACAAAGCTAAAAGGATATGTGTGTGTATATGTAAGTAAAAGAGTGTATTCTTGTAAGTATGAAGCTGTGAGCAAAAGTATGTTAATATAAGGGAGTGTGTGTGTATACAGAGCAGTGAAGGGAAAAGTAGAGGTTTGTGGGCGTATTTTGTTGGTCTGTATCATACCCATTTTTGCATTTACATAATTCTATTGTATATATATCAACATCATCGTTTAATGTCCATTTTCTATGCTAGCATGGGTTAGGAGGGTTGTCCCATTAGAGGCAAGTTGGGTCGGGTCACCAAGTCTTGCTCATATACGACTGTTTCTGGCTAGATTTCTACAGCTGGATGCCCTTCCTAACACCAACCACATTTACAGTGTGTGCTGGGTGCTTTTTGTCGTGACTTCTACATGACCACTTTACAGTGTGGGCTGGGTGCTTTTAGTCATGACACTTACATAGCCACTTTACAGTGTGAGCTGGGTGCTTTTTGTCGTGACTTCTACATGACCACTTTACAGTGTGAGCTGGGTGCTTTTTGTCGTGACTTCTACATGACCACTTTACAGTGTGGGCTGGGTGCTTTTAGTCATGACACTTACATAGCCACTTTACAGTGTGAGCTGGGTGCTTTTTGCCGTGACACCTAATATATATATACAATAGAATTATGTAAATACAACAATGGATGTAAATTTTGTATTAGTAATGAGGAAGATGTGATCCTTGCTAGTATCATGTATCTAATTCATGCAGTGAGATATAGAGCATAATGTAATGAAAACATTGCAGAATACAATTCAAAGAAAGGATAAGCCAAAATTAAATGTGATAATATTAAAAAGAATTGGCAGTATTATAAATGTTATACACCAATAAAATTCATGAGTGATAGTGCAATGCTTCAATAAAAATATCGATAAGCTGTAAGCATTTGTTTTCTTGTTTAGCTATAATAGAAGTTATTTATCCTGCAGATACAATAATTAAATATAAATAGAGAAAATGTGTTTATGGAAGAGTATTCTGCAACTTCTATGCCAAGATTAAATTACCCCTATCAATTTAGTTACAGATACAACACTATGACTTTCTATGATATAGAAAATTTGTTATGGAGATTCCACATATTTCTTAAGTAGAATATTCCCCACGATTTATATAGATACTAAGAGTATAAAAGAAAAATACAATAATATTCCATGTTTATGGAAATTTAACAAAAATATATGACAAAATATTTGAAGGATTTTAAAAATCTTGATGCCATCTCTTATTTATTCATCACCACTGGCACCACTACTGTTGTCATCATCATTTTTCTTCCACTTTAGTATTTCACAATTTACTAAGTCTCTTATCTTTGCTCTGATGACAGATAACTATGAAAATGTAGCAGTACAGATGTCAGTCTTAACTTTCTGCTATAATTCCATTTACATTTAGAATGATATTTTATTTCATCAATCCCGGAGAGTTAAAAGACATAGTTGTCATTGGCAGGAGTTATAAACATAAAAGACACTCTCTAAACTAGACATGGGCAACACTTTCTGAGCAGTGGGCCACATGAGATATGGCTTATCATAAAATTGGCTGCACTGCTAAGAAATACAAGGTAATGTTTCATTTGACGTGCCATTCAGAAAGTTAAGCAGGCTGCAGTTTTCCCATAACTGATTTAAACACTGCAGGCATTTTGTTTGTTATTCTAAGGATTCTGTTAATTTACTGCCTGGTGGATGTGAGTTCGAAAAGTTACACAATCTTTTCTCATTCTACAATTCATATATCTTTATATACACTGAAGTCTTTTGAAATCTATTTGTCATTGACACTAGACTCCAGACAATCAAAGGGATCATTATGCTCTTCTGAATCTAGACTTAGTATTGCTGTCTTGAAAATATGGCAAGGCTCTAAAGAATTATTGAGTGTTGACACCTGACACCTGCTAAACTGTTCAAATGTGTATGCATTGTATGCATATGACATAGATGAGACATTTTTCAACTTCATATTTTTGTCTTGTATCTCTGGGTCTGTCTAGCACTTACTCTAATGATACTAATCACTACATTATGTCACCTGAGAAAAAAATCAGTTCTCTAGTCTGAGAATAAATTTCTTCTTCTCACTAGTGTCAGAGATACTGAAAAGGACCATGAGTTCTACCCTGTCTCCTCAGACTACACAGTTAAAACAATATTGGAAGTGATGATGGAATTCACTCACAGGAATCCCCTTGATATTCATGAAAGATGTTAGATAAATAAGTATATATGTTTTCTTCTTTTTATAAATATCACAATGTTGTTGCAATATTTGTATTCACTTGGCAGTGTGGCTTTTACGACAAGATCCTTAGCAGCTTTAATGTGTATTTGATGTATTTTAGTTTTTTGTTTGCTTGTTTGTTTTATCTGTTGTATGCTGTTAAATGTTTTCAATGGCTAATGGATTGTTTAAGTTTACTTTTTGGTCAGTTAGCATATGAGAGAATATCTATCTAGAACTGAAAGAAATGTTTGATAAACAGGTCTACATTGGAATTTTCTAGCTTCTAGTAATTTCCTAATCAATATTGTTTTACTTGTATGCTTTCATTCTTTTACTGATTTCAGTTATTAGTGCACAACCATGCTGGGCATTAGCTTCAAGAAATTTAGTTGATTATATTCACCACAATACTTATATTAGTCTGACACTTATTTTATTTATCTCTGTTTGTCAAACTGCTAAGTTATGGGATGTAAAGGGGTACAATATAAATACAACACCAAGTAAACGCAATGCCAGACTCAACTCAAAACAACACCATCCAGCCCCACACCGCAAACACAATCAATGTCAGGCCCACGAGGGATTTATCGTGGTCATCCAGTGCAGGGATCCAGAAGTAAAATGTGATTTCATATTGAGAAGGGTTCATTGCATAGAGAGTGACCAGCTCCGAAATTGGGTGCCGCTGTGAGAAGGGTTTGGCATGACCAACAGGTTTATTCCTCCTCATAGTGGCGTCATCTTGTGCAGGGCTCCAAAACTGTGGTTCCGCGGTGAGTTGGGTTTGACGTGGCCAACTGGCCTGTCCCTCCTCATAGCCGTACCATCCAGTCCCAGGCTCCCAAAATGTGGTTTCATATTGGGAAGGGTTCGTCGTGTGGAGAGTGTCCGGCTCCAAAACTGGGGTACCACTGTGAGAAGGGTTCGGTGCTGCCAAATTGGCTTGTCCCTCCTCATAGTGGTGTCATCCAGTGCTGGGCTCCAAAAACTGTGTTTCTGCTGTGAGCCAGGTTCCCAAACTGTGGTTCCACACCTGTCCTTCCTCATAGCAGCAGCATCCAATACTGGGTCCCAAAACTATGGTTACATTGTGAGATGGGTATGGTGTGGTCAACTGGCCTGTCTCTCCTCATAGTGGTGCCATCCAGTACTGGATCTCAAAACTATGACTACACTGTGTTAGGCTTTTTGTGTCACTGCCATCCAGTACTGGGCTCCAACTGGTCCCTCCACGTAGTGGTGCCATCCAATGCCAGATTCCCAAACTGTGGTTCCACACCAGTCCATCCTTAAATATCTATACTGATAAACAACAATAATAGCAACAATAAAAACAAATAGATCAGTAGAACAGCAATAGGCTAGCAATGTCTTTAACTATGAAACTTCAGATATTCAAGTTTCAGCTTCCAATGAATGATATCACTTGTTAGTTTATTATACTCTCTTTTTTCTTCCCCTTGTAGAGACTATATAAATCCCATATAGCTCAACTGACATGTCTATCTTAAACCAATAACTGGAATGGAATTTGGTGATTCCAAATGTGTATTTTTTGCAGGGTGGTTAGACAAGAAAAAACATAAAATCTGTCCAGCAATTCTTTCCTGGGACATTCTAGCCAGAGATTTTATGGGAATAACCAACCAGCAGAAGACCCAGGGGTAGATGCTGAACAAGAGGGTTGGATAACATCTATGAGCTTGGCCAACATAGCATCACCTAGGTACCGAACATTGAAAGGGGATGTGATGTTCTGAGCAATGTGGTCTATCCTAAGAGCAAAGAGGAAGGGGCCCAAAGGGTCACCCTGCTGGACCCCAGTGACTGAAGGTATGACTGTGTCAACAGCAAGGAGCATGCATGGGGTTCCATACAACAGGTAGCCCAGCAAGTAAGCAGAGGGGCCTCGGCTGAAGCAGGCCTTGAACAGATGGTCATGATGTATGTAGTTAAAGGCATTCCTCCGGTCAAGCTTGACAATGAGATGCCTGGCGTTCCTTGACACCAGTTCCAGTGGGCAACTGTTGAAAAACTGCCTAGCTGCATGTGCATCCCCCTCACACCCACTGTACACCCCGACCCCTAGTTGCACAGGGCTGAGCTCCTCATCCAGTTCAGGTGTGATTGACCTACAGACCACCTTGGCAGCCAGCTTCTGGAAGACATTGGTCTCCGCCAAGTGGCATATGCCACCCTCTTCTTCTTGAGAGCGGTCAGGCTGGCTGATAAGAAGAGGCTCGAGGTGTATGGGTCCAGGGTGCCATGGTGAACCTATTGATGAGAACCACAATTGCACTCAGAAGCCCACACCTGGCTTCGGCTGATAGGGGATGGTAACACTTTAAGGTGGCCAGGTTGGAGACCATCAGTACTTCTGTTGCTGCTGGCAGAGAAGGACTTGATGGCAAACAATATGTTTGCATCTGATGCCACATATAGCAGGTAAGGATAAGGTGGAGGTATGGGTCTGAGATCTGTGGGTGGCTCAGGATGCTTGGGCTGAAGAGCAGCCAAGACCTCCTCAGTGGTATTGAGCATGGTGTCTTCTGAAGCAACTACTCTGACCTTGACTGAGACATCATCCCTGATTAGTTTGGTGCTTACACGGTCACATAAATGCTTTGTGCTGGCCTCAGCGGTGGAGGATTGAGGGCACACGAGAGCAGAGGGTGTGACGTCATTGGGCACACTTGGGATGGGTGCTTGCCTAAAGGACAAAATGTTAGCCTTGATGAAAGCTGCTGTTGACAGGCCGCCTCGGTCAGCGCCATAGTTGAGGAGGGCAAGTGGGGTGAAATGGAAGAAGCGCTCACAGGGCCCTCTCAATTGAGGGTGGCGTCGCTCACCGGCACCCTGGCTGCTTTCGAGATCTCGAGCAGTATCTTCCGGAGCTGCCTGAGCCGAGTGATGTTGACTAGCGAGGCTTGAGCAACACACCAGCTCGCTGTCTCATCTGGTAGTGTAGTGGACGCCTGCAGCTGTGCAGACGAGGGGAAGAGACAGTTAGTAATTCTCCATGCTGTGAAGGTACTGGAGGCTTGATGAGTCAGGCCAACTCAAGAAAGGTGGTGGAAACAGTCGCACTCTGAACAGTACTGGCCTTTCTACTATCTGTTCATGCTGGTGTTGCCTTGTGGGGATGGAGAGTATGGTGTGGAGCTGGGACTGGAGCACTATGCGGCAACACGGGTGTGTGGCTGGTTGTCTCCAGCCAGGGTGCTTAACCCAGCGGTGAGTGGGTGAAGGGGAGAAGCTGGAATTACAGGGAAGCGGGCGGGGTGATGATATGAAGGAGGCAGCATATCTCACCTACAACAGATCCGAAGGCAACAGCAACAAAATATGGATGCATGCATATATACACAAAGATGCATGCATATATACACAAAGATGCATGCATATATACACAAAGATGCATGCATACATACGTGTAATACGCACACATACCTCTCTCTCTCCATATGTATATATATATAGATACACACATATTCATATTTTCTTTAGAATATATTCGAGATTTACTATTTGCGATTATTTCCTTCATGTAGACATTGGCCATAGCCCCGGCTAACTCTATTAGTCATAGAGCATTCGTTTAAACGAACTGATACAGTACATGTGTCTGGTTACCACGTGTATACACCCATGTACACACACAAACATACGTAAGTGTGCGTGTGTATTCAGTGGGTTGCAAAGTCAAATAAAGGATAATTCTTCACCCCAAAAAGTGAAGTTTTAGCAGGTCTAAGAGTTAGTTTTGTTTCTATATTAAAAAAGATATATTTGAAATGTTCATTTAACCCTATATAAGTAAAAATCAGTTTTATGTGGTGTTGGGTTTAAAGTAATTGCTAATTTTATCAACACTGATACAAAATTTAAAGCATATTCGGTTTATTTTAAAGCCTGCCAGTTATATCTTTATATTTTGTAATCAAAGATAAAGAAATCTTCGCAGAAATAATGGTTAATTCGTAAATAGATAGGGAATATTTCGAAGGTTTGAATTAACTTCGTTTGAATACTTTTCTTGGAAAAAAAATTACATTCTTTAGATTATATAAATAAGAAAAACACGCGAAGAAAGATAGTTTCCCGCTGTTTCTAATATTTCCAACCTTTGTTAGCTTCTCAGATTTTAAGGGAAGTTAATGTCATCTTGTTTAGCATAGCGGTTGTGAGGATTTTAAAAGAGGAAGTTTTAGAGTAATTTAATTGTTTAAGGGTTCGTTTCCTGTTTGATAGTCACTTCTAAATAAACAGCTGTAGGTTCAGTCGCGACTGTCAGCAGCCTGACTTTGTTCAACCGACTACTATATTATAATATAAAAATTAAAGTAAAAACAAAATTATTATAATTATAATGACGTTGATAAAGCAGTGTCGTCAACGAAGCGAACCCTTTGTTGCAGTTAGAGATGAACTTAAAGACTGTCAGTCGTTATTTTATTGTTGGTTAGAGTAGAGACGACGACTACAACGGTGTGACGGCAGTAGTGGAAAATAGCGACGACGACGACTATACATGCTCACATCAATCGAGTAGCGGCAGGTACTCGCTTTGGGTCCATCTAATTCTTGCTTGGCACCACTGACTTGCCTGGCACTATTCGAGACACTACTTTATCTTGTAGTTTCTCCCCCTTAAAGTCTTTTTTTAAGAATATTAACTCAGGCCCCTTTCTCCTATTTTCTTCACTGTCTCCTCATTTCTCTCGTTACATATAAATACACACACACTTACATGTATATATATAATATATACAACCCACGGATCTAGCTGACCATGTGAAAGAGCTCGCCGATAACTAAAGGCTGTATTTTAAGCCTTCTAAACATTTGGGCGTTTTACAATCATGGTATCGGTGTTAGATGGACCAGAATTGGTAAAGGAAGGTAAACATGTGATTACTTATTTTTGTTTTTCACCTTTTTTCTTAAACACCCTTTAATTCGCTTACTACACACCCATTTGTCTTTCTATCATTTATTCTACTCGGATGGAGGAAAAAAATAACCATTAAGTACTTAAAATATACCTATTAAATTTCCAACGCTTTTCTCTATTTCCAACAATGTTTTGTGTTGTTTATAATATCATATTTTTCCTTCTTTCCATCATCGACGAGACATATCTTAGATTTCATGTGTTCAATGAAGAAGGTTTTTATTTTACTAAAGCAGGTTTTCTTATAGTTTGTTGTACGTGTTATTTATTCATGTATTATATGTACTAAAAGATGTAATTGATTATTACATTAATCATGTTACTTTTAAGGTACAAGACCGCAGGATGGAGTCCGTGATATGATTATTATTAGCAATATTGATGAAAATGGCGTGAATACAAATCTGCAAACACGTTATAACAAAGATCTGGTTTATGTATCCTTTCACGATCCATCTGACGATAAACAATATTTTGGTGTATATTTGTCTCATAAGGGGCTGTTGTTTTACTTGACAAATCTCTGAAGACATACTTGTCTGTCAGAATCAATCGATTTAAGTCCACGCACTTGTTTTACTATTCTTCCTGCAACCAAACAAAACCGTGTTTGTTTATTTTGCGTCTCTGCGTTTGTGTGCGTGTGCGTATAATTAATTGATAGAAAACCTGTGTTCTTTTATTTTACCTATTTCCTAACAAACCGTGGAGATGACTTAACTACTTATCTTTTTCGAACACAACATTCTTCTTCAACTTTAACCAATATTTTATATTCTACATTTTCAGCTTTCTCTACAATCGATTATATCTAAATACAACTTTTAAATTACGTGTATTTATTTATGAATGGTCCGAGTAGTGTCTGGTGTTTTCTTTTTTTGTACTCTTTGTAGTGGACCCGCTAGCCCCGAAGGCCTTTGTTCTCCCGATTCTGCACATGCAGCTAGTAACTCGTGTAAACTTAGCCTGAACTATGCACAACTACTTCGCATATCTGCCTTACTAACGCACACCATGCACATGCACTTAACACTTATTCATGCAACATAGATATATTCATCGTTGTTATTGTCATTCTTTCCGTTAGTTTCATCACTCACTCACTATTGAACTTATAAGATTAATCAATACCGTTTTTAAACTATCCTATACTTTATCTTTCTCTCGCTGCACTTTATAATTTGAAAGTATGTCTATAAAATGATTATTGAAAATACTTTCAGATGTTATATATAATGAATATTTCTTTCTTTCCCTTATGGTTACCTTTTTCTCAGATTGTGCACGCGCACACTAGTAGACAAACATTAAAACAATAAAGAGAGAACGGGGTGTAACAACAATCCATTAGAAACATAAAAAAAATAGTAATTAATAATAGTACGGCAGTTGCAACTAGACTTTGAATTTAGAAATAAATCACCCTTAAAGCTAGTTCGGATCTTAAGTGAC
>OZ024741.1:198964617-198972117 GCA_964016885.1 Eledone cirrhosa
TCGCAGGCGACCTAAATGGTCACGTTGGACAACATTGTGACGGCTACGACGAAATCCATGGAGGCTATGGGTTTGGTACTAGAAATGAGGAAGGCTCCAGAATCCTGGAATTCTGTGATGCAAATAACCTAACTATCTGTAACACTAACTTCAAAAAACGTGACAATCACCTGATCACCTATAGATCCGGGGAACACACAAGCCAGGTAGATTATATCCTTACCAGAAGACGTGACAGAGTGTCTGTTGTTAACACTAAATCCCTCCCCCATGAAGAATGCACCTCCCAACATAGACTGATAATTAGCGACCTCATAGTCAGGACGAGACGTACTCGACAACAGAAGAGGACTATCCTCAGGAGGAAAATATGGAAGTTAAAGGACCCCACAGCCAGGAATAAATTTCAAAGCATATTACTTGATGCTTTCGACAGTAAGGAAGAACATTTAGAGTCGGACAATATAGAGGGAGAGTGGGAATTTCTGAAAGCAAACCTGCTGTTGGCGACAGACGAGGTCTGTGGCTGGAGCAGGCCTGTAGGCAGGAGGAGAGTAACATGGTGGTGGAACAGTAAGGTGGAGGGGTCAATTAAGGCCAAAAAGCAGGCTTGGAAAGTATGGCGGGATGGGGGAAGTAGAGAGGACTATCAAGTGGCCAGGAGGGAAGCTAGGAGACAAGTGTACTTAGCAAGAAGGGAAGCTGAGGAAAGAAAGTTCAAGCATGTTCTACAACGCGATGACCAAAAACGTGAGGTGTTCAGGATTGCTAGGCAATGCGTCAAGGAAAACCGTGATATTGTCGGGGAGAAGTGTGTACTAAACGACGATGGCACACTTGCCATCACCGACGCTGATAAGAAGGTAGCTTGGAAGTGTCACTATGAAAGGCTTCTAAATGAGGAGAATAATTGGGAGAAAGGCAGTCTCCCCCATATCGACCCAATAGAGGGACCAGCAGTGTTAGTCGAGGGGAGTATAATAAGTAAGGCAATCAAGGATATGAAGACTGGTAAGGCGGCTGGGCCTTCGGAAATAGTTGCTGAGATGCTGAAGGCATCTGGCACGGTGGGACACACCATGGTCACCCGCATAGTTAACCAAGTCGTACAAAACGGGGTTGTTCCGAAGGACTGGCATAGCAGCATCATCGTTAACTGTTATAAGGGTAAAGGAGACGCCCTAGATAGGAGTAACTATAGAGGCATTAAATTAATCGACCAGGTCATGAAGGTCACGGAAAGAGTAATAGCGCAGCTAATCAGAGAGAGAATTGACCTAGATGAAATGCAGTTCGGGTTTGTGTCAGGCAAAAGTACCACAGACGCTCTTTTCATAGTACGACAACTACAAGAGAAGTACCTAGCTAAAGGTAAACCCCTCTACTTAGCTTTTGTCGACTTGGAGAAAGCCTTCGACAGAGTCCCCCGCTCCATTATCTGGTGGGCTCTTAGAAAACTAGGCGTTGACGAATGGCTTGTGAGGGCTATACAAGCCATGTATAAAGAAACAGTCAGCAAGGTTAGAATTAACAACGAATATAGTGAAGAGTTTAGCGTAAAAGTCGGCGTCCATCAGGGCTCTGTTCTCAGTCCACTACTATTTATTATTGCCCTTCAGGCCATAACAGAGGAGTTCAAGACAGGCTGCCCATGGGAACTCCTATACGCAGACGACCTGACACTCATAGCGGAATCAATGGCCGAGCTAGAGAAGAAATTCCAAACATGGAAGCACGGCCTAGAGTCAAAAGGACTTAAAATTAACCTGGCTAAGACCAAAGTACTAGTTTGTAGGAAAGAAAACAAGGCGGCGGTCCCTTCTGGGAAATGGTCGTGCTCGGTGTGTAGGAAAGGCGTAGGTAGAAACTCCATTTTATGTCCTAAATGCAAAGTATGGGTGCATAAAAGATGTAGTGGGATCACAGGTAGGCTAACTAAGAACATAGATTTTACATGTGGCCGGTGCTCTGGTGCAATAAGTAGCAGCAAGTGCCCACAAACTACTAGCTCTTTCAATTGCGCAGAGGGTTCTATAGAAATAGTGGACAGCTTCCGTTACCTGGGCGATAAAATCAGCAGTGGGGGAGGGTGCTCTGAAAGTACTGTAGCTAGAGTCAGAACTGGTTGGAAAAAGTTCAGAGAGCTTATACCACTATTAGCTGCTAAAGGGTTCTCACTAAAAATGAAAGGCAGGTTGTACGATGCCTGCATACGAACAGCAATGCTGCATGGCAGTGAGACCTGGGCATTGTGTGCAGAGGATATACGCAGACTAGAGAGGAACGAAGCTTGCATGCTCCGCTGGATGTGTAACAGTAATATACGTGAACGGCAAAGCATAAACGAACTAAGGAATAAATTAGAGATAAGAGGGATCAGATGTTGTTTACTCGAGAGAAGGCTACGTTGGTATGGACACGTGATGCGCATGAAAGTCGATAGCTGTATAACAAAGTGCAGGGCAATAAAGATAGACGGTAGTCACGGAATAGGCAGACCTAGAAAAACCTGGGACGAGCTGATAAACTCCGACATCACACACTTACACCTCTCCAAGACAATGTCACTGGACCGAGACCTTTGGCGGTACTCAGTAACAGAGAAGACCCGCCTTACCTAAATATATAGTAAAACCTACTCCAGCCAGTAGGCATCTCTAACAAATACACCCCGTCCCACCACCCCCACCCGATCCACACCACCCCGTTCTATGTAAAGTTATGTTGGTGCCGCGCCATCGAGGCCGAAACAAATGAGATCGTGTAGGTGTCACGACAAAAAAACACACAGTCCACGCTGTAATGTGGCCGTGTAGGCAACACGGTAAAAACCTCCCAGACCCACACTGTAAATGTGGTTGGTGTTAGGAAGGGCATCCAACTGTAGAAAACCTGCCAGACAGTCCTATGCGAGCAAGACAATCACTCTTGCCTCAAGTGGGACTACCCCCGTCCAAACCCATGCAAGCGTGGAACACGGACGTTAAACGCTGATGATGATGATGATGATGATGATATATATATCACTCTGTTTCTTCCCATGCATAGAGTACTAATCTGATTTGTGGTCTTGGTACCGCAGACTTTATATATATATATATATATATATATATAATTATCGTTTTCACATCAGTTTTTTTTTAATGCTTGCATAGGTTAAATGAGTTCTCTCCAGTACCTGATCTTTCTGCATGTCTCATTCCCCTGGCAAGTCCTTTGTGCGACTCTATTTCTTGAGGTTAGCTTTCACAATTCTGTCCACGTTTTTCCGTCCACTTGGAACATTTGACACTTCTTTACCCAATAGTTATCATCCAATATGTATTACATACCGCCACAACCTTTTTTCCTGTACATTGTATCTGATTCCATTCATGCCTAATTTTTCTCTCAGTTCAGCTGCTCTTTGAAATTCTTGCTCATGTACATTACTCGTCCATCAGGACATGCATAGCCTTCTCTCTTTCTCTGTATTTAGACCCATAACTCACTACTGTGTAAGATTGCACTTCTCACTCAGGCATCATACAATCTACCCTTCATTCAGAGAGAGAGAGAGAGAGAGAATTCTTTTGTTGCCAACAGAGGTAATAGCTTCCTGAACTTTTTTCCACCCAGTTTTTATTCTCGATACTATGACATGACACTGTAAAGTGGTCAAGTAGGTGTCATGACAAAAAGCACCCAGCACACACTGTAAATGTAGTTGGCGGTAAGAAGGGCACCCAGCTGTAGAAACGAAGCCAAAATTTGCTCCGGGTCAGCTAAACATGGTCTTCTGACCAGTTTTTTTCCTAAGGGTCTATCCGTCCTACCCATGAATGATGGATGCTAATCGACGAGGTTGATGATATATTTATGTGTGTGTATATATATATATATATATATATATATATATATATATGGTATATGTATGTGCTCGCAAATATATATATCATTATCATGATATGTGCATGTATATATATATATATATATATGTATATTATGCTGGTACCACAAAACATCCAGCCCACACTGTAAAGTGATTGTATAGGTGTCACGGCAAAAAGCACCCAGCACACACTGTCAATGTGGTTGGCATTAAGAAAGGCATCCAATCGTAGAAAACCAGCCAGAAACACTCCTATATGAGTGAGACACGGTCACCCGACACAACCTCTAAATGGGACACAAACCAGTCTAACCCATACTAGCGTAGAAGATAGACGTTAATTAATGATGATGATGATGATGCTTTGAGAGCAACCATTTTCGCAGTTCATAATGTTTCTTAGTTAACAGAAGCTATCAGCCACTTCTACAGAACCTTCCTTGGATTAGAAAAATTTAATTCACTGGTACTCCTATTAATGTGCACCTGACACATACAAAGTCTACCTTTTCTGATTGTCTGCCTGCAATCCTACTACATCTCTTGTGCACCCGTATTTTACATATTAAGTGCATCGCATACCGAGCATGGCCAATTTCCTGATGGTATCAGGGTCATGTCTTCTTTCCTACTTATTCAAATTAAGTTTATTCTGAGACCATTTGGATTCTAAGTTCTGTTTCCTTAATAGGAACTGTAGCTGTAAGAACCAGGTGGTCTTCATACAAAAGTTCCCATGGACAACTGGTTTTAAATTCCTCTGTAATAGCTTAGAGCTGTATGATAAACAGAAGTGGGATGAGGACTAAGCCTTGATCCACATCTATCTACACACTAAATCTTTTACCAAACTCGGTACCAACACTCAATTTACTGACAGCATCTTTCTACATAGCTTGCACTGTTCCCACAAGCCATTAAACTTTGCCTATCAAACTAAACATGGTATTCCGTGAAAGTCCTTCTCTAAATCAACAAATGCTAGGTGTAGTGGTTTACTGTTGGCTAGGAAATTCTTGCAGTTGTCTCACCAAGAAGAAAGTTATTTTCTCTCCTGGTCCGGATCCAATTTGCATCTCATCTAATCTAATTTTTTTTTGTAATTAGTTGTGCTAAAGCTCTCTCTTTCTATTATTTTAATAACCCAATTCATCACTTTGATGACTCTGTAATTGCTCTGTTCTACAACAGTTAATGATGGCATTGCTATGTCAATCATCGGGTATGTATTTAGCTAGAAGCAAAGAATATTACAGTAGGAAAATAATTTGAGAGTAAGATAGTGAATATATAGCACTCTAGAATTAGTTTATTAATTAAACTGTTTTATCAGTTCACTCATGATCATTTCTCTAACTGCATAAAATCTCTCTATTTTTATATAATTAGTGCATTTTATGGTGCATGCAACTAGAGGGATGGTTTTAGTTGGATGCAGTCTGGTTTCTATAAATTGGAATATGTTTTTAGTAATGCCCTTTTGAGGATTAAAATCACTCTACTGATCGTACAACTGCTCTTGGATAATTTTGCAATGTCTTTTGACACAGTTCTTAATTCTACTTGTCTTAGATTGGAAGATAAATCTGGAAAAATCACAGCAGGAGCCCCCCCCCCCCCCCCCATCAAAGAAAGACCAACTAAGATGATCAGCTTTCACTAATGGTAAAATCACCCATTGATGTACTAAATCTTTCTCTTCTTCAATTATGTTCCCTCTCCCCTGAAGAGTTTGGGGACTTCTCATTTCAAACAATGTCTGGCACTTATTTTCATAGTTTTATTTATTGGGAGATGTTCTTGGGCCCAATTCCTTGTTCACACACAGTTTCTTTTGGTGAAACCAGTGTAGGGAGCCCAATTCCTTGATCCCATGCAAATCTTTTTGCAAAATCACAGAAGTGGAGGTCCAATTTCTTGCCCATGCACAGATTGCTTTGTGAAAACACAGTAGGTGTCCCCATTTTTTTTGCGCATGCACAGAGTTTTTGTGACACCACAGTTGGATGTCCAATTTCTTTGCTTATGCACAAATTCTGTAGAACCACAGTAGGGGTCCCCAATTCCTTACCCATGCACACTTTTTTTGTGAAACTAGAGTTGATACTTCTGCTCATCAGTTGAGAATGGATTATTTTACCTGAGACAGGCTTAAGAAGGTTGTCTATACAGACCTCATCAAGACCTTGTCAATAGAGCATTAACATTTTTTTAAAAAAGAAGCAGACACCTCACCCCACACTAATCCACTGCACTCTTGGGTACACCTCGCTGATGTACCAGCACTACCACTCTGTAAGTGGTAGGGTTGGTGCAATGAAAAATGCACTCAGTACACTCTGTAAAGTGGTTGGCATTAGGAATGGCATCCAACTGTAGAAACCATGACAAAAATGGAACTTATGAGTATACTGCAGTTCAACCCACCAAACTGACTTAATATGATGTTGATGATTATACATTCTATTTTAGCATGTTTGTCTAATGATGGTAAGTATATCATCACAACCATTCTCAGCTCTCATGCAACACTTGGAATTAAAATAAGTTTTTATTGACTGCTGACACTGCATTTTCTGCTTGCAAACAAAAGCAATTTTTATTTTAAGTTTGTGAAGTCTGATAGCAAGTGGTACATAATATTTCTGTACATTGTGTTGATGCCAAAAAAACGTTTATAATAATAAACTTTCCTGTAGATTGACAGAAAAATTATGTTCTCTACATTATGCCAGTTTTTCCATCTTTGGAATCCATAAGATGTCAGAATTATTTCAGACTCCTAGAACAACCTTTATGTTCAATTTGTACAAGGCTATATAAACTATATCTATCCAATGGTTGAATCATTTCAGCCTCTCTTATGTTATCAGGAACCTTTTTTTCTACTGTATTTCTAATGAAACACACTGCCCAAATGTCTTAATTGATTTTAATGAAATAACTAACTCTGTCATTGTTGGAAGGGGTAGAGGCACATGACCTAGTGGTAAGGGTGTTGGACTTACAATCATGTGTGGGTTTGATTCCTGGGCTGGTTGTGTTGTTTTCTTGAGCAAAACACTTTATTTCATATTGCTCCAGTATACTAAGCTGAAAATAGGTACCAGTGATAGCTGGGGTTTAACCCTGCGATGGACTAGCATCCTGTCCAGGGGAAGTTGTGTACTCTCAGTCACTTCATGCCACAAAATCAGGATAAGCACTAACTGATCTGACAAGCCTCCTGGCTTGAGACAGACTTTAGAAAAGATTTTAGTCATTGTTGGACCTCCACCATTTCCGATGACTAGCACTCCAGTTGTCTCAAATAATGGAATAGCCTGGCATTTCACAGATATGTGCCATGTTTTTGTCATCTTGTCTGCAGGGTGGGATCTAATGTCCAGCCAATGACCAGCAGGATCTAATGTCCAGTTGAGATCTACTATCCAGCCAAAGCTGTAGTACTTTCTCCCTCCTCATTTCTATCATCAATTTCATCATCATCATCACCATTTAACATCTACTTTCCATGCTAGCATGGGTTAGACGAGTTGTTTCATTGTGAGACAAGATCAGGTGATCATGTCTTGCTCATACAGAACTGTTTCTGGCTCAGTTTCTATGGCTGGATGCCCTTCCTAATG
>OZ024741.1:198977117-198988186 GCA_964016885.1 Eledone cirrhosa
TGTATAACAAAGTGCAGGGCAATAAAGATAGACGGTAGCCACGGAATAGGCAGACCTAGGAAAACCTGGGAGGAGCTGATAAACTCCGACCTCACACACTTACACCTCTCCAAGACAATGTCACTGGACCGAGACCTTTGGCGGTACTCAGTAACAGAGAAGACCCGCCTTACCTAAATACATAGTAAAACCTACTACAGTCAGTAGGCATCTCTAACAAAATACACCCCGTTCCACCACCCCCACCCCACCCACACCGCCCCCTTCTATGTAAAGTTATGTTGGTGCCACACCATCCAGGCCGAAACAAATGAGATCGTGTAGGTGTCATGACAAAAAACACACAGTCCACAAGCCCGGAACGCGTCTTTCGCTGTTTGTTGTTTTGAATATTGAAAACAACAAACAGCGAAAGACGCGTTCCGGACTTGTCCGACAGACAACCTTTTCCCCCAACCCGAAAAAAAACCCCAGTTGATGGATGTGAATCCGAAATATATAGGGACTATTAAATCTCTCCCAAGGTAACTCTCTATTGTGTTGTTATTTTTATTTTTATCCTTTATACTCTTCCCTTCATTCTACACATCTCACACATCTTATACACACCACGCATCTCAACGTACACCCACTTACATCTCTCTCTCAACCACCGGACCTTGTTACCCGGAGATTTACCCATTTGCATTGTCGAGGCTTCCAAACGACTTAAAGATAGATATATATATATATATATAAATGTTTCTACTTTTAGGCACAAAGCCAGCAATTACCCAGTGCATTACTGGTACTTTAATCCCTTGGCGGGATTTGAACTCAGATCGTAAAGGGACATAACTATGCTGGAAAGCGATACTGCCAATCCACCGCCCATATATATATAAAAATAATGTATATATATATATATCATCATCATCATCATCATCATCATCAACGTTTAACGTCCGTGTTCCACGCTTGCATGGGTTTGGACGGGGGTAGTCCCACTTGAGGCAAGAGTGATTGTCTTGCTCGCATAGGACTGTCTGGCAGGTTTTCTACAGTTGGATGCCCTTCCTAACACCAACCACATTTACAGTGTGGGTCTGGGAGGTTTTTACCGTGTTGCCTACACGGCCACATTACAGCGTGGACTGTGTGTTTTTTTGTCGTGACACCTACACAATCTCATTTGTTTCGGCCTGTATATATATACATTCGGCCTATATATATATACATTATTTATATATATATATATAAATAATTGTTTCTACTTTAGGCACAAGGCCAGCAATTGCCCAGTGCATTACTGGTACTTTATTTTATCGACCCCCGTAAGGATGAAAGGCAAAGTCTACCTCGGCGGATTTGAACTCGGATCGTAAAGGGACGTAACTATGCTGGAAAGCATGGCATCCGACCCTCTAGCGATACTACCAATACTACTGCCATATATATATATAAATAATGTATATATATATAATATATATATATATAAATAATGTATATATATATATATATAAATAATGTATATATATAAATAATGTATATATATATATATAATGTGTATATATATATATAATGTGTATATATATATATAATGTGTATATATATATATAATGTATATATATATATATAATGTATATATATATATATAATTGTATATATACATATATTAATAATGTATATATATATATATATAATGTATATATACATATATAAATAATGTATATATACATATATAAATAATGTATATAAAAATATATAAATAATGTATATATACATATATATATAATGTATATATAGATATATAAATAATGTATATAAAAAATATATAAATGTATATATACATATATATATAATGTATATATACATATATAAATAATGTATATATATATATATAATGTATATATACATATATAAATAATGTATATATACATATATAAATAATGTATATATGTATATATATATAATGTATATGTATATGTATATATGTATATATATATATATATAATGTATATATATATATATATAATGTATATATATATATATAATGTATATATATATATATAATGTATATATATATATAATGTATATATATATATAATGTGTATATATATATATATAATGTATATATATATATATAACGTATATATATATAATGTATATATATATATATAATGTATATATAATATATATATAATGTATATATATATATAATGTATATATATAATGTATATATATATAATGTATATATATATATAATGTATATATATATATAATGTATATATATATATATATATAAATAATGTATATATATATATAAATAATGTATATATATATATAAATAATGTATATATATATATAAATAATGTATATATATATATAATGTATATATATATATATATAATGTATATATATATATAATGTATATATATATATATAATGTATATATATATATAATGTATATATATATATAATGTATGTATATATGTATATGTATATATGTATATGTATATATGTATATATATAATGTATATATATATATATATATATATATATATATATATATATATTTCGCGGGTTTCTCTTAGTAGTTTTTTTCATGACGTTATTATTGTTAATTTTACTGATGTAGTATTAACTTATTAACTTGGATATTTACCATGCGGTATTCTAATCCTATTGTATCTCTCTCAGTTATTTACCATGCGACCCTCAGTTCCTACCCCCCCCCCTCTCTATGCACTTCTTTAAGGCTTACTACCCTGTCTTTAACCTAATTCATTCAATCTGAAAATATTGAAGAGATAAGACACTTTCCCATTCTTCTCTGCTAAAATGTATCACTAGAGCTGATTCCAATTTTCCCAGCCAGCCATCCATCTAATCTACGAAGGTATTTTAGCCTACATATTGTCGTTAATATTATGATGTTCCCTGCTGTATTAGCGTTAAATTTTCCCTGCTGTATTAGCGATAAATTTTCGAGGGTTTCTCTTAGTAGTTTTTTTTCATGACGTTATTATTGTTAATTTTACTGATGTAGTATTAACTTGGATATTTACCATGCGACCCTCAGTTCCTACCTCACAATTTCCCTCCCCCCCACCCCCACACACCACCATAGTCTATTCGACCAATCAAACCTAGCATGCCATTTCCACTGCTGCTGCTGCTACTACCTGCCTAACTAACTCTCTCCTCCTCTGGCGCATCCCAACACACCCTGCCATTACCCCACCACCACTGTCCTTCTAGCCCTCAATTTTCCCACCGTTATGGATGGATGAGCTGGGAATACACGAGCAACTCTGAATCAATAGATGAAATATGAATCTGCGAGCTACCAAGCACCCACGTGAAGCGCCAACCCAGAGACCCTCCCCTACGAGTGTCGACAAATGCCCAAAACTCCGAGTTGGTACCATCAATGTAGGCTCAATGAAAGGAAGAGCAGGAGAAATCGTAGAAATGCTAGAGCGAAAGGAAGTTGATGTATGCTGTGTGCAAGAGACTAGATGGAGAGGAGGGTCTGCTAGAGTCCTTGTAGGAAAAAGCCAGTGCTACAAATTTTTCTGGGTGGGAAATGACGATGGGATGGGTGGTGTAGGTATACTATTAGCTGACAAGTGGGTAGATAAAGTAATCTCAGTGTACAGGGTAAATGCAAGAATCATTAAACTCAGACTAGTCCTGAATAAGACAATTACCACAATAATATCAGCTTACGCACCCCAATCGGGGCTGCCAGACGAACTTAAGGATAGGTTTTACGAGTCCCTAATACACACTACTGCTCTAACAGACGACAAGGACTTCCTAATCATTGCAGGAGATTTTAACGGACACGTAGGTAAACACTGCGACGGCTTCAATAGAGTACATGGAGGCCATGGAGTTGGCACAAGGAATGAGGAAGGATTCAGACTTCTAGAATTCTGCGACGCCAATGACATGTCGATATGTAACACAAACTTTAAAAAACCCGACAACCACCTGATCACCTATAGATCAGGGGAGCACTCTAGTCAGTTAGATTTTATCCTCATCAGAGGACGTGACAGATGGACGGTCGTAAACACAAAAGCCTTCCCTAGTGAGGAATGTACATCCCAACATAGCTTAGTTGTCAGCGACCTCACGGTCAGAACTAGACGAGCCCTGAAACAGAGGCCAACCTGGAGAAGAAAGATCTGGAAGCTGAAAGTCCCCTCAACCAGTAACAGATTTAAAGATATTTTACTCAACGCCTACGACAGTAAAGAAGAACAGATAGAGACATTTAACGTAGAAGAGAACTGGGAGTTCCTAAAAAATAACTTACTAGAGGCGACGGATGAGGTTTGTGGCTGGAGTAAGACCTCAAGCAGGAGGAGAGTGACTTGGTGGTGGAACAATAAGGTAGATGAAGCAGTCAAGGCCAAGAGACAGGCATGGAAAGAATGGAAGAACGGGGGGAGCAGGGTACATTACATAGAGACCAAGAGGGAAGCTAGGCGACAAGTATACTTAGCTAGGAGGGAAGCAGAGGATAGAAAATTCAAGCATGTTTTACAACGTGAGGACCAGAAACAGGAGGTATTCAAGATTGCGAGGCAGTGTGTCAGAGATAGTTGTGATGTCATTGGAGAGAAGTGTATCCGGAATGATAAAGGTGAGCTTGCCCTCACAAGTGCTGAGAAGAAAGATGCATGGAAGAGTCATTATGATAGATTACTAAATGAGGAGAATGCATGGGAAGAAGAGACCCTACCCCACGTAGACCCTATAGAGGGACCAGCAGTACAAGTCAGCGGCAGCGTAGTAAGTAAGGCAATCAGAGATATGAAGATAGGGAAGGCAACCGGTCCATCGGGTATAGCTGCCGAGATGCTGAAGGCATCTGGGTCTGTAGGTCACACTATAACCACACGTATCGTTAACCAGGTAATACTAGAGGGGGCCATACCAAAAGATTGGTGCAGTAGCATCATTGTCAACTGCTACAAAGGTAAAGGCGATGCACTAGATTGAGGAAACTATAGAGGTATAAAGTTGATGGACCAGGTCATGAAAGTAACAGAAAGAGTTATAGCACAGCTGATTAGGGACCGGGTGAATATAGACGAGATGCAATTTGGGTTTGTACCAGGGAAAGGCACCACTGATGCGCTCTTCCTTGTGAGGCAATTACAGGAAAAGTACCTAGCTAAAAGTAAGCCACTCTACTTGGCATTTGTCGACCTTGAGAAAGCCTTTGACAGAGTTCCACGTGCAGTAATCTGGTGGGCTCTTAGAAAACTAGGAGTAGATGAATGGCTTGTGAAAGCGGTACAAGCCATGTATAGGGGAGCAGTCAGCAAAGTTAGGATTGGCAATGAGTATAGCGAGGAATTTAGCGTACAGGTTGGGGTCCACCAGGGCTCTGTTCTTAGCCCTCTCCTGTTCATCATAGTCCTGCAGGCAATAACGGAGGAGTTTAAGACCGGATGCCCATGGGAACTCCTGTATGCTGATGACCTCGCACTCATAGCTGAATCTATGGTAGAACTAGAGAATAAATTCCAAACCTGGAAGCAGGGACTAGAGAGAAAGGGCCTCAAAGTCAACATGACAAAGACTAAGGTCCTTATAAGTAGACGAGAAAACAGAACCCAGATCCCCTCAGGGAAATGGCCTTGCTCAGTATGTAGGAAAGGTGTAGGTAGGAACTCCATTCTTTGCCCCAAATGCAAACAATGGGTACACAAGAGATGTAGCGGGATCTCAGGAAGCTTAATTAAGAATGTAGGATTCACATGCAGCAGCTGTGCTGAAACAGCAAGCAAACAGCCACAGGAAACAAGTACCACCAATCTCTGGGAGGGCCCTGTAGAAACAGTAGACAGCTTCTGCTACCTAGGTGACCGAATTAGCAACGGAGGTGGGTGCTCAGAAAGTACAATAACTAGGGTAAGAACGGGATGGAAGAAGTTTAGGGAACTACTACCACTGCTAGCTGCAAAAGGCTTCTCCCTCAGAATGAAAGGCAGACTGTATGATGCGTGTATACAAACAGCGATGTTGCATGGTAGTGAGACCTGGGCGCTGAAGGTGGAAGACTTACGTAGATTAGAGAGAAACGAAGCCTGCATGCTCCGATGGATGTGTAACAGTAATATACGTGAACGACAAAGCATAAATGAATTGAGAGAGAGACTGAGCATAAGAGGAATCAAATGCTGCGTGCAGGAGAGGCGGTTACGCTGGTATGGACATGTGATGCGTATGAAGGATGACAGCTGCATAAAAAGGTGCAGAGCACTAGAAGTTGATGGAAACCGCGGAGTGGGGAGACCCAAGATGACTTGGGATGAGGTGATAAAAGCCGACCTTACCCAACTACACCTCTCAAAGTCAATGACACACGACCGTGACTTCTGGCGTCACGCAGTAATACAGGGTACCCGACCTCCCATGGGTACATGCTGAAGCATATAAACAATATGCCCCCCCCCCCCCCCATCGCAAGGTGGTCGTGGAGGTGCCACGGCAAAAAAGCACCCAGCCCACACTGTAAAGTGGACGTGTAGGCGCCACGAAAAAGCACCCAGCACTCACTGTAAATGAGGTTGGTGTTAGGAAGGGCATCCAGCTGTAGAAATCAAGCCAGATCAGTTCCTGTATGAGCAAGGCATGGTCAGCCGACCAGACACTGCCCACAACAGGACAACCCGTCTAACCCATGCTAGCGTGGAAGAACGGACGTAAAACGGTGATGATGATGATGATGATGATGATGATGTGCATATGTATGATTGGATGTGTGTATATATAAATATATATATATATGCATATATATATATATATATATGTCAACATGGCTTGTCACTGGACGACACATAGCCATGGGGATGGAGTGGGGGGTATGTGTGCAGCACAAGCCCGTAGCATTACCATCTTTATGTGCATATATTACTTGACAAGTCCCACAGCAGTGGAGGAGTGGTAACGTGTGTAGACTCGACCAGTTAGAAGCACATTGTCACCAATCTAGTCTTAATATAACGTTGCTGATGTGTTAACCTGAACAGCTACATATTCTGGTGAAGTCTTGAGTGTCTGACACACTGCTCACCCATACTACATAGGAAGGGTCTAGAAAAGGTGACCTAAGCAAAGCCTGTTCAGTTATCAAGCTGGCAAGCAGCCTACAGTTGGCAGTGGTACAAACTATGGGTACACAAGAGGTGTAGTGGGATCTCAGTTAGATTAACTAAGAATAGGTTGCACAGGAGCAGTAAGCAGCAAATGCCTACAGGAAACAAGCGGTATCAATTTATTGGAAGGTTTGGTAGAGGCAAAATACAGCTTCTTCTGTTTGGGTGACCAAATTAGCGGTGGAGGTGGGTGTTCTGAAAGTAGAGTAGCCAGAGTGAGAACACTACAAAAAGAGTTTTCCCTGAAAATGAAGGGCAGACTGCATGATGCATGTATACAAACAGCAATGTTGCATGGTAGTGAGGTCTGGGCACTGTGCATACGACCTGTGAAGATTGGAAAGAAATGAAGTTTGCATGCATTGATGGATGTATATACATGAATGGCAAAGCGTAAATGAACTAAGAGAGAAACTGGGATTAAGAGGAATCAGATGCATGTGATGCATATGATGGATGACACTGTATAAAAAGGTTCAGAGCGTTCCAAGTTGATGGAAGCCATGGAGTAGGAAGACTTGGGATGAGATGATAAAAGCTGACCTTGCACAATTGCAACTATCAAAGGCGATGACACAGAACCAAGATCTCTGGTGTTATGCAGTAATACAGAAGACCCACCTCCTCATGAGTACAGGTTGAAGCATACATCTAATATGTGCCACCTTCCACGTCCTAACACTCCACCCACATCCTAATACTGTGCCCATATCCTAAAACTATGATCACAAATGACCAATGCTCTAACCACTAAGCCATGTGGCTTCATCTGCATATATATATATATATATATATATATATAAGTTTTAATATAGATGAGATTCTACAGGACTAGAACTGTTTCATTCTTTAGAAATCATCAGGAATCTGGGTATCAAAAAATGATACCCAGATTCCTGATGATTTCTAAAGAATGAAACAGTTCTAGTCCTGTAGATTCTCATCTATATTAAAACTTTTATACTCTGCAATGTATTGAGTACCTTACTTACTGTGGTTACCTCCGATTCAACCCGGAATAACGTATATATATATATATATATATATATATATATATATATATTTTTATTTTATAGAAGGAGCTTCTACAGGACTAGTACTGTTTCATTCAGATGAAATCTTCAGGAAGCTTTCATCTTCAGGAAGATTTCATCTGAATGAAACAGTACTAGTCCTGTAGAAGCTCCTTCTATAAAATAAAATTTTTTTTACTCTGCCATGTATTGAGTACCTTACTTACTGTGGTTATCCCCGACTCAACCCGGGACCTACGTATATATATATATATATAAATAAAATAGGTAGTTCAGTAGATTCATGGTTTACTGAGGCAGGTACCAAAATTAGCACTCTAGGCTAAGGCAGTGTGTATATACATACACACACACACATATATATTCATGTATGTATGCATATATATGTATGTATGTATGTATATATATATATAAGTCTTGCCTCGAGTGAATTATTTTCATATCTACGTACTCTGATGTGTTGATCAGAGGTAAATAATGTATTGGTGATCGAGTGACGCAACCTCAAGCGATTAGCGAACTCTAGACTCACCTGATCAACGAAACAATTGTCAGTACTTTAAATAAAGCTCCTTATTGTACAGCCAACCATGTTACTCTTCATTATTTAACTATTATTACTTCAAGTATAACCTGCATAGAAATTACCGCAAACTCGCTGCATAACTATGGAAGCATCTTGTTGAGTCAAACAAAGCCGTACGTTAAAACTATCCACGATGCAGAGTACTCACAACCTCTAACTGGATTACCTATAACGATAACTTGTTATCCCATATATATATATATAATATATATATGTTCTCATCATTATTATTACTTTTACTGTAATTAATGTTTTGAGTTTTTGTTTAATCATTTTACTTTTATTTACATCATTACCAATACATGGCAGCTGGAAATCATTCAGCTATTCTAAATAGAATATTAGTCTAATGATTTTGTTGTAGCATGAAATTTTTCTTCTCACTCCACATAATGACATAATTATTCCTGCATATATTTCATCCATCATCAGAGAATATCCTCACATACCACCATTATGTCTTCCTGTTTTCTTTTCGTTGAAATGTTTATTGAAATATTTACTTCTGATTTATTTCAGATTTATTTTTTTCAGTTTCAAAAGATCCCGTATAGGGTGAAAGCAGAAATTCTTTGCTTACATTTTAAGCTGTACTAATAATAAATATTTCTTCTAGTGGTTTATATATACTTATATATATATATATTTTATATATACAACCTTTATTGAGCCCTCTTCGAATTTTGGTCTTTGTCTAATATTCAGCTAACATCCCTGTCTGACTCCAAACATTCAAAATAAGAAGTGCTACTTCTCTTTTCTACATCTGCTACAGACAAAACCTCATTCTGCTTCATTGCCTTGGGCTTGTAGTGTGTGGATACCCTAAGGATATTTTATAATAGTTTTACATATGTAGAAAGAGTGTGGAGGTGGGAGATGTCAGTTATAAAGCCTATTGCCTGTTGGTCATCAACTGGAAGAAACTAACTTAAAGAGGAAAGTAAATATTTCATTGAGAATTTATCTGTAACATACAGCAGCTGGTCATATAATCTGTTTATACCTGCAGGGCTAGCTAAATTTATTTACCATCTGCTGAGGATATAAATGATTTTGCTCTACCATTTGGGACAGGATTCCATAGAGCTTTTAGTTTTACTACTATGATTATCATGTTATAAGCTGTGTGTATCTGGTTTAGAATAGGTGCTGCATATCCTTGCACGTCATAAGAGGCTACTAAAAGGTTTGGAGTTAGGAAGGGCATCCAGTTGTAAACCATTGCTTCAAAAAGGACCCCATGATGAGCCTGTGTGACTGACCTACTTTAACAGGGAAAAACGACCTTAAAATATTTGCAGTTGCCGCTCTCAAATTAACTCTAGTTATAATATTTCTAATGAAAGAACCTATGATGTTCTTATATAGAATTATGATGGAAAGTTATTAGATAAATATAAACAGTTTTGTATCAGAACCAAGAGCAGTTTCAGGTAGGTTGGTATAAAAAATATAATATAGTTTCATTTTATGAATAAGATAACTGTTAGAAAAAAAACTTTCAGTGCAAAGGCAATATAAGCACCAAACTGAGATAGAAAGATGTGTCTGCAATCATAATTTCTTTTGATAAACTTTTGTACACCTTCATAGGTATCCATCTACATGATACATATCTTCTGTGTATTCACATCAGTAAGAATACTGTCAAATGTGATGAAGTAGGCCATAATTTTGCAGAAAGGTTCTTGTACCTCTTGTATTTTCTATTAATTGTCCCAAGTTTCTATTATTAACATTTGATATACTTGGGGAGTTAAAACCCATGCTTTGCTCATGGTAATTTATGTAATTTTAGTGGATTCAACTTAAATGCTGAAAACATTACACCAGAGACTTATAGTATTTATTTATCACTGTTATCCAGTATTAATTTCATTTTATACAAAATCACTCTTTTGACCTGGAAAACACTTTCATAGGGCCTGGATCATGGGACAATTAGTGCCAACAGCTGCTTAAAGTTTCTATTGTATATTTTCATTGAGTTAAAATCCAATCACCATATTATAATCATCATCATCATCATTTAACACCTGTTTTGTCTCCTAGGGAGGATTGGACAAGTGGTCACTGATGAGTCAGTACTCTAGTGGAAACTCTGACCTCCGGGTAGGCAGGGGAAAGGTGGGGGCTGACATACAATCCCACACTCTATCAAGTGTATTTTATCATGGCCCAACACTAGAGAAGTTGTCATGACTTTGACAATTGCTGAAGAGTCTTCCTGACCATTTGTTTAGCAGGTTTTCTATGGCTGGATGCCCTTTTTATCACCCAATTACT
>OZ024741.1:198988386-199003386 GCA_964016885.1 Eledone cirrhosa
AGAGAACAAGGAGCCAGAATGAATACTGCAAAGAAATATATCTGACATTCTAACGACTTCATTAATTTGCTGCCTTACAAATTATTGAGTTTGTGCCTAAATTAGAAATCAATATTAGCTCTGTTTCAAGTTGATGATTTTTGTCTTGGGATTAATGTGTGCATATTCTTGACTATAACTGTTATAACTCTACTTAAATATTGTTGTGAAATAACACAACATTTACCAAAGAAAGAATTTCATGATTTATGTAATAAAAAAAAGAAAAGGAAAGTAAAAGAATAGATGTTTTGAAGTTAGGTGTTTGTTAGAAAACTGTCAATAAGAGGAAAGTATGTCAGGACACTGTATGAAAAAACATATTTACAGTCAAATGTTCTCAATATGAGAGAAGTGTGCCAGAACACTGTGAAAAGACCATCTTTACAGTAAAACATGTTCCTCTTAATAAAAGGAAACTATGTCAGGTCACTGTGTGTGAAAAGACCATCTTTACTATCAACTATGTTTTTGTAATAATACATATGGCTTACTTTGATAGTTCATTTCTTTTCAACTTGGCTCTCCTCAACTATATTTTTCATCAGGTTTTTCCTTAACTATCTGGTCTAAAATTCCTTCTCCTATTTTGTTATGTTCATGGCAACAATAGATAAGTCACAATTTTTTCAAGATATTTATTATTGGATAAAAGGATTACTGGTTCCAGGAGCTAAAACTGTTTATAAATACACTTCTTAGAACAGCTGTATTGGCTCAAAAAGACGCAGTTGAAATATGAACTCATTACTCAGTAGTCCGATATCATATTCACACTGCAAATTTGCCTTGTTATTGAGTTAAAAGCTGCTTAAAATATTCTTTAAAACCCTTTCATTGCCATATTTCTATCATAATTTGAATTAGTTATTAAAAAATTTGGAGGGATTTACTAAAGTTAGTAATATTTCCACAATTAAGATGATATTTGTAACATAATGTAACAAAAGTAAAATTATCATCATCATCATAATCTTCGTTTAATATCCATCTTCTACGCTAGCATGGGTTAGATGGGAGTTGTCACTTGAGGCAAGGTTGGTTGGGTGACCGTATCTCACTCATATAGGACTATCTGGCAGGTTTTCTATGGCTGGATGCCCCTCCTAACACCAACCACATTTACAGTGTGGAACTGGGAACTTTTTACCGTGTTACCTACATGGCCACATTACAGCGGGGACTGTGTTTTTTTTTTGTTGTGACACCTACACGATCTCGATCTCATTATCTTATTTATTTGGACTGGATGTTGTGGTACCAACTTTACAGAGAGAGAAGGTGGTGTTGGTGGGAGTGGGAGGATAGGGCAGGAGTAGTGGATTGGGGGTGTATATTTGGTTAAGAGGTGCCTACTGTCTGTAGGTCTTCTGTATTACTGCGTAGTGCCAAAGATCTCGGTCCAGTGTCTTAGAGAGGTGCCGGTGTGTAAAGTCGGTATTTATTAGATCGTCCCAGGTTTTTCTGGGTCTACCTACTCCGTAACTACCATCAATTTTGATCGCCCTGCACTTTTTTTTATACAGCTGTCGTCTTTCATGCGCATCACGTGACCATACCAACGTAGTCTTCTCTCAAGTAAACAGCATCTGATCCCTCTTATTCCTAATTTCTCACTTAGTTCATTTATGCTTTGCCATTCACTTATATTACTATTACACATCCAACGGAGCATGCATGCTTTGTTCCTTTCCAGTCTGCGCAGGTCCTCTGCACGCAATGCCCATGTCTCAAAAGTAAAATTATGTTGGAAATTATTTCGTTGGAACCCTTAAAATGGGTGTTTTCGTTTCATAGAATCAGAGGTAGTTTTGGAAGTGTATCAGAAGGATTCAATTTTTATAATCTGCCCCCCCCCCCCCCTTTTTTTTTTTTTACAAATTTATTGAATTTCTTACTAGGAAATCTCAGGTGATTTTTCTTGAAACCAAGATTTAGAACTTAAAAGACTAAATTTGTTTCTTAAAATGGTTTAGTTCTAAAAACAAGCCATTATAGCCGATTGACATAATTTTCTCAAGCTCAACAATGCGAAAAGTGTTGCATTGTTGCTCATGTTACTACAGTAGAACAGAAAAGAACATTATTCAAATTTTCATTCATAATTGTTATTACAGTGACAGGTCTAGCATTGTGAAGGTGTGTGTGCCTAGCTGAGTTGCTGGGATGCTAAGATCAGCTTTTAGTATTCTGGAACTGTATTGTATTGATGTAAACTCTCAGTGAACAAATTTACTTTGTTGTAATTAATTACTGCAGCATATGTTGATGTAAAAAGTATCATAGATTTCTAATTTAGGCAAATCTTGAAGAAGGGCAAAGGTAATTAAAACAAACCCAATACTTGACAGGAACATTATTTTTTTATCCCAGAAGGATGAAAGGCAAAGTTGATCTTGGCAGGATTTGAACTTAAACATAAATGGCCATAATCCTCTTATCCAACAATAAATATCTTGAAAAGTGGTAACTTATCTATTGTAGTTATGTGAACATAACAAAATAGGAAAGGACCAGATTTTAGACCTGCCAATCCACCTCCCTTAGCGGGACTGTATTATTGAGGTATGATTTGTTGCTTTTCAGTGCTGGATTTAATTACTTCTAACAAGAACTGTTACCTTTGATAGTCCTCCCCCAAAAGACTTTGTATAAAAATTGTCCATCTAACCTATGCCATCATGGAAAAATGAATGTAAAAGCAACAAGGATGATGTCCAATGTTTTCTTTTCACTGTGGTAAACTGAGACGTACAACTTTGTTTCCATACTACTTCATGATATTGAAACAGATAATGACTGTTATGTAATCTCTCTTTCTTAACCCTGACCTTCTTATGGCTATGTAACATATCAGTCATGCTGCAGTGTGCTTGAAATGGTAAAGTGCTCTACTGTATATTTTACAGTATTCAATTTCAACCCTCTGACTTGGCTCCTCATTGGAGTTGATTTATTATTTTATCCTTTCCTCATCATTTTTACACTGACTTTTCTATGCTGTAAATTGAACTTCTAATTGTAGCAATATGACTTAGATAGGTAGTGCATTGTGTGTGTGTATGAATAGTAAAGTTACAGACAGAGATATATATAAATATACAAACATGTGGTGTATTAGCATAGTCTTAATAACAAAGGTTAGTTGCATTACTAAATAACTTCAAATTTTTTATTATTTACAAAATTAATTAAAACACATAAGCAGTATATTTTATTAAAAATATGCTCATTAATGGGTTAATGAAGCTAAAGTATGTTGGTGATGTTTTAAAATATCAGACACTAACTAGCTAGACTTTAAATTGTTTTCCTACTTTTTGTCTTAAAAATAGGATGTTAGCTATATTAAAATTGTTGGTCTGGTCTTAATGGTGAAATCCATTAGACAAAACATTTGAGAACCTGTTAAAAAAATGTGTCTCATATTTTACAAATACATTATGCCAAATGAAAATTATAAATTAAAGTAAATTCCTGCTTCAAAACTGAACTCTATAGAGAAGCAATCATCATTATCATCATCATCATGTATTTATATTTGCTTTTATATGTTTGTATGGATTAGATGGATCTTTTCCAGCACATCCCCACTTCGCTCATTGCATTCCTTTGTCATTTCCTCTGCAATGTTCAGCCTTTTGAGGTTCACTCTGCCCAGGTTTTCCTTGCCATCCATCTACTGTAGCTTCCTTCCACTGGGAACTCCTGGCACTTCTTCACTTCAACAATCATCATCCATATGCATCACATGTCCATTTCAGCACAGTCTTCACTCTTGGACACTACATTTAATTCCTCTTATACCCAGTTTTTCTCTCAGCCAATTCATGCTTTGCTGTTGGTCCCTATTAACATTACACATCCATTGGAGCATGTTCACTTCATTTCTCTCAAGACTCCACATATCCTCTGCATTCATTATCCAAGAATATGTATTATTTTCACAAGAGTATGAAAAGGTTGCTGAGTGGCAGAAATTGTAGAGCTCTGAAGTAAATGTTCTTCAGAACTTAGTTCCTTCTTTCTCTGTTTTGAGTTAAACCCTTTCATTACCATATTTCTAATGAAAGACCCTGCTTATAATTTTCAAATCATTTTGAAAATTATCAAGAATTCAGATGGATTTGGTTATATAACTAACTTCCTCATTATTAAGCTGGTGTTTAGAACATAACATAAAAAAGGTTCTTAAAATTTATGATGGAAGGTTTTTAGATAAATATGAAGGTGTTTATACAATTTTGATTCAACCTTTCCTAAGGTTGCTGACCTTGTACATAATCATCACCATCATCGTTTAACGTCTATCTTCCACACTAGCATGGGTTAGACGGGAATTGTCCCACTTGAGGCAAGATTGGCCGGGTGACCGTGTCTCGCTCGTATAGGACTATTTGGCAGGTTTTCTACAGCTGGATGCTCTTCCTAACACCAACCACATTTACCATTATGATAAATCACTATATACTAATTTTAATAAAAGTGATTGTCAAATTCATTGTTTTGGTCCAATCCTTTGTTTTCTGTATTCAGGACTATATTATCCAATGTGTCCCTTAAGTTGTTAGAGTGTGATTTGAAGGAGAGTGGCTTGCTATTTCAAACAGGTTGTGTGGCTGTATAGAAACTCTTCTGTTGACCATGTGAGGTGCATTCACAAGAAACCTTGAATAAAACCACAATGATTGCATTCTGTTTTTTTGTTTTGTTTTACAACACTGTTAAACTTAGTGGCATTTCTAGTTAAATTTTGTGCTAGTCATCTTTCATTCTTTAACAATTAGGTTTCTTTTTAGCCCTTTTAATTCTCTTTAGTAAATACTATTAAACCTATACTATCAAATGTACATAAATAAATGTACATTTCAAGAACACAGCATCAAACTAATTAACCCTTTCATTACCATATTTCTAACAAAATATGCTGCCTATGTGTGTTTCAATTAATTTTGAAAATAACTAGTAGCTTACTATTTCTTATAGTAGTTATACTGTATATACCCTTAACATTATCAAATGAAAAGATAAAGAAATATGTGTTAAAAAGAAAGAAAAATTGAACCTTTTTGATACCAATCTATCCAAAACGGCTTCTAGTTCTGTGGAAAACTTACCTATTTTAAACGATTCCTATTAAAATCTTCCAAAATCATTTTATATGAGAATCTTTTGTTCTGTTATGAGTATAATTTGTTATATTTGAAAAATAAATGTAGTAAACCCCACCAAATTCTTCATTAATTAATTCAAATGCAGAGTATTTTATTTGAAATATGGTAACAAAAGTGTTAATATCTTTGTAATTGTTAAAGTAATTATGAACATAGGAGTTTGGTTCTTAAAACAAACTTATAACAATTATTATTTCATGTTTGATCTGAATTGTGAGAAAAGGGAAGAGAATGAGAAAGATTTCAAAATAATTAAATGCTGCCCACCTCTCAAATTCCATCTGTGTTAGTCAACTATGTCATGATTAAAGATTTAGTAGATCACCCAAGAAATTTCAAATAATATTTTTCAAGAATTTCAAGTGTTGAAGTTCTGTGCATATTTCTTTATATTTACGAACCAAAAAGAAGAATTTCATCCACTTAAGTTTGCTCTTTGCATTTTGATTTTCTCCCATTTTCCTGTATGCTAAGTTCAGATGTGAGTTTGTAGATGAGTCATTATGGTAACTTATGATTTTGAAGATGTGAAGTAGTTTTCTGACCTTTACTGCCTTAAGGTAGACATTAGTAAACTTCCATTCTGGTTTTGAAGTCAGTATGTTTTAGTGTCTAAATATATGAGAAGTGGTTCACTACTTTTCAGCTTATAAAAGTGCAGGCGTGCTCAAGAATGAAATCTTGTAGCCATGTAGAACAGGTTTTTAAACATAAGTATATAAATTAAAACGGATGAAAGTTATTTTATCAAGCTATCTGAAAGTTATTTTATCAAGTTATTTTATCAAGCCTGCTGATGTATAATATATAGACTTAATATAGCAGGAATTGAATATCACCTAATTAAGCTGAAGTGCAATAAATAAAACTGGGTGATAGCTGATGGAACCATTATATACTTTTCAGTTCCTTTTCCTCTCTACATATAATAATATATTTTGTTTGTAACTTTCCTGCAATCACAAATTCATCTCTAGTCAACAAGTTAATTAATTGTTGAGCCTTTCTAACACATTGATAATTTTCTTTACTCTTGGTAGAATATAAAAAATATCTATGATTTCTATCCTCCTTAATAGCTTATGTCAGCATGGAAGAAAGATGTACTCCTTCTCCCACCACATCCCTTGCCCAACCCATGCCATCATGGAAAGCTAGGCATGTCTCACGCTATATGACCAGATGCAACTCACTCTCTTCAAGGCCACCTCTGTGACGCAATGCTTCCATTCTTGTGGTGGTATCACTCCTCCTCCACTATCTCCAATGCTTCTCTAATGCTGGTGTCATCATAACAATGCATACAACCAACCCTGTAAAGTAGTAGTACTTGTGCCACAATAAAGAGGCTGCACAGTCAGGCAATAGTAATGTCAGGGAAAAAAGCACCCTGTTCACTCTGCAAGAGTCACAATAAAATGTTCCCAGTACATGTTGCAAATTACTTGGCATTAGGAAGCTCATCTAACTGTAAAAACCAAGCCAATAACAGATTGTACAAGCAAATCGTGGTCACCTGACATGTCTAGCCGCATTACGTGACAACCCGTCTAAACCATGCAAACATGGAAACCAAGCGTTAAACAGTGATTATGTTGATGATGGCTTACATCCATTTATTCATTTGGCAATCTGAGTCAACATTATGACTCACTGAACCATCCCATCATTATGCCAACTTCCTTCTTGTTAGATCATTGATCCAGATTTTACAACTCCTCATCAGTGCTCATAATGTCTTGATAAAATGCACTCAGTACATTTTGTAAAGTGGTTGTTGGCAATGTAGAGTAAAGAGGGAGGACTCTTCAGACACGCTAAAAATATGGTGACTTCTTTTGCATTGGTGTCTTGATAAAAAAATACACCTTGTAAACTCTGTAAAGTGGTGGAAAGGGCATCCAACCATAGAAACAATGCCAAAAATGGAATGTATGATTCAAACATCTATAAGGTCAGTAGATGACAAGAATCATAATGACCAGTCCAATACATGCCAATATGGAAAACAGATGTATGATGATATGTATGTGTGGACATACAGACATTCTGATGAGACCACTGAATTTAGAAGTAACTGTCAAACCATTTCTTCATAAAAATATGTGTATATATATATATATAAATATATATATTCACACACACATACATATATATATACACATATACACAACAAACACACATGCACATACACATGTACATATTTATGTACATGCAAATATACTGACATAGAGGTGTGGGTTCTGTGTGTATCTTACTTAATTTAATGATTTCACATTTCCAAGTGACAAGCAGGAGATGTAAGACAACATACATGCTAGGTCTCTTTAGATATTACAACTGACAGAAATTATTAACCTTAATAGATATTGGGTTTTATTTTTTCTTATTTAATCTGTTGTTTCTTATGGACTTCAAGTACATATCATGATAAATATGAAGATGGATAAAAAGCTGCATAAAAAGGTGCAGAGCACTAGAAGTTGATGGAAACCGCGGTGTGGGGAGACCCAAGATGACCTGGGATGAGGTGATAAAAGCCGACCTTACCCAATTACACCTCTCAAAGACAATGACACACGACCATGACTTCTGGCGTCACGCAGTAATACAGAGTACCCGACCTCCCATGGGTACATGCTGAAGCATATAAACAATATGCCCCCCCCCCCACCGCAAGGTGGTCATGGAGGTGCCACGGCAAAAAAGCACCCGGCCCACACTGTAAAGTGGACGTGTAGGCGCCACGAAAAAGCACCCAGCACTCACTGTAAATGAGGTTGGTGTTAGGAAGGGCATCCAGCTGTAGAAATCAAGCCAAAATCAGTTCCTGTATGAACAAGGCATGGTCAGCCGACCAGACACTGCACACAACAGGACAACCCGTCTAACCCATGCTAGCGTGGAAGAATGGACGTAAAACGGTGATGATGATGATGATGATGATGATACCTCGTTAAAAGGTTTGCTGTGCAATTATGTGGTTCTGAGTTCAATCCTACTGCACTGTATATTAGACAAGTATCTTGGATTAACCAATACATCACAAGAGGAAATTGTATATATAATTATATATATATATACATATCACCATCATCATCATTACCGTTTAACATCCATTTTCCACACTAGCATGGATGAGATGGGTTGTCCCATTGTGAGACAAGTCAGAACAGGCAACCGTGTCTTGTTCATACAGAACTGTTACTGGCTTGGTTTCTACAGCTGGATACCCTTCCTAATGCCAATCACATTTACAGTGTGGACGGTAGTTTTTATTGTAGCACCAAAATGACCAACTGATAGGTTAGAGTGGGTGCTTTTTGTTGTGTCACCAATTCAACCACCTTACAGGGTGGACTGGGTCCTTTTTCTCATGTCACCAACATGACTACTTTACAGGGTGGACTAGGTGCTTTTTGTCATGTCACCATGACCATTTTACAGGGTGGACTGGGTGCTCTTTTGTCATGTCACCAGCATGAGCATCTTACATTGTGAACTAGGGGTTGTTGTTATCACCAGCATGATCACCTTACAGGGTAGACTGGGAGCTTTTAGCCATTTGAGCAGCATTGTTGGGGAGTATGTCCAGCTTTCCATACTTGCCTGCATGGGTTGGACAAGAGAAGTATATCAGATGTAGTAAGTGGGGGGGGGGGATGTATGTATAAATGATCGGGATTGGAGAGGTAGGTCTAAGGTGGGGTACTTAGCTGGTGAAGGGTGAAGACATGGGAGGTGTATGGAAAGGGTAGAGGGAGAAATTGTGCATACTAGTGATCACTAAATGTTTGCTTCATCTTGTGTACATGGGAAGGCGAGTATATTTATCGAGAAAATATATTTGTGTGTGTGTGTGTGTGTGTCTGTCTGCCCCCAGGCATGGTTATCGCGACCTTTAGACAACAGGTCTATAGAATTGCCAGCAAATCGCCCTAATCAAAGAATAGTCTAAGTTTCCATATTTTCCCATTGGTAAAGAGATTAACCCCTGTGTTTTCAAATGCAGGCCATTTTTATTTTGCAAATATTAGTAAAACAGATAGAATCAAAGAGATTGAATATTTATACTAATTGCTTCTACAACAACAATTAGAGGAATTTTCTTTAAGGAATATGAAAATTTTGGGTTAACCCTTTCATTACCATGTTTCATTACCAGACAATATCCATCTCTAATCAATCTTATATTCAAAATATGAATTGAATTCAACCCTTTTATTGCCTATGATTTTAAAATAATTTTGAAAATAGTAAAAAACTTGGAGAAATTTAGTTATAAAACTAACATTCTTATTACCAAACTGGTGTCTGGAACATAACTTAACAAATGTTCTTACATAAAATTATGATGGATGGTTCTTAGATAAATATAAACTCTTTAAAACAGTTTTGTGTCATAAAATCAGAGGCAGATGGTATTAAAAGTTTAAGGGATGGTCATAGGCTGCTTATTAATTCCTATTTGTGAGAAACTTTCAAGTCCACTGAACGGGTGTAGTCAGAAGGTATTGTTTGTAAGTTTTCTAAGTATATAAATATAGATTTCATATAGTTGGAGGAGTTAGTGCGTTTTTTGCCCAACCTCACCTTACTAGGAACAGCAGCAGCAGCTACAGCATTTTGTGAGGAGGAAATTGCAGTTGCTTTTAGTTTTATCTGAGAAAGTTTAAATGAGAAAGTAATATTATTATTTAATTGGCTTCAGTATTTGAACTGTTGTTATGCTGGGGCACTACTTTTAGTCAATTATATTGCCCCCCCCCCCCCACACACACACACCATCTGTACTTTTGCTTGGTACCTATTTTATTGCCCTTGGAAGAGGATGAATGACAAAGTTAACCAAGTGTAAAGAATAATGGAGAAATGGAACTGAATGAAACAAAATACTACACAGTATTTTTGTTCAACGTACTTATTCACTTATTCTACCATCCTGTGGTGATATATGTAAAAGGTAAAGAGAAATAACAACACAATTGGTACAGTATATGGAAGGAATATATTAGGTTAATACTTGAAATAGCAGGAAGAGGGTCTTAATGTTTCGGACACTAGTCCTTCATCAGAAGAAAGAATGAGAAATTAGAAAGATTGAAGGGATGGGCGGGGTGGAATTGGAAAAAAATGTTTTTAGAGAAAAATAATAGGTTCATTCAAGTTGCCATCTCTTGGAAAACTGTTGATGCTAGCATTTTGTGTATGATATATTTTTTTAGACAAGTGGATGATGGAACACATTTACCTGAAATGGAAATAAAAACGTTTTGTATAAAGAGTTATACTTGTGTGTGTGTGTGTGTGTGTGTGTGTGTTATTATACGTCTGTACGAAGCTAAGAGGATATGTATGGGTTAGAAGGGTTTGTCGCATTTGAAGCAAGTTGGTTCGGGTGACTGTGTCTCACTCATATACAACATTTATATATATATGTATATATATATATAAATGTGTGAGTAGTATAAACAAATAAAAAAGATCAATCAACACATAATTTGTGAGCTGAAATTGTTGGTATTAAGTGTTCAACTTATTCATGCATTACCTGTGGTTTTGTAAAATGTTTTTACTTCCAGTTAAACCACTGCTAATGCCTGACATAAATAGCAGAGACATTTGTCCAATGTGACAGCACCATGTAGTTGCAAAGCAAACTTCTTAACCACAAAGCCATATATTGTTAAATTGCAACAGTTTTAATCAAATTCTTCAGATGAAAGTTACTATTGTTTTAATATTTGGACTGATTAAGGTGGGGTTGGCAGAATTGGTAGAGCTTTGGATAAAATGTCACTGAACTATTTGTTCCAGCTCTTTACATTCTGAGGCTAACTTTGCCTTTCATTCTCTTGGGGGTCATTAAAATAAAGTACCAGTCAAGTGCTGTGTGTTGATTTAATTAACATTGTCCTCCCCCAAATTTACTGGCCTTGTGCCTAGATTAGAAATCAATATTCTTTCCTCAAATAGAGGAATCTCAAAGTCATGGAAATGATGGAATACTAGAATGTGTATTTATTTATTGAAAGTAAAACAGACTATGAAGTTTGAAGTGAGTTAAAAAAGAGAAAATTGATGTAAGAATTATTCTCCTTAGACACAGTATTACTTGACCTTCTCATACTTGTTAGAGTGACTTTATGGCAGAAGTATTTGTTATACACTAACAGAAACAGACAGGCTTGGTGTTTCTTTCACTTGTTGATGATTAATGACATTTTAAAGTCAGCAATAACTGACAGAGTAGAAATTGTTTTTTCTCCTATGCCCAAACACACCGTATCTACTGTCATATCTTTTCACCAGAAAAATAAGTATCACTTCCACAAACCATTCTGATATGAAACCAGCCCAAACCTGGTTCTGGTTCTACGGAGCAAAACCCCCCATTTTAATTCTTTCATTACCATATTTCTAATGAAAGACACTGCCTAGGATTTTTAAATAATTTTGAAAATAATCAAGAATTTTGGGGGATTGAGTAAAATAATTAACTTTACATTATTAAGCTTGTATTTGGAGCATAACTTAACAAACTTTTCATTGATAAAATTATGATGGAAGTTTTAAATTCAAAACAAACAGCTTTGTATCATAAAAGCAGGGCGGTTTCAGGCAGTTTGGTATGGAAAGGGTTATAGGGTTTCTATTTAAATTGAAATCATCAATCATAGTATTATATAAGAACCATATGTTAAGTTACTTAATAATGAAATAACCAACAATCTTAGTAAATCTTTCAAAATCCTTCATTAACTTATTGAAATAGAGTGTATTTCATTAGAAATATCAATTATCTTAACAATCCATGCAAATACCTGGATTTGTAGAACCTTCTTGTCTATTTTAGACATAAAATGTAGAAAATAATAGATAGAAAAGTTAAACAAACTATTTGTTTATAGACATTAAGAAAATATTTGAAAATATTTGCAAAATGTTAAAAAAAAAGAAGAATTTCTTAATTAAGAAATATCAACATCCATAACTTTGGTTCGTCTCAGTTGGGAATCCAACTGGATCATTTGATGACAGTTGCTGTTTATAAGACCCTCTGCCCTTCAACCCTCTCACAACTGCCAGCACAACCCTTTCAGGACTAAGTGGGCTTAAGAAAAGAAATAAAAAGTTATCTAGAAGCCAACATTTATAAATATTTTCATAGGTAATCAGGTATGTTCAATTCTCATCCATTTTTCTTTTGACTGAGACATTCTGATTTTGTTTAGGTTTGACTTTTTACTCTCCTTTAGTGATCTCAGTCATTGGAGTGCAGCTTTCTTCAAAATTTTAGTCAGTCATATCAACCTGAGTACATATTTCAGTCTGGTAGCTAGAGCATCAGACAAAATGCTTTGCTGTATTAAGTTACAACTTTTATACATTCTAAGTTCAAATCTTGTCAAGGTCAACTTTGCCTTTCATCCTTCTATGGTTAATAAAATGAGTACCAATCAAATACTGGGGTCAATGTATTCAACTTCCCTCATGTCCTGAATTGCTGGCCTTGTGACAATGTTAGAAAGAATTATTAATTTTATCAATTTTTGTTGAATTGCTAAGTTCTGTGACATAAAAGACACAGAGGGACACAACACAAAACATGGCTGCACACACACATCATCTATTTTCCACATCTATTAACACACTCAGGCTAGACAGGTCACGTGACCATATCTTGCTCATATGCTCTGCTTTTGGCCTGGATTCTACAGCTCGATGCCATTCCTAACACCAACCACTTTACAGTATGTACTAGCAGCATTTTATTGTGACACTACCACTATCATCTTATGGTGCTTTTCATCATGGCACCAGCACTACCACCTTACTGAGTGGTTTTTATTGTGGCACTTGCACTGCCACATATACATGACTGGCTTGCACATGCTTTCCATCTACCAAATTTCACATAGTCAATCTGAGATTTCATTTAAAGACACTTGCCTAAAGTTTTTTGCAGTGGGATTGAACCTGGATCCATGTGGTCTTCATAACTACAGGACTATGTCTGTGACTATTATAACATACCAGGCAGTTGATTTAGCCGAGTTCAAATCCTTTCTGAGATCTATGTTGCCTTTCGTCCTTTCAGGATCGATAAAGAAAGTACTAGCCCACTGCTGGTGAAGCCCTCTCCTCTTCCAGCTGTCACATCTTAGATGTTCCACTGGATCAAAGGACAATGGATCAAGAGGGTGTTTGTCTGTTTATGATTACATGGATACCTAAAACCCTGAGTGAAAGCATGGTAAACACTACCAAGTCATATCCAATTGCAAGTGACAGCTGTATTTTTTTATTTTAATATACTATGGACTAACATAATTTTCTCTTTTCTTTCCAAATATTTTTCTTAAATTTGTTTAATATGTAAATAACAAGACAATGAAATTACAGCTGACATACCATAAGTAACAGTCAAACATTGTCTTTTATTTGTTGGTCATGTCACATACCATTTGCTTTCCCATTTAGATATGTGATGTGGCCTGTATATCTTCTAGTAGCAATGACTGTCCTTGTTATTTCTATAATGTTTGACAGCAGCTGAGGTTATCTCTTTTTGTATTTCTTAGTACTAGCGTACCTTTGTTTCTACTTATTGTAGCAGTGTAATATGTTCTGTTGTCACATTCTCTCTGTTTTCTTCTCTTCAGCTGCTTCTATTGCTATTTACACTTCTTCTCACGTTCCGTTTCTAGGGGTGTGTGTGTGTGTGTGTGTGTGTGTGAACACATGTACATACACATCTCTAGTTTTCTATATATACTGAACCCTTTACTCTTTAAATATAATCTTCAAAGTGCGTAAACTTGACATAGAATGTCTAAGGTAGTAAATTCCTCAATGATATTTTTAATATTGATTGTGTTAATGTTTAAAACATGTTTAACCCATATATTACTATATTTTCAATGAAAGACACTGTTTATGTGTTTCAATTTACTTTGAAAATAATAAAAGAATTGGAGGAATTTATGAAAATAACTGACTTTTTTAGGATGAAGTTGGTTTTTGAAACATTACTTAACAAAAAGTCCTTAAATAAAAATTATGATGGAAAGTTTTAATATAAGTATGATCATTTTAAAATGGACAGTTTTGTGTCACTGAATAGAAGTTTCAGCTGGGTTGGTATCAAAAAGGTTAAACATTTCAGAATAATTGATTTTTAGATAAATTCTAATTTGAGAATCTTCACATTGCCTAGTAACCTATTACATGAGGACAAATTAGTTTAGGATCTGTCAGTTCCCCTTTGCCTTCTGATGCTCACCACCCCATACTCATTGCAAAATGCTGCCCAAATAAAGAGTCCTGCATACATCTATCAATCTTATAAATCTATCCCCCTTTCTTCCCAGCTTACCCCAGGCCTTGCTCTGAGCTGTCAGCCATTGCTCCCCTTTCTTCAAGGCCTCTTCCACTACTCAACATTTGTCCTCACTCTTACTCTTTTGTTCTCTGAGTGATGACTCAGCTGACATTGCCAGCCCCTTCCATCATGCTTTCCTCCTCCTCTCCCACCACTGTCTCTCTCTGCTCTTCTGAGGAGGCAGCAATCATCCTAGTCCTGGTGTCACACTGAAATGCACCAAGTACACTCTATAAAGTTGTTGGCATTAGGAAAGACATTCAGCCATAAAATGATATTTTGGTTTTGTTTTCCTCAAATTTTCTGCTTCTGTTTCCTTCAATATATATTGATAAATACATATTGTCTTTAAGAAATCTATTCTATTATCTATATACCTATTTTGGATATTAAGGTGATCAA
>OZ024741.1:199008386-199110886 GCA_964016885.1 Eledone cirrhosa
CTCCAAGTGGCTCACAATTTTATTTTAGAATATTTCTTAAGCAATTTTCTAAATGTTAGCACATTTGGTTGGTGTTAGGAAGGGCATTCAACTGTAGAAACCAAACCAAAATGCTGATCCATATGAGCAAGACCTGGTTTCCTGATCTGACTTGACTCATAATGTGATAACCCGTCTAACCCATGCATGCCTGAAAGAATAGATGTTAAATGATGATGATGAACTCCAAAAGTTTTCTTATTTTCAAAATTAACTTTATTTCATTAGTGAAATGAAGGAGTTAATTCTGGCCACTGGCATATAGGTGGAGTCTGAATTCAGAAGACAAAATATTGGAACAGTTATCACAAGGCATTCATCTGATTCTAGAACAGTTCCAACAATCCACCATCCTGGATAATTACTTTATTAAATTGACCCCTGAAAGGATGAAAGGCAAGGTTGACTTTGGTGGGATTTAAACTTAAAGTGCAGGGAGACCAAAATGAGCTCTGCAAGGTATTCTATCTGATGTATTAATGGCTCTGTCTATACATCTCTTTAGCAATGCAATATTAATGTACAATCTAAATATATATCAAGGTTGTTGGCTAAACCACATTGTTAACACTCACATACACAGACACACACATATACACATACACAAACACACACATATACACATACACAAACACACACATATACACATACACACACATACACAAACACACATACACATACACACATACAAACACACATACTCATGTTATTGCTGAATAAATATGGAGATTATCATTTTTATTAGCTTGACCATAGTGTAAATGGCTCTACACAGATTATCACTTTTGTAAGCTTGACCATATTTGTGGATATATATATATATAGAGAGAGGTTATCTGTGTTGTTGGCATGCTGATTTACCTTTATAGAGCCCTTCCTATATAGTGTTAACACAAGTTTCAATCTTAGCTACACACTATATTTATTTTGTACTTTTATATCTGAATGAATCCTCTGTGATATGCTGATTCCTCTGCTTTAACTTTTAACTCTATTAATAGAGGAATAAAAATAAAGATATGGTAAGCAGTCGTGAGGTTAGACGTTATGAATAGAGGAATAAGACAAAAGAAGATATGGTAAGCAGTAGTGAGGTTAAATCTGTTTCTGTTGCAGTAGAAAAGCTAGCAGAACATATCTAAAAACAGGTTTGGTCAAATTCAAATATTCATGATGTTAAGATCTTTTTCTGTCCCAAGCACCTGAGAGTACGAGATTTCCCCTGGACAGAATGCCAGTCCATTGCAATGTTAACCCCCCAGCTACTGCTAGTACTCATTTTCAGCTGAGTACACTGGAGCAATGTGAAATTAAGTGTTTTGCTCAAAAGCTTAATGCACAATCTGGTCCAAAAATCAAAACTGCAAAGGATCCAATGATGTTAAGTAGACAAGAAATACACTAGATGGTATTATTAAAAGGTTTGGTACCTGTTCCTGACTACTAGGTGTATTGAGATTGATTAAATTAAACACCTTGCCTAAAGACACGAGAAATTGCTTGCAGTAAATTAGAATACATATTTACTAGCCATTTTTCCTTTGTGACAATGGAAATAGTAATAACAAGAACCCTCATTTAACACAAATGCATTCTTTGAAGAATCCTATATGGTGAATAAGATTATTGATTTGTACATTGTTATGTATAAGGTCCTGTTTTATTGGTAGAATTTTTCTACACTAATAAATTTCTGATAAAGTATAGAATTTAGCTAATGGTCAATCCTTCACTGAACTACATGGAGACAGTCTTCAGTAGTTTAACTACTTAATTGCTTATGATACTCACCACTTTACATTTGCTACTTTAGTAAGAGTAATAAACTATGCAACTGTAAATGGATAATATTAAACAAGTGTGCCTGATAAACAAAGGCTATAGTAGATAAAACATGACAGTAATGCTTTAGGGACTAATTCAACATTTAACATATAGCTAAAGTATCATATCTGGGTTGTTGGTTTTCCTCAGTATCATTGATAAATATTAGTCTCCAAATTATACATCTCAATCTGGTTCAAATACAGCTCACAAATTTAGCTTATATGGCCTGTCAAATATTTGACCAACCAGTTATGTAATGTGATGGAGAAACAGCTATACATCTCATTCTAGTTCAAATACAGCACACAAATTTAGTTTATACAACATCAAATATTTGAGCAAATAATTATATCCCCTTTCAATACCAACCTGCTTAAAACCACCTATGGTTCTATGAAACAAAACCATCCTTTTAAAAGTTTCTATTTAAATTAGAATCTTCCAACATAATTATATATAAAATCTTTTTTGTTATGTTACAAATATTATCTTAATAATCAAAATAATTCTAGTAAATCCCTCCAAATTCTTTATTGGTTAATTCAAGTACAGTGTATTTTATCAGATATGTTAATGAAAAGGTTAAGATGATGGAGAGATAGAAAGGTAGAGTGTCAGATTAAATGGTATTTAGATATGTTCTTATTATTTCTTTGGCAGTATTGGTAGAGAGTCGGACACCATGCTTTGAAGCATAGACTTACGTCCCTTTATGATCTGAGTTCAAATCCCGCCGAGGTTAACTTTGCCTTTCATCCTTACGGGGTTGATAAAATAAAGTACCAGTAATGTACTGGGTAATTGCTGGCCTTGTGCCTAAAACAAAAACAATTATTTCTAAGATCAAATCATATGATCAACTTTGTTTTTCATCTCATAGACTTTTAATCTTTTCCCCTTTTTTAAAATGGTTTAGTGAGAAGAACAAACAGCCTCCACGACCCTCCATCACTGGTAGCCAGGGTCACATGCTTATAACAGAGGAGACTCCACTAACGGCACACATGGTCATGTACTGGAGCAGGCCTTTCTTATTCTAGCTGTCACATCCTGGATGTTCTGCCGGATTAAAGAAGAGAAGATCGAAAGCATGTCCATATCTGTTCAGACCTGGAGAGGAGATGGGTTCTGACAGATTTTTAAAATGTCAAAGATACACTGTATGTCACGACGACGACACCCATCAGGAGATACATACCCATACATACTTACTTACTTGAGCAAAAGCCAATCTAGCTGCAATGCTGTTGACCTTCATTTAACTAAAGTAATAAAATGATTAATATATAAATTTATGCATATATACATCAATACTAAATATTACCACAGTTCTTGTCTGCTAAATATCAAAAAGTTCTATCTTCCATAACTGGATAGGTTTAGTTAATTATTTGCATACTTGACATAGATTAGCTTAAGAAAAGTTGAGGGGGTTGGGTTAACTAACAATAACGTTTTTTCACAATAGCTATGATGGTGATGATGAAAATGAAGCTAGAATTCTGTCACCTTCCTGTAGTTGGGATGACTATCAGTAATGAATAATTTTTCTAGCATGGACACAAGGCTAGTAATTTTAAGCGAGGGAAAGTCATTTGAATCAACCCCAGTACTTTACTGGTAATTTATTTTATTGAATGATAATCGCAAAGATGAACTTGGTGGGATTTGAACTCAGAATACAGAGGGCTGTAATGATTTAATGCAAAGAATTTTGTCCAACATGGTCATGATTCTGCCAGTACACCACCATTCTTATTAGTGATAAATAATGGTAAAATTTCTCAGGAAGTTTTAAAGATTGTGCTCCAGTATGGCCTTAGCCTGTCGGCTGGAACACATAATAGACTAATAAAGCAAGAACCTTTTAACCCATTCACTACCATATTTCTAATAAATTACACTGTTCATTATTTTCAAATCATTTTGAAAACAATTAATGATTTGGAGGTATTTATTTTTTTTATATAACTTTATGATCATTAAATTGGTGTTTGGAACACAACTTAACAAAGGTTCTTACATAAAATTATGATGGGAGGTTTTTAAATAAATATAAACACTTTAAAATAAACAGCTTTGCATTGTGGAACCAGGGGCAGTTTTAGTTGGTTTGGTTCAAAACGGTTTAGGGGTCTGTTATCATCAAACAACAGACACACTGTATGTAATTTCACTTTCTCACACACATACGCATATCATCATCATCATCATCATCATCAGGTTTAGCGTCCGTGTTCCACGCTTGCATGGGTTTGGACGGGGGTTTTCCCACTTGAGGCAAGAGTGGTTGTCTTGCTCGCATAGGACTGTCTGGCGGGTTTTCTACAGTTGGATGCCCTTCCTAACACCAACCACATTTACAGTGTGGGGCTGGGAGGTTTTTACCGTGTTGCCTACACGGCCACATTACAGCGTGGACTGTCTGGCGGGTTTTCTACAGCTGGATGCCCTTCCTAACACCAACCACATTTACAGTGTGGGGCTGGGAGGTTTTTACCGTGTTGCCTACACGGCCACATTTACAGCGTGGACTGTGTGTTTTTTGTCGTGACACCTACACGATCTCATTTGTTTCGGCCTGGATGTTGTGGGACCAACATAACTTTACATTGAAAGGGGCGGTGTGGGTGGGGTGGAGGTGGTGGGACGGGGGTGTGTTTTGATAGAGGTGCCTACTGACTGTAGTAGGTTTTTACTTTGTATTTAGGTAAGGCGGGTCTTCTCTATTACTGAGTACCGCCAAAGGTCTCGGTCCAGTGACATTGTCTTGGAGAGGTGTAAGCGTGTGAGGTCGGAATTTATCAGCTCGTCCCATGTTTTTCTGGGTCTGCCTACTCCGTGGCTACCGTCTATCTTTATTGCCCTGCACTTTGTTATACAGCTGTCGTCTTTCATGCGCATCACGTGACCGTACCAACGTAGCCTTCTCTCGAGTAAACAACATCTGATCCCTCTTATTTCTAATTTTTTCCTTAGTTCGTTTATGCTTTGCCGTTCGCGTATATTACTATTGCACATCCAGCGGAGCATGCAAGCTTCGTTCCTCTCTAGTCTGCGTATATCCTCTGCACACAATGCCCAAGTCTCACTGCCATGCAGCATTGCTGTTCGTATGCAGGCATCGTATAACCTGCCCTTCATTTTTAGGGAGAACCCTCTAGCGGCTAATAGTGGTATAAGCTCTCTGAACTTTTTCCATCCAGTTCTGACTCTAGCTACTGTACTTTCAGAGCACCCTCCCCCACTGCTGATTTTGTCACCCAGATAACGGAAGCTGTCCACTATTTCTATAGATCAACAATATATATAAGTATATATATATATATATACATAAACACCCCCCCGTCCCACCACCTCCAATATATATAAGTATATATATATATATATACATAAAAAGTGCATGGTCAAATGATTAAGAAGTTTGCATTGTAATCATTAGGTACTACTGGGTTTGATCCCACAGTATAGAATATTGGCAAGTGTCATTTACCATAGCCTTGGGTCAACCCATGTCTTGTGAAGGAAATCAGGTAGATGGCAGATGTCTGGAAGCCCCACTGGATGGACTGTACCTGTAATTTAAAAGTCCAGCCTTGTCATTCACTGTTTCATGCTGAATCATCATCATCATCATTTAATGTCCATCTTCCACGCTAGCATGGGTTAGACGGTTTAGTCTCACTTGAGGCAAGATTGGTTGAGAGACCGTGTCTTGCTCGTACAGAACTGTCTCTGGTAGCTTTTCTACGGCTGGATGCCCTCCCTAACACAAACTACACTTACAGTGTGGACTGGGAGCCTTTTTACCGTGTCCCCTACATGACCACTTTACAGTGTGGACTGGGAGCCTTTTTACCGTGTCCCCTACATGACCACTTTACAGTGTGGACTGGGAGCCTTTTTACCGTGTCCCCTACATGACCACTTTACAGTGTGGACTGGGTGCTTTTTAGTGGACAGAAATGGGAGGATGGAGTAGGGTGTGTGGGGTGGGGTGTATATTGGGTTAAGAGGTGCCTGTTGACTGTAGGTTTAAGTTCCTTAGAATTAGGTTAATGGTCCACATGTCTGTGGAGTAGTCACATTAATATCATGAGCAGGCTGTGCCATTAATCAAACAACTGGAACACAATAGAAATATGTGGTAAACCTTATATTATGGTGGTGCATAGTCAGTAAGTAGGGTATAAGGAAAGACAGAGACTTTTACAGCAGAAGATTATATAGAAGTGAAGTAGCTGAAGAGGATGGTAATGATGATGAAGGTTGAAATTGTTGATTTTTATTGTTCCTCATTGTTGATCCATGGTCTGTATTGATACAACTGTTATCCCTCATGTGAAGTATTGGCTGGAAAACAGAAAAGACACGTAATGATAAGCAAATGATAATAAATAATAAGCTATGGCCAGTTGCTATCAGAATTGTGTGGCATAATGCCAGTATACAGCAATTTCATTAAATTTTTTTCTTAGTTTCTTCTATAAATAAAGGTGCAGTGGCCAAGAGGTTAACCTTTTCATTACTATATTTCTAATGAAAGACACTGCCTATGATTTTCAAACCATATTGAAAACAAGAATTGGTATTTGCAACAAAGGTTTTTTCATAACATATTTTTTTTTTTAATAAATATAAACACTTTAAAACAAATAGATTTGTATTGTAGAACTAGGGGCTGGTTTCAGACATTTTGGTGTAAAGAAAACCTAAGTAATGTTTTTCTGCTTTTTTAATTTCTCTTCTTTTGTGTTTCTGAGGCAGTGAACAAACCTGTAACTTGTAGAGATTTTATGGTTGTTTTTGTCCTTGTTTTATTACATTCTGCATTCAAATTCTGCTGAGGTCAACTTTGCCTTTCATTCTTCCAAGGTCGATAAAATAAAATACCAGTAATACCCTGGAGTTGATATAATTGACTTTCCCATCCTCCTAAATTTGCTGGCTTTGTGCCCTAAAGTAGAAACCATTATTAAGTTGTTTGGAACATAGCAAAGGTTCTTAGATAAAACTATGATGGAAAGTTTTTAGATAAATTCAAATACTTTAAAACAAATAGTTTCGTATCAGAGTTTCAGGCAGTTTGGTATAAAAAAAGGCTGTCTTAGATGACTAAGTAAGATAGGAACATGGTGTTACGTTGCTGAATCTTTATTGCTGTAAAGTAGGTGGCGTTTCTACATCACACATGACTAGTTTGTATTAGAAAGAGCAAAGTTATCTTAGCAGGAAAATGAACAAAACTAGTTTTAAAATATTAGGAAATAGTCAAACAACCAACCATTTAATTATGACATATCAAATCAAAAGGAAATAGTTAACAACCTTCATATAGTTAAGTTAGTGTTAACATATTTAAGACAAAGAGCATTAAATATTTCAATTAGAAATAACTATATGGTGAGTACAAAAACTAAACAAAACAATATTAATTGGCAGGAGCTACAATAAATCCCAACCAAATCAAGCATGCACTATATTCAAATGAACTTCCCTAGCAGATGTTTTATATACATAAGGTATATAAACAATAGTTTATTCTAGTCTCAGTACTATGTAAATATCACTGATGGTGGATTAAAAGGTCCTGAAACACTAGTGTCTGGTGTTCTCACATGGCTACTAAGATAACTTAAAACAGTTATAGCAAGACTTATGTTTATTATATATAAAAATGTTGTATAAAAAGGTGATGGATTGGCAGCCTCAGTAGAGCATTGGAGAACATGCTTTGCAGCATATAGTTAAACATTTGCATATAGTTGCAGCATATAGTTAAACATTTGCATATAGTTGCAGCATATAGTTAAACAATTTTGAGTTCAAATCCCACCAAGGTTAACTTTGCCTTTGATCCTTCGGGGTTGATAAAATAAGGCACCAGTAATGTACTGGGGGTCGATTTAATTGGCTTTCCCTTTCCCCCAAATTGTTAGCCAGTTGCCTAAATCAGAAACCATTATATATAAAAATATTGTGTATACCTCCATTTTCACTTCTATGAAAACAATATTACTTTGATGATTAATGATGTTTTCATTTTGGCAAGTATGGGAGGCAAATTATCTCCTATACTTGCTGAAATAATTAAAACAATATTAGTGACAAATATATTCTTTTCTCACTGCATAAATATTTCTTCTTTGTCTTTGATACTCATGATGAAAGAACTGTGCTTATTGTCAGCATGCAGTAAACCCACCCATTAATTCAAGCAGAGTGAAACAAACGTGAAAATGGTGATAGTGATGAAAGACTGGAAGTATAATATATCTATATTTGGGTCTCTCACCCAATATGTCCATGTTAAATTCTTATGTTTCCCCTCACCTCATTCATACCCTCTCTCCACTCACCCTTTCATATTTCATCATAATTTTATGTAAGAATTTTTGTTATGTTTCAAACACCAACTTAATAAGGAGAAAATTAGTTATCTTACTAAATCCCTCCGAAGATTTGAAAATGTTATATGAGATAGAAAGTGTTAAATATGTTAAAATAATTAGCAATTTTTTGCTTCATAATTTGCCTTTATGTAAGTTATTGGGAAGACAAATACTTCATTATTTTTCATTTATAAACATCCACATACATCCTGGATGATAAAATATGTAAAATTTTATAATATTTTGCTGAAATCATTACTGATGTTTTCAAAACTTTGCCACAGGCAAATGTCTAAGGCTGGATTTCTGTAAAATTGCACTTATATGACAGAAAAAATGCTTATAAAATGGGTGTTTTGTGAAGTTATGAGTGAAATGTTATGCTAAAAATTTAAATTCTCATCTTTGTCGATTCTGCAGTTGAAGCAATTGCAGATTGGAACAATACTTCACACATATTTTCTGAATCATAACTGCAATTATTTATATCAAGATAAAATATATATTGCAGTTAGATAATAGTTGTAAGAGCAAATAATTTTTTTTAACTGTATTGAGTGAAGCTTCTTTTCAGTGAATCACTGAAGATGATGTTATCTCAATGGTTTAGTGCTGACTATGATGTCATGTTTTCTCCAATGCATAAGTGGCAACAGTTCTATTTGAAAATCTTATAATGATTTTTATAATACATTTGTTAACCCTTTTATGACTGTATTGCAATTAATTAATTAAGAATTTTGTGGGATTTACTAAAACCTGTAATCATTTCAATACATTTGTCCTTGTAAATAGGTATTTCTCCAAAGTTACTCATACATTTAATCTTTAGCTGAACATTTATGTAATTATATCCTAGAAATAAATTATTAAAACATTATTTTTATCTTTAATCAGTTCCAAGTGTCAGAAATCAACATACACTATAGGGTTTCTTTTACACAAACCATAAATTTATCAAAACAAATTTCTCAGTTTGTATGATTGTTCATATATCCAGTAATTCTGGTATATATGACATACTAATGCTGGACTCCCAAAATGAAATATATTCAACATTGTTGGTGTCATTATTCAAATCACTGGTCCAGCATATATATATATACACATCATCGTCACCACCACCACCACCACCATTATCGTTTAACGTCCATCTTCCATGCAAGCATGGGTTAGATGGGTTTGTCCTATTTAGAGGCAAGTTGGGTTGGGTTACCATATCTCGCTCATATTGGACTGTTTCTGGCTGTTTGCCCTTCCTAGCACCAACCACATTTACAGTATGTGGTGGCGCTTTTTGCCGTGTCTTTTACATGACCACTTTACAGTGTGGGCTGGGTGCTTTTTGTCATGACACTTACATAACCACTTTACAGTGTGGGCTGAATGCATTGTGGTACCAACATATCGTTTCTGAATTTGTTTAGCAAAGTATAACAATATATATATATATACACACACACACACATATATACATATATATATCATGATATATATATATTTGTGTATATACATATATCATCACCAACATTTTACGCCTATTTTCCATGCTAGCATGGGTTAGACGAGTTGTCCTGTTGTGGGCAATGCTTGGTCAGGCGACCATGACTTGCTCATACAGGACTGATTCTGGCTTGCTTTCTACAGCTGGATGCCTTTCCTAATGCTAACCTTACAGTGAGTACTGGGTGCCTACACGACCGCTTTACAGTGTGGGCTGGGGGCTTCACTGGATGCATTTACTTTGGCCTGTCATCATATATATATATATATAAAGATATTTTCTCCAATTCTACCCCGCCCGTCCCTTTAATCTATCTAATTTATCATTCTTTCTTCTGATGAAGGACTAGCGTCCGAAGCGTTAACACCCTCTTCCTGCTATTTCAAGCATTAACCTAATATATTTCTTCCCTATACTGTACCGATTGTGTTGTTATTTCTGTTTACCTTTTACACACACACACACACACACACACATATATAATAATAATAGTAATAATAATAAATGTGAAGACTAAAATCTGAAGAGGGCTCGATAAGTTTCAGAAGATCCCATTAAGGGTGAAAGCAGTGATTCTTTGCTTAATCTTTAATCTGTTATTTTAATAAATATAAATATATATATATATATATGAGAGAGAGAGAGAGAGAGAGATATGTATGTAAAATCCCAACTGTGGCGCCAAGCGGTTTCGGCTTGTGTGTTTAGCAAACCATTTCAAGGCTTACACTCTTGAAAAGGTTTGTAGAAGATTGGTATTGTCATTTGATATACAATAACTGTTGGAGAAGTCCTACATTTTGTTATATTTGTATAGAATAAATTGAATTAAAGTTTCCTAGTGTTACTGCCTGGGTTGGGTATTAGTTTTATGACTTTTTTGTTTTACATATTTCATTGGCAATAATTAGTTTCAGCTGAAGGTATATAGAAAAATAGAGCTAAAATGCTAAAAAAATAATTGATTAACTGAAATTAATATCAAATTTTCATCTGATAATAGACTTAGTAATCGACACTAATACACAGCATTTATAAAAGCCAATACAATTATGTAATGTAATATTTTAATGGTACTCTCATTTAATGAACATTTCTACTGCAGATTATGTCATAATTCAATTGCAATCCATTGGTAGTTTGTTCTAAAAAAATGTTAATTTATTCTAATGGTTCCAATGATTTCCCCATTACCATATTTGGCACAGTCATAACTTTTGGCTGAAGAAGTTTGCTTTGTAACCATGTGGTTCTGGGCCCAATCTCACTGCATGGCATCATGGGTGAATGTCTTTTTCTACCATAGTCTTGGGTTGACCAATACCTTTGTAGATGGAAACTGTGTGCAAGCCTGACATCTATCTGTTTCCCCCTCTCTTCTTCTTCTTCTTCTTCTTCTTCTTTGATTGGTTTAGATGAGGTATATACAACCCTCTCTCCCTCCCCTGCTCCTCTCTCTATGTATATGCGTGTTTGTGTACACAAGTAAATGTTAAGACTGGTTTATGTGATTACATAATCATTTTATTATGAGCATTTCAGTAACTATCTGATGATGCCAACACCTGGTGTTATTACAATGCACATAATAAAATGATTAATGTAATCACAAACCAGTCTTAATGTTTATTTCTATAATTATACTCTGTAGTGTAAAGTGCGATCCCATATCAATGGTAGACACATACTAGTGACATGCAGTGATCTGCTTACGCCATAGTTTGTTTTCATTGAGATGAGGCATACACAACTCTCAGAAATAAACACTCAAACAAATAATATGTATGTATGTATGTATGTAAAAGGTAAACAGAAATAACAACACAATCAGTACAGTATATGGAAGAAATATATTAGGTTAATGCTTGAAATAGCAGGAAGAGGGTGTTAACATCAGAAGAAAGAATGATAAATTAGAAAGATTGAAGGGACGGCCCGGGCGGAATTTAGAAAAAATATTTTTAGATAAAAATAACAGGCCCATTCATATTCCCATCTCTTGGAAAACTGTATGCTGGAAACTTTATGCTGGAGTTTTGTGCATAACACACACACACACACACACAATGAAATTATATTGATTCCTTAGCTATAACCCCTCGATGTAAATTTGGCACTAAAATACCAAAAACAGAGGGCACTCAAACAACATTATTAATATCATGCCTAAAAATATATAATCAAGTAAAACATTAAAATATTACATACAACACTGTTTTTGGTCTTGAAAATACACAATAATCACCACAATTAAATGGATAATTATCTGAACTTCATCAGTAAAGCAATCTTATTAATTAGACAAGACATTATTTGTCCATAATTAAGTTTGAGTCAAGACACAAACTCACATGTTGATATAGCAGCTGGCTGGGCAGTAACTTTCACAGTCTTGGACAGTGGAAGGCAGAGAGGAATGATAAAAAATTCTACTGATATATTGAAAAATCAGGAGAGTGAATATATAATTGTTTCTACTTCGTTATATATCATCATCATCATCAACATCATTTTACGTCCGCTTTTCCCTGCTTGCAAGGGTGGGACGGGAACTGATGCTGGCTTGATTTCTACAGCTGGATGCCCTTCCTAACACCAACCTCATTTACAGTGAGTGCTGGGTGCTTTTTTTTCCGTGGTGCCTACACGTCCACTTTACAGTGTGGGCTGGGTGCTTTTTTGCTGTGGCACCTCCACGACCACTTTGCAGTGGAATGATAGGGACCCCAGTCCCTATCATCTCATTTCTACAGCTGAGTAAACTGGAGCAATGTGAAATAAAGTGTCTTGCTCAAGGAAACAGCACATCACTCCGTCTGAGAATTGAACTCACAACCTTTCGATTGCAAGGCCAATGCTCTAACCACTAAGCCATGTGCTGTAGAAATCAAGCCAGAATCAGTTCCCGTCCCACCCTTGCAAGCAGGGAAAAGCGGATGTAAAATGATGATGATGATGATATATATATATGAAAAGATTCAGGACTCCGATGGCTGAGCTCCAGCCATTTCGACAGCTAGATCCGAACTATATATATATGCCAATTTTGTCATTGAGTGAATACCAGACAATGTGATCAATATTATTGTATATTGAACAAAATTATTCATATATCATCATCATCATCATCATTTCATTTTACGTCCGCTTTTTCCCTGCTTGCAAGGGTGGGACGGGAACTGATGCTGGCTTGATTTCTACAGCTGGATGCCCTTCCTAACACCAACCTCATTTACAGTGAGTGCTGGGTGCTTTTTTGCCGTGGCACCTCCACGACCACTTTACAGTGGAATGATAGGGACCCTAGTCCCTATCATCTCATTTCTACAGCTGAGTAAACTGGAGCAATGTGAAATAAAGTGTCTTGCTCAAGGAAACAACACATCACCCGGTCTGAGAATTGAACTCACAACCTTTCGATTGCAAGGCCAATGCTCTAACCACTAAGCCATGTGCCTCCATGTATATATATATATGATATTATTTAGCAGTGGTCTGGCAGTATCAGTAGAGTGTCAGACACCATGCTTTGCAGCATAGGAGTTATAGCGTTTAACGGTCTGAGTTCAAATCCCGCCAAGGTTAACTTTGTCTTTCATCCTCACGGGGTCGATAAAATAAAGTACCAGTAATGCACTGAGGTAATTGCTGGCCTTGTGCCAAAAGTAGAAACAATTATATATTTATGTTCATACATGGAGCAAAGCCGCTACCCAACTTTTCAAGGCCCAAATTTGACCATACCTCCAGAAAACAAGAGGCATTAAAAGAGTGATCTTTCTTCAGGTGCTAAAATGATCACTAATTTGATGCTTCTTGTTTTCAGGAGGTTTGGTCAAATTTGGGCCTTGAAACCTTGGGTAGCACAGCACCTTTATTCTGTGTATGAACATAAATAAATAATATAATATTTCTGCTCTCTTCCAGAATGAGCAGTTTTCCATTTTCTTTTTCACATCTATGGATATTGCTATATATATATATAACGAAGGAAATGTGGTAAGGAACCAGGTGGACCATAACGCACCAAAGTACTCAATACTTAGGGTAGTAGAGTGGGTAATAGGAACAAGTAAGACCCCGACGGCTGAGCTCAAGCCGTTTCGACGGCTAATTCTGTACAGAATTAGCCGTCGAAACGGCTTGAGCTCAGCCGTCGGGGTCTTACTTGTTCCTATATATATATATATATATGTGTGTGTGTGAGTGTGTGTAATTCATGTACATATGGAAAATAGATGTAAAACGGTAATGATGATGTGTATATATCTGAGTAAAAATTTGTGGCATTGTTCGCTTGTTAATCATTATCTTCTTGGAAACAAGTAAATAGAGGAGTAAGCTCTAAGCAGGATATATTTCCCCTTAGCCACATTGTTTATATTCATAATCACCATCATTACATCCTCTCTATGTTTATACACACACACACACATATATATACATATGAGACTATTTAGCCTTGGCAACTAAGTAGAATGTTTTGCTGAGGAGGCTTAATAAGCCTGAAACCTAGCCAATATTTGTGGATTGGCAGTATCGGTAGAGGGTCGGACGCCATGCTTTCCAGCATACTTACGTCCCTTTACGATCTGAGTTCAAATCCCGCCGAGGTTGACTTTGCCTTTCATCCTTACGGGGTCGATAAAATAAAGTACCAGTAATGAACTGGGTTATTGCTGGCCTTGTGCCTAAAATAGAAACAAATATTTTCCCCTTTTCACCAGTTGGCTTTAAAGACAAGATACATTCCAATTTGCATTGTGTGTATTGTCCAGAATATGTCAAGTGAACCTTTTGAGTTATCTCCCTTGTTTTAAGATTTTAAACAAACTTAGCAAGAGTTTCGCCTACTAAATACTTTGATAATCACAGTTTATTGAAGTTCTTCAACTTACTATATTTATCATTATCATCATCTTCGTTTAATGTCCATCTTCCACGCTAGCATGGGTTAGATGGGCGTTGTCCCACTTGAGGCAAGGTTGGTCGGGTGATCGTGTCTATAGGACTATCTGGCAGGTTTTCTATGGCTGGATGCCCTTCCTAACACCAACCACATTTACAGTGTGGAACTGGGAACTTTTTACCGTGTTACCTACACGGCCACATTACAGCGTGGACTGTGTGTTTTTTTGTTGTTAAACCTACACAATCTCGATCTCATTATCTTATTTATTTGGACTGGATGTTGTGGTACCAACTTTACAGAGAGAGGGTGGGAGTGGGAGGATAGGGTAGGGGTAGTGGATTGGGGTGTATATTTGGTTAAGAGATGCCTACTGACTGTAGGTTTCGCTTTGTACATAGGCAAGGCGGGTCTTCTGTATTACTGCGTAGCGCCAAAGATCTCGATCCAGTGACATTGTCTTAGAGAGGTGCAAGTGTGTAAGGTCGGAATTTATCAGATCGTCCCGGGTTTTTCTGGATCTACCTACTCCGTAACTAGCATCAATTTTGATCGCCCTGCACTTTTTTATACAGCTGTCGTCTCATGCGCATCACGTGACCATACCAACGTAGTCTTCTCTCAAGTAAACAGCATCTGATCCCTCTTATTCCTAATTTCTCACTTAGTTCATTTATGCTTTGCCGTTCACGTATATTACTATTACACATCCAACGGAGCATGCATGCTTCGTTCCTTTCCAGTCTGTGCAGGTTCTCTACACGTAATGCCCATGTCTCACTGCCATGTAGCATTGCTGTTCATATACAAGCATCATACAATCTGCCTTTCATTTTTAGAGAGAAACCTTTAGTGGCCAATAGTGGTATAAGCTCTCTGAACCTTTTCCATCCCGTTCTGACTCTGGCTACTGTACTTTCAGAACACCCTCCACCACTGCTGATTTCGTCACCCAGGTAATGGAAAGTGTCTACTATTTCTATAGAACCATCTGGGCAATAGAAGGAGCTAGTATCCTGTGGACACTTGCAACTTATTGCACCTGAGCATCGGCCACATATAAAGTCTATGTTCTTAGATAGTTTACCTGTGATCCCACTACATCTTTTATGTACCCATATTTTGCATTTGGGACATAAAATGGAATTTCTGCCTACTCCTTTCCTACACACTGAGCATAGCCATTTCCCTGAGGGCACCTGTGCCCTATTTTCCTTTCTACAAACTAGAACTTTAGTCTTAGACAAGTTAACTTTAAGGCTTTTTGATTCTAGGCCATGCTTCCATGTTTGGAATTTCTTCTCTAGTTCAGCCATTGATTTAGCTTTGAGCGTTAGATTATCTGCGTATAGGAGTTCCCATGAGCAGCCGGTCTTGAACTCCTCTGTTATAGCCTGAAGGGCAATAATAAATAGGAGGGAGCTAAGGACAGAGCCTTGATGAACACCAACTTTTACACCAAATTCTTCACAATATTCATTGTTAATTCTAACCTTACTGACTGTTTCTTTATACATAGCTTGTATAGCTCTCACAAGCCATTCATCTACACCTAGTTTTCTAAGAGCCAGATAATGGAACGGGGGACTCTGTCAAAGGTTTTCTCTAGGTCTACAAAAGCTTAGAGAGGTTTACTTTTAGCTAGGTACTTCTCCTGTAGTTTTCGTACAAATGTGAAACCCTACTGTATTTATATTTTGTATGCTTGTATGAATGTTCCTATGAGGTATTTTCCATCACACATAAGATGCTGAACTATTGGTCTTATGTTAGTTCAAATTGTACTATAGCCATTGTTTTTTGACCATAGGTAAAATATATAACAATCTTTGTTTGTGTTTGCTTTATTAAAAATTAGTTTAGGTAGTGCTGGTCCCACAATAAAATGCATCCAGCCAACTTTGTAAAATGGTGGTGTTGATGTCATGATAAAAAGCATCCAGTCTACCCTGTCATGGTGCCATGACAAAATAGCACCTAGTACATGCAGTAAAGTGGTTGGTGTTAGGAAGGGCATCCAGCCATAGAGACCAAGCCAAAATAAAATGTATGACCTGTCTAGTTTCAGAATGTGACAACTTGTCTAACACATGTAAGCATGGAAACTAGATGCTAAACAGTAGTGGTAGTGATGTTGATGATAGTGGGGATGGTGGGGGTGATGGTGCTTATTCTCCTCCTACTCCACAATTGAATGGTTAAGGCAGCTCCATAACACAGTTGAATGAACTGCAGTTCTAAAACAAGAGTTCAAAAAACAATATCCACGTATGTCAGGGTGTGAAATTGAATATAAAACAACCAGCTGGGAGTTTACCCCTCACTTCACTCTTGTTTGAGATGGATAATTAACATAGGTTCAAGAATGAATGACAGGACTCACATAGGGTAGAAAGCCATAAATGTGTAGTGAAGGGGAATCAACCATAGTAAATGTCTACTATTTATTGTTGAGAGATGAAAGACAAACTCAATCCCATTAGAATATAAAGGAGAAGCAATAATAATGGTTTTGAATTTAGGCACAAGGCCAGCAATTTTAAGGGCAAGGGAAAGTCAATTAAATCAACTTTAGTACTCAATCAACCCCAGTAAGTAAATGCCACAAAATATTCCGTTCAAATATTCTATTGATTCTGCCAATCCACTGTCCTGTGGGAAGCAATAATAATGATAATACTAACAAGATAATTTTTCCCAAAGCTCCAATGACTCATATAAGAATATGATTTATGTTTAGCTTTTGTTGCACTAAAAGACACAAGAGGCAGCTTCCTTTGTGCACAGGATGCTAGTCTATAAAAAAGTTAACTTTCCAGGTAAACAGGTACTTAGTTTTTGCTCAGAGTGTTATATATTCCACTTAAGTATTTTACCTCCTTTTATTTTGAACTCTCTCAGACATTTCAATGCTTGTCATATCTCATCAATGTTAACCCATTTGATAGAAACTGTTTGAAAGCCTAGTTCTAAGATTTATAAGTGTTTATATTTATTTAAAAACTTTCCATCATAATTTTATGTAAGAACATTTGTTGAATTGTTTCAAATACCAACTTCAAAATGATAAAGTTAGTTATATTATTAAATCCATCCAAATTCTTGATCATAGGCAGTGTTATTCATTAGAGATATAGTAACGAAAGGGTTAAATTACTTCTTATAATATATTCTTGCAATATTCAATAATTTTAAACAACAGTCATAACTAATTTTCAAGTGAAGTCTACCACACTAAAACACCACTTTGTACACTCTTCCATCAATTGACTATATTTGTAGAAGAGGATACTTTTAACAAACTCTACAACTATATATAACCAGTTTTCCCTCTAGATTAACATAAGTGTCATGTCTAAAATATTAACATAAGAGTCTTGTCTATAATAAGAATGTAAAGTCTCTTGACTGAAAAAAACAACAGAAAAATAAAACAGTCAGGGCTATATATATATTTATAAACAACTTAAAACCACATTTGGTTTTGATAGCTTGACTTACATGTGTAACAGTCATATATACCCCCCCCCATATATATATATATATATATGTGTGTGTGTGCACACCTTATCTAATTAACCTTTACTTTAAGTGCAAACATGATAAACACTCTTCATTGAGTAATGGATGAGGTATCTTTTTGTTAATAATCACCCAGTATGAAAGCATGAAATCAATTGGTTGTCAAAATCTTTTACTACTTCTGCCTATGTTTTTATCAATGGTTCCACAATTTTACTATGTTTTTTAATTTGAAAATGTATTATCTTGAGTAATTTTATGAGGATTTTCATATCTTTTGAGTAATATTTAATGTGTTGGTGTATAATCTCTCAAAAATTACTTGAAATCTCTGTCATAGACTGAGCATTTCTCTCTAGTTAATCTCTTTTCTATATCACAAAGTTAATAATTTTTATTAATCTATTAGTAAATTATAAATATATGTCCAAAAACTTAATCTATATTGAGAAGGTTTTTTGAAATTATCATTGCCACCTCCACCATGACCACCACTACCACCACCACCATTGACACCCCTCCATCGCTGCCATAACCACCACCACCACCATCAAAACTGCCATTGCTGTCCCACTGTCTCTGCTACCATTTAGTTGTTTGCTACTCAGCAGTAACAGGCCTTATTTCTAATTTGTTATAACATGCTGCTTTGTTTACTGTTTTTGATATAATATATACATCAACCTCAGTCAAGTAATTAAAGCACTATATGACAACTCAAACAGTTCATTTCTCCTGAATAATAACATTGAAGAATTCTTCAGGACAACAGTGGGAGTTTGATATGGGTGTCTCCTTTCTCAAGTGCTTTTCATTATCTTCTGGGAAAACGTCACACAAGAGACACTCCAAGACTTCCACACCTCTTTTCCATTGGAGGATAGCCCTAGTCAAACCTGTGATTTTCTGATGGCATTGACCTGTTAGGAAGCAGTGAAGCAGAATTCCAGGAGCTCACTACCAGACTGGAAAAAGTATTAGAAACATATGGTATGGAGATCAGCTCAGAATTATGGAGATTATGGTATGGAGATCAGCTTGTTAATAGTAATAATTAGAATATAGCAACGAACATCATGCTGAATGGAGGAAGATTTGAAGAAGTGGACATCTTCAAGTACCTAGGATCCACTCAGATCAGAGATGACAGATCTCAAAAGAAGATACTGACAAGACTTGCCCTGGCCACTGCTGCCATGGTAAAGTTGAATGTCACATGGAAAAGCAACTCCATCAGTTTTCTAACGAAGCTCAAACTATACAAGTCCTTGGTGACTTTGATCCTTTTGTATGGGTGTGAGAGTTGGACACTCCCAGCTGACATGGAACGAAGGATCCAGTCTTTCGAGGACAAGTGCTTCAGAAGGTTGCTACACATCCCATACACAAAGCACAAAATAATCAGCTTTATCAGACAACAAGTTAACAAATATGCTGGCAGATAGGAACCATTCCTTACGATGGTGAAAAGATGGAAGCTTGCCTGGTATGGTCATGTATCTCGCCACAGCTCCTTGTCTAAAACCATCCTTCAGGGCACAGTCAAGGGAGGGCGAAGAAGAGGCAGAAAAGAAAATCCTGGTCCAACAACATCAAAGACTGGACTGGTCACAACACCGAGACCCATCTACACATGATGAAGAATAGAGACCAGTGGCAACGATTAACTGCGAAAGTGTATTCTTCAGTGGTATGGCATGAGCCTTAAATGTTGTATGGAGTTATCTCATGTATGTAATACAGTTGACACTTCGAACACTATTTGGACTCTTGAGGATATTGAGCGATGAACAAATACCTCGTATGTATCTTGGTATGGTTACTGCTCTATATTAAAACATGTAAAATAAAGATATATTTTAAGTAAAACTTGGTTCTTTTTTATTGATAATTTATATATCTATATAAATATAGTTGTACAAGTAATTATATGTTTAAATTCATATCATGGTTTCAGATAGGTTTGTTTCCATGGGAAATTTGGAATAAAAATAGAAATCACACACAAGTGCATGGTGATGTGATGTATGACATCAGGCAGTGTATTCACTACTTTGTTTTAAAATCTATTTTAAATTATGTTTCTCATTTAATGAGAATTATTGATATCCACTGAGATAATTATAAAGATCATCATTTTTACATCCATTTTGCCATGCTGCATGGCTTAGATGGGCTGTCCCATTAGTTTGTTTTGATGTCTTGTCATCTTTGTGTTGTTCAGTATCCTGGAATTAGCCTTCACCACTTCATCTTTCTCAAGTTTGCTCTTGTGCAGTCTCCTTTTACTTAGATCCCTTGAGAAAAGAACTCCACGATGTGGAGTGGCTGATGCAGTGAGTGACACTGGCTATTCTCCACAGCAGTACTTTCGCCATTATTTCTGCAGGGTACAACTGAGAGACGTTGCTCAAACTTTCACTCCTTTCCCTTGCTTTATTTAATTTTTTTTCTCATTCCTATCATTTTTCTTGTATATTCCAATTGAAATGTGTTGAACCAGATTGACAATGTGAGTGATTATCATGTGTCCTATCATCTTGGCAACTATTCCTGATGATCCTGCTGCTTTCCTAGCCTTCATATCCTTAACCTTTTTGATACCAACCCAATCAAAATCACCTCTACTTCTATGAAACAAAACCACCCAATTTAAAAGGTTGCTATGTATATGGAAACCTTCCAACATAATTTTACTTTTGTTAAATTATGTTACAGATACCTTCTTAATAATGAAATAATTAATAATTTTAATAAATCTCTTCACATTCTGCAATAACCAATTCAAATACAGCATATTTCATTAGAAATACAGAAACAAAAGAATTAATGGCCTTATTGACCATACCGCTCTTAATGTTGATAGCTGCTCCCTCTGATGGAATACTTGGGGTATTATCTCTGTCCTGCACATTGTCCTCTTTCAGTGCTTACTTATAGTAACATTTTTATGTCTTTTTCTTCTTACTGTCATTGAATGAAAGTGTCATTATGTCTTGAGTTACATTGACACACATGCTTTTGATCATCAAATTATTGGTAAACCTCTTTCAGCTTATTTCCTTGCTAGATATATTTGGTGGCTGGTGACCTACATGATAGATGCACCTAGCACATGCTGTAAAGTGGTTGGTGATAGGAAGGGCATCTAGCCGTAGAAAGCTGCCAAACAAAGGGTTGAGAGGACCCTCAGTTATGTCAAAGACATGACAACCACTGCTGTTCACTCGATAAAATGAAACCATACATAAGCGAGGTGCAGATCCTTGGCCTGTCTGGGAGATCAATAGCCTTGCTTCAGTACTGACTTGGTCTATGTAGACCCATGCAACTTTTGGTAGCAGGGAAAGCGGCCATTAAAACAACAGTGATGATGATGAAGATGATATTAAAATCATCATGTACATAATTTAAATATTAATATAATATATATTTGTGTATGCTGATGTAATCTTTCTCTATGTGTATATTATGACAATATTGATCAATATGTCTGTCCATATACGCACATACGTGTTTCCTTATACACACACGTCTGTATATATACACACACACACACATACATGTGTGCAAGATATTTTGTATTTAATAAGACAGCAAAATGTCAACTACTTTGCAAGTGTCAGTATGTAAAACTCTTGAATTAGTTTTTCCGTTTCTGTAAAAAATTTCTGTTTTGGAGTAGGTTTGACATAAAAAGCACTTCTTAGTCCTAACTTTTCTAATTATTTATTAATGGCTGACCCAAGTATACTTTATATATTTCTATTTCTAAAAGTCTCTGCTTTCTAACTTAAACCTACTCATTATATTACATTTCTGCATTCTGACCAAGATATTAATTAAATGTTTGAGTTACCATAAAAGGCAGCCAAGGTTAAGACATGGGAGGACTTTGGGGTTAAGCTGGAATCCAACTTCAGATCAGCAAGTTAAGTATTCTTGCAGACCATCTGATGACTTCCTAGTAAAAAACCCTTCTCCACACCTGATATCAAGAATGTGTCTGGGGTTACCCTCTCTTCAGACTGGAATTTGCAGATGACATGGTGTTACTTAAGTCGACAGAAGGTGATCTCCGACTTACACTTGATAGGTTTGATGTCAAGCGCAGTATGGTTGGAATGAAAATCAGTGTTATGAAAACTAAGACACTCATCCTCTCAGGGAAGCCTGTGCAGTGCACTCTACATGTAAATGGAGTTCCACTGAAGCAGGAAGAGAAGTTCAAGTATCTCAGGGCTGTGTTCACGAGTGATGGAAGGCAGGAGGCTAAATTAAGTGCAAGAATTGCAGGAGCTAGTGCAGTAATGTGCCAGCTTCAGCATTCAGTAATTAGAAGAAGGGAGGTAGGTGTAAACATCGAATTCACTGTCTTCAATTTGGTATTCATGCCAACCCTTACTTATGGTCATGAATCTTTAAAGGTAATGACTGAAAGAATACAATCGTGAATACAAGCGGCCGAAATGGGGTTCCTCTGAAGGGTCTTTGGAGTTATGTTACTTGATAGAGTGCGTAACTCAGAGATTAGAGAATCACTCCAGGTAGAGCCACTACTTCTATGAATTGATAGATCTCAGCTCCAATACAATGGGCATGTGGTTACAATATCTTAGGAAAGAATCACTAGACAGATTTTATGGGCAAAACCAACTAGCAGGAGACCCAGGGTAGACCCTGAACAAGATGGTTGGATAACATACACAAGCTTGGTTGGTCTCTCTTGAGGATCCAGCTGGATCAGTTGGAGATGGTTGCTTCTGATAGGACCCGCTGGAAGAAGTCTTTGGAAACTCTTCCCCCACGACTCTCGCTGGATCAGTGGGCAAAGGAGAATGAGAAGAATTATTATTATCATCGTTTTTCCTTTTCCTTCAGTGTTGTTGTTGTTTTTCTTCTTCTTTTTCTTCTTTTTTCTTTTTCTTCTTTCTTCTTTTTCTTCTTTCTTCTTTCTTCTTTCTTCTTTCTTCTATTGAAAGAATACAAGATATAATGTCTTTTGAATTCTAAGAGAATTGTCTGAAATGATACTACTATAAAAAATAATAAAAAAGGTGGTGGTTCTCTGAATCAAAATTTGTTATGAAATTATTGATGTTCATGCTTGGATTAACAAAATACTAGAATCTCAGTACTGTAGTAGTTTACTACATGCAGGCTTATGTAAAGCTGGTAATAAGCCTGGATCAGATGTAAAATATAGTCCTTCATAAAATCCAATAATATGCTTATGGTCAACTGTGGGACCTAATTCAAACAGCTCATAAAGCATCAGCATCATCATCATCATCATCATCATTTTATGTCCACTTTTCTATGCTCATGGGTCTTTGTCATTTCCTATGTGAGCTTCAGTGATTTGTGATCAGCTCTCACCATCTTTGTCCAGGTCATCCTTGTCCCCTCTGCTGTAGTTCCTTCCTCTTGAATTTTTTTGGACTTCTTCACCCTATCATCATCACCCATATGCATCACATATATACCAATGCAATCTTCTTTCTTGCATCTGATTCTGCTTACACCCAGCTTTTCTCTCAGCTCATCTATGCTTCACTTTTTTTTATCAATCCATGCTAAATACATATGATGTGTGTATGGGTTATGAGTATATACCTATACTTGTACTTATAAGTAACTGAACAGAATAGAAGTAGTTCTTAAGATGAATAAGCCCTCACTTCTAAATCATAACCTCATATCAACAGCCTCTGTCCCACTGCCCCTACTCAGTTCAGGCCTGAATACACAAGCAGCATGCTATGAAAACCATAAACTCAGATGACTAAATACAAAAAGTAGTAAGTTTTATAATTTAGTGGAGACACTTAATGCTTCAAATGATGCTCATGATAGCATTAGGGCTTAGATTTTAGAAATTGTTGGCTACAAAGCTATTTTATTCTCTCTATATAACTGAGAATGCTGAATAACACAGATGAGATGACCCAAGATCAAGATATGATAAGTAGGTGTTAAACCATGTCTTACTGGATTTCTAATGAAATATACTGTATCTTCATCCAGATGCTGCTGTGGTTCCATGAATAAGGAAGTCTTTCTACAGTCAGAGCTTTTATCCTTAAACTGCCGACTTTGGAACTCTCTTCCATCTCATTGTTGTCCTCCTTCTTATAAGCTGAACACTTTCAAGTCTAAAGTAAATTCAATCCTTTCATCTTAATTTCTCCTTCTTCATAGTCCGTTACACTAAGTGGTTTCATGCCTTGTTTGGGACTTTAGAAAGAAAAAAAAAATTTTAATTAGATATTGAATAATTTACTAGAATTAAGAATTATTATTTCATCATTAAGTTGATTGATTGTCTTAGTTACTTAGATGACTTAATTAGCAGTTGAAGGGGTTGTTCTGAAAGTAGCTAGAATAAAATCAGACTGGGAAAGATTCAGGGAGCTATTACCACTGTTGACAACAAAGGATTTTCTCTACATGTGAAGGGTAGATTGTATGATGCCTGTGTGAGAAGTGCAATGTTGCATGGCAGTAAAATATGGGCAGTAAATACAGATGATATACAGAGACTGGAGAGAAATGAAACAAGCAGGTTCTGTTGGATGTGCAGTGTTAGTGTTAGTATACTGGAAAGGACCCATCCAACTTATGTAAGCACGGAAAAGTAGATGTAAAATGATGATGATTAAGATGACTTTCATTGCACTACTTAGCAAAAGTAAAATTATGTTGGAAGGTTTAAATTTAGATACAAACCCTTTTGTAATAGGTGGTTTTCTGTCATAGAACCAGTAGTAATATTAGGTGAGTTGGTATCAAAATGATGTCATCATCATCATCAAAATGTTGATGATGATGACAATGCATCTGGTGGTGATGGTTTTATGTACCAAAGTAGATGACAAACTTTGTTTAAGGAACGTCTATGAACATGTGTGTATGTACCATAGCATCAGCCCATAGCACCTTCTATAAATTGTTTGAATGTAAAATAGTTATAAGTGAAAGCTCCACTCTTGTCACTACTCTGAATTTATTATTCTTTCTATGTTCTATATCATCTCTCATGCTCTCTATCCTTTTCTGTCTCTTTGTTTACCCACCCAATCTCTCTTGCTCTATGTATATATGTATGTATATATATGTAAGTGTATATGCATGTATTTGTGTGTAGTATATGTATGAATGTGTTTGTATATATACATCATCATCATCATTGTTTAACGTCCATTTTCCATATATGTATATACTATATATTATACCTAAATATAATTTCTATAAATGAAGCTCTGAAAATTTGATTTTTTGTCCTTATATTCGAGAGCTATTTATGGTGTAATATGACAGAAATAATTTATTTTGATCTCTCTCTCTCTAAGTGTTTTGTCTCTTACTCCACTGGACAGTGTTTGGCTTATATCAGACACTGTGGCCCCGGATGGACCAACAGTACCATTGGTAGGGGCCGAATTTGCCCAAGTCCATCTCTACAGCCAATGACCATGTAGTCCTGTGTCCTTCATTTGTATTTTTATTTTTTTAAAATAATTTTCAAGGTTTCCCTTTAAAAAAATGTTTTTTATTTTGTTTTGTTTCTGTTCATTGTCTTGCCTTCTCTTTGTTAATTTTCTGAAGTTTATATAAGTGAGGTTCTTCACTATTTTTATTTTCATCTTGTATTTATTCCACTCATTCTTGTAGAAATGTGTTAGATGAATCTTTAATATTCATCTGCACGTGTGTGTGTGTGTGTGTGTGTGTGTGTGTGTGTGTGTGTGTGTGTGTGTGTGTGTGTGTGTGTGTGCGTGTGTATATATGTATATGTGTGTGTATGATTTCCATACACTATATTTTCCTTAACACATGCATCCTTACTGGTCAGCACATACTTATGGATAAGCCTAAACCCCAAAACATTACTATTATTATTATTATTTTTAATATTATTAGTAACTTCAGTATTTTTATATTTAATCGTTTTTCTACTGTTATTATCATTTTCCATATATGGTAGCTGGAAATTATTTGGCTATTATAAAAAGAATTTCACAGCAAGAATATGGTTTTTCCATAACAAGAATTTGTTCTTGCTCCACATAATTGTTTCTACTTTTGGCACAAGGCCAGCAATTGCCTTGTACATTACTGGTACTTTATTTTATCGACCCTGTAAGGATGAAAGGCAAAGTTAACCTCAGCAGGATTCAAACTCAGAATGGCAAGGACCGTAACTCTATGCGTCAAAGCATGGCGTCCGACCCTCTACCGATACTGCCCATCCACCGCAGTTCTTGCTCCACATAATGATGTGATTTTCCTTGCATCCATTTTGCTGATCTCAAGAAAACGTCTTCACGCATTTACCATTATGTCTTTCTGTTTTCTAAAGGCAATATTTGGTTGTATTTTTTATATTTTTAAATATTTATTCTGAATCTACAGATTAATTTTTCTCAGTTTCAAAGTATCCTGCTTAGAGTGAAAGCAGAAATTGCTAAACTTTTAATCTGTATTAAATTAATAATAAATATTTGCTCTATGGCTTTATATATATATATATATATATATATATAATATATACAACCCTAATCGAGCCCTCTTTAGATTTCGGTCTTTGTATTTATTTTTATTATTATTATTATTATATATATAAAGGCGGTGGATTGGCAGTATCGGTAGAGGGTCGGACGCCATGCTTTGCAGCAAAGAGTTACAGCCTTTTATGGACTGAGTTCAAATCCCGCTGAGGTTAACTTTGCCTTTCATCCTTACAGGGTCAATAAAATAAAGTACCAGTAATACACTTGGATAATTGCTGGCGTTGTGCCAAAAGTAGAAACAATTATTATTATACATATATATACATAGATAAATAGATAGATATATAGATATAAGTAGTGATATTGAATGTATAAAAACAGTTCAGAGATTATAATATAAGATTTTGTTATACACACACATGGACACTTATAATCTATATCTGAATTGGCGTAATGTATCCCACCAGCACTACTAGTATTTTTAGTATCATTTACATTAAGATAAATTACACAGTTCTAATATTAAAGACACCAATGATTGCCAACAAAATTTGATGTTGAAATAAAAGTTCTCAGAATTGTGTAATATAACTCTATTTTGATATTGGAAACAGGACTACTTAATAATTCTACTGTGTCTCGATTTTTTTAATTGTTTGCAGATCAAGTTTTTCTGTCCCACTCCCCTCTACCTAGCTAACTCACAGTTTATATGATTATATTAACAATCGTATACGTTACTAATAGCAATCATACATTGAATAATTACAGAGCAATCTTGTATCTGGTTGTAAACAAAAGGAAGTTGTAAAATCAAACATTATTCCTTAGCACACTTCTTGACTATCGTTTACAGTGTAACTAAAAACCTTTGTGATACATAACTCTGATAGGCTCATCCAGAGGAAGTTCATCTCATCTGGCTTTGTAATTAAATAACAGTGCCTGTTGCCATATGTAGGGCAGTGATAAGGCTGCTGTGTTGATTTTGTTGATTTCTTTTTTTAAGTGAAGGTGGTGGGTTGGGAGAGCTGACTGCTGATATATATTTCCAGAGAGGTGGGAGGGAGAGAGAGTAGTAAGGGTGGCAAGGAGAGATGCTTGTGATTATGAATGACATGCTGTTCCTTGGTGATTTTAACTCCCACAGAGTTAAGTAATATGTCAATGTTTTATTAATGATTTCTTCCACTTTGGATTATCATCACCTGTTTGTTTTTACTTTAAATATCCTTTAACTCTTTTGTTACCATATTTCTAATGAAAGGCTGCTTATAATTTTCAAATAATTTAACCCTTTAATGTTCAAACCGGCCAGAACCGGCCAGAATTCTTTACTTCTTTCTTGTTGAAACTTGTTGTAACCGGTTGCTCAAACTGATGTTAAGGTATTGTTCTCAAAATAAATACTTTTAAAATATCATAGATTCGATATTATGTGAGATAATTTTGCGAGATAAAGCCTATACGATGAAAATATAATAATATATATAGAGTAATGTGAATGCTAAAGGGTTAAAATATAATCAAGTTTTGGATGGATTTAGTAAATTATTTTTCTCATTAAGTTGGTGTTCTTTTATAAAATGATAATGGAAACTTATAAATATAAACACTTTAAAACAAATAGACTTGTATTGTAAAACTACGGGTGGTTTGAAACAGTTTGGTATAAAGAAGGGTTAAGTGACGTTTTTTTTCCATTTCAGTTTCTCTTCTTTTGTGTTTCTTAGGCAGCGAACAAACTTGTAACTTAAAGAGATTTCAAGGTTGTTTTTGTAATTATTTTATACTACCTCATACCATTAAAACTGCAAGCACCATTACATGGAGGGTCTCCGAGATCAATCTTGCAAGGTAGAACCAAACTACTTACAGGCTCCCAGGGCTGAGGTGAATGCTCCTCTTGAAAGATTCAGTCGAAATAGAGCTTAAATGACCAAATGTGTAATTTCAATAAAGATTATGATATTGTCAGGGAGAAGTGTGTACTTAATGATGATGGTGTACTTGCCATCACTGACGCTGATAAGAAGGTAGCTTGGAAGTGTCGCTACGAAAGGCTACTAAATGAGGAGAATAAATGGGAGAAAGACAGTCTCCCCCACATCGACCCAATAGAGGGACCAGCAGTGTTAGTCGAAGGTAGTATAATAAGTAAGGCAATCAAAGATATGAAGACGGGTAAGGCGGCTGGGCCTTCGGAAATAGTTGCTGAAATGCTGAAAGCCTCTGGAACGGTGGAACACACCATGGTCACCCGGATAGTAAACCAAGTCATACAGAATGGGGTTGTTCCGAAGGACTGGCGTAGCAGCATCATCATTAACTGCTACAAGGGTAAAGGAGATGCCCTAGATAGGAGTAACTATAGAGGCATTAAATTAATCGACCAGGTCATGAAGGTCACAGAAAAAGTAATACCGCAACTAATCAGAGAGAGAATTGATCTAGATGAAATGCAGTTCGGGTTTGTGTCAGGTAAAAGTACTACATACGCTCTTTTCATTGTACGACAACTACAGGAGAAGTACCTAGCTAAAAGTAAACCCCTATACTTAGCTTTTGTCGACTTGGAGAAAGCCTTCGACAGAGTCCCCCGTTCCATTATCTGGTGGGCTCTTAGAAAACTAGGTGTTGATGAATGGCTTGTGAGAGCTGTACAGGCCATGTATAAAGAAACAGTCAGCAAGGTTAGAATTAACAACGAATATAGTGAAGAGATTAGCGTAAAAGTTGGTGTTCATCAGGGCTCCGTTCTTAGCCCCCTACTATTTATTATTGCCCTTCAGGCTATAACAGTGGAGTTCAAGACCGGCTGCCCATGGGAACTCCTATACGCAGATGATCTAACGCTCATAGCTGAATCAATAGCTGAACTAGAGAAGAAATTCCAAGCATGGAAGCACGGCCTAGAATCAAAAGGCCTTAAAATTAACCTGTCTAAGACTAAAGTTCTAGTTTGTAGGAAGGAAAATAGGGCACTGGTCCCATCCGGGAAATGGCCATGCTCAGTGTGTAGGAAAGGAGTAGGTAGAAACTCCATTTTATGTCCCAAATGCAAAGTATGGGTACATAAAAGATGTAGTGGGATCACAGGTAAGCTAACTAAGAACATAGATTTTATATGTGGCCGGTGCTCTGGTGCAATAAGTAGCAGCAAGTGCCCACAGAATACTAGCTCTTTCAATTGCACAATGGTTCTATAGAAATAGTGGACAGCTTCCGTTACCTGGGTGACAAAATCAGCAGTGGGGGAGGGTGCTCTGAAAGTACAGTAGCTAGAGTCAGAACTGGTTGGAAAAAGTTCAGAGAGCTTATACCACTATTAGCCGCTAAAGGGTTCTCCCTAAAAATGAAAGGCAGGCTGTATGATGCCTGCATACGAACAGCAATGTTGCATGGCAGTGAGACCTGGGCATTGTGTGCAGAGGATATATGCAGACTAGAGAGGAGCGAAGCTTGCATCCTCTGCTGGATGTGTAATAGTAATATACGTGAACGGCAAAGCATAAACGAACTAAGGGAAAAATTAGAAATAAGAGGGATCAGATGTTGTTTACTCGAGAGAAGGCTACGTTGGTATGGCCACGTGATTCGCATGAAAGACGACAGCTGTATAAAAAAGTGCAGGGCAATAAAAATAGACGGTAGCCACGGAGTAGGCAGACCCAGAAAAACCTGGGACGACTTGATAAATTCCGACCTCACACACTTGCACCTCTCCAAGACAATGTCACTGGACCGAGATCTTTGGCGCTACACAGTAATAGAGAAGACCCGCCTTACCTAAATATAAAGTAAAACCTACTACAGTCAGTAGGCACCTCTAACAAAATACACTACCCCCACCCCATCCACACTACCCCCACCCCATCCACACTACCCCCACCCCATCCACACCACCCCTTTCAATGTAAAGGTATGTTGGTACCACAACATCCAGGCCGAAACAAATGAGGTCATGTAGGTGTCACGACAAAAAAACACACAGTCCACGCTGTAATGTGGCCGTGTAGGTAACACGGTAAAAACCTCCCAGTTCCACACTGTAAATGTGGTTGGTGTTAGGAAGGGCATCCAGCCGTAGAAAACCCGCCAGACAGTCCTATGCGAGCAAGACAACCACTTTTGCCTCAAGTGGGAAAACTCCCGTCCAAACCCATGCAAGCGTGGAATATGGACGTTAAACGATGATGATGATGATGATTATGGCATGACATATTTTAAAGTTCTAGTTTTTCCTTCTTTGTAGAAAAATATGGTTATGATAAAATATGAACCATGTAGATAGCTTTTGGTGTATGATTTTGAAAGCATAATTGAACACTGAATAATCTCTTGATATCCAAATATGACCACTGGTAAACTTTTGTAAATGATTTATTCAATGCCCAGTATTTTTTCTGGCAATGCTTGATTTTATATTCTGTTTTGAGACTTGGTAGAGTTTTTAAATGTTTTAGTACATTTGAGTTTGCTGTCAACAGTATTTTCCAAGTAACACAAACATTTGGAAATGTTGTATAGTTAATTAATAAATTTAGCAAGTCTAAAAGTTTCAGTTCTAGTTTTGCAAAATTATCTTTATGTATTGATGGTAAGGTAGCAAATTGGTAGAGTCATTAGGGTGTCGGATTAAAAATACTTTGCAATATTTCTTCTGGTCTATTACGATCTGAGTTCAAATCTCACTGAGATCAAAATAGCCTTCATTCTTTTAAAGTACCAATCTAGTACTGGGGTTGACTCTCTCTTACTCTGGAAGAAATTGGCTGTATTGCAGCCTGGAGAGGAATAGACTCTGTCAAGTTTAAAAGTGCATAAGACCTGCCTTATGTGACTTATCGACTCCGTAAGGATGAAAGGCATTTTCCCATGCTTGCATGAGTTAGATGAGTCCTTCCTAGCACAGCATCTCTCTGTGTTTCGTTTTTTAGTCATCTCCTTTGTGAGGTTTAGTTTTTTGAAACAGTTCTCTAGTGTTGGTACCACAATAAAATGTACTCAGTTTCTGTAAATATGTTTGAAATTATATTTCATTTTCTATAACTATTAGCATTATTATTGTGGATTGGCAATATCGGTAGAACGTCAGACACCTTGCTTTGCAGCATTGAGTTATGACCCTTTACGTTCTGAGTTCAAATCCAGTCAAGGTTAATTTTACCTTTCATCCTTACAGGGTCAATAAAATTAAGTACCAGTAATGCACTGGGTAATTGCTGGCCTTGTGCCAAAAGTAGAAACAATTATTTTTATGTTTTACAGATTTCTCATGATAAAGTTTATGCATGATTGTTATCCCACATTTACAAGACTTGCATACTACACTATAATCATTCCACAGAAGTAATTCGAAATAGTTTTCTCAATCCTTGTGATAACATCTGTCACCAATTGTTAATAGAATTAGGAAAAAGTTTACAATAAAGGAACACTACTATTACTGTAGTAAATAGAATTCACTGAACATCAATAGGAAGTTTAAAAAAATTATCAATCCTCTGTCGAAATATAAATGAAAATAAGAGAAATATTTAAGAAATGAATTTTAACATATCTGATGTAGTGGGTTCTTTTTTTTCTTTTTTTTTGCATTAATCAGAATAAAAATAAACCCCCATCTATGTTAACATTTTTGATACCAAACTGCCTGAAACTGCCCCTGGTTCTATGATACAAAGATGTTTGCTTTAAAGTGTTATATATATGTATGTATATATATACTGTATATATATATATATATATGTGTGTGTGTGTGTATATATATATATATACAGTATATAGGAGTGAAAGGCCTCCAGTTGAAAAAAAACCTGCAGCTTTGGAAGCATCCGATGATATTGACCAGTTCTCTTTTTCGGGTAGTGTTTTCAATGCTCAGAGAGTGCAACGCCTTCCCCTACTTAAAAAAACCTTCAAAGCACAGGCATTGCTTGTTCAGGAAATGTTATTGGTTTGTGTGGCTGGCCGTAGCAAAATCCACTTGCATTGAGCGCTCTACCCTGCATACTGAAATGTTGGTAACTGACCAACACATGCTCAAATTTATATATATATATATATATATATATATATATATATAGATTTTGAGTTTATGTTGGTTGTATACCAACACCTCAGTATGCAGGCTGGAGCACTCAACGAAGTGTGCAGGTTGGTTTCGTTACTCCGGAGTAGTGTAAAATAAAGTTAAATAAAAGTCAAATGATTAAAATTTAGCTTCGTTTATTACTGCTATATATATTTCAGTGACAGCCATCTTTGGCTGTGACCTCTTCAGGCAGTTTGAATTAGTGTGGTATAGACAAGTACATATGTTGTTGAGGTGTATAATATTGTCAATACTCTGATATGCCCAGTTCCTTGTTGGGTTGTTAATTCACTGAGGAACTGGATATATATATATATATATATATATATATATATATATATATATATATATATATATATATATATAATATATATATATATATATATATATATATATATATATATATATATATATATAGAATAGAATTAGGATTTATCTTCGAGTATAGCTGTATACAAATATGTATTGGAATTTCGTATTTCTAAAGAAATGGAGTATGTTTATAAATAAACATTTAGAAAGCCATAGCTATGCACAAACACTAGTGGTGTCCAGCAGAAGCAAGGAGGACAATCGCCGATGCATTTCGAATTGAACTAGTTCTCATCAGGACGATCCCTTCCGCTCTTGCAACTGCTGGACTTGAAAACAAACAAGAATATATAGTTTTCTTGTCTGTTTATTTATAAACAAACCGTATTTCTTTACAAATATGAAATTCCAATACATATATATATATATATATATATATGTGTGTGTATGTATATGTATAATAGGGTGTTTATAGAAGCATATACTATAGCGTGGAAGAACGGACGTAAAATGGTGATGATGATGATACTATATGTTTATATACAATAACCATATGGGAGCCTCGCTATCAATGAAAAAATACTTTTTCTAAATGAAAAAATTTTTTTTTCCTTTGATAGTGAGGCTCCCATATGTTTATTGTATATAAACATATAGTATATGCTTTAATATACATCTTATTATGCTTAATGATGCCTTAGTGCTACTGCCTATATATATATATATATCATCATTTAAGATCTATTTTCCCTGCCTGCATGGTTTAAACAATATGTGTATGTGGGTGTACACACACAGCAAGAATTGCAATTTTCAGATAAGAATAATTGATAAAAGAACTTTTTCTGATTCAAACATCCTGTAATAGTTTGCTGTGAAATGCCATTGGACAAGTTAACATTATTGACATATTGATATTTCCTGCTCTCTCTGACAACTGATTAGCTTTGATAGCGCTCTTGAGAGTTTATTAACTGTTTCTGTTAAAATAGTGCACTTGCAAAACACAGTTTTCTGTTGAAGTAACTGTTATTGCAGCTAGTTAGAAAAAAAAATTTGACATTACAAATAATTTCTAATTTCCAGACTAAAAAATCTATGCTAGTATGCCTTCAGTTTTATGTTTAATTTTTCATGGTACTTAAATGGTTGATTGTTTGTGAAATTTCCCTGAATATTAAGACAGAGGAGCCTAATTCCTGAATCATGTTATATATACTGTGAAGTGTGTGAATGCTACTGTATTTAAAGTAGTGAGCTAAGAAATTTTAATTTATTGAAATTACACTCACTGTGATAAGAAATTATCATCACCATTATCACCATTTAACATCTATTTTCCATGCTTGCATGGGTTAGATGAATTGTCACATTCTTAGGTTAGATCAGTCATATGACCATATTGTGCTCATACATTCTGTTTTGGCTTGGTTTCTACAATTGGATGCCCTTCCTAATGCCAACACTTGTACTAGGAGAATTTTATTTTGACTCCAGCACTACCACCTTACAGGGTGGATTGGATGCTTTTCATCGTGGCACCAGCACCACCACCTTATAAAGTGGACTGGGTACTTTTTGTCATTGCACCAACACTACACCTTTGTGGCCTAGTGGTAAGACTGTTGAACTTACAATCATAATGTCATGGGTTTGATTCCTGGACTGGGTTGTGTGTTGCATTCTTGAGCAAAATACTTCATTTCACATTGCTCCAGTATACTCAGCTGAAACTGAGTACCAGCAGCAACTGATGACTAACCTTTTTTAGACCAACACTCCCACCTTACAGGATGGGCTGCGTTGTTTTTGTCATGGCACCAACACTATCTCATTTCAAAACTAGGGTACTTGCTGTATTTTTGACCAAGCTCTAGAAGCAGTTATAAAAGTGGGGAAGTAGGATAATTTGCTCTGGCCAATAAAAGCATGAGAAACAATTCTTTGAAATTAAATTATTTCTAAATTAATTCAAAACAGAATGCAGTGAGGAGTGATTTTAAGTTTTCACTGTATGGTGACAACATCAGGCATGTTCTAGTCTTATTATACTTCCACAGTAAAAACATAGACTAATCATTACTGCAAATCTTAGATCCACCTTTATTATCTCCATCATCTTCAGTATGTTATGAAGAAAGTCAGCAAAGAAACAGGGCTGGGATTGCAAAAAAAAAAAGAAAAAATTTCAAATACAAACTACAAGTTTTCTCCTTTGAAATAATCCCCTTGAATCTAATGGAAAACAGGTTGTACACAAAGATGCATAAGTCATCACCGATGATGACTCTCCCCAGCAAGTCTGGTTTCGGTTCAAGATGTTCAAGGATGTCTTGATTCACCTACATGCACTGCTCCTTCTGACCATTATTCAGTAGCTTTGGCACCATCTTCAGGCAGATCTTTGGTGATAATCTTCCAAATGCTGTTGTTGTTCATGCTCAGCTCACTTGTGATCAGTCGAACAGTCAGCTGACGATCGCCATGCACCATCTGTCTCATGTGCTCAATATTGGCCTCAGTCCTCGGGGTTGTCTTCCACATCCTCGTAACCCTCTTTGAACCTTTTGTGCCATTCAAAACCCCGTGAGCATGATATTGTCTCATCTATATACACTTGCTGCAGTATTCTGAATGTTTCTGACGGAGTTTTCCCTAGCTCGACTGGAAATTTCAGTCTGGTTCCTTGCTCTGTGCCCATTACTCAATGGCCTAAAATTAAGGAGCTGTTAACAAAAGCACATGAAAAAACATACAATGACTGCAGAAAGCTGAAATTGCAGTTATATACTCCTCAGATATCATGTCACATGGTGACGCAACCTGCTAATCCCTTCCCCATTCATTGCTCACACAACCCACTAAATCCTGTTACTTTTCTGACACACCTCACACACACATATATATATATATATATATATATAATGTAGGAGGTGAGTTTTATTGTAGTACAATAAAGCAATGCAGATATCGGATAAGAAACACTCTACAGTTTGTAGGACTGGAGTATACATAATATATAAGATCAAAAGATGGTTAAATGAGTTCCATGTATTTTATTATGCGCATTTCAAAAATATGTTGATTTAAAACTGCACTATCCACAAGTGTTTTTAACCTTCATATCATATCCTCTTATTTTATCTGATGAAAACACAAATGTTATTGCATGATGATATTTGTTTTTGAAATGCGCATAATAAAATACATGGAACTCATTTCACCATCTTTTAATCTTATATATATATATATATATATATATATATATATATATATATATATAATATATATATAATATATATATATATATATATAATATATATATATATAATATATATATATATATATATATATATATATATATATATATATATCCACATATATATATTTGTTGGTGTCATGATAAAATTTACCCAGAACACTGTAAAGTGATAGTGCCAGTGGCTCAATAAAATGCACCAAGTACATGAAAGACATCCAGCTGAAGAAATCATGTTTAAGATGGAATGTATGAGCAAAACATGGTCCTCCTGACTTCATTCAATCTTTGACCTTGGTAACGCTTGAGATCCATGCCAACATGGAAAATGGATGAAAGATGATGTGTGTGTGTGTGTGTGTATGTGTGTCTGTTAAAATATTCATGAAGATGTTTAGCTACTGTTATTGGCAGATCAACTCTTAAATATAAGATTACAATTTTATTTTAATATTAATCTCATCTTTAGAGATGAAAGATATTTGAGTTTTTGCATCTTCACCAGTTTTACCTCCTATTATTTGGAGTCTAAATAAATGAGACACGTGGTAGTGATTTGAGACCAAGCCAATCAAAATGTAATGAAGATAGAAGTTTCAAAACATTTTATATGACTAAAGAGTAACTTAACACCCTCAAAAGTTATAATTTTTAAGCCCTTTTGATACCAACTTACCCAAAACCATGCTAAATTTATGATTAAAAAATATACTTATTTTAAAATGTTTATTCTTATATTAAATTTCTCCAATATTTTCAAAATTAATCTAAACATATAGGTAGTGTATTTCATTAGAAATATGGTAATGGGAAGCTTAAATACACATCATCTCAAATATTTACATATTTAGTGAACTCTTGAACCCCACCCCACCAGCAAAAAAAAAAAGAACACAAAAACAACAAAATGATGGTAACTCCCAAGTTTAATATATCTAACTCCATTATATATCAGGTTAGGTATGGTGGATTGGTAAAATCTTTAGAACATTGAACAAAATACTTTGTGGTAGTTAGTTTCAGCTTATTAGATTCTGAGGTCAACATTGCTTTTCATCCTTCTGAGATTGAACTAAAGTACCAGTCAAGTACTGGGGTCAATATGACCAACTTTCCCATCTGCACAATTTGTTGGCCTTGTGCCTAAATTATAAATCATTATATGTACTAGCAGAAAAACCACCCTTCGGGTGGTTTTCTGCTAACCTGTGTAGTGTGCATATTGATATTATACGCAAGTATATATATATGCATGTAGATATGATACATCAAATAAAACTGTAATTGACAATATACACAGAAATTGAACGAAGACTGCGTTACACTGTCTTATGTAATCAGTAACGTAATCCACTGACGGAAATATATGACTGTTTATTTAAGCGATCGCTAACCGGAAGTGTTGACATTTGAACATTTTAAAGAAGTGAATCTTAAAATAAGCAACAAAATTATTTATATTTAATCAAGAATAATGAAATTTAGTAGATACATTATGTAATATTCATTCATTATTTATTCAAAGTAATCCAACTTATTTTACAAACGGGATAAAAAAATATATTCTGGACGCTGTCCCGCACTCCTCCCTTTATTATAGTTTAGATTGTGTTGGATTGGCAGAGAATTAACATTATTGAGAGGGCATCGGACAACATGCTTTGCAGCATATAGTTACATACCTTTTTCATTTTGAGTTCAAATCCTGCCGAGGTTATAGTCTTGCCTTTCAGCCTTACTAGGTCAGTAAAATAAAGTACCAGTGGGGTTGATATGACTGACTTTCCCCTCCCCATAAATTGTCGACCTTTTGCCTAAATTAGAAATAATTGTACATATTGTGTTTTTGTAAGGTCAAATTAACTCCAGCATTAACTCCAGCATTCATTATTTAGTTAGTGAGCAGGGCAGTGGAGTGGCAGTATCGGTAGAGGGTCGGATGACATGCTTTGCAGCATAGAGTTACAGCCCTTTATGATCTGAGTTCAAATCCCGCCAAAGTTAACTTTGCCTTTCATCTTTACGGGGTTGATAAAATAAAGTACTAGTCACGCACTCGAGTCGATTTAATCGACTTTCCGCTCCTCCAAAATTGCTGGCCTTGTGCCTATATAAGAAACCATTATTTAGTTAGTGAGCAGATGTCCTGGTGGCTCAGTTGGTGTGTTGGAAGTTCTGGTTAAAATGTGTAGTTAGTGGTTCAATCTTTATCAGAGTTGGAAAAAGTAGAAATTTAGTTAGTGATTAGGTATTGATGAGGGTGGTAGAATGGTAGGGCATCAGACAAAATGTATTTAGTTATGACTTCTACATTCTGAGTTCAAATCTCACTGAGGTCAACTTCGCCATTCATCCTTTCAAAGTTGATAAAAACAAAGTACCAGTTTAGTACTGGGGTTGAATATAATGTATGCTACTCTTCTCCCAAATGGCTGGCCTTATGTCAATGTTAGAAAGAATTATTTAGTTAGTGATTAGAATTCCAAGTGGAAGGAATCCACAGTAGAGGAAGACTAAGGAAGAGTTGGGCGGAAGTCATAAAAGCTGATCTCAAATCACTGAACCTCAGTGGAGATGACAGGATTGCAATGAGTGGAGAGATGCTGTGCCGAAAAGAATTTGTCCAACCCATGCAAGCATGGAAAAGGAAGCATAAAATGATGATGATTGAGTTATATTTGATTAAACTTTACTTTGTCCTGTAAATTTTCTAGATGTTTACAACTCTAGAAATGACATGCTAGAAATAATACAGCAGTCAATTCTCATTTCATATGTGTTGAGTTCAAATCTGTAGGAGGTATTTTGTTGTTTATATCAATAAGGTCAGTTAATTCTACAAACTTTAGGTCATGCAGCTGTTGGAAGGATGACTGGCTTCCTATCAAAAGGGGAGTTATCTTAATGCTATGAGACTTAGGGCTGGTGCAGGGCTTTAGGTGATATGTCTGTTTTGGGTGTGGTTCTTTTAGGATTAAAATTTTGATCCGCGTATTGCACTCACCATTATCATCATTTTAATATTGTAATTTCCAAGCTGGCATGGGTTGGACAGGACTTTTTGAAGCAATGTTTTACAGCCCAATGCCCTTCCCAACACTAATCCTTTTAGTTTCTTTTTATGACATGCTGAGATACGGTGAACCTATTCTTAACCAAATACAGGAAAGATCATTGTAAAAATTTGCAGTAAACTGAAGTAAAAGCTTTAAGTTTTGGGTGTGATGTAGTCATAGTGTTGTTTTGTATTTTGAAGAATGTCTTGCTAATACAGTTTCATGTGGTACCGGACATTAAGGGTTAATGCTATGTGACTTGTGCTGAAGCTAAGCTTTAGGTGTTATGTCTATGTTAGGTATGGTTTTCTTAAAATTAAAATTTTGATCCACAGGGCTTAAGATGATAGCAGTTTAATTTATTTTTCATGGGCATCGGTGTGGTTAGGAAGTTTGCTTTGCAACCATTTTGTCATAATAAAGCACTCAGTCCACAGTGAAAGGTGGTCATGCTGGTGCCATGGCAAAAAGTATCCAGTCCACTCTGTAAAGAGATTAAGTGATAATGATTATCATGATTATAGGCTGGATAGTGCTGTAAACCCAAGTATTAGTATGAATTGTTTGACAGCTGTTTGTATTTTGAATATTCGTTTCTAAATGCATCACCTTTGCAATCATTCATTCTTTTCTTTCTTCTGAATTGATCAATATGCCCATAGTAAGGAATGTCTGGCAGTATTGATTCATCCTAATTTGAGCATAATCTTTTCAAATAAGGATCTTGAAGAGCCATGAAGTAGGTTAGGTTTAAGTTTAGGTGAAATTCATCCCATTATATTTTTGCCACTTTCATATAGCTGATAAAAGGATCACCATGTGCTTTTTCTCAATACCCAAGTAGGGCTTGATTTAAATGCAAAGACCAGTTGAAATGAGTTGTTATGTCATCTTAAACAACTCAGACATGTGGTAGTACTTGTTTGTGTTGCTATAGGTACAGGTGTTATTAATGTCAGCCATGATCGTTAAAGTGAAATGCCACATGGTGTAATGGATCTTTTGTAATCCCGTCTGAATAAAACTAAGTTGATGAACAAGTGCTGTTTCTTTTATTTATGACAGAAGAAAATAAACCAGTTGCTGATATTGGTTGGGTTAAATTGGTATAGTTGTAAAGAAAAACATTAAAAAATACATTTTAAATGGTCTGCTATCCCAGTATGGTATTAATGATACCATATTAGTATGTATGTGTTTGTGCATGTGTGTAAGTATGTGTATGCAGGTATTTGTATGTATGTATAAATATTCTAGTTTGTTGTATTTGTATGTGTGTGTATGTGTGTGTGTGTATGTCACGATGACCCAGCAAATTAGTAGAAAGCTATTTACGACTTGCTTTGTTTTATAAGACAGGCAGAAGAGATGAATAAGTTATCAATTTCTACTTTATCACGTGAAATTAATAACTGTGAATAGAATAAAGAATTATCATCATCATCATCATATAACATCTATTTATTATGTTTTTATGAGTTAAACAGGCTAGCCAGGTCAGAGTTTTACAGAGTGCACTGAGAGCATTTTATTGTGTCTTTGGCACTGTCACATTGCAGTCTGGACTGGGTGTTTTTTATCATGGCACCAGCACTACCTCATTACAACTCTAGGTTGATCAGGGTTGGGAAGCATTGATGGGAATGGTGGGGTTTGTGTAAAAGACAGGATGTACATAAAACAACTCCAAGGAGCAAATCTGATGACAAATAATTCCATTAAGATTGTGACACTTTTAAATAGTGAGAAGATAGAATTTTTTGAAAACTTTGCTGGATGTTAGGAGATGGTTTGAATAGTTTGTTAACCCGTTCAGTTACCAACCTGCCTGAGACTGTACATGGTTCTATGATATAAAATAGTTTATATCAAAATTAAAACCACCCATCATAATTTTATGTAAGAACTTTTATGTTCCAAACCTTATTTGATAATTAGAAAGTTAGGTATTTTACTAAATACACCTAAATTCTTGGTTATCTTAAAAATTATTTAAACACATAAGCAGTGTCTTTCATTAGAAATATGGCAATGAAGATTTAAAAAGGGGAGGCAGATAGGCTGTCAGGGAATCTTTAAAATGGGAGTAAATGAGAGTAATTGAATTAAGATTATGGTAAAATGTCAAATATTTCCAGATTAGTGATATGGATCGCTAGCAAAGGAAGACAAAAAACAAAACAAAACAAAAATGCACAATCCTTATTGAATCGCTGAATTATCATTGAAGATTATCTGCACATTATTGATCTGTGTCAAGGTAAATCAGTTTTGAGGAACTCATATTTGTTAAGGCTGTTGATTATGGTCAGACCTTACAGACGAAAAGTAGGTAAAGTGGAATGCCTCAAACTAAATTGCAGATTTAGATTACCAGAAGCTTAGTAGGCATTCATATGAAAAGAAGTTAAATATGGATCAAATGGTTAAAGATCAAATCCAATGATAGGTGAAATAAAATCTAAAGTAAAAATACTGATGGAATACCTTTTCTGGCTATTACCTAAGAATATTGAAAACATATTAGGCTATGTAAATATATAATTAACAAATTTGATATTTATGTAGAAAATATAAAAGACAAGATGAAAAGTGAGAGCAGTATTATGAATAATTATTCATATCAAAAGTTTTATAATCACTCAAGTAAGAGAATTACAAAAACTTAAATTCATATCCATAACCATCTTTCTTCTCAGTCAATTTAACTACATTGAGAAACAAAAATGAAGGTATTTGCCCCATCACTGACAGTAATGTTTTTCAAGAACTCATGGCCAAATTTGCTTTCAGAACAACTGTGAAAGACCCCAAACAAGAACACATCTCATTCAATTCAGTATCAGTGTCTAATGTGAATGTGAAGCAGCTGCCAATGTCATTTGGTGTCATTCAGACAACATTGACCCAATAAAATTTTCTGATTTAGGCAAAAGGCCAACAATTTTTGGGGAAGGGAAAATCAGTTAAATCGGCCCTAGTGTGTTACTGATGTTTTAATTCATCAACACTGTAAGGATGAAAGGCAAAGCTAACCTCAGCGAGATTTGAACTCAGAACATAAAGGAATGTAACTATATGCTGCAAAGCATGTTTTCCAATCCTCTACTGATACTGTCAATGGCAGCAAAAATAAATACATCCTATGGGTTGGGTGTAAATTCCTCTGGGAAGTACTCTTTTCAGAATTACTGAACTAGCATACCCCAGGAAAAATCTGGAAGAGAAACACTCTGCACACCAAAAAAAGAAAGAAAAGGTTAATGTATGGATATATGCCCTGTAAAGTTAAGGATGATACTAAGATAGATTTCTAATTGAGGCACAAGGTCAGCAAATTTTGGTGGTTGATTAAACCAACCACAGTATTTATCTTGGACTTTATTTTGTTGACCCTATAAGGATGATGCTAAGATTGAAATGAAGTGTAACCTCCTCTTGAACTTATAATCATTACATTCTATCAAACTTTGTATAGTATGCTTTCACAGTCCTAGAGCAGGAGATAGCTATGGAATACCCAGTGAAAAAAAAAGAAACAGCAAACCCATTAAAGCCACAGAAGGCAACCAAAAATGTTGATTATGTTACATTTTTGTGGCAGATATAAAACGTGATCGGCAGCTACCCAATAATGTCATCAAGGTATTACCTGCCAATACAGTATGATGTAGCTGAAACGATATACAGTATAGGAAAGATGTGTTTGTGTGTGTGTGTGTGTGTATGTATGTGTGTGTAATATATATATGTGTATACATACATATATATATTAAAGAGAGTGTGGTAAGATACCAGGTGGACCATAATGCACCAGAGTACTCAATCTTAGCTTAGTAGAGTGGGTAATAAGGAAAAGAGTCGGGACCCCAACGGCTGAGCTCCGGCTGTTTCGACAGCTAGATCCGAACTGGATCTTGCGTTCGGATCTAGCTGTTGAAATGGCCAGAGCTCAGCCATCGGGGTGCTGACTATTTTCATATATATATATATATATATATATATATATATATATATATATATATATATATATATATATATATATAATGTAAAAGGTAAAAGAAATAACAACACAATCGGTACAGTATATGGAAAGAATATATTAGGTTAACGCTTGAAATAGCAGGAAGAGGGTCTTAACGTTTCGGACACTAGTCCATATATATATATATATATATATACATATATATATATGTGTGTGTATACATATATATATATCATCACTGTTTAACATCCCTTTTCCAGGTTTGCGTATGTACAAACGTTTAGAAACACATATTTCTGATATGCAAACATACACATGAATCATTCACATGCACATACACATGTTTAGACAAACACACACACACACACAATCATGCATACATACTTTTACACAGATTTGCCGACATACATAAGCAGGCTTGTGCTCACAGATCAATGACATAATAGTACACACTTCCTAAAAAACACAGGCTGATAGATATCATCAAATGAACACACACACACACACACACTCATGCCCCCCACCCATACACGTGCCTCCCTCCCCTACATTCATGACCCCCTCCCCCCACTCATGCATACTAATACACCCTAAGGGAATATCCCGTTTATGCTAATCTGCTGTGCTATGACCACCAGACTGATTACTGGCACAGATCTGCTTTGGTGTAACAACAACAACAATAATAGAAACAGCTATCTCTACAGATTTCTTGTTAAACAGTTTAAATGAATCAGCTGCATTTGCTTCAAAGAAATACAACAAAGTAGTAGTAGTAGTAGTGTTGGTGGTGGTGTTGGTGGTGTTGGTGGCGGTGGTTGTAGTGGTAGTGTTGGTGGTGGTGGAGGTGGAGGTGAGGGCAGTGGTGGTGGTGGTGATAGTGGTGGTGGTGGTAACATCATTGACAACGGCAACAATAACATGGTGTTTTTAACTGCTTCTTTGATTATATTAGACATGTAAAGAAAAGGCAAAAGCAGAAGAAGAAAACAAAATGGAAACAGATTAAGGTGGAAGAGATGGTAAATCAAATAAGTAGGAGGATCTGGCAGTGGTGATGGGGAGAGAGAGGAGAGAGGCAGAAGGTGGTACAACAGGTGGAGAGAGAGAGAGCGTAAGTAAAAGGGAGGAGTAGTAATATACATGGGGGTTGCAGGAGATAAAATAGAGAGTGTGAGACATAGAAGGGAAGATGGAGAGAAATGTAAATAATATAAAATGATGAGACTAAGAAATACAACAGAGAAATAGAGGGAGAGAGAGGGAGGGGGTAGAAGTCTGAAGGGAGAATGTAAAGGGTGTGAGATGTAGGTGTGTGTGGTGGGTGGTACAAGGCAAAGAGGAGAAAAATTAGTTGTATTGCAGTGGGGTTGGAGAATATATTTACCAGTGTGTGTTTTTGTATGTTTGTATGTGTTTATAGCCAGGAATATTTTCACAAAAGGTTTTACAATTAAGCAATGCTTCTTTTTATAAGCTATACACAAATAAACTAAACAAACAAGAATATGAATAAAGTAATAAAAATAGCTTCAGAGTTTATTTTTATTATTTTATTTAAACATTAAAAAAAAAAAAAAATTTATTTTGTTTATTTTATTTTTTATTGATTTCGGAATATTTAAAAAGTGGTTTACTTTCTAATCTGTTAGTTGAACAAGATGTGGCGCGTTCACATTACATTTGCAACCAATTGTTCACACAATTCGTTGCACTGCTATGTTGTCTAAGTATGTATTACCGAATCATTTGACTACCATTGGTTTCTTTCACTAATCTCCCAGGCCCCACCACCACCACCACTAACAACACCACCACAACCACTGTTGTCATTGCCACCACCACCACCACCACCACTACCACTACCACCACTATTAATTCAACCAAGCTATTAGTTGAGTTATCAGTCATGCTTTTTATTGCATCCTTAAATATAATATTGATATTGTTGTTGTACTTTTGTCTCATTATATCTAAATGTATTGAACCATGCAGCTGGGAAAAGCAAGAATTATGACTTTGCAGATCCAGTAGTGTTTTCTTTGTATTTTCTTTTAATTGTGCAATCATGGATCAAGTTTAGATATTCAGTAATATTCATCAGGGCAGTGAAGTAGAACAGTGGATAGAATGTTTTGTGGACTAGGTGGCACACTGTGTTCTTTAACAAGACACTTCATTTCATGTTGCTTTTCATGATTGGACTGGGGCACCCTCCATGAAAACACCCAACAAACCTCATGGGAGGCCAGCTAAACCTACATTGGTGTGAACTGTAAATTAAATTGTGTTATCATTTTCTAGACAGCCAGTGTCCTGAAGAGTGATAATTGTTTCTACTTTTGGCACAAGGCCAGCAATTACCCAGTACATTACTGGTACTTTATTTTATCGACCCCGTAAGGATGAACGGCAAAGTTAACCTCGACGGGATTTGAACTCAGACCGTAAAGGTACATAACTATGCTGGAAAGCATGGTGTCCAACCCTCTACTGATACTGCCAAATGATGATTGATCATGGTGAAACATTTTGGATAATATGTCTCCTCAGTCAGGGCTGATTATGGTTCTAAACATCATGAAGTCTTTTAGATCATATGTCTGCTCAGTCAGGGCTGATTATGGTTCTAAATTAACTCTTTTTTACACTTTTAATTTTAGTAGTGCCACAAAAATGCACCCAGTACACTCTGTAGAGTCATTGGTGATAGGAAGGTCATCCAACTGTAGAAACCATGCCAAAAAGGGCTGAAAGGATATTTCCATTGTATCAAAGGCATGATGACCTCTTTAGTGTTGGTGCTATGATAAAATGTGCTCAGTACACTCTGTAAAGTGGCTGGTGATAGGAAGGGCATCCAGCTGTAGGAAACTTGCCAGAAGGTCAAGAGGGTTGTTCAGTGTGTCAAAGACATGAAAACCTTCTTTGTCTTGGTGTCATGATGAAATGCACCCAGTACACTCGGTAGACCGTGGGATCATATGTAAGTGAGATGTGACCCTGGCATGTCTGAGAGGTCAGTATCTCTGACTAAGTACTGATTTGAATTATGATGACTTGTCTAATCATTGCTAGAAATGGTCAGTTAAATGCTAGTTAAATGGTCAGGTTTAAATTACATCAAGCCTGAATACTCTGGTAATTCTTGTATAAGATAGAAAATGATTGAATATTGGTTTGTATGTAATAAATTATTTCTGGAGTCTCTGTTTTTTAGTTTGAGCTCAGACAGGAGGCAATAATGTTACATGATTTTAAGAGAGGATGTTGATATTCTGTTTAGTACCTCACAACACTGAGTTCAGCAAATTGACAAGGGCACCTTTGCATGATTGCTTAAAATATCAGCCAAATCTTCCTCAATTTACAATAAGCTAACTTCAAAAAACAAAAAGAAAAAAATAACCAAAATAAAGGATAGAATGGAAAACATATCATGGATACTCTGTTATCTGAAAAAATGGAATGGTCATGGTTGGAGCATCTTTGCTGAAGGAGGTTGACTGCTTCAGGACTGACTTGGAATTAAATGACAAATCTTGCTGCAGTTAACTTCAACTTCCTTTTTGTAGGAAGTTGTTGACAAACCTATTTCTTTCTAATAGTTAGACTGTGTAGTCACTGAAGAAGTTTAATAAGATTGAAACATGTTTGGCATTGTTACTGTACTGATTAAAACCATTCCCAAGTGCACTCTATATTTTTAATTAAAATGTTAAGCTTGTCTCCTATGTGCACTTGTAATTAATTAAAATTTCTCTGCTCATTACATCAAGTATGCTATCAATTACTTTGCTGTTATGTTTTCATGCTGCAGGCATCTTTGGATATTTCCCCTTAGTCATTCTTTTATCATATAACTTTACCTCATACAAATTTGACCTTGAAAATAAGCCATTCCCAGTAAGCTGCATCTACAATCCAGTGTTGATTCTTGGTTGAAGGTGGCTGTAAAAAGAATGTTTCATTTGGAAAAGACTGTTAAGAGTAAGTGGAAAAGTTGAGGAAATCTTATATTGGTGGTTTCTGGTTTGGTCAGAACTATATTGATATGTGCTTATGTAGAATGAAGCAACAGGAAATTAACCAGACACTCAGAAAGATTTGGGTGTATTCTATGTTATTTTTGTGGTGACCTCATTGACAGATTTAATTTAAAACTTTGCTAAAGCGTTGTGCTTTTGTCCTTGTCTCATTTCCTTGGGTGTAAACTATTTGAAATTAATGGTGAAAACATGTCTAGTGAATAAGGTTTTAGACTTATGGCATGAAGTCATCGGTTCGATTCTTGGACTGGACAGCATATTGTATTCAAAATGCTTTGAAAATCATTGGCAGTCCTTCATTAGAAATGTGGTAATGAAAGTGTTAAATTCAAATCATATCTTGTGTATAAGCTTGATGAGAGATGGGCATTATCTGATCAGCTTGTCCTAAATATTACTACACATTGGGGAAGTCTTAAAGGATTACTGGATTCATCATCATGGTGTTTACTGAACTGCAGTTATTGCTCATACATTTCATTTTTGACTTGGTTTCTACAGCTGGATGCCCTTTGTAATGCCAACAGCTTTACAGAGGGTCCTAGGTGCGTTTCATCATGGCTCTAGCACTTCCATTTATAGTGGGTACTGGGTGTATTTTATTGTGTCAGCATCCCTACCATTTGTGATTATTTGAAAATTGCTGGTAGTGCCTTTTATTAGAAATATATAATTAATGGTTGTACAGAATTTAAAAATATCTTGATCTAGATATATTTTTTATGTTTAAAGCACCCCCTCCCCTTCATTTCTTGCAACTTAATGTCAAGCAGCTGAAAAATAAATACAGAATATATGTTATATTAGCCTAGAAAAAGTTATTTCATGTATTTGTATAACACCAATTTAATGAGGTAATTTTCCTATCCTTATTCACAATATTTTCACAATTTTTACTCAGTTGATACAATCAAATTTCACTAATTATTTAACGTCTATTTTTCCATGCTTGCATGTGTTAGAGCATGGATAAAACCGTTTATTATATGGGCTGTGTAACATCCTAACTTTGATCAATTTTAAATAAAACACAATCTAAGCATCAATTGAACGATTTTAAGTGGGAAAGCAAAGACATTCAAGTCCAGGAATATTGAATTTAGGCTATGAAAAGCCATATCTGTGATATCTTGGTCAGGTTTTCTGAGTCACGTTAGAATTGAACATAGTTTTTATGAATTGATTTTTTAAAGTAAGTTTTAGGATGTTGTGTAAATCATTAATCTGAACCTTGGGTGCTTTAAACAGATTTCACTCTGTTGCAAGCATTTAGGTCTGGTCTCTATACTATAAATAACTCCCTCCCACCAGTCTTAGAGGCTCTGAAAAGACTCTGTCCTTCCTCCTCAGAATAAATCAGGGATGGTGAAACCCTAACTCAATATAATATATGTTGCATATGTATGAAGTTATACAATTAAAGACTCATTAATATTGGTAGGATTAGAGGTAAGCCCTGAGCAAGATTGCTGGATAACATCTATGATCTTGGTTACTTCTGACAGGACTCTCTGAAAGACCTGTCTGAGGACTGTGCTCTAATGACCCTTTCAGGAATAAGTGTGCAAAGAAGAAGCAGAAGCAGAAGAAGAAAGCTTAATTTACAATCTGACTCAACAAAAAGCCCTTTAAAAATCTAAAAAGAATACATAAGCAACCCAATGTTTTACAACTAAAAGAAGGTTGTGAAGTTCTTATGTACTTATAATTATCAATAGTACTAAAAAGGTTGCTTATTCTGGATTAAGTATGTAAAACAAAAAAGTCATATATTGCGTCAGAGCTCAAATCCTGCCATGGACAATTTAGTTTTTGATCATGCTACTGTGTAGTAGAAGAAATAAATACCAGTAATATACTGTATACTAAGGTTGATTTTGAAGTCTTTGTACAATGCCAACATTAGAAATAATGCCTTATCCCATGGCAAAATATATATTTATTTTACAGTCTGCAATTGTGAGTCATAACCATATTCCTCTCTTCCTCACCATCCCTGGTATTCTAATATTCTGATATTGAGTCAGTTGTTGAAGTCTTCTGTGGAGAAGGCAATTTCTATCCTGTAACTAGTTCCCTTGTTCTTAAATACTTGCTTGTTCATTGGTTACAGCACCAATGACTCATAGGGTCTTCTTGTATATTGCACATCACAGCAACACTTATTTCTATCAATTCCACCATAATAAATATATTTCCATGTTAAGCTTTTACACATGATTATGTTGTTATGTTACAATATGTCTTTCATTTAATAACTTTTTTTTTTTTGGAGAGTGTGTGTGTGCACATGTGCGCATATGCGTGGTTCTGAAGATTCATTGGTTCATGTCAAGTGGGGTTAATATTGCAAAGAATTAGGATAGATAAAGTATTAAAACAAAATAAAATACAAATAAAAAAAAATGAAAGAAAACAATTTTTCCCCCTCTGTCAAGTATTGTTTATTTGTAAAAGTTTTTAGATTCCTGGAAATCTAGACATGACATGCCTGGAAATATTCGATGCATGATTGTTGCATCACTTGTATCACAGCTATTATTTTGGTGACTGCTGCTTCTACAACTGTCACTACTGACTCCACCACTGCCATCACCGCTACTGTCACCACCACCACCACCACCACCACTGCCACTGCCATCACCACTACTGACTCCATCACCACCACCGCTGCCATCACCGCTACTGTCACCACCACCACCACTACCACCACCGCTGCCATCTCCACTACTGTCACCACCACCACCACCACCACCACCGCTGCCATCACCACTACTGTCACCACCATCACCACCACCACCACCACCACCACCACTGCCACTGCCATCACCACTACTGACTCCATCACCACCACCGCTGCCATCACCACTACTGTCACCACCACCGCTGCCATCACCACTACTGTCACCACCACCGCTGCCATCACCACTACTGACTCCATCACCACCACCGCTGCCATCACAACTACTGTCACCACCACCATACACCGCTGCCATCACCACTACTGTCACCACCACCACCACCACCATCACCATTGCTGTCACCACCACCGCTGCCATCACCATTGCTGTCACCACCACCGCTGCCATCACCATTGCTGTCACCACCACCACCACCATCACCACTACTGTCACCACCACCGCTGCCATCACAACTACTGTCACCACCACCGCTGCCATCACAACTACTGTCACCACCACCACCACCATCACCATTGCTGTCACCACCACCGCTGCCATCTCCACTACTGTCACCACCACCGCTGCCATCTCCACTACTGTCACCACCACCGCTGCCATCTCCACTACTGTCACCACCACCGCTGCCATCTCCACTACTGTCACCACCACCGCTGCCATCTCCACTACTGTCACCACCACCGCTGCCATCTCCACTACTGTCACCACCACCGCTGCCATCTCCACTACTGTCACCACCACCGCTGCCATCTCCACTACTGTCACCACCACCGCTGCCATCTCCACTACTGTCACCACCACCGCTGCCATCTCCACTACTGTCACCACCACCGCTGCCATCTCCACTACTGTCACCACCACCGCTGCCATCTCCACTACTGTCACCACCACCACCACCACCACCACCGCTGCCATCTCCACTACTGTCACCACCACCACCACCACCACCACCGCTGCCATCTCCACTACTGTCACCACCACCACCACCACCACCACCGCTGCCATCTCCACTACTGTCACCACCACCACCACCACCACCACCGCTGCCATCTCCACTACTGTCACCACCACCACCACCACCACCACCGCTGCCATCTCCACTACTGTCACCACCACCACCACCACCACCACCGCTGCCATCTCCACTACTGTCACCACCACCACCACCACCACCACCGCTGCCATCTCCACTACTGTCACCACCACCACCACCACCACCACCGCTGCCATCTCCACTACTGTCACCACCACCACCACCACCACCACCGCTGCCATCTCCACTACTGTCACCACCACCACCACCACCACCACCGCTGCCATCTCCACTACTGTCACCACCACCACCACCACCACCACCGCTGCCATCTCCACTACTGTCACCACCACCACCACCACCACCACCGCTGCCATCTCCACTACTGTCACCACCACCACCACCACCACCACCGCTGCCATCTCCACTACTGTCACCACCACCACCACCACCACCACCACCACCGCTGCCATCTCCACTACTGTCACCACCACCGCTGCCATCACCACTACTGTCACCACCACCACCACCACCGCTGCTATCACCACCACCACCACCACCACCATTGCTGCCATTACCACTACTGTCACCACCACCACCACCGCTGTCATCACCACTACTGTCACCACCACCACCACCACCGCTGCTATCACCACCACCACCACCACCATTGCTGCCATTACCACTACTGTCACCACCACCACTACTTTCACTACCACCACCACTACTTTCACTACCACCACCAGTACTACTACTACTACTACTACTACTACTGCTGCCACAACTACGATTGCTACTTCAACTGTCACAACTACTGTTGCTATCAATTATGCCATTAGCACAGCAACATTATGAGACAGAATTCTCTATATAGCCACTGAAACTGCTAGAAATAGCTACCAGATATCCCTCAAATCACACTCCACTGTCTTACAGAAGGAAAGGACACATTAGATAATGTACTTCTAGATACCCCCCTAAAACATATGGGATGGCCATGGCTTATATGTCTGACTAATCATAGTTGACTTAGGGTTATACAATTACAACCTCATGCTTGTATCTATCTTTAACCCTTTTGATACCAACCCACCCCAAACAACCTCTATTTCTATGAAACAAAACCATCCATTTAAAAAAGTTCATACTAGAGGGTGACTTCTGATTACAAAGCTATCAGAATAGCTTTATTTGCTGGACTAAAGTCAGATTCCAGCTTAACCCCAAAGTCTCTCCTCCCCTATGTTTTAACCTTGGATGCCATTGCTGTCAGTGCTGTGACTTTTTGAGCCTGCTGGTATTGTGATTGCAGGAAGGAAGACTTTTTCTTCAACCCAAGCTCTGTAAGCCTCTTTGTTTGGATGGCATCTTTAACCTCCAGATTGAACCTGGGGTTCCTCTTGCTACACCGAGCTGCTTTCACCCACACAATTTAACTGCTGAAATAGAAACTAACCAGCTGAAGAGTCTCCACTGTTTCAATGTCCTCAGTTTGTTCAGGAAGTTCTCTGAATTTCGATGTAATAATATCCACATACCTGGTCCTGATCTCCTTGTGAGCCAGCATTTCGCACTATACCCTGTAGGTCAAGCTGGACATGCCAGTACAGCATGGTTTACATGTGAGTGAAGTTACACTGAAGCAGGTAGAAAAGTTCAAGTATTTCAGTGCCATTTTCACAAGTGTTGAATTAAATGCAAGAATTGTTGGAGCTGGGTAATAATGCACCAGCTTCAACACTCTTTAGGTGTAAAAGTAAAAAAGAATTAGGTGTAAAAGCCAAATTTGCTATCTTCAATTTGATATTCATGTCTACACTTACCTATGGTCATGAATCTCGGATAGTGAAGAAAATAATATGATAAAAAATACAAATAACTGAAACACAGCTCAGAGATTAGGAAGTTACTCCTGGTAGAGCTGCTTATTTGCTGCAATGAGGGATTACAGCCCTTGTATTATGGACAAGTATTTAGAATATCTAAGGAAAGAATTGCAGAACAGATTTTAGAGGTAAGCCCTGAGCAAGATTGCTGAATAACATCTATGATCTTGGTTACTTCTGACAGGACTCTCTGAAAGGCCTGCTCTGAGGACTGTGCTCTAATGACCCTTTCAGGAATAAGTGTGCGAAGGAGAAGCAGAAGAAGGCTTAATTTACAATCTGACTCAACTAAAAGCCCTTTAAATATCTAAAAAGAATACATAAGCAACCCAATGTTTTACAACTAAAAGAAGGTTGTGAAGTTAAGCCAAATAAACTAGAGAACTGAGCCGAGCATCATGGATTTATATACCAATTAAGTTGTAGCCCTGAGCAAGTTATACTTGTATGACAGAGAGAGAAAATACTAGGTACAGTGTGAAACAGATTCTGCAAACATTGAAAAACAAAGGTTGCATGTGACAAAGGTGGTTTTGAAAATCATAATATCCAAGTAGTTTACATTTGTGTTATACTGGAAATTTGTTGTAATGTTTTTATGGCTTTATTATGTGATTAAAAAGGGCGGTGGATTGGCAGTATCGGTAGAGGGTCAGACGCCATGCTTTCCAGCATAGTTACGTCCCTTTACGATCTGAGTTCAAATCCCGCCGAGGTTGACTTTACCTTTCATCCTTACGGGGTCGATAAAATAAAGTACCAGTAATGCACTGGGTAATGCTGGCCTTGTGCCTAAAGTAGAAACAATTATGTGATTAAAAAAAGAATAACCTTTGTATATGTTGGATAATCCGTTGACTTAGTAAGGATTAACTGCATTTGAATAATGAGGATATTCTTATGCTTTCTAGCCTTAGATTGTTGCCTATTTATTTTTTTTTAATAGCAAAATGCTATTGTATAGTTTCACGTTTCATCTCTAGAGATAGGGTCATGACAATAATGAGCAAAGCACGTTTCTCTACTGATTTATTAATCTAGTCATTTAGAGTTATTTTGTTTGTTTGTTTGTTTGTGTGTGTGTGCTTTTTTTATTATTACAAAATTTAACAAGGTTTTAGTAGAAAAGAGATGGTTGTTCTATTTCAATGTCAGACATTGAAATAGAACAACCATCTCTTTTCTACTAAAACCTTGTTAAATTTTGTAATAATAAAAAAAGCACACACACACACACACTCACAAATAATAGAACAGAAGAGGTGGCTGTAAGTAGTGGGTAATCAGTACATTAAATTAAACTTTCAGTTCACTTTCTTTTATTTGATATAATTAAGTTAATATACCACCATAAGCTAACCTCAGTTTTAACCTACTTTTAGATTTAGATTGCATCTTATTTCTTTCAATCAGGGCTGGAGATTGGCAGAATTGCTAAGGGCATGAGACAAATGCTAAATAATATTTGTTCCCAGTCTTTATGTTCTGAGTTTGAATCCTGCTGGGGGCCAACTTTGTTTTTCATCCTTTCGAGGTCACTAAAATAAAGTACCAGTAAAGTACTAGAGACGATTTAATTTATCCCCTTCCCACAAATGACTGACCTGACACGTATGTTAGAAACAATTTTTTCTTTCTACCAGAGCAGTGGATTGGCAAAATCGTTAGAGTATCAGATTAATATACAATAGTATTTGTTCCCACTCTTTACATTCTGAGATTGAATCCTGCTTGGGGTTAATTTTACCTTTCACCCTTTCAAGGTCGATAAAATAAAGTACCAGTCAAGTACTAGGGTCAAATTTCTCTTCCCACCGAAATTGCTAGCCTTGTCCCAAAATTAGAAACCATTATGGTGGTGGATTGGTAGTATCGGTAGAGGGTTGGACGCCATGCTTTAACGCATAGAGTTACTGCCCTTTCCATTCTGAGTTCAAATCCCGCCAAGGTTAACTTTGTCTTTCATCCTTATGGAGTCGATAAAATAAAGTATCAGTAATACACTGGCTGGCCTTGTGCCAAAAGTAGAAGCAATTATTTATTTCAACCTAAATTATTTTATTTTCTCATTATAGTTTTTTTAAGTATATTTAACACACACACACACATATTTATTCATATGAAGGTGAAATGTGGTTGTTAAAGAACAAGTTTATATATGAAGATTGATTCCATTATTTGAATCCTGTCTCTACACAAGGTAGTGAATTGGCACTGGATTAAAAATCCCTTTATATATAAATAAAATACCAGTGTAACACTGAGGCTGATTCTTTCTCTCTCTCTTCCTCTTATAGAAATTGGCTCTGTTGTAATCTGGAGAGGGATGGGCACTGCCAGGTTTTAAATGTCCAAGATATGCTGCAGATCAGGACAGTACCCCTATGACTCCATCAAGAGTTAAGGGCTCTCTCTCTATACACACACAATTGGTCTTCCTACTGACATATACCTGTTAAGCAAAATCCTTTGATACCCTTGATTGCAGGTTCTTCATCAGTTGCTTCACATTACTCATTGAAGTCATATTTCATGAGTTGAGAATTCTTACACAACAGAATAGCACTCTGATACCACACTCATCATCATCATCATCATCATTATCATCATCATCATCATCATAACTACCCCCACTACCATCACACCTGATGTTACAATGTCTTCCATTTTTTTGACAATGAAGATTTTGTTAGGGTAATGAGAGTGCCATCTAAAAAGCAACATAGTATAGCTATTTACTCAGTATATAGTTTTGTATGTGTTTATTTGTTGCATTGGTTGTTTGCAATTAAGTTCTCATCTAACTTGTATGTACATACAATAAAGTTCCCAGCTAACCTGTGAATACATACATTAACTGCTTTGTTCGTCTGTGTATGGAGAATTGATTTATAGAATGCTTTTGTTAATTTCAATAAGATTAGAATAATTACTGATAAAAAAGGTTTTCATATAAATGAGTGGAAAATCTTTCTTTAAACGAACAACTTCTTTACAAACTAAAAATTTCAAAAAGATTTTTTTATGAATAAAATCTTGTTTATACATAAATCTGGGTGAAAATGATAGTATATTTACATCATTTTATCTATTTAATCCTCTATAAAATTTAGTAAAGAGAACCTATTTTTTTCTTTAGTAATTTTTGAAATACTAACACTTCCACCATGAAGAGACATTTTAATATGACAACCATTTTGGTTAACTATATGACCTTTCTCAGATTTATGACTGATTTCTTTCTTTTTAACTAAAGAACCCTGAAAGTGGAAAGGCGCTCTGCTGAGCAAACACTTCAAAGACAAGGATTATGTGTAAAAACATAGATGACTGCTTAAATTTCCTGTGAAAGAAGCAAGAATTATAAGGAGCAGAAATGTTTGTAAGAAAATATTTAGACTCTTGTAGATTCAAAGGAATTGCCTTTTTCTCTATGATTGCTTACATTAAGGAAGACTTTAAATTACATCTGACCTTCTCTGCAAGGATGCTTTTTCTGATATACTAAACATCTACCAATTATTATAGCCTCTGAAAGGCAGTGATTAATACACTTTTTTTTTTTTTTTTTTTATCAAGATTTCTTTTTCCTTTCTTTTTCTTCCTTTCTCTCTCTTTCTTATCTTCACTTCTTTTCTTTTTCTATTTGTTCTTTTTCTTCTCTTATTTTTGTTTTTGAATTATTTTTCATTTGTTCTTTTTGTCTTTTCACTCTTCCCTGTATTCTATATGTGTATGTAGTTTTACTACAACAGATTATATAGTAATATCTGTTTACAATTTGATATTAATACCTTCAGTGACCTAGAGTAAACCTTAAGCCATTTATCTCTAATTAAGTACACATTATTCTATTTAATTATAGATCAGTTATTGGAAACTTAAAGTTAATATTTGGGGATTATCACTTTTATTGGTTTGATCAGTTTATTATTGATGTCAAATTATCTACTTTTATATGTCTTTCTAGTTTTATTGTTTAAGGTCAAGAGTATAATGCAATACTCACACAAGTATACACACACACTAACACTCATACAACGGTTTTATATACATTCATTTTTCAATATTGGCATGTTTTTTTTAGTACTGTATACACCCCCCCCCCCACAACATCATCATCATCATCATCATCATCATGGGTTGGACAGGTTGTCACAGACAAAGTCAGTACTTAATTGGAGCAACTGTCCTCTCAAGCAAAGGGTTTGGAGGACCCTTTAGTTGTGTCAAAGACATGACAGCCTACTTTGTGTTGGTGATCTACATGATAAACGCATTCAATATACTTTGTAAAGTTGTTGGTGATAGGAAGGGCATCTAGCCATAGGAAATCTGCCAAACAAAGGACCGGGAGGACTCTTCAGCTGTATCAAAGACATGACAGCTTCCCTAGAAGACAGAGTTAGAAATAGAAGATAAATAGAAAGTAAAGAGTGACGAGAGGAAGGAATGGGGAAAATGAGATACAAAATTGGGGAGAAAAAACATACATGTACACATTCAGTCAGCCATCTTGGAGAATATATATATATGTATTGTATATTTAATGATATACTGCATTTAAAAACATTTTGAAGGGCTTTCGCTATGAATTTAAGGTAGTGACAAACGTCACATACCTAGCCTCTCTTTTAAGAGAAATAACCGACGATCATTTCTCACTTTTTAGTGGTTGTCAAGGCTATATCTCCCTTCGCCTTTGCTGTAAGCTATAGAAGCTGGATTCTTATAGAATTATGGAATAATTTAATTAATTAATCGGTTTCAGAGAAGACTATTTTCCTTTTCCTTTCAATTTTAAATGTAATTTTATTCTTCTGTGTAATTTAGTATTAAGAATTAAGGAGTAATAAGTGGAACATGTTTGAATTGAATTGCTTTTTCAGCTGAGTGCCTGAAAATATCAGTCATGCATAAAATTACAACACTTAATAATTACAACATTTAATAATTTATCAGGTGCTCAAAATTAATGCATAATTTAGAAAATAATTATTTTCCAGTTAAACAATCCCAGATACACAAAATTCCCCCTAATTACTAACTCCAACTGACCTACCGTTTTCTATTTCTTGTGCAATTAGGTTTGTGCTTATTCTTAATACAACAGATCCATCTAATACATAGAAAGATAACAAGTGCACATTAACCCTTTAGGATTTACATTACTCTATATATACTATTATATTTTTGCAGTAAAGGCTCTATCTTACATAATTATCTCACATAATATTGAATCTATGAGATTTTGATATTATTTATTTTGGGAACAATACCTTAACATCAGTATAAGTGGCCAGTTACAGCCTGTTTGAACAGAAAGAGGTGAGAGAATTCTGGCTGTACATGGCCAGTTTAAATGCTAATGGGTTAACCCATTTGTTACTATATTTCTACTGAAGTACATTGTATTCCAATTAGTTATTTAAAAATTTGGAGAAATTTACTAAAGTTGTTATTTCATTATTACAATGGCATATATATCATAACTTAACAACATTAAAATTATGTCTGAAGCTTTTAATTTAAATAGATACTTGATGTGACAACATTTTCTTATAATTGTATGACTTTATTTTTTATTTCGGCAAGACCAGATTCTAGAGTCTTGTAGTAGGAGTCAAGCACTTTGCTTTTTTACTCTACTTCTCTCCTTCAGCCCTCATGCTACATACACTACCTCACTATCAGGCCAGGACACTAACTCCTGAGTGCTATTGGTAAAAATGTACTCCAGTACAACTTGAGGTATAATTTGGTTATTGGCAACTAAACTGGCACCCTCACTAGGCTTACCTGACTGGAAAGGGAATGCGAGAAACCAAGGAGGACAAAAACAAAGCCTGCCAAAAGCCAGATGAACACTATCTAGCATCAGAGTCCAGAGATACAGAAATATTCAAGTTGGTGGGTAAGCATACAGTAAGACCAGCGGGAGTGTTGAACCCTTAGTCCAGGTGATGGAAAATTTAAAACTCAAACCCAATTCTTTTCAGATACAATCAATAGATCTCTGATAATGAGGCAAATACTTTCACTGTCTTGTGACTGTTAGGGGTAACAGAAGACAAAAGGAAACAACCCAGACAGAAATATAAGTGTGGAGTTTTGTAGATAGTTTCTTGCTATATATATATATATATATATATATATAATTAATACAATAACAGAGATAGTTTAAAGCTAAACTCTGACTGGTAACCATCTCACTCAACAAACATTAGGTTATATTTAAATATAAACCCAATTTAAGTGTTTGGGGTGCTAACAATATGTATAATGTGGAAAAACCAGTTGTATTATTTTATGAGATATAATTAAAGTTAAAGTATATCTCTCTTTCCAAACAATTATATATATTCAGGTTTGAGGTTCACCACTGTCTATTCCGTATGGTCAATCGTAATGCAATAATATAGAGAGTACTCAACGTAAGGCAGTTCAACCGTCTTTGTTTTTGTAGTTGGTGGTGCTATTACGGAATTAAATATTATAATGAAATAACAGGAGGCTGGATTTGTGTAAATCCTTGAAAGGTTTATTATACTATGGGCAACCGGCTGAGGTTGAAGGAACAGAATAGCGGTCGTCCTCGGGTCCTCGATTTTCAGCTCCATGGATTTTATCTATTACATTCACGTATTATATTTCGAATACCTGATGATATCACCGGATTCATACGGAACCCTGTCATTGAAATGATCATAGTATAATAAACCTTTCAAGGATTTACACAAATCCAGCCTCCTGTCATTTCATTATTATATATATATATATATAAGATGAATTGATAATACAACTATAAAAGACAGAGATATATTCAAAGCTCAAACATGATTTCATTATCCACAGTAAGATTGACAAAAGGCAGAGTTTAATTCAGTTCACAAATATCCAGTCAGAGTAGTTTTACAACAACACAGAGCATATATAAAATGAATAAATAAATAACCAAGGTTTAAGACATTATTTAATTGATTTACGGTGGATTGGCAGTATCGGTAGAGGGTCGGACGCCATGCTTTCCAGCATAGTTACGTCCCTTTACGATCTGAGTTCAAAGCCCGCCGAGGTTGACTTTGCCTTTCATCCTTACGGGGTCGATAAAATAAAGGACCAGTAATGCACTGGGTAATTGCTGGCCTTGTGCCTAAAGTAGAAACAATTATTTAATTGATTTACATCACAGGTTTGCAACCCATTTAGGCCAAACTCCCCCTTTTGTCCCTCAAAATCACGAAACGCCCTCCTACCTTATTTTTCCATTTTTCAATATACTACTGATTTTGATATCAGTCGATTACTAAAAAATTGATTAACAATATTCCAAAGATACCATTGCAGGCAGTTGAGAGTATAAATATTCTTGAAAGGAAATATATAAATTTCAAAAAAAGGAACATAAATGTTCTTTTTTATGAATAAGGAAGGTGCATGGCTTAGTGGTTAGAGCATTGGGCTTGCAATCGAAAGGTTGTGAGTTCAATTCTCGGACCGGGTGATGTGTTGTTTCCTTGAGCAAGACACTTTATTTCACATTGCTCCAGTTTACTCAGCTGTAGAAATGAGATAAGACTGGGGTCCCTATCATTCCACTGCAAAGTGGTCGTGGAGGTGCCACGGCAAAAAAAACACCCAGCTTACACTGTAAAAGTGGACGTGTAGGCGCCACGGAAAAAAGCACCCAGCACTCACTGCAAATGAGGTTGGTGTTAGGAAGGGCATCCAGCTGTAGAAATCAAGCCAGAATCAGTTCCCGTATGAGCAAGACAAAATCAGGCGACCGGACACTGCCCACAACAGGACAACCCGTCTAACCCATGCTAGCATGGAAGAACGGATGTAAAACGGTGCTGCTGAAGGACCAGTTGAATTTGTTATATTCCCACCAGGCGATACCAGCTATTTTGAACATTTATACAAGAGCAACTCTGTCTATCCAAAGAGTGGTCTTATCTGGAAGAAAGTGGCAATTATATCATTTGAAAGCTTTCCAATTTTCCTTTTATTGAAACAGACAGAATAAATGTTGATATCTAACTTGATGTCCATAAGAGGGTATATTTATTAATAAATGGTAAAATATATACAACAAATGAGTAAGTGAATTGTAGTCAGACTGCAACTACAAATAAAAAAATTGTTAGTTTGCTTTGTAACAACAGCATATCCAAGTTTTCGGATAAATCAACTTACTTTAACTTTGACCTCATTTCAATGGAATCCTTGAGCTTCATGGAGTCTAGCTAACTCTTTGACATGAGGCTGAATTTTTGTAAGATGTAGCTTGCGATCTCCACGTGTAATTACATTGTAGTGGTTGCACCAAACCTCCTCTCGACTAAGTATGAGCTTGGAAAAGGCAGAGCAAATCTCTTAGCCTCTGCATGTAGGAGTGGAAATCGACGCTGAATTTCCTCTTGCATCCAAAAAAGGGGTTCACCTATTTTGGGAAATCTAATTTTGATCATGTCATCTGCTTGAAGTTCAATGAATTCTTCCTGAAATTTAACGTCCAAATCGTTTACGTTAGCTATGAAGGGATCTGCTATCCACATTGGGATATCCATCGGCAAAAGGTCGACAAATTGTTCTCTCATGTTGTCTTGTAGCACATGGAGGTGAGCGGTATAAATTTGGAGTTGGTTATCGCTTACAATGTTTTGAACATTGGCGACACTAGGAAAATTATAGAATTCCCGTCAACAAAGATTCCTTTCAATGACATTCAATTTGGACAGGAATGTTTTCACGACATTCCTTGCTTTAAGCAAGGTGATCTTCTTCCCCTGCAAAGCCATAATGACGCTATTGCATTTGTCAAAGGTGTTAGCGAGGTAGGCACAGTCTTGCCTCACATCGAGGGTTTTCTTGTACAGTTCTGTGTTGCATCCTCGAAGAAACTCAATGATAGTCAAACAGTTCAAAGAAGTGAGTAAGGCACTTGCCCTTTGAAAGCCACCTCACTTCAGTATGAAGGAGCAACTTGACGAATTCTTCGTCATTATCTTGGCACAGTTGCCGAAAATTTTGTTCATTGAGGGAATGGTGTTTGATAAAATTGATGACATTAATGGCCACCTGCAAGGACTTGCTCAGTGGCTTGCTGAGTTTCTTCGCAGCCAAGTGTTGTTGATGAATGACATAATGAACAGCAAATACAGATAGATTTTCTCTCTTCAGAAGAGTGAAGAAACCCTTATGTTGGCTGACCATTGCTCTTGTGTCATCCGTAGCACATGATACAATGTGTGTTGTATGTGGTCCTAGATGTATGTATTACCTCCCTGTGTGTTGTATGCAGTCCTAGATGTATGTATTACCTGCTTATATATTGCATGTGGTCCCAGCTATATGTATTACCTACTTGTGTGTTGTATGTGGTCCTAGATGTGTGTATTACCTGCTTATGTGTTGCATGTGGTCCTAGATGTGTGTGCTACCTGATTATGAGTTGTATGTGGTCCTAGATGTCTGTATTACCTGCTTATGTGTTGTATGTGGTCCTAGATGTGTGTGCTACCCGCTTTTGTGTTTTTTCTTTTCTTTTTTTTTTATTTGTAATATTATTTATACAATAGGGAATAAAATAGATCTACATAGTGTTAACTCATTACGGTTGAATCAATAATTACAGACATGAAATACATTGTTATCGGTGAAGGAAAGATAAGATTCTAACTGGTTGCACTCAAAGTGTCTTTGTGGGTTTTTTCCATTTTTAGGATCTCAATTGCTGGTTAATGTTTAGGGACGCCTGCACACCTGCTTACAGCTGCGGTCAGACCATAGTTATGCTGTCTGCATGCTCATTCAAATGCATTCACACTGGCTGTCTCAGAGACATACAAATATGGCTTAGAAAACTTACCAAAGTAAAGAGCCTTCCAGTGCCCCCCCCCCCCCCCCCCCCCACACACACCCCCAGCGCCCCTCTGATGCCCCCTTGTTCCAAAACGCCCCTTGGGGTGCATATGCCCCCCGTTGAGAACCTTTGATTTACATGCGTTTCTTTCAAATACAGAAATGTCCATGTAAATAAACAACACCTGGTTATGAATTTTAGAAGCTGTGAATTTCACCACTAGTCTTCAGCAATCAAAGGAGAGAACCCTAATAGTGCTGTTTCTGGTTCTTTAACCATCCTTAGAGGTGTTAACTCTGCTTGGATGCTAAGATGAAAATAAGCTAAAAGCTTATAGTATTCATACTTATGAACATCAGCTGACAAAGCTCATTTGTATACAGAGCAAAAGCTGGCGGGTTCTAATTAATCATAGCATGATTGTTTATACATATACATATTTCATTCTTATATTTCACCTAGGAATGCCTTCTAAATGACTAGGACTCGTCCATTTATTTGAAATCAAGTAATTTATTGAGTATTTTAACTTTTTTTCTGTGCCTCTTTAGAAAAACATTCTTAATTATATATATACACACACACACTTCTAACTTCCCTGCTAGTGTGCCTTTGATTCCCTTCTCCATCATAAACCCAAAGAAGCACAGTCACAGAACAACTCTCAGTTGTGTAGTATACACCTGACTTTTCTGCCCAATACATGCTAGCATGTAAAGCTAGAATGAACCTTAACTGATTCACCTTCCTTGCAACTCTGACACTTTCCCAACCCAAGAAAGCCAGGCACACCCTAAAATGATAAACCACCCACTCACTTGCTCCAACGCCACACCCATGACCCCTCATACTGCAAGCAGCATATAAATTCCCCTTTTTAAGCCAAGAGAACCCAGGCATACCCCCACAATGTCAGTCACCATCCACTTGTTTCAAGGCAACCTGTATGACCTGACCCACACTGGCAGTATGATGTCGGTACCCCAGTTTGAACCTCCATAAATGCCTCTCCAGCAAGACCAAACACACTGAGCATCTTAGTGCTGTAATTAGGTAGTGCTGGTGCCACAATGAAAACACCCAGTCCACCCTGTAAGGTGGTAGTGTTGGTGGCATGATAAAAATGATCCATCTACCTGCTGTAAAGTGGTTGGTGTTGGGAAGAGCATCTAGTTATAGATACCAAGCCAAAGAAAAATATAATAGCAGGACCTAGTCACCTGGCTGGTCAGGTCTTAGCATGTGACAGCGGCCTAACCCACGCAAGTGTGGAAAATAGATATTAAATGATGGTAGTGGTACTGATGATGATGTAAATATACATCACAGCCTTACATCTGTTTTCCATGCTGGCATAGGTTGAACCATATACACACATCACACTGCATCACATCACATCACATCACATTACATTATGGAAACATTGCATTCCTGAAAATCTTGCTGGAACGTGGAATTCTGTAAACTGAAACCCATTTTCCCATTGACTTTCATGTTATACACTGCGATGCATTCAGATGAAATCGCCCCCTCACCCCTCTAAACAAATTTAAATAACTATTGTTATGCCTGTAAATAATTTTTAAACACACATAAAAACATTTGAAGAGTAATACATTAACAATTTTGATACCAACACAACTAAAACTAGCTTTGCTTCCATGAAACAAAACCACCTGTTTTAAAGGGTTCCCATTTAAATCAAAATCTTACAATATGATTTTGAATAAGAACTATATATTAAGTTACTGTCCTTGTACTGACATAATTAATATTTTTAGTGAATCCCTCAAAAAACTTCATTAATTACTTGAATTATAGTGAATTTAATTAGGAATATGGTAATGCAAAGGTTATAGATAAGAATTGTATTGATTGGCATACATTTTCATGACAAAAGATGTTGACTGCTGGGAGAATAAAGATCAGTATTTTCTGCCCTATCTTTCATCATCATCAAACATCTGCCTGAGGGGTAAAGAAATTATACAAATTTTTTTGACATTTATGGGCACCATCTCTTTCTACAGCTCAATATAGCAACTGAGCTCATTATGAACTCTTGTAATTTTTATGTTGAGTTCAAAAATTTGCAGACCTTCAACATGCTTTCATCCTATAGAGAGGATAAGGGCCTCAGTCTTATCATGAAAAGCAATGTGAAATGAAGCTTCTTGCTCAAGAACACAATGTGCTGCCTTGTCCAGGAATCAAACTCACATTGTTATGATTATGAGTTTAATATCCTAACAACTAGGCTACATCCCTTAATTCCTCTATAAGAACTAATCCTTTAACAATATTCTTTGTAGTCAACATAAATGGAGTGTGTGGAGCTTCAATATGCTGCAGTTCATTGTTGTTTTAACAACATCTGTTCTTTGTAGATAAACTTTCTCTGTGGGACTCTAGCAATTCAACCACATCTTCTTCTACTTCTTCAATATCTATATTATTTGCCAGTGTCGCAATCATCATCACCATCATCATTTTACATCCTCTTTCCAAGCTGTCATGGGCTGGATGGGTCATCATGGTTGAAGACAAGGTCAATCAGTGGACCAAGTTTTGACTCTTACATTTCATACTTTTGGCATGATTTCTATGATTCCTAACATCAACCTTTGTAGAGTGTACTGGTTACATTTTATTTGGCACCAGCACTACTAAATTACAAAGTTTACTGGCTGCATTTTATCATGGCCCCAGCATAACCGCTTTACCAAGTATACTGAGTGCGTTTTATCATGGCACCAGCACTACCATTTTACAGAGTGTATTGGGTTTATTTTGTTGTGGCACCAACACTAGTGAGGTTGACAGGGTCAAAGTGTCATCTATACCTTTTGTTTTCTTGGTCAGCTCACCATCACTTTACACAGAGTATTCTGGGAGTTTCATCAAACTAAAGGGATCTCTCCACTTCAGGTATTCTTCAATCTCCTGCCATATTTGGTTACTTTCAGCATAGTAGTGCTTCTATTTGTGAACTAGATGTAACTAAATAGCTCACCAAATCTGATGTAGACTTTCTACTGGTAGGATAATATGTAATGTCAGGACTCTATCTATCTGTGATGTTAATATCCTCTTTAACTTGTGGCTCACTGACCAAGCAAGCACCTTTCTCACCTGAAAATCTTTATCACTGCTTTCTGTTCATATTCTTTTCCAACTTCATTCATAGCTTAAAGCTTTACTTCATCCCATGACTTGACAATGTTATTCACAGCATCCATAATTTTGAATGCTTTCCAGAAGTCTCTAAATGCAAGTTTATCTATTATTCATATAAATTGCTTTTAGGAGTTGTTTCAAAGTTCTTTTCAGATGATATGGCTTGAAGTTGGCTATCATGCCTTGACCTATTAGCTAACATAAAGAAGTTCTGTTCTTTGAAATATTCTCTCAGTTTATCAGAAAGATCATTTTAAGCTCACTGTTAAAAAGAAGTAATACTTAGAAATATTACATTGAATACTGTACCTTTCTACAGCAGGACAAAAACAAAATTTGTAAACCAGACTTTAAAAAGGCTTCTATTCACACATCTTACTTGAATGTTGAATCAAAGGTAGATCAAACTTAGTCTTGAAAGCTATTAGATTTTTGGTGTGATACAAGAGTAGGGACCTACATTTTTTCATATCATCAGCAGTTTGTTCTAATCAATCCAAATGTGCCAAAGGTTTTTTGGAAACTTGAAAGCCTGATGTTGATTTTTTTTTCATGAGAACTAAAAGCCCTAGTTGGCATGCATTTCCAGAAAAGTCCAGTTTTATCTTCATTGTCTCCCTCAACAATCATTTTTTCTACTCTGCAAAATTAAAGCACTTCTTAAAGCTTTCAAACCAACCTTTACTAGCGAGAAAAGGTTTTCCAGCAATTGTTGTATATATCTTTAGCTTTTGCTTGAATGACTTTACATTCAATCTGATGACTGATCTACACACTCACTCAAGAGCCATTCCATATCAAGGAACACGTCAGATCTATGACAAAATAATATGTGAAAAGTTAATGGACTAGGTGGTTGAGCACTTGACCTAATGTATTTCTCCAACGAGAAATGTTTCCAGCTTTAATGTTTTTGCAAAGTGGCTAATGGTTTTTCCTGCATGAAACCTTTGTAAAACATTATTTAAACAAGTTTATCATCCAACTCTTTTTAACCCTACTGCCTTCATTTCCGCTTGATGGCTTCTTTCCAGTCATCTGTAATAAGAGTAATGTACTATACTTTGTGTGTTTGAAGTTAAATCTAACAGTACTGGCGATAAAAAAATAATTAAGTTTAGTTTTTAAATAGTTAAAATTAACAAGTGTGTGTGTGTGTGTGTGTGTGTGTGAAATGAATAGATGTTAGTGTATAAAAATTTGAGAAAAAGTACACAACACCAGAAGTAGAGTGAAATAATTATTATGACTGAAACTTTATTGCTAGTTTCTTTTTTTGATTTATTATATATATTCAGATGTGGATGAATATACACCAAATAATTATCCTACATGATTCAGTAAAGGTTGCACTTAAATTGTTTATATGAATAATAGAATTGTTTCTACTTTAGGCACAAGGCCAGCAATTACCCCAGTGCATTACTGGTACTTTATTTTATCGACCCCATAAGGATGAAAGGCAAAGTGAACCTCGGCGGGGGAATATATTAATCTACTTTACTCTCTGAATATCTGTCACCACAAACAACAATCATACATCAACTGTTCCATTAGTCACACCAACCAATAAAATCGATGGACTGCTTTCAAACATTTCTATAAAAATCAAACTGCTTATTCATAGCTTCTGTTATGTAATGAACTGAAAGGAGAAACTTTAAATTGTGATTTAAAGTTTCAGTTATATATAAATGCAGGGTTAGAGATTCTTTCCTTGTCGTGCTGCAGTCTCACCGTGGTTGCACATCCATCTCATGGTTTTGGGGATAGTATATGAGTAAAACTGACTTTTTTTAGTTTGTCTAGCTTATACCCCCCCCCCCCCCCACTCCCAATCGAGATTTAAGATTGTCTGGCTTATATCCCCCAAATAAAGACTTTGGCTTAAGTTTAATATATAATATATATTGATCAATCAAATCAAGCAACAAGATACCAGACCTCACACATTTACCGAGTCGGGTGGAACTTGTCAAATTGGACCAAGGAAACAATGTTTACATTGGTCTTTCCAATTGTTAATACTATCTACTGGTCACAACTCCTAGCAGAAATAAAGTGTCTTGCTCAAGGACAATACTCATCGCCCAGCCTGGGAATCGAACTCACAACTTCATGATTGTAAATTCAACTCTCTAATCACTAAACACAAGCCTTTATATATATATCATCATCATCGTCCTTTAACGTAACACACTAGCATGGGTTAGATGGGTCATTCCATTTGAGGTAAGTTGGGTCAGGTGACCGTGTCTTATTTATATAGGACTATTTATATATATATATATATATATGTAGGAGGTGAGTTTTATTATGTTGATTTAAAACTTCACTGTTCACAAGTGTTTTTTAAGCTTCATATCATGTCTCCCTATTTTATCTGATGAGAATGAAGATATCATCCCATGATGATATTTGTTTTTGAAATGCGCATAATAAAATACTTGGAACTCTTTTAACCATCTTTTGATCTTATATTATATATATATATATATACATGCGCCTTCAGTTATTTATATATATATATACATATATATATATATATATATATATATATATATATATATATACACATGCGCCTTCAGTTATTTATATATATATATATATATATACATGCGCCTTCAGTTATTTATATATATATATATAATCAGCTTGTGCATGAGGATCATCAGAGGACAGTCAACGGCATTGCTGGTGGGTCGTATGTATCGTCTGAATTGAACATGCGGCATGTCGCTGCCAAGTTTGCCCCCTGCCTGCTGACCACTGAGCAGAAAGAACATCGCATTGAAGCCTGTCAAGATCTCTGTCAGCATGCTACTGATGACCCATCCTTCATGTGGAGGATCATCTCTGGTGATGAGAGTTGAGTCTATGGGTACGATCCTGAGACAAAACAGCAGTCGACAGTGGAAAAGCCCTTCACCTTCACGAGAAAGCTGCAGCTCAATCAAGAGCATGCTCATCATTTTTTCCAACATCCGCAGTACTGTACATCAAGAATTCGTCCCCCAGAGCCAGACCTTTGAGAATTCTATTGCAACATTTTGAGGTGTTTGAGGGAGGACATTCGATGAAAGGGACCAGATTTGTGGAGCACAGAGAATTCACAATGATAATGTACCCTGTCAATGAGCACTCCTCACTCGTGAGTTTCTTGCCCAAAACAACATTGTATCACTTCCGCACCTTCCTATTCGCCAGATTTAGCACCTGCGGGCTTCCATCTCTTCTCCAAGCTCAAAGGTCACCGTTTTAACACCATTGGTGAAATCCAGAGTGAATCGCAGAAGGTCCTCGACTCACTTACAGAAAACGAATTCCAGGCTGGATTCCAAAACTGGCAGGAACGCTGGGACCAGTGTATTGCTGTGCAAGGTGACTATTTCGAAGGAGATAATGTTAAAACTTAGATAAATATATTATTTTTTTAAAAACATAACTAGTTCGGGAACGTCTTGACATCACCTCGTATATACCTGCACACACACAATTGATGTTGCTGTGAAATGAAACTCAGTTCTTGTTAGCACAACACCAGTATTAAATTTACAATTTCACAGTTTGATAAATTCTAGTCAGTTTCTATAACTTTAGTTAGTCTACATGTTTTTAATGATGAAAAATATGAAGTTTTAAATATAATGCATATTACTCACATGTGTTGATTTGCATATCAATCAATATTACCATGGCAGCTGTTAAGAAATTGTCTCACAACAAAGCTATTTATATTTTATACATAATAAATATGCTATAGTATAACAAATCGTTAAATTTTCATGTTATATTGCTGTATAAAATTATGTATGCAGGGACCCATAACTCCCAATGGAGATGTAGAGGCAACATAGTGTGTCTTGGGTTTTTGAAACCTGGCAGAGCCCATTCTCTCTCTAGATCTGAATACAATCGATTTCTTCCAGAGAAGGAAGTAGACAGTAAGAAAGAGATATAGAAGCAGAATCAATCCCAGAATTGGATTTGACTGGTATTTTTTTTTATCAACCTTGAAAGAATGAAAGGTAAAGTTGACCTCAGTGGGAACTGAGAGAGCGTAAAGAGCCAGAACAAATACAGCAAATCATTCCATCTGATGTTCCAATGACTTTGCTAGTTTGTTACCTTGTGTATAAACAATTGCTTATTGATAGTTTCACATATATTTACAATGTTTGACTGGTGAAAACAACTTTTTTAATCTCAATCAGCTTCACTATTCTCACTGTATTTCTTCGTAACCTCATCATCTATTGACTGTTTCTTATTGGTCTTTAAGTAATATTCCTTTTCCATTACAAATTCCAAACTAAATCAGTAGAACCATCCCACAACAAGTACCAAAACATGTGTGTGTGTTTACAGGTGTATCTGCCTCCCTGTCTCCATTCCCCACTCTATCTTTCTTTCCTTCTTTCATGCAAAATAATTTCTCTGATGATTCCCCCACACCAATTGTTATTTTTTCAAGTGAAATTCCCTTCTTGTACATAATTTTCTCTCTTGACGTAGCAAACTTCCAAATATGTTCTTTGATTTGTAGTTTCTGATATACTTCCGGTTGTATGGACCCAGTTGTTGTTTTTGTTTTTTTTTTTCATTGGAAGAAATAACAATGTTTGTTCTCTTTAATCCTTTCAATACCAAACTGCCTCAAAATGCCCCAGGTTTATGACACAAAGCAGTTGGAATGCTTTTTTGTTGCTTCTTCTCTCATTGTTTTTAGGACTCTGATCTGCTTCTTCCCCAAAATCAAGAACTGTTAGATAAGATTATCAGCAACTTTTCCTACAAACCTCCTTGCTCCAACCTCTTTGTTTAGAAGCTGGATTTCTTCAAGCTACTAGCTTTCATATGGCACTGGGAATTAGTTGAATATGAATGGAGTACTGTAACCAGTCTCATGCAAATTTGTTGATTCTTGGATGTTTACTAGCCAGAAAATGTTCTGCATTAGAAGTTTCACCTTTTTTCTTTTTCTTTTTCTTTTTGCAAACTATCATGCAAACATTTAGTTTATGATTCAATGACCATTGCATTTATTGGTACATTACGTCTAATCTAATCATTAATCCATTTACATCCAAGAGCTGTTCCAAATTAAGCATCACATCCTTTTAAGCCCCCCACCCTCTCCCTCCATTGACAAGTAACAAGCAGGCCACACCCCCTTCTTCATTGCTCCACTCATTGTCTCTGTCCCCTCAACCTGGCCGAGGACACAAGTGCCTTAGTATTGAAATATAATAGTGCTGGTTCCACTATAAAATGCACTAAGCCCTCACTGGAAAATGGTAGTGCTTGTGCCACAATAAATGCACTCAGTCCACATTGGAAAATAGAAGTACTTGTGCCATGATAAATGCACTCACTCCACACTGGAAAGATGGTATATGTTGTGAAGTGGCTTCCAGCTATAGAAACCAAGCCGAAAAGGGAATGTATGGACAAGACACAGTCATCTGACCTGCCTAACCACAGAACATGACAACACATCTAAGCCATGCAAGCATAGAAAAATAGATGCAAAATGGTGATATCTATCAAAAACAATAGCGGAGTAACTACTTGAGCACTTGACCTAATTTTATCTCTATTATCATGTATTGTTACTGCTGTAGGCATTGTAAACATTGATATTTTGGCAATGTATCAGAGTTTTCTGTACCATGAAAGCTTTTTAAAACATATGTATGCCACCCACCCCTACAACTCCAGGAGTTGTAGGGGTACAGCATGTCATGGGCTTTTTAAACCTGGCGGAGCCCATCCCCTCTCTAGATCTGAACACAGCTGATTTCTTTCAGCGAGGGAGAGAGAGAAAGAAAGAGAGAGAGAGAGAGAGAGAGAGAGAGAGTGTGAGTGGAAGTGAGAAAAATGTAAAAGAAGAACTGACCTCAGACTGGTACTTTTTTTAAATTAACCTATAAAGGACAAAATGCAGAGTTGGCCTCATGAATGCAGTGTGCCAGAGCAAATACTGAAAAGCATTCTATCCAATGTTCTAACAGTTCTAGGTAATTTCACTCCCAATATCTTGCCTCCGGTAATTTGGCCCCTGATAATTTGACTGCCAGTCAATTTCACTCCCGATATTAGAAAAAAAAAAATAAAACGTTGAAATTCGTCATTATCATTTATTATTACCAGTAATGCACTGGATAATTGCTGGCCTTGTGCCTAAAGTAGAAACAATTATTAGTTCAAGATATAAAACTAATACAGTATTTGTAATATAAACAAGTAAATATACAGTAACTATACGAAAAGGGAAACAAATATTTCTAAAGCCATGTTAACCTCCTTTATTAATCCAGTGCATGAATATGTAATATATTCATATCAGTCAAAAATATGAATTAAAGTATAGCGAGATTACTGGGTGTATGAATGTAACAAAACGAGACATTGTTTGTGTATATAATATTTAATTAACGGTAGATAGAATACTTGACATGTCAAAGATAGATGTTAGAATGAAACAAAGTTAGTAGTTACCGTTTTGGTTGCCAGGCAAACGCGGCTGGCAGAGGGCGCCTGGCTAAGGCCAGGCGCCTGTTGGCCAAATTAATGGCAGAGCCAAATGAGAGGCTCTTCGACCTAGTGCCGAAAAGGCAAAGAGAGAGAGGAAGCTTAAAGTTGTTAGTTTTATAGGGCTCTGACCGGAAGTTGCAGAAAGGGTTCCACTTCCCGTCTAGATCCTAATCAAAACAAGGGAGACAACCGCTACATAACCTCCCGCCAGAATTTTAGTGTATAAAAATCGAAATGAAAATATGTAGCAAGTTGGCGAGAATGTTGTAACAGGCATGAAAATTACGACAAAAGAATGTTTGGAAAAATCAATGATAGATATCAAGGTAGCCAACCGCTCTTGGCCAGAGAACGACTGGACATCCATCTATCCATCACCGAAAGATACAATGTAATAAAGTAAAAGTAATAGAAGAGCTCAAAGTTCAAAATATAGTTCACAGGTGTGCAATCACATGACAGCTGGAAAGAAAGTGTGTTCCAGAGAATGAATGCAGGTGGTTTCTGTTCTGTGGTATATCGTGAAATTTCCAACCTCCGAATGGATTTTCTCACAGGAAGAGTGCTGCAAAAATAAATTCTCTGGCTTTGGTGAAGCTGTGTTGATGTATTGCTGTTGCTGTTATATTGCTGTTGCTGTTATATTGCTGTTGCTGCTGCTGTTGTCTCGCTGAGTGAGCGTATTCGGTGTTTAAATTCACAGTAAAAAAATTTTTTTTTTGAAAAAAATGAGTTGCGCAAAGTGCCAGAAATAGCAGCCGAAGTTGATGGTCGATGTTGAGAATGCGTTGACCTGAAAGGGTCAAGAGGCCAGCGACCAGAGAAATAAGCATTCCCAATAAATGCGCGGTTATCAACGGTAAATTTACATTGTAAATTTATAAACCGGCAAATAGAAGAATATAGCTTAAGGCTGAAGAATCCCTGGTGATAAATGGCGTGCGGCTGTCTGTGAGTAGAGACATCTCAGTGAATCGAGAATTTATGCTGCCTACACGTGCCAATACAAGGTTGAAAAAAAAATATTTCTAACGCGCGAGAAAATGATAGTGCAATTTTGAAAGTGACAATGATGAAAAAGAAAGGCTTCAATCAGCATAATCATTGGTGTGAACTTTTGAAAAAAAACAAAAAACTTGAACGATGAACAAAAGGCAATGGTTCATCGAAAATAAATGTTCCTGTTGAAATGTTTTTTAAAGAATATCAAATTTCTTTTTTTTTTGTGTTTTGAAAGAGTTCGTTGTAAGAAACGGGAAACATATATATATCGTGAAATGTTTTTTTTTGTTTTGAAAGTGTTCGTTGTAAGAAACGAGAAACATATATATATATATTGGTGAAATGCGACAGTTAATTGATGCGTGAGAGAAAAAGTATGTCTGTGCGAATTCCACATGTGCGTGTGTGCGTGTCCTTGAGTATTTTCATAGTTTGTCGCTAAATTTGCTGTGTATTCGTAATGTTACTCACAAAACCAGATGTGCTATTTTTTTCTTTTTTTGGGGGGGTGACCACTTATAGCGATGAACGGCTGCGTGTTCGTATCACGTCAGGGTTACCAATATAGCGAGGATACTGATGTATGAATGTAACAAAACGAGACATTGTTTGTGTATATAATATTTAATTAACGGTAGATAGAATACTTGACATGTCAAAGATAGATGTTAGAATGAAACAAAGTTAGTAGTTACCGTTTTGGTTGCCAGGCAAACGCGGCTGGCAGAGGGCGCCTGGCTAAGGCCAGGCGCCTGTTCGCCAAATTAATGGCAGAGCCAAATGAGAGGCTCTTCGACCTAGTGCCGAAAAGGCAAAGAGAGAGAGGAAGCTTAAAGTTGTTAGTTTTATAGGGCTCTGACCGGAAGTTGCAGAAAGGGTTCCACTTCCCGTCTAGATCCTAATCAAAACAAGGGAGACAACCGCTACAAAAGTTTAACTATAATTGTTTATATTTTAGGCACAAGGCCAGCAATCACCCAGTACATTACTGGTACTTTAAAGTTTAACTATAATAAAGATAAAATAGAAAGTACAGTAAAACATAAAAATATTACTAAACACTTCAATAATGATGAAGGTTATGAGCTATTGCTCATTAAAAATCCATCTTATTTTCGGGACTTATATCGCTCAATAATTATCTGCAGCTGTTTGTTTATATCTTTATACTTTTATTTGGTCTAACAGATCTCACTTTGATCAAATTCATATATGTAATTCACGTCATCCACAAGTGTCTTACTTCTGCGGATACTGTTAAAAAGATGAGACATGGTGTATATATATTTCCTTTTTAAGTAAGGAACGAGGCAGAGATGGATCACGGATAAACCTGTAAACCCTTTAAATAAAACACCCGAATGGATGACGGAAATGATACTTTCAGTTAACTTAATTATTCTGTAAATAAACAATGTATTGTATTAATAAAGAAGGTTAACATGGCTTTAGTAATATTTGTTTCCCTTTTCGTATAGTTACTGTATTTATAGTTACTTGTTTATATTACAAATACTGTATTAGTTTTATGTTTTGAACTGATAATAAATAATAATTGTTTCTATTTTAGGCACAAGGCCAGCAATTATTCAGTACATTACTGGTACTTTATTTTATCGACCCCGTAAGGATGAAAGGCAAAGTTAACCTCGGCGGGATTTGAACTCAGATCGTAAAGGGACGTAACTATGTTGGAAAGCATGTCCGACCCTCTACCGATAGTGCCAATGAATTTCAATATTTTATTTTTTCTAATATTGGGAATGAAATTGACTGGCAGTCAAATTACCAGGGAATAAAAATTATCGGAGTCAAAATACCGGAAGTGAAATTACCAGAAGTCAAATTACCGGCTACCATTCTAACAACTCTGCCAATTTGTCACGGCAGTATCGGTAGAGGATCGGACGTCATGCTTTCCAGCATAGTTATGCCCCGAGTTTAAATCCCGCTGAGGTTAACTTTGCCTTTCATCCTTACGGGGTCAATAAAATAAAGTACCAGTAATGTACTGATTTAATTGCTGGCCTTGTGCCAATAGTAGAAACAATTATTATATAAATATTTGGTCAGCTAAATGTATGGCTTTAGCTATATGCCAAGGGTTTCGGTTCTTCAGTTTTGCCATTGTGTCAAGTTCTTGATCAAAGTTTTTTTAAACTCTTTTCTCTGTAAATAATCAAATCATCAACACTATTTTCCATGCTTGTGTAGGTTAGACATATGTTGTTTTCTGACTTTGTAGGCATGTCCACGGGTGTTAGACACATGGAATTCAAAAAGGTGCTCTTGGTTTGTCTATGGTATGTCGTTCATGCACGCTAACATTAGACATCCAATTTACTGCATTTTACTTTCATTAACTGCTTTGATTTATTTACTATTTTACAATTTACTTTTATCTGTGTTTTAAACAAAATTATATTTTGAATATTCAAGTATATTTTCGACAATTTTGCCAATTCCTTAACTAATGTTCAGACATTCACTGGATCCATATTAGTGGCTGTGAATCCTTACAAAAGTCTACCAATTTATGAAGAGGTAAGTACAATTAAATACCTAAATGTTGTTGTTAATAAGATTATGATTTTTAACACTATCAATCTTATCTTTAGAAATAAAAAGATTTTTTTTTTATTTACCGACGCCGAAGATGCTGCCTCCTCGAGGACGCACCCTAATTTTGACAACCAAAAATTTGGAAAAAATAATAAACAACCTTCAGCCTCCAGGACACATGGTAGATTTATGAGACTTATTTTAGGAAAAAAGTAGTTTCTTCGACGCCGAGAAATATGGTACATCTACAAAGGGGTTGGATTAAGAGAATTGGTAGAGTGTTGAATAAAATGCCGTTGTGATAATATTCTGGCTCTTAACCTTCTGAGTTCTATTCTCACTAAGGTCAACTTTGCCTTTCATCCTCCAGGGATGGATAAAATAAAGTATCACTCAAATACTGGGGTTAATTTAATTAACCTGTGCCTAAATTAGAAATCAATATTTAGATCTGTACTATATTTTGATCGATTACCTGCTGATGATCACAGATCAAACTGACCAAAACATTGTGTAGGTATAAATATTTTCATGGAAATTGTTCTGATGAACTTTCCTTTTTGTTGCCTCATTTTTATGAATTTAAATGGAATACTAGATTTGTGGCTAGGTCTCATCTCTTTACAGCTGAAGTTCCTAAATGTAATCACAAATTCTATTCTGATAGTTTATTCCCTGGCACATCTTGCCTATGGAATTCTCTTCTGGCTTCCTGACCACTACAACTTGCAAAAATTCAAAAGAACCAACCTCAGTACTGAACTGATACTTTTTATCAACCTCAAAAGGATGAAAGGCAAAGTTGATTTCTCCAGGTTTTAAGCTCGAAGTGCAGAGAGCCAGAATGAATATTACAAAGCATTCTATCTGGCGTTTTAGTAAGTCGGTCAATTTTTCACCTGATATATAGCACATCTCAATAAGATATGTTAATATAGAGAATTATTTAATGTTTTAAATCTTATTGTAAAAGTGAAATGTCTGAGTATATTATCTCACCTGCTGTAAGTTCAGCTCCATTGCAGGTATTTCAATGTATTTCTAGCTAAAACATTATTTTATATTGTGTCCATTCACATTGCTATTAAATGTAGATACCAGAACATCTAAAAATGTGACTTATGATAGGCCGCCGTACTATCCCAAGTGAGATTTATCTTATATCTGGTTAACGTATTGGATACTAACCTGCTGGAAAATGGCCCTGGTTCTATGATACAAAACTGTTTATTTTAAGTTTTTTTTAATATTTATCTAAAAACCTTCCATCGTACCTTTATGTAAGAAACTTTGGTATAATCCAATCACCAGCTTAATACAGAGATTACTAATTCCCTACAAATTCTTGATTATTTAAAAAATTAATCGAAACATAGGCAATGTATTTCCTTAGAAGTATGGTACCGGAAGGGTTAATGTAATGGAACCAGGGTTAATCACTTATTAAATATCCATTTTTAAGAGTCATTTGCATTCATTTATTTTCATCAAGCATTATTGTCTCCTATTGTAGATATTGAATGAATAGCATAGTAAGATGTTCTCATAACCAAGTATTTCCATGACAACTAAATTTCAATGTCTTCTAATTGCAGAAGGATGTCCAAGAATATAGTGGCAAGAAGTTAACTCAGGTGCAGCCACATGTTTTTGCCATTTCTGAAGCTGCATTTCAGCATCTTCGTACATCTGATGACAATCAATCTTGTATCATTAGCGGAGAGAGTGGTGCTGGGAAGGCAAGTAATTTCATAACTTTTTACTGTAAATTCTAGTTATGATATCAAGAGATACTAAATCATTGGACTTGTATCTATTTATACTAGGTTATATGAGTGGTAGCAAACTGTTTTGTTTTCTTTTCAGAATATGAGATACCCCCCCCCCCCTTTTTTTTATTATAGAGATTTAATGCTTATGAAAAACTCTTTTTCCTTGTATCTGTTTTTGCTAGTTTCTATTGCAGTATATTACCTTCAAGGTTGAGATCAGTTTTATATTTTATTTAAGGCAAAAAAGTTGGTTGATTTGGTTGTCTTTTTTAAAATCCTTTGTTTTTTCTTCTCTCTCTTATAGACAGAAACAACTAAATTTATTTTGCAATATTTATGTTCGGTTACAAATCATACGTCATTTTGGGTGGAGCAGCAAATCCTTGAAGCAAATACAATTTTGGAAGCTTTTGGTAAGTCTTGTTTATAAGCATCAACATTAAAGTATGAGAGAGTTGTTAATTAGCATGAAGAGCAGAGCATGCATGAGGTGAAAGAGAAAGTGAGTATAACAGACCTCAAATGTAGTATGCAAGAGAGAAGACTACATAATATGGTCATGTGATGTGAATAGGGATGATTATTGGGTGAAGAAATGCCAGTAGCTCCCAGTGAAAGAAAGCTGCAGTAGAAGAAGCCCAAGGAAAACCTGAGCAGAGGTGGTGAGAATGAACCTCAAAAGGCTAATCCATCTAATCCATACAAGCATGGAAAAGCAAATGTAAATAGACGATGATGGTGATGATAATTGCTTCTCTATAGAGTTCAGCTTTGAAGCAGGAATTTACTTCAATTTATAATTTTCATTTGGAAGATCACTCATCACTATAAAATCTTGTGAGAAGGGAAGCTGTACTGGATAAGACCCATCCAACTATGGAAAAATGGAAGTTAAAAAGGATGATGAGAATGATGTGTGGCAAGGTGTTCTGTACAGAAAAGGAAAAGCCCTCTGTTTAATGGCAGTGAATTGATAATCTGTATAGCCTTACAATACTAATATTATGGAGATATATGATGTTTTGTCATCCACTACTAATTTAATCAATATGTCATGGATGATGTGATTGCATATTAATATATTCTCACTGAGTATATTAGAAAGCTTCTGGTAAATCATCAAAGATTTCGCTTATAACTTTTTCTTGGGAAAAGTATGAATATTGTACAATAATCCCATTACCCTTTCAGAAATTTTTGATACTAACCTGCCCCAAAACTGCCTCTGGTTCTATGAAACAAAACACCCATTTTAAAGGGCACCTATTTAAATTAAAACCTTACAACAACATGATTTTATATAAAAACCTTTTGTTACAAATGCAACCTCAAATTCTCCATTAATCAAAATGCAGTATATTTCATAAGAAATACAGTCATAGAAGGGTTGAAAGAAACTAATATCTTTGTGTGTTATTTGTACCAGTGAAAAGAAGACTAAATGAAATATATATCAGAAGTGTTATGTTGTATTGAAATGAATCAGTGATAGTAATTAATCTGTAGTAATTGGAGAAGACTTAGTAGAGTACAGTTTTCTAGATGTATGACATTAACTAGTAATAAAGATTTAGTGTAATAAAGCTAAGATTGATGAGCATTAAAGTCATCAATATATGTAGTAATAACAATTATTTTAGTATAGACATGTAATAGAAATCAATAATACAAAATGGGTAAAAAAATTGCTCTAATTTAGTAAAAGAAAATAGGGAGAAGTATTTAGATGAAGTATTACATTGTATGTTGTCAAATCAAATCTCTATTAAACATAATTGCAGTAAGGACTCATTCATTTTATACATGTAAGTATGAACCAGTAACTCCTAATGGAGTCATAGGGGTGCTGGTATGATATAGAGTGTGATTTGGGCATTTAAAACTTGGTGAAAGCAATCCCCTCTCCAAGTCGGAACACAGCTGATTTCTTCCAGAGAAGGAGAGAATGAAAAAGAGATATAGAGAAATAATTCACTCCAGTACTGGATTAGTACTTTATTTATTGACCACGAAAGGATAAAAAGCAAAGTTGACCTCAGCAGGATTTGAATTGAGTGAGTGCAAAGAGCTGGAACAAATACAGCAAAGCATTCTATCTGACATGTTAATGACTCGGTCAATATGCTGCACATTTTATACATATATATCATAGTTCAATATAAGAACATACATTCACTTGAAAGGAGGCGAAGGCGACTAGGATTTCTATCTAAAGCAAGATAATCTATTTTTTTAATTTGATATTATTTGCAAATACCAAGTCAAGATTTTTTAGTTTGTTTTTATAAGTATGTGTTAGAATAAATTGGATTTCAAGTACAACACATACCTTCATTGTTGTTCTTGACATGCAAGAAGTAGAGCACTTTACTGGATATTTTACAGAATCTATTTTGGTATTACATATTTTTGTATTAAAAATTCCATTAAAATTGATTTTGCTTTTCATCTAAAGGTCAATATAATAAATGGAAAAAGTGAAACGAAATTTCATTTCTCACTTATAGTCAATATAATATTTCATACTTATAGTCAATATAATATTTATCCGTAATATACTCATATTGATTTAAGAAAGGTATTACTATACTAGTAGAAATGCTACTATTGTGTGCTTTAATCCTTTCAATACACAACTGTCTTAAGTTGCCCTTGGTTTTATGATATAAAATGATTATGTTTATTTTAAATTGTTTATATTTATTTAAAAACCTTCTATTATAGTTTTATGTTAGCACTTTTAAGTTCTAGATACCAGCTTAATAATGAGAAAATTAGACACTTTACTAAATGCTGAAGCATGGAACAAACTGCCTGTGTCAGTTGTTAGCTGCCGAGACACTGCATCCTTTAAAACCCTCATGCTTCCCAAAATTTGCCAAAACTACACCTGATGTCCCTCTTCCATACACATGCACACATGTGTATATCATGACTCATGCATTGTTCATTTTCGTTTGTACATTACTCTATGTACTATACATACACTTTTGATGAGTTGTAGTGCACCTGAGCACTGTACACAATATTTTCATTATTATTATTTATTTAAATTAATGATTATTTGCAAAATATAGGCAGTATCTTTCAATAGAAATAAGGTAATGAAAGGATTAAGTGGATAGCTGACAAGCCCTATATACCTTGAGTATGAGCAGTGTTATATATTTGTTTTTTCATTGAAAATACTCTACATAATCCATATATTGTACCTAGCAGTGTTATTTTCTGGCTGTTTGGTTATATATTCCTCTGCATCTTTTCCTTATACTACCTATTATTATTGGGGTTGTTTCAATTTTTAATCCCCTCATTTTTTGCCATGTGTAGCCCAGTTTTTAGAATAGGTATACCACATAAGAGGTAACTAAGATGGTTGCCATCAGGAGGGGCATCTGACTGTAAAGCATTGTCTCAAAATATCCCATACAACTCATGCCAGCATGGAAGAGTGAATGCAAAAGCAATGATGAGCAATGATTTTGAAAGAAAGATGAAAAAGATGAGCCTAGCCAGAAGGTATCTTGGATGTTAGAAGAGGAACCTAGGATGCTTAAGCAGGAGCCGGTTTCCACAGAATCATATAACTTCACAGTGATCTGACAGAATAACTATGAACTGCTTACCTTAAATGTTTGATCTAGAAGAAAATCAACCAACAAATATATTGATGAAGTGCAAGATGTCATGCAAATGTCAGAAGCACTAATAGATGTCAGACTCTACAAGCCTCAACTTATCCCAAAAAGGCTTATGGGTGCAATTGGGTGCAAACACCTTCAATACACTGAATTTCAAGCAGGAAGATTTGTGGAATGCACTGACCTGATCTAACTGGTGGATTATCCCCAGTGTTTTAAATTTTTTAAAATTATATATATATTTTTAAAAATTATTGTTTGATTTGTAATATAATTATCTATTTATTTTGTGTTTAATTTATATAAAGATTTTAGCATGTTTAATATAAACTCTATAATGTCTCTGATCCTCTTATTTTTATATGTTACTGTTATTATTAATATTATTTTTTTCAGGAAATGCAAAAACAGTTCGAAATGACAACTCTAGTCGCTTTGGTAAATTCATGCAAGTTTGCTTTGATAAGAACAACCAGATTATTGGCTGTATCGTGCAGGATTACTTACTTGAGCAATCCAGGATTACATTCCAGTCAGCCAATGAACGAAATTACCATGTCTTTTATCAAGTGGTTGCTGGTGCTACAGCTAACCCAGAGATCAAGGAACAGTATTATCTTAAGGATATTACCACTTACAATTACTTAAACCAGAGTGGCTGTTACAAACTTGATGGATTTGATGATTCAGCCATGTTTGATGCCTTACGTCTTGCCTTTGAAGTACTAAATATACCATCAGTGATGGTCAGTGGTATATTCTCGGTGATTTCCTCTGTTTTGTTGCTAGGCAACTTGCAGTTTGAAGATATTGATGGTGAGAAGTGTCAACTAACTGAAAGCGACAAAGATATATTAAGCAATGTCTGTGATCTACTGGGTCTTTCTAAAGAAGGAATGATCGAAACAGCCCTCTATCGCCAAATACACGTTCGTGGAACTGTTACTAGTATACCATTTAAGGTACAAGAGGTTAGTATTTGCTTCTTCTTTTTGGGTATTAAACTGTTGCTGTCTCAGGTTGTTGTTGTTTGTCTGATCAAAATCAGTGATCAGTTTTCAGTGCCCACTGCAAGGAGGTTAATAACTTAGGCCCCAAGTATTTCCTGTGTTTTTGTTTTCCCTCTTTCACCACCCGTAGTCAGGTCACTCTTGAGTGCTACTGGTAACATGTAACACAGTACAACCTGTCTCATGGATGAGTCATTGGCGACTAAACCGGCAACCCCACTAAATTTGTTTGGTGAGGAGGGTGATATTGGGCACCCTGCGGGAGGAAAAACAAAGTCCATCAAAAGGTGGAAGAACTCAGGAGGTCGACAGAGCTTGTTAGCCTTAGTTGGGAGTATGTCTAGGAGAAGGATAACTGATTTCAAAACTATAGTAGATGGGACTCCTTAATCACTTAGGTGGTCTTTCAAGTGGCCAATGGTTTCATCCATGTGATGAAGATGGATGAGTTGTGGCTCAGTCGCCAGCTTACAAGTAATTGTCGGATGAGAATTTGAGACCCACTGATGTCACTTTTTTTCCTAATGATAATCATGGAAATATAGATTGTTTAGGGTCCCTGAGGATGGGAAGATGGAGTGATGTGCCATTTAAGGCATAACCATAAATATGGTCTGAGAAAAATGTTGAACCCTTATACATCATATACAAACACATGGAGCAAATTATTATGTTTGACTAAACAAACCAATCATTCATCTGAACAAATAACACTACTTCCACTAGAACCACCACTTCACACCACTACCACACTTTGTCTGCCATCCTAATGTTTATTCTTTAGCCCTTTAGCATTCACATTACTCTATATTTGCTATTATATTTTCATGGTAAAGGCTTTATCTCGCATAATTATCTCACATAATATCGAATCTATGAGATTTTGATATTATCTATGTTGAGAACAATACCTTAACATCAGTTTCAACAGAAAAAGGTAGAGAATTCTGACTGGTTTGGGCCGGTTTGAACATTAAAGGGGTTAAACAATGTTTAATTTCACCATTTTGTAAGTTTTTAAAATTGAATATCTTATTTATTGTTAAAAACATGACAAGAATATTTAAGATCTTACTTTCTTGTTACATTTGTGAGTGTGTGTATACATATACACACATATCTCTATCAACAGTTTGATATATTTATGCATTACCAGTGATTGCTGACATTTGTGCACATCTATCCCCACATAAATAAGCCAAAATGTTGATATAATTATTCTATACTAGCAGCATGTGTAGTGTGTATATTGATATTATATGCAGGTAATATACATGTAGATATGATACATCAAATAAAATCGTAATTGACAATATATAATACATAGAAATTGAACGAAGACTGCGTTACACTGTCTTATTTAATCAGTAACGTAATCCATGATACATTAAAAAAGACGATATTATATATAAACTGCATTAGGAGGAAATTAGTGACAGAAAATTAGTATGTTTATTTAAGCGATAGCCAAGCGGAAGTGTTGACATTTCAGAAATTTTCAAGAACTGAATCTTTAAATAAACAAAATATATTTAATCAACAGCCACGAAATTTAGTTGATAAATTATGTAATATTCATTCATTATTTATTCAAAGTAAGGGCGATGGATTGGCAGTATCGGTAGAGGGTCGGACGCCATGCTTTGACGCATAGAGTTACGGTCTTTGCCATTCTGAGTTCAAATCCCGCTGAGGTTAACTTTGCCTTTCATCCTTACGGGGTCGATAAAATAAAGTACCAGTAATGCACTGGGTAATTGCTGGCCTTGTACCTAAAGTAGAAACAATTATTTATTCAAAGTAATCCAACTTATTTTACAAACGGGATGAAAAAAATAAAAAACGTACGCAATCCCGCAGACCTTCCTTTATTATAGTTGATCTGGGTGATGCATTATGTCCTTGAGCAAGATTCTTCATTTCATGTTACATTTTCTACCAGAAGTTGTGACCAGTAGATAGTATCAGCAATGGAAAGACCAATGGAAACATTGTTTCCTTGGTCCGATTTGACAAATTCCATCCCTCTTGGTAAGTGAATGAGGTCTGGGGGCCTGTTGATCGATTTCCTTCCTTATAAAGTAAAGTTGTAAATCGGTGGCTAGTCGAGGGACAGAATTGTATCAGATTCCAGTTGCTAATCACTTTACCGTGTCAGCTGTCACAAACAGTCATAGCCAGCATGGGCTGGTGTTTGGATTCTGTCGATCGATTGGTTATTGATTAGGCGATACCCGCTGATGAAGCCATATACGCCGATATATATATATATATACACACACACATACGTGTGTCTGTGTGTGTAAGTTGGTAGTGACAGAGTTATGACAAAATGCACCCAGTTCATCCTGTAAAGTTGTTGGCATTAGGATGGACATCAGGCCATAGAAGACCAAACCAAAAGTGGAGCATGCGAGCAAGATGAAGTCCCCTGGCTGATCAAGCTGCAGTACATGACAACCATCTAACCCCTTCAAGCAAGGAAAATAGTCATTAAACAGTGATGATGATGGTGGTGGTGATGATAGTGGTGATGATAATACTAGTGATGATGATGATGCTGGTGGTGGTGGTGGGGATGATGATGATTGCTGCAGATTTTAATTTTGATTTCATAAATTACTTATCACTGGTTTTCTTTTTTTCTGTTTCAGTCCAGTGAGAACAGGCATGCCATGGCTAAAGCCTTATATTCGCGAACATTTGCCTGGCTTGTTGATAGTATCAATAAATGTATCACCCCTGGAACTAACAGATCCAAGTTTATTGGCATTTTGGATATTTTTGGATTTGAGAATTTTCAGGTAAGCATTTCTTAAGAGTGTTCAGTGTGTTGTGTAATAGATAGATATTCTTGGTGAACTGAAGTCACAAAGTCATGAAGTGAGCTGATGTATATTGTCTCTCTGAAACTGTTTTAGTACTTGAGAAAAGTATTAATGTCACAAAATCCACCATCACTTTCTTTGATTAGGAAAAGAAAAGGAAAAATCAAGCAATTGACATATTTATGTGAATTAAATAAGCATTTGATTGATTGATTGATTAATTAATTAATTTACGAAAGATTTAATACAAGATATTTGTTATCTTAATCTAAAATCTTATGTTCATGATATGCTTAAACACTTGTCATTAATTTAATATCTGTCACATCGCATTCTGAGAAATACAATACAACACAGCACGCATCAACAATAAACCACCACAACAGCATACACACGCACATGCACTCCCAACTTGCAAAATCAAATTTTGCTCTTAGTACAAATACTGTGCTAGGTTGTCAACCACTATCAATACCCCCCCCCCCCCCCTCTCTCTCTCTCTCTATATATATATATATATATATATATATATATATATATATATAATGAAGGAGGTGTGATAAGGAACCAGATGGACCATAACGCACCAGAGTACTCAATACTGTGGGTAATAGGAAAATGTTTAACCCCGACGGCTGACCTCAAGCCGTTTTGACGGCTATTTCCGGACTGTCCAGAAATAGCCGTCAAAACGGCTTGAGCTCTGCCGTCGGAGTTAAACATTTTCCTATATATATATGTATATATATATGTGTGTATATATATATATGAAAAGATCACGGACCCTGATGGCTGAGCTCCGGCCATTTCAACAACTAGATCCAAATGTTCAGATCTAGCTGTCGAAATGGCCGGAGATCCAGGGTCCTGAATCTTTTCATATTACCCACTCTACTAACCCAAGTATCGAGTACTCTGGTGTGTTATGGTCCACCTAGTATCTTACCACACCCTCTTTGTTATATATCATATCATATATATATATCATATATAGTTGCTAATTGCTCATCTGTAAGAGTTGTGTAATGACTTTTAATTGATAAACCGGTATAACCAGGTAAGAGAGCTCCATGTCAGTGTATCTATCCATCTTAAAGGTGGTTATCAAACGTAAGGGAGTTACTATGTATGAAATAAACATTAAGACAGAAGTTACATGATTGTATCTATTAATTATACGTATTTCTGTGACACCAGCATGGGACTGTTATGCAATCATTACAACAGCGACCTGCTCCGAACATGTCCTCCAGACTTTTGCAAACATGGTCGTGTTAGCCTATAACACATCAACCATTTCATATTTGTGTTAACACCTGATGATGTTACACTGGTGGAGGTTGCTGTTGTAACGATTGCATAACAACCCCATGATTAATAAATATGATTATGTAACTTCTGTCTTAACATTTATTTCATATATATACATATATATATATGTATATATATATATATATGTATGTATATATGTATGTATATATATGTATATATATATGTATATATATAGATATAGATAGGTAATTATACACGGGTGTGTATGATTGTGTATAGAAGATTATATTAATAAGAGGAATTCCAACTTTGTCTGATTTACTCGTTTTATTTACAATCCTTTAAAATATATATAATGGTAATGCTAACAGGAAGAAAAATAATATACAGAATACCAAAAATAGGACAAAATACATAACGAAACCAAATATAATATCACGACCAAAAGTTCATCAAGCGAACACCAACAGGAATATAAATCCTGAACAGAGAAAAATTCATTTTTTAACGTCAGGACAACAAAAACCGGAAAAAGAAAAACTCCAGGAGGAAACATACCCAAAACAGCTGTACACGTAGATCCTAAAATAATTAATTTATCTAAAAGAGATCTTGACAATGATGAAATGCAAATTCTGTCAAAAGGACTGAAATTCACACCGACTCCAACAGTCAACCACCAAGAACTGAAGGAGGATACCCAAGAATTCTGTCGAAAATTACGTCTTGTAGAATTCTTCGCTGATAAAAATAATGAGAGTGATGAATCACTAGTAAAGAATAAATCAAATTTCACTCCGCCAAAAGGAAGAAATATCTATCTCGACCAATACATTGACATCCTGTCTAAATTTCCTCTTAGACATAATACTAATGTTAGGCCAAACATTAACGAATCAGAAATGTCTGCACTTAAACGTATACAAAATGATAAAACAATAATAATTAAACAAGCAGATAAAGGGGGTGCAGTTGTTATAATGGATACTGAATACTACAAGGATTTGGTTGAGGAACAACTGAAAGACACAACATTCTATCATGAAATACCGTCAAATATAGACCACAACATCATGAAGAAGATCAACAACCTGGCTTCAAAATACCACAACTCATTTACTGATAAGGAAAGAGACTACATCACCAATTTTGAGCCGAAACCCAGCAACCTGTATGGCCTACCGAAAGTTCACAAGTCAAAAGAAATACAACTGGCAGTAAGAGAACAAAACAGTGAGTACATTAAATTATTACACCCAAAAGACTTAAAACTTAGACCTATTATAGCTGGTCCAACATGCCCCACTCACCGTCTAAGCAATTTTGTTGACATTATTTTGAAACCACTATGTATTCACATACCCAGTTTCATCCGGGATGATATCGACTTCCTGTCCCATCTTCCCCAAACCACGGAAACGAATTCACTTCTACTCAGTTTTGATGTGGTAAGCCTTTACACCAATATTACACATGATTTAGGAATAAAGGCGGTTAAATACTGGGTGGAAAAACATAGAGAAGTGATTCCCATTAGATTCACAGCGCCATTTATATTAGACGCAGTTAAACTTATTCTGGAAAACAACACTTTCTTCTTCAATGGAAAGAATTACATCCAAATTAGAGGCACAGCGATGGGAATGAAGTTTGCTCCCTTTTACGCGAACTCTGTAATGGGATACTTAGAACAACAACTCTACCAAGAAATAGAGGAAAAATATAGTACTGACTTTAGAAAGTACATTGAAAAATCTTGGAAGAGATACCTTGACGACTGTTTCATCATCTGGACAGAATCTCTAGATACTCTGGATGAGTTCAATATCCTCCTGAATAACCTACACCCATCTCTCCAATTCACAAAAGAGATGAGTAGGACCAAATTACCATTCCTAGATATAATGATAATCAAAAACGACACCACCATTACCACGGATATATATTATAAACACACAGACACCCATCAATATCTGAATTTTAAGTCGTGCCATCCACCTCATACAAAACGCAACATCCCATACTGCCTATCCAGAAGAATTTGTACCATTGTAGAAGATACGAATACCAGGTACAAACGCCTAACAGAACTAAGAGAATTTTTGCTCAAACAAAAATACCCATCTCTACTTATAGAAAATGGCATACAGCGGGCTATAAAAATACCTCTACAACAACTTAGGACAACCCAAGGAAGAAGAAACCAAGAACTGGTCATACCATTTATAATGACACACAACCCATGTCACCAGAATATATTCAACACTGCCAAAGCAAACCTACCGATCATTGCTCAAAGTAATGAATTAAAAGGCTTAATCACAGATCGATCTTTGACTCTTAGTAAAAGACAGCCAAAAAATTTGAAGCAATTGCTAACAAAAGCAAAGTTTGACCTTAACAACAAAGACCAATCATTCACTGTATCTAAATGCAATGATAATCGATGCGGCACATGTCAATCCATACACGCCGGTCAATATATGAAAACAAAAACTGGAAAAATATTCCCAAATGCAAATATGAACTGCAAAAGCAGAAATCTAATTTACTGCATTAAATGCCCGAATTGTGAAGAACTATATGTCGGTCAAACTGGAAATGCACTATCGGAACGTGCACGGGTACACCGTCAACAAATCAGAAACCCAAATGTCCGTCAGATACCCCTAAGCGGCCACCTGGCAACATGTGGTCAGGGAATATTTATAATATTCCCATTCTACAAATTACACAGCCCAAGTGAAATCAAGAGAAAAATCAAAGAAAAGAATTTTATTGATAAATTCAAACCCAAGCTAAATGAACAATAATAACGCCTAGGGGTATTACTTCTACTACCACTATGACCACGACCACTAACAACAACAACAACAACAACAATAATAATAATAATAAAAGTGATGTTGATGGTGATGATTAATAGAAAATGCTATTTTCATCATTTCAAAAAGCAAAACAATTGATACGTTGGGTATGACTATTGGTCGTTAGCATGCTCAACCAGCCGTGACGCTTAAACCAATCAGCTGTAGTAATTCAGTGAAGCTACACACTGATTGGTCGAAATACAGTTTACAGGGCTTTGCATTCTGGAGCCACTTTTCTCTGTATAAAATGTATAAAAGGTAGGAAATTTACCCATCTCATTACAGTTGAAAATTGCAAACTCGACTGTCAGCACATATCATGAACCTGAAGATTGCGAAAGCATGAAAGTACTTGTTCAATTAACACTTAGAATTTAATATTCTATCATACTATTTCATTATAATACCATTATATATATTTTAAAGGATTGTAAATAAAACGAGTAAATCAGACAAAGTTGGAATTCCTCTTATTAATATATGTATATATATATATATATATATACACACATATATACACTTTTACCTGTTTCAGCCATCCGGCTGAGGCCATGCTGGGGCACCACCCTTGTTGCTACACACCCCATCTCCAGCCTGTACAGGTTGGCCACTGGTGTAAGAGGGAGTTTGTTGCTGCTGCCCTTAGGTTTCCCTCGTGTCTTGCTGTGGGCTCATCCGGGATCCTGGATAACAAGGTGTCGAGATGTTTCTTGAAGACATCCACCTCCACGTCATGCAAGTCTCTCAGATCCCTCGGCAGGCTGTTGAAGAGTTGAGGGCCCTTGAATCCCAGGCTATTGCAATACCTGCTCCTTATTCTAGACGTGGAAGACAGGACCTTTGGCACCACACAGTATATATATATATACACACATATATATGTATATATATACATACATATATATGTATATATATATATATATATATATATATATATATATATACACACATATATATGTATATATATATATATATATATATATATATATACACACATATATATATATATATATATACACACATATATGTATATATATATATATATATATATATATATATATATATATATATTAGTAGAAGCTCTAATATGATGTGATATCAGAATAGAGGTGTTGGCCCTGTAAGGTGGCCGTGCTGTAGTATTTCATGGAATCAATTTTCTTATGTGAATTGCTGTTTTGGTTGCATGTGTGTGTGTGTGGGTGTGTCAAGTATTGCTTGCTGAGTTCTAATCTGTTATTATTTGTAGGTTGAGTCTACATACGAGCAAGGCTTCCTTAATTCTTAAATTGCCCACATTTCTCTCTCTGGCTTCAATACTGACAGTTATATTTTTGTTGGTGTGTCTGCATTTGTCAATGTGTTTTTTGAATGAGGATGCGTGTGTGTTGAGGTGTCCTGTAATGCGAGTATTGAGTAGTTCAGTCATGCTACCAATGTAGAACTCCTTACATTTGCTGCATTCAGTCCGGTATGGCACATGCCTATGTTGCAGATAGGGCAGCTAGTCAGTGAGCATTGGTTGTTGTTGTCTCCGGATTGCTTTTTAGACAGATATCCATGCAGTGAAGGGCCGGAGTGTGCTAATTGTATGTCCAGTCCTTCTTTGCAGATAGCTCTGCAGATAGCTGTGGTTATGCTTTCGCTGAAGTGTGGCATTCTCATGAAGCAGGTGTTAGGGGAGGTCTTATGCCTGTGGCGCCTTCGATTTCTAAGTGGATGTTGGGTATCTGTTCGTCTTCAGTACATCGATGAAGTGTGCAGTGTGAGTGATTTGGTGCTCTGTCTTGCATTTATTCCAGATATGCGTAAGTTTATTTCTTATGTATTTGGTTTTAGCACCAAGGGGAAGGGCTAATCTATAATGCACAAACACATCTCTCATGGTGGCTTTTCTATAGAGGTTGGCGCATATAGCGCCTTCTGTTATTCTAAATAAATACTAAATCGGCAAATGACGTCATTCTTGTGAATAGCAAAATAACCATAAAACAACACTTGAAAACAATTTAAGAAATTTAAATCTAAATTTAATCCCAGAGAGAAAAAAATGGGAACATTATTCTCTGAGAGTTCCTTAGAGGAATTTTAAGAAGGGAATTTTAAGCCTTGAAATATTAGGATGAAAGAAACAACAGCAACAACAAAAAACAAAACAAAACAAAACAAAGATTACCAGCTAACTTACTTTTTTGTTACCTTCATCTTACAGTCCATATATATATATATATATATATATATATATATATATATATACATATACATATACATGCACATGTATGTATATTGTTATACTTTTGGAGGGTTATGCTGCCAATAAAAACACACACACCTGTTAGTTTTCACTTCAATTTATTACAAATTTCCAGTTGGTTGGTTTAATAACTGGATGGTTGTTTATTTATTGTCAAAGCTCTTTCATCTCACATTCTATGACCTCCTCAGTGACTAATTTGTTATTTTGTGTGTCTCTTTTGTTCTGTCCTGCACCATCTTATTTTTGTGTGTTGTGTGCTGTGTACTTGGGTTGCGCTTGCATTATATTCAGGTGTTACTCTTTTACTCTTTTACCTGTTCCTGCCATCCAACTGAGACCATGCTGGGGCACCACCCTTGTTACTACACGTTCTATATCCAGCTTGTGTTGGCTGGCCTTTGGTGTAGGCGGGAGTTCATTGCTGCTGCCCTTAGGTTAGCTTTGTTCCATGCTGTAGGCTCATCTGGGATCCTGGATATCAGAGTGTCAAAATGTTTCTTGAAAACATCTGGCCCACACCATGCAGATCTCTTGATTTTCTTGGCAGCTTATTGAAACCCAGGCTATTGCAATATCTGCTCCTTATTCTAGATGTGAAAGAAGGAACCTTTGGTATCACACAGTGATGTCTTATTTGGCTTTTTTAATTAATTTATTTATTTCTATGTTTATTTACTTGTCACTAGTTGGTTGCTTGTTCTATGTGTATGTGTCTGATTTATTCTATTAGTTTGGTGCTTATGTGTATTTATTTGTCCTTAATTACTAGTTGTGATGTTGCTAAGCCACTCATGTTTTCTGTTTAATTTTGGTTGGAGTTTGTTTATGTTTGTCACTTCTGTAGTCTTCCAGAGCTTTGTGTCTTTTCTGTGTGTGGATAGAATTTTTATTTCTATGTTCTTTAGTGTGCCCCTTGTTCCATTTTGGCATGTTGGTGGAATACTGATGAGTTTTTCCTATCTTGGAGTTCTCTCCAGTGTTCATTACAAACTATATATATACACATGCACACATGCACACACATGCGTGCACACACACACAAACACACACACACACACTGTACAATTTATTGAAATGTTGCTGCTTTATTTTTTGTGAGATTGTTACCTGACTTTGTTTTTCTTTAAATAAATTCAGGAAACATGTGATAAGGTGAGTCCTCCATATTCACTGCCACACCTATATCAATTAGGCACTTGTATTCATTACCTTTGACCCCTAAAGCACATTTTTATGTAACCTTTGCCCATGACTTAATTACTTCTGTACAGGGTTAATGAAAATCATCTATGAATTATTTTACTCTAAAACTAGCTTTTAAATTCTTAATGCCAAATTGTGTATGTGTGCATATATATATATATATATATATATATACATGTAAAGTTATATTTAAAATTGTTGGGTTACAACTAGTAAATATTTATAACTGATATAAAAGCACTCGACAAATATTTGGAGTATATTTACAATATTAAATAAATGGAAAACTATATTTATAAAACCATATTTATTTCATTATATATATTTCGGGGATATCATATTAACAATATGCTATGCCTTCATCAGACAAAATACAATATAAACAGTTTTATAGATAAATAGATTCGACATACCGTAATAACACCGACTTCACAGCGTAAACCTCTTCAAATGAAGTCGGTGTTATTACGGTATGTCGAATCTATTTATCTATAAAACTGTTTATATTGTATTTTGTCTGATGAAGGCATAGCATATTGTTAATATGATATCCCCGAAATATATATAATGAAATAAATATGGTTTTATAAATATAGTTTTCCATTTATTTAATATTGTATATATATATATATATATATATATATACATTTAAATTTGGTGGTTCACCACTGGGTAGAATTGGTCTCATTCAAACTGTCCGGCCTCCTGTTATTTTACTTTATAATATATATATATATATATATGTAAAGTGGTCGTGTAGGGTCACAACAAAAAGCAACCAGCCCACACTGTAAAGTGGTCATGTAGGAGTCATGACCAAAAGCCCCCAGCACTCACTGTAAATGTGGTTGGCGTTAGGAAGGGCACCCAGCCTTAGAAACCAAGCCAGAAAAAGTTCTCTGTGAGCAAATCAGTCACCTGACCCAACTTGCCTCAAACAGGAAAACATGTCTAACCCATGCTAGCATGGAAATATGGATGTTAAACAGTGATGATGATGTTGAAAACATCTGGAATGGTGGGACGCACCATGGTCACCTGGATAGTAAACCAAGTAATACAGAATGGAGTCATAGCAAATGACTGGCATAGCAGCAGCATCGTTAATTGCTACAAGGGCAAAAAAGAGGCTCTAGTTAGGGGAAACTATGGAGGCATTAAGTTAGTTGACCAGGTCATGAATATCACAGAAAGAGTTATCGCACAGCTGATTAGGGACCGAATTGATCTAGATGAAATGCAGTTTGGATAAAAGTACCACAGATGCTCTGTTCCTCATAAGGCAACTACAGGAGAAGTACCTAGCTAAAAGTAAACTCCTCTACTTGGCTTTTGTTGACTTGGAGAAAGCTTTTGACAGAGTCCCCTGCTCCATTATCTGGTGGGCTCTTAGAAAATTAGGAGTAGATGAGTGGCTTGTGAAAGCTATAAAAGCCATGTATAGAGGAACAGTCAGCAAGGTTAGAATTAACAATGACTATAGTGAAGAATTTAGTGTAAAGGTAGGTGTTCACCAAGGCTCCATCCTTAGCTCCCTCCTGTTTAATATTACCCTACAACAGAAGAGTTTAAGACTGGCTACCCCTGGGAACATCTGTATGCAGATAATCTAACTTTCATAGCTGAATCTATGGCAGAACTAGAGAAGAAATTCCAAACCTAGAAGCATGGCCTAGAATTAAAAGGCCTTAAAGTTAACTTGTCTAAGACTAAAGTTCCAGTATGTAGAAAGGAAAATAGGGCACAGATTGCCTCTGTGAAATGACTTTGCTCAGTGTGCAGGAAAGGAGTAGGTAGAAATTCCATTCTATGTCCCAAATGAAAGCTATGGGTACATAAAAGATGTAGTGGGATCACAGACAAGCTATCATAGAATGTAGGCTTTATATGTGGCTGATGCTCAGGTACAGTAAGTAGCAAGTGCCCACAGGATACTAGTTCTTTCAAATGACCAGATAGTGTTATAGAGATAGTCGACTCTGTTACCTGGGTGACAAAAATCCAGCAGTGGAGGAGGCTGTTCTGAAAGTACAGTAGCCAGAATACGAACGGGATGGAAAAAGTTCAGAGAGCTTACACCCCTACACATTCCTCCCACTTCTTTTCACATCACCCTTACTCTGTCAAGTTATGTTGGTGTCACAAAAATATCCAGCCCACACTGTAAAGTGGTCATGTATAAGACACGGCAAAAAGCACTCAGCACACACTGTAAATGTGGTTGACGTTAGGAAGAGCATCCAGCCATAGAAAACCAGCCAGAAACAGTTCTATATGAGCAAGACACGGTCACCCAACTCAACTTGCCTCTAATGGGACAAACCCGTCTAACCCATGCTAGCGTGGAAAATAGATGTTAAACAATGATGATGATGATATATATAATGCCAGATCAGCGCTACTGGTAACATGTAACCCAGTACAACCTGTGCATGGTCAGTTCGTTGGCGACTAAACCAGCAACCCCACCAAGCTTGCTTGGTGAGGAAGGTGATTTTAAAACCCTGTGAGATGAGAAACAAAACCTGTCAAAGGGCAGAGTAACTCAGGAGAGTCAACGGCCATCCAATAAAGTATTTTGTTTTGTGGAGCGGGAGACTCGTAGTCTTCATTAAGACATCTCTCTAGGAGAAGGTCACTCTGATATAAAACCTGCAACTTTGTTTGCATCCAATGATGTAGACCAATTCTACTTTTTGGGTAAAAGCATTCAATGTTCAGAGAGTAGGATTGGCCCTGTGCAAAGCCTTTCTTCACTTAAAAAGGCTTGAAGCACAGGCATCACTTTTTATGTGACACTTTTTGCAATGCATGGCATGCTGGCCATAGGCAAATCCCTAGCAAGACTAAAGAGCCACGTCCGTGATGTTCATGCTTAAGTATCAAGCAATGAAATTACATGCAATTTAGTTGCAGCCATTATATATATATATATATATATATATATATATATATATATGTAATAATAATAATATAATAATATTAATGGGAGTAAGTATACTAATTTACTAGGTGTTTTTTTAGCTCAGTGCAATGATGGTCATGCAGAGCTGTTATATATTTATAGTTTATATATAAACCAAAGAATTAAGGCATTTATAAACTGACAATTATTTCTACCCAGGTTTTGTTACCTATAGTGAATTATTTTATTTTAGTTAATAATTCGCAACTTGTATAGACCACTGGTGTCATTGGAGTTTATTTAAATGCTGATATAATTTACTCCAAATAATGTTTAGAACAGAAAATACATGAATTACTCATTATATATATATACACATGTATAAATATATCATCATGATCAACCCATGAATAAAAGTGAAAATATCAACAAACTCTAAGGTAGATATTCAGTCACATGTAATCCGTGCTCTTATCTTACACAAACAGGGGAATATTTCCCTTTTCCCACTAAAATTTACAATATAAATGTTTATTTTCTATACTTAATATTCATGCACATCATCATGAATACATCATGTGACTCATATAAATCAGCTTAGTTACACAGTGTAGACATAGTCATGCAAATATTTAGCTATCCCTATCATTCTACAATATCCCCTCTTATTTTTATGTATAAATATGAATTGGCTCCCTTAGAATATTATTAAATTATAAATAATATGAATCCCGCAGAGATAACTTTGCCTTTCATCTTTTAGAAGTCAATAAAAAAAGCTTTTCTCTCTTCCTCTCTCTCACACTGAGCATTCCACATTCTTAACCTAATTCTCAAAGAGATTCAAGGTGTCACATGACTGGTCATTTCGGTTTACTAGTACACTCCATCCAACTGGCTTCCAAGCAGATTCTGCCTACCCAATTTCTCTTACATGGCTTGGGTGTATCTAAGGCTGTGAGATACTCTGCAGTGGAATGGCACAAAGAACCTTATGATTGTGAACTGAACTTTTGGGCATATTACACTCATTACTAGACAGTCCTTAATTGTTTAATATTGTTTATTTAAAAAGGAGTAGTTGATTGGCAGAATTGATAGAGCATCAGATAAAATGCCATTGCAGTATTTGTTCTGGCTTTTTACATTCTAAGTTCAAATCCCACCGAGATCAAATTTGTCTTCCATCCTTCCGGAGTTGATAAAATATAGTACCAGTCAAAAACTGGTACTGTTCCTCAAAATGTGCTGGGTTGTTAGAAATCAATATTATTGTTTATATAAAAGAAATAAATTTATGGAAAGTAGAAACTAGTATTGCTTATATAAAAAAACTTTCAACCATTATCATTTCTCAGTTTGAAAAACTCCATAAAATGGATGTTGAGAGAGAAGAGAGAGAGAGAGACACACAGAATTTTTACTGCACTACTTTGTGAAGTATGTCATTATTTATATGCAGTGAGTTACATAAAAGACCTGTGGAAATTTGTAATGATAGCATATTAAACTAAAGTTATAGCCATCATCAACAAATTTGTCCTTGAACAACTCGGGTAATAATATAATTCAGTTTAAGGATTAATTTTTTAGGTTTCCATTAAATCAATGTTAACCCTTTTGATAGCAATCTGTCAAAATTGTCTATTTTGAAAAGTTAATCCTTACATTAAATCTTTCCAACATAATTCTATTTAAGAAATTTTAAAGTAATGTTCAAAATATCAGCTTACTAATGAAAAAGCTAGTTATTTTACTAAATTCTTCCTAATTTTGGGTTATTTTCAAATTTAATTGAAATACATAGGCAGTGTATTTCATTAGAAATACAGTAATGGAAGGGTTAAAATGTATAGAACACTATGTCTCTTAAATGCACCTCTAAATAAAATCTTTGGATTAATGAAACACTTTCACTCTGTAGTGATGCCACTCTATTAGTAAAAATCATGTTTGTTTCAGTTACCTATTTTATTGTTTATTTGCAGTATTTATGTTTTTCTTTTGTTGTGAATGCTTGGTAAATCTTTTAACATTGTAGCTGAGATGTTTCATGTAGGATTGTATTTTCCTGTACAATGCACTTGCTACCCAGCTAGCCAACCAGGCAGCCAACCACCCAAAATAAGGCAGCCCTTGGAACAATGACACTTTTATTTCCAATACAGCAATCACTTTATAAAGGCAGAAAATTGGCAGAACATCGGATAGAATGCTTTGCAGTATTCGTTCTGTTTCTCTGTGCTTTGAGTTCAATTCAAAGTTGATAAAAAAAGGTACTAGTTCAGTATTCTTCCTCCTCACCTCTCTCTTTCTCTGGAAGGAATTGACTGTGTTCTGACCTGGAGAAGGATGCCAAAGACATGATGTATGTCACTACAGCACCTCTATAACTCCACCTGTAATTATGCTCTATACATATATGCAACCATTTTGTAAAATATCAGAATCTGGATAGTTAACTAAATGCTTGTATAGTTGTATAGTCTCAATGTATTTGAAAGATATATAATTTTTGTTTGTTTTCATGTTTTAATAACTTAAAGAGTATTTTTATCTTTTTCACTAGTTCCTAGTTTTTAAGCATTATTGGGTTCTGTTGCTTTCTACATTGGCAAACTGAAGCTATGGGAATATGGGAGAAATTTGTATCTCTCTAACTATTGATATATTCATGTGGTGTAAAATATTTAAAACCTACTCGAGATTTAATGTGAAATTCAGAGATGAGAATTAAAATCTGTTCAGAATATTTTCAGGTGGTTGATACCTTTTATAAGTAGCATCTCCATACTGGAAAAGCTATACTAAGAATTAAACCATAGGTGAATTAAAAAATCCAATTTTCAGCAATGTGGCAGTGATGAGGATGAAGACAATGATGACAAGGATGATAACAACATTACTGATTTATAACATAGGCACAAGGCCAGCAATTTAGTGGGCAGGGGTTATTTTATCAACCTCGGAAGGATGAAAGGCAAAGTTGGTCTTGGCAGGATTTGAGTTAAGAATGTAAAGAGCTGTAATTAAATTTCACAAGACATTTTGTTCGATACCTTAACAATTCAGCCAATTCAATGATCTAACTACCAGCACCACCAACACCATCATCATCAGCAGAAGCACCACCAACACCATCATCATCAGCAGAAGCACCACCACCACCATAATTATCACCACCACCATCATCATCATTATCATCAAGAAGAAGAGAGCTTTGTGTCACAGAAAACCAATCTGCTCCAAAATGAAGCAGAAAACATGGGAGGATAAAGTAATGCATAGGAAATACTGAAAAAAGAAACTGATGTGAACCAAAATATAGAATAGTAGTCAAGGATTGAAAGCAGATGGAGGAGGACCTGATAATCACTGCACAAGGCCAGGGTTTGGAAATCTGATTCTATCAAAATTGCTTCATCAAGCATGAAATCCATTGTCTCAGGATGCCTGGATTTGACAAAAACTGAATAAACTCTTAATCAAAGCAGACTAGAAAATGTGCAGGAGTTAACAAGATCAAGATGGCTAAGAAGTGGTACAAACATTCATCAAGTACAGTCACTGACAACAATTATGTCACCATCTTCTAGAAGATACTAATCCACACTGATAGTAAGATCATCATCATCATCGTCACCTGCATTGCTACCACCACCATCACCACCACCACCACCATCACCACAACCACCATCATCATCATCATCAGCCAGTTTTCGATACTTACATTGACTGGACAGATATTTCCCACCCTTCTACTCATTGTGGTCCTTCATCTCCTCTGTGAGCTTCAGCAATTTGAAATCAGCTCTCACAAGCCCTTCTTTGATCTTCCTCTACTACAGCTTTCATTAACTGGGGTTTCTTGGTACTTTTCCACCCAATGATCATCATCCATATGTATCACTTATCCATACCAGCACAGTCTTCTCTCCTGTACACTGCATCTGCTTCATCTTATACCTCAGCTCATCCATGATTTTAGTTAAAGGGTTGGGAGGACCCTTCGGTCATGTCAAGGTTATAAAAGCCACCCTAATGTTGGTGATCTACACAATAAATGCACCCAGTACATGCTGTAAAATGGTTGGTGATAGGAATGGCATCCTGCTGAAGAAAGCTTCCCAAACAAAGAGTTGGGAGGACTCTACAGCTGTATTGAAGTTATGACAACATCCCTTGTGCACTCAATAGAACATAAGACCTTACATATGTGAGATGCAGAGACCCAGCTTGTCTGGGAGGTAGGTAGTCCCACTTCAGTACTGACTTAGTCTATTTAGACCCATCCAATGATGATGATGATGATATCAATCCCTATGTATTATTGGTGCGATTTCATTATCTTTGAATGGAGGAAACTAGAACTTATACTTAGTAGGATCTGAAATCAGAGAATAAAGGCACAAAATTAAATACCATTAGATAATAATACCACTGAGTTGAATCATTGCCGCAAGGTAAAAATATGTTGACAAAATTTAGTTTATTTGGTTGACTTCTTTTCCCAATTATTGGATTGAGGCTATGCTGGGGCATTACCTTAAAGATATTTAACCCTTTCAATATCATACTTCTGATGAAAAAACACTGTTTATAATGTTCAAATAATTTTGAAAGCACTCAAAAATTTTGAGTGATTTCGTAATTAACTAACTTTCTCATTAGTAAGCTGGTGTTTGGAATGTAACTTAACAAAGGGTCTTACATAAAATTATGAGAGACGTGTTTTAGATAAATATGAACAGTTTTATACTGTTAAACTAGCAACAGTTTCAGGTAATTTGGTACAAAAAGAATCAATTCAATCATATTGACTCCAGTACATATTATTTCCATGGTTTGTATTAATTTTATTGATATCTTTTTGACAAACTGCTAAGTTAGGGGACATAAAAAAAGACAAGATTGACCTTGGCAAGATTTGGATTCAGAGTGCACATAACTGGAATACCACAATTCATTTTATTTTGTGTTCTAATTTGCCTATTCACTACCTACCTATAATTATCTTATTGCACTTTGGAAGATGAAAAGCAGTAGGATCCAGTAGGATCTCAAACCTAGAGACATATCAAAATACAGTAATACATGATTACACAAAAATGCCAGCATAACCAAGTAAATAGGATATCAGACTTTCAGTTCTGAGATTGTAAATTGAGAGCTACACTACAGAAACTAAACTTAGCTAATGAAGTTATGGCATCATAGGTGTTTGTAGAAGGATTAAGTTTATAGCCTTGTAACTCATCTAGTATTATTAGAGTATAAACTACTTTATATATATATATCTTCTCATGAAAATGGGAAAACTGGAATGGAAGCTGTTAGAACAGCAAAGTACCTTTGAAGTGGCATTGAATGAGGTTGAAATCTGAAGAGCATATTTTAATGTTTGTGGCCTGTTCGCTTTCATTCATTCTTTTTCTCATTCCTATCTTCTCTTCCTTTGAGTCAACTCACATTGAGCCGCTGATCTCTGTCCTTCAAGGTAATATTTTACCTAACTTTGCTTCAACGGTATTTTGCTGTTCTAACAGCTTCTATACACCGAGTTTTCCTATTTTCCTGAGAATCCTAATACACTCGCATCTCAAAACTCTATTTTCAAGTTAATTTGTTTATATATATATATATATATATATATATAATATAGATGAGATTCTACAGGACTAGAACTGTTTCATTCTTTAGAAATCATAGGATTTCTAAAGAATGAAACAGTTCTAGTCCTGTAGAATCTCATCTATATTAAAACTTTTATACTCTGCAATGTATTGAGTACCTTACTTACTGTGGTTAACTCCGATTCAACCCGGAATAACGTATATATATATATATATATATATATATATATATATATGTATCTATAGTCAATTCTATGAGTTGATAATGCGTAAGACGTTCGGATATTTATTTAACAAACAAATGTGGTCTATTCTATATCCAAATTAGGGAGAGGTATGGTATTTCAGGGGTAAATCCATTTGGTATACTTCCGGTCATCTTAGGCCACGCCATACTCAATTTCTACCTACTACTGCTCTTAGGTATACATAAATATATGCATACGCACAAACATATATTTCCGATATATACATGCATGTGTTTATGTATGTGTGTATGTATGTGCGTATATATATATATTATCTATCTATGTATGTTTGCTTATATATATAATAATTCAAGGACGATTTGTTAAGCCTTCATTACTTTTATTGATTGTTGACGCATGTTTTGCTATTGATCAGCTCAAGATTTGATCTGTATCGATCTGGTCTGACTCTGGAATCAAAAGCTTGTTTGGACCAGATTGATAGATTGAATCTTGAGCTGATCAATAGTGAAACACGCGTCACCAATCAATAAACGTAATGAAGGCTTAACAAATCATCCTTGTATATATTACACTCTGGTCAAGCTCTACACCTCACTACTGACATGAACCTAAACATCGGGTGCTCACCTGGGTGAACCTACAGTAACTTCACGTTACATTCCCTAGATA
>OZ024741.1:199118386-199148386 GCA_964016885.1 Eledone cirrhosa
CTCATCAACACTTTTGTCTTAGCTAGGTTCACTCTCAGTCCTCTTGCTTCCAACTGCTGTTTCCATAGCCAGAATTTATTCTCTAGCTCCTCTACTGATTCTGCTATAAGAACCCGATCGTCAGTATAGAGAAGTTCCCATGGACAGCCAGTCTTAAACTCTTATGTTATGGCTTGGAGGACTATAATGAACAAGAGCGGGCTGAGGACCGAACCTTGATGTACTCCTACTTGTATCTGGAATTCCTCACTAAACTCCATTCCTACCCTGACTTTACTGAGAGTACATCTGTACAAAGTTTGCACTGTCCCCACAAGCCATTCCTCAACACCTAGTTTCCTTAGGGACCACCAGATGACATATCGGGGTACCCTATCAAAGGCCTTCTCTAGGTCAACAAAAGCTAAGTATAGTGGCTTATTTTTCTCTAAGAACCTCTTGCAATTGTCTTACCAAGAAGAGGGTATCTGTTGTACTCTTCCCAGGCACAAAACCAAACTGCATCTCATTTAGTTTGACCCTTTCTCTAATTAGTTGTATTAATATCCTTTCTGCCACTTTCATAACCTGATCCATCAGTTTTATACCCCTATAATTGCTCCTCTCCAGAGCATCCCCTTTACCTTTGTAGCAATTTATGAGAATACTGCTGCACCAGTCTTTGGGTATGACACCACCATATATAGCCTGATTGATGATGCGTGCAACCAGTTTAGTGCCTACGTCCCCTCAAGTCTTCAGCATCTCAGCAACTATTCCCGATGGTCCGACCGCCTTACCATTTTTCATTTCCTTAATCGCCTCTTGGACCCTATATTCGTCAATCTCAATAGCTGGTCCCTCTGTCAGATCTACTAAGCATAATTTCTCTCTCTCCCATTCATTCTCCACATTCATCAGTCTCTCATAATGACATTTCCAGGCCTCCTTTTTCTGATCATTCGTGGCACTAAGTACACCGGCATCATTCCGGACACATTTATCTCCAGCAACATCCTGATTTTTATTGACACACTGCCTTGTAATGTAGAACACCGCACGCCTCTGATCTTCCCATCACAGAATATTGGCAAAGCTCCTACTCTCAGCCTCCCTGCGTGCTAAGTACACCTGACGTCTAGCTTCTCTCTTAGCGGCTGTATATTCTTCCCTACTCCCACCCTTTTTCCAAGCCTTCCATGCTAGTCTTTTGTCTCTAATGGCCTTATCTACTGTGCTGTTCCACCACCAGGTCACTCTCTGTCTGGTTGGAGCTCTGCTCCAGCCACAAGTTTCATCAGTAGCCTGCAGCAAGTTGTCACGTAAGAAATTCCAGTTATTATCTATGTCATACGTCTCTAAATCGTCTTCTTTTTCGTCATATACATCTTGAAGGGCTTTCCTAAATTTGTATTTTAGTGAAAGGTCTTTTAGCTTCCAGACCTTTCTTCTCCACACCTTCCTGTATGTCTCATTCCATCTCTTGCTTACTGAGATATCACTAACGACTAACCTATGCTGTGGGGTACATTCTTCCTCAGGGTATGCCTTGGTTTTAGACACTATCTGCCTGTCCCGCTGCCTAACTAGTAAGAAGTCAATCTGGCTTATGTGCTCGCCAGATTTGTAGGTTATTAGGTGATTCGCAGGTTTCTGGAAGTTTGTGTTGCAAATAGTCAGTGTACTTGCATCACAAAATTCAAAAAGTCTCACTCCTTCTTCATTTCTTGAGCCGTAACCGTGCCCACCATGTACCCCCAGTGTAACCATCCTGGAGCTGTCCAACATGACCATTGAAGTCCCCTGCTAGCATAACGATGTCTCTGTCCTCTGTCAATTGCGGTTGTTTGTAAAAGTTTCTCGTAAAAGCAGTCTTTCTCATCTTTGCCTAAGCCTGCTTGGGGAGCATAGGCAGAGATGATTGTCAGTAGTCTCCTGCCTACAACTAATCTAAGCTTAATTATTCGATTACTAACTCGAACTACCTCTATTGTCTTATTGATCCATCTCTCAGCCAGGAAAATGCCTACTCCCCCTAACCCATCATCCTTACCTACCCAGAAAAGCTTATAGCTAAGATGTTTGCCTACGACTAGTCTCGCAGAGGCACCTCTCCATCTCACCTCTTGCATGCAGCATACATCCACATGCCTTCTCTCCAGCATCTCTGCTATTTCAGCAGATCTACCTCTGAGAGTGCCAACATTAAGTATTGCAACTCTGAGATGTGACATCTTCATATTTTGTTGTTGTTCCTATTTGTTGCTGTGCTGATAAGCGTTTTGGCATTGATACACTGGTTGGATGCCCTTCCTAACACCAGCGCCACTTTACAGCATGGACTGAGTGCTTTTATTTGCGCCACCAGCACTAGAGAGGATGTCTTACTAGACTCAAGGGCCCTCTCTACCCCTCCATTTACAGCATGGTCATAAAAAAAACAAACACTTATTGACACGACACACACTCACACACCAACACTCATGCAAACAAACTACAAACACACACGCTACTCACACAGCAACACTCATGCATGCATACAAACACACACACCACTCACATACACACACATATATATATATATATATTACCGGCAGTACTGATACAAAATCAAAATCATGTCAACTGTTGACTTTTCCCAGTCCAGTTCAGTTTTTATATAATAATAATAATAATTGTTTGCTTTACGCTGGTGATGGTGGTGGTGGATGGTGTCAGTCATGGTGATGATGGTGTCTGGTGGTGGTGGTGGTGGTAGTGGTGGTAGTGGTGGATGGTGTCAGTGATGGTGATGGTGGTGGATGGTGACTGATGGTGGCGATGGTGGATGGTGCTAGTGATGGTGGCGGTGGTAGTAGTGGTGGTGGTGAAGGTAGTGGATGATGTCGGTGGTGGTGGATGGTGGTGGTGGATGGCGGTGGATGGTGACAATGATGGTGGTTGTGGTGGTGGTGAAGGTGGTGGATGGTGTCAGTATGGTGATGGTGTCAGTGGTGGATGGTCAGTGATGGTGGTGGCAGTTGTTGTTGCTGTCGTTGTTATTGTAGTTGCTGCTGCTGCTGCTGCTGCTGTTGTTTTTGTTGTTGTTCTTCTTCATTTCACTGATGCTGCTGCTGCAGACAATGGTGCTGTTGCTGTTATTGTAGTCGCATATATATAAATACATACATACACACACATTCAACACAGACAATGGTGTTGTTGTTGTTGTTGTTGTTGTTGTTGTTGTAGTTGCTGTTGTAGTTGTAGTTGTTGCTGTGTTGAAATCTGGTTGCATCCACTGAGATATACATATACATACATATATACACACACACATATATATATATATATATATATATATATATATATATATATATATATATTTATTAAAATAACAGATTAAAGTTTAAGCAAAGAATCGCTGCTTTCACCCTTAACGGGATCTTCTGATATATATTTATCCTTATCGAGCCCTCTTTGGATTTTAGTCTTCAAATTTATTATTATTACTATATATATATATATATATATATATATATATATATATATATACACACATACATACATCAAAGGAGTTAGCAGTATGTCAACAGTCAACAGGTCAGCCAGCTTAGATAGGGTAATGAGTTATGTGGTGATGGTGGGGAGCGAGTGTAGACGTTATTGTTATATATAAATATTTTGTATATATGTATAAATATTCGTATATATGTATAAATATTCGTATATATGTATAAATATTCGTATATATGTATAAATATTTCGTATCTCCAAGGAAATACGGTTTTAGGAAGCCGTAGCTATGCAAACACTGAGGGGCTAACGCACTCTGGTGATGTCCAGCAGAAGCAAGGGGGACAACCGTCTATGCATTTCAGGCTTAACTGGCTTTCGTCAGGACGGTCCCTCCCACCGCTTGTGACTGCTGGACTAGAAGACAGACGAAAATATATACATTTCTCGTCTGTGCAAATGTGGTGATTAATCTCATTTGCATATGAAGCTGCATAAGTTGGCTCAACTTATAATAAAAAAGAAATAGGATTTCGCTTCAATGATAGCTTTATACAATATGTATACATATTTCATATCTCCATGGAAATACAGTTTTAGGAAGCCGTAGCTATCAGCCGTACTAAGAGTGAGAAATGAAATTTTGTTTCATTCTTTTCCATTTATTGTTTTCGGTGCTCCCGGCCGACTAACTCACTCGATATGCAAATTAGGCTGCTCAGCCGTTAATATGCATAAGGAAAGTATATACTTTCAGACGCTCAATCATCTGGCAGGAAGGTATACGATGCTGGCGATAGCTAATAAGCTTGAAACTAGTACATCGTTCCTGTGTCAGTGTTGAACAAAAAGGCGACGATGGTTGCCTGATCACTGTACGGTGTAATTCGGGCTGTTTGTTTACAAATAAACCGAACATTATAATAAATGTTCGGTAAACCCATACGTACATATATCATCATCATCATCATCAACGTTTAACGTCCGTGTTCCACGCTTGCATGGGTTTGGACGGAGGTAGTCCCACTTGAGGCAAGAGTGATTGTCTTGCTCACATAGGACTGTCTGGCAGGTTTTCTACAGTTGGATACCCTTCCTAACACCAACCACATTTACAGTGTGGGTCTGGGAGGTTTTTACCGTGTTGCCTACACGGCCACATTACAGCGTGGACTGTGTGTTTTTTTGTCGTGACACCTACATGATATATATATATATGTGTGCATGTATGTATATATATACATACTACTGTACGTCTGTATACATATATGTATGTACGTATACATACAGACATATATATATATATATATTTATTAAAATAACAGATTAAATTTTAAGCAAAGAATCACTGTTAGTTAATCATGGTGTAATAGTAGAAAAAGCACTCTACGTTACACAACTCATCCAACGTTGATGTTGAATCCTGTAGTTGATGATAAATATTGGTTTGATTAAAACAACATGAGGCTGGACTGGTGATGTTCCTTTAAAGTTTTATTGTTGTAAAACACTATATATATATTTATGTAAGACCCTGGTGACGTCATCAGGTGCATATTAATACCTAATTAGTTAAACAATAAAAGAAAATATAGACAAAATATTTGATTTGGAGATGGCCTGCCACCTAGGTATTATTGTTGTCGCTGACCATCCCTGAATAGCAAGCTAGTCAATGCAAAGCATTGTGGGTTTGGTAGGCCCGGCCAAGGTGGGTGTGGGGCTAGTATGGTGGTGACATATATCCTGTTTTTTATAGATACTACTATGCTGATGATAGCTACTCTGACCATAGTGACCAGGGTGGGCTTAGTCATTGAAATACACTGTCAGTGAAAATACACTGGCCAAAACCAGTTAAGTATGATGATGATGAAGATCAGATTACTGTAGATGTGGAGGCCCGGTTATAAAATTCTAAAATGACCAAAACAATTCTATAAAGTGTTTAAAAAATATAATGAAAGTTTGGTGTTAAATAAATGAACAAAAATGAATGATGAAAAATACATTTAATACATTTAAGAAAAAGTATAAATTATAAAAAGTTTAAATTAGGAAAACCTGTAAAAAAAGGAGTAAGTATCGATAAAGTATAGACACACACACACACATCATCATCATCACCGTTTTACGTCCGTTCTTCCACGCTAGCATGGGTTAGACGGGTTGTCCTGTTGTGAGCAGTGTCTGGTCGGCTGACCATGTCTTGCTCATACAGGAACTGATTTGGCTTGATTTCTACAGCTGGATGCCCTTCCTAACACCAACCTCATTTACAGTGAGTGCTGGGTGCTTTTTTTCCGTGGCGCCTACACGTCCACTTTACAGGTACACACATGTATATTATTGTATTCATTGCCTGTGTTTCGATAAAATAATATATTTAGTTCTCATTAATATGTGTGTATTTGTATTGTGAAGGAATGAGTGTGGCTTGGTGTTCTGTCTATAATGACTTATGTGAAGGTCTGAAGAATGAAGTCAGTACTGAGGAAATTTAATTCCAAGCACTCTAGGAATGGGGACACATTCTGGAACCTTGTGTTTAACTTGGACAGCCCTCATATGTAACTTTCGGTATAAATACCTGAAAAACATGTAACCAGGCCATTGAAATATATATATATAGTGTTTTTGCAACAATAAAACTTTAAAAGAACATAACCAGCCTGGCCTCCTGTCATTTAATCAAACCTATATATATAATGGCCATGTTCGATATGTAGAAAAGGAGTTGGCATAAATTCTATATAATGTAGACAATGCAGATCTTGTAACACAAGAGGTGTAGTAGGATAGCAGGAAAACTAACAGGAAGGGAAAACTACATATGCAGTAGATGTTCAGGGAAATTTGATAGTAGAAGGTGGTTGATAGCTTCCGATACCTAGGTGATCAGATTAGCAAGGGAGGGGGATGCTCTGAGGCCATAGTATCTAGAATAAGGATGGATTGGAAGAAGTTTAAGGAGCTGCTTCCTCTGTTGACAACAAAGGGTTTCTTCCTTCAAACGAAAGGCCGGTTATATGATACCTGTGTGAGATACGTGATACTGCATGGTAGTGAGACATGGGCAGCAACTGTGGAGGATATGCAATGGCTGGAGAGAAATGAAGCAAGCATGCTCCGATGGATGTGCAATGTCAATGTGCGTGAATGACCAAGCATAGATGAGTTGAGAGTGAAACTTTGTATAAGGGGGATAAACTGTAGTGTGCGGGAGAGACGACTGTATTGGTATGGCCATGTGATGCACATGGAGGATGACCGTTGGGTAAAGAAGTGCCAAGATCCCAGTGGAAGGAAGACGCATTAGAGGAAGACCACGACAATCACGGGCGGAGGTGGTGAGAGCTGACCTCAGATCACTGAAGCTCACAGAGGAGATGACGAAGGACCTTGACGAATGGATGGATGCTGTGCTGAAGAGGACCCGTCTCACCCTTGCAAACAGGGAAAAGCGGATGTAAAATGACGATGATGATATATATATTATATATATATATATGTGTGATATTTGCTCAATTTCTGTGTGTGAAAACCCTAGCTTTTGCAGATGTTACCCAGGCATTTACTAACAAACTACACCAATAATTAATGGTATAAATTTAAATTTATAATCTGGGTAGAGAAGCTGAAGGCTCTGAAGCAGTTGTCCATAATTATTCACTTTCTCACATTCAATTACATACTATAACAGGATATGATTGAGGCAAGCCAACTAAAACACTCATGCCACATGTGATAGAGAGGCTAAGATACTGGAATAGCCAAGCACCATCATAAGCATCAATTGATACTTCAGTAAGGCAAGCTACTAACTTCTTATGTATAAGACTGAGGCAGTCTCGGGTTGTTGTTCTCCTGATCGAGATCAGAGATCAGTAATCAGTAATTGGTTTCCAGAGCTCACCACGAGGAGGCTGACAACTTGGGCCACTCCCTACCATAAATGACAAGAACCTTCTTGTCTTTCCTCCAGGTTCCCCGAACATCATGAATGTTCCAGGCTGAAAAAAAAAAGACAATTCCATTCACATCTATGATACATTAAAGTGGCTAGGGCAAGTACAGAGGTTGTATATGGTTTGGTATAATTGTGACAGTTATCCAATGTTCACTAGATCTTCCTTTCCCCCTCAATTGTGTGTATTTATTTTAATATATGTGTGTAAGTGTGTATATATTTCTATGTGTGTATGTTTCCATGTGTATATATGTATACATATTTGATTTTGTATGTATATCTGTTATATGTATATATGCCTTTCATTAAAATACTTCTAATGAAATGCACTGCATATGTTTTTCAATTAATTTTTAAAATAATCAAATATTTTCAAAGAATTTAATAAGATGATTAACTCTTTCATTAGTAAGCTGATGTTTAGAACATTATTTACATAGAATTATGATGAAAGGATTTAATATAATTATAAACTTTTTCCAATGTTGTACCATATATCCAGGGTGGTTGCAGACAGTTTGGTTTCAAAAAGGACATACACACACATACTCATACATGTGTGGTGTGAATATATATTTACAAGCATGTATGTTTGCACTCTCACTGATGCAGATTCCCTCACACACAAACACACAATCACAAATGCTTCTAACTAGTTGTCAATATGAATTGAACCAGCTTTCCTTAGAATCTGATATGATATAGTTCATTATAGTTGTAATACACATTAGTTCTTCTCTAATCTTTATCCTTATTGAATTATGGATTAGTTTTTTTGCAGCCATTTTTGCTTTTGTTTTCTCCCTCCCAAATAAAATCCCTTATAAATGTAATTCATTGCACCATTCTCAATTGTTCATTGTTTTTTCTTTTCTACAGACAAACAGTTTTGAACAGTTATGTATCAACTACACTAATGAGAAATTGCACAAATTTTTTAACAGTTATGTTTTTGCCCTGGAGCAAGAAATTGTAAGTATTGCTGTCTATTGTTTGTCCAGTGTTTCTTTTTAATATTTTGGTTTGTCTGATAAGTTAGTACCCATTCCCTTTTTTACATCCACCTCAACTGGAGAATTGGAACATAGATAATTCCTGGATACCTGAACATCAATTATTGCAATTTCAGATTATCCAAACAAGATCTCAAGGTCCTGAGAAAACTGAATTAATTATATTGTGTGTAAACAGAACTTGAGAATAACACGGATGCTACTATTTTGTCTTTTGTTTACAATGATTAAAACTGAATTTGAATTATTGAAAATCATGTGAAAAGGTGGTATCAGCACTTGTGTGATGATGGCATCTTTTGTGGAGAGTTATCAAAACTACTCTGTCAGTTGGTCTCAGCCAGTCACTTTAGTATTAAGATAATTTTAACATGTAAAAATGACTGACATGATGAAGGATTTAAAAGCAAGGCAAAATCAGTGGTGTTTTAAATCAGTCTGTTACTGTGAAGACCATTGACAATCAAATTCAAAAGCAAGATTTTTCATTATCTGGATCATAGTAATAAGGTATCCTAAATTTTACAAAGATAATATTTTATTGATTGAATGATATAAAAATTCTGTAAATATATTTTTTAAATGTTATTATGTATAGCTTTCTTTGTTTACAATTAGGTTAACTATCTAAACTAAATACTCTCTGATAATCACATTTTGATAAATGCGATCAAACTAATTGAGTTAAGTTGTAGTTTCTGAATATATAACTCCATTTAAGATGTGATAAACTTTTAAAGTTCTGCACCACATAAAACCAAACTAGCAAGACATTTTAGAAAAGTACAAAACCTCAATTTTGACTGCATTGAAATTATAGTCTACTTTCATTTATTTGAATTAACAAACCAGTTTTTAGATATGTTCTGCTACACCATTACTAGATGTTAAGATAAAGAGCTAAGAATGTTTAGGTAGATGCTTATATATGTAATTTTATGCAGTTATACTCTCAGAATTGAATATTATTATGCACACACGAGCCCTTAACTCCTGATAGGGTTATAGAGGCATGTTTTAGGCATTTTAAACTTGGCAGAACTCAGCTCCTTTCCATGTCTGATCACAACTGATTTGTTTGAGAGAAAGACAGACAGAAAGAAAGGGAGTGAGAAAGAAGCATATAGGAAGAATCAAGTTGGTGGACTCTAGGTGCAACAGGTTCAAATTTGACAAGGCCCACTGACATGTGTCCTTGTACAAGAAAAATAACTCTGCTTTACCCCAATATCTACTCTTATAAGTACTCAGTTGGTGAGTCGTTAGTAAACTGTAGGAAGACTATTCAGAGGTTGAAATAGTTACTTTAACAGTATGACAATATCTAAAATTTCATGGGGAAATATATATAAATGAAATATACACAGAAGCATAAAGCACAGCTACCTGCATAATCTTTTAGCAACATAATCTTTTTAGTGTAATTTTCTATGCTGATTTAGAATAAAGGGGGATTAATAGAGAAGAAAGATTTAGTTTGTTGTTTTCTAGATATTTAATATAAGAATAAATTATTTTATTATTGCATTGATTTTATGTTTTTTTTTAGTATGATAAAGAAGAAATCTGCTTCTCACATATAAATTATACAGACAACAGTTTGTGCGTGGAACTCATTGAAAAGGTAAATAATCATTTGATTATCATAGTCTTCTCCCTATAGATAGCTTAAGCTTTTTGTTGTTACAAACCTGCCCAAAACTGCTGTAGTTTTATGATACAATTTTGCTCATTTTAAAACGATCATACTTAATATTAAAATCTTCCATAATAATTTTATTCAAGGTGCTTTTTGTAATTTTCTAAACATCAGACTACTAATGAAAATGTTATTTTATTAAATTCCTCCAAATTTGTTGATATTTTCAAAATAAATGGAAGCGTATAGATTATCTTTAAAAATATGATAATAAAAGAGTTCAATATACTTTTGATTATATTATTGATTTTGTGGTTGTTTCATGCTTCTTTAGAAGGTTATGTTGTGTTTTATAGATCTCCCAAGATAAATATTTGTGAGGCTTAGCTAATTAAGCCACAACTTATTAGTCAAATGTTGGTGTTGGTTGTGAGCCCAAGAAAGATACTTCACATTTTATGGCTCAGCTACTTGACTGTAAAAAGTAAATGGCTGGTTCACCACTGTATCACTGCCAACATTTTAACCCTTTCGATACAAAATCACCTGAAACTATTCATGTTTTTATGATACAAAACTGTTTTAAAGTGTTTATGTTTATTGAAAAACCTTCCATTAAAATTTTGTGTAAGAACTTTTAAGTTGTGCCCAAAACACCAGTTTAATAATGAAAACGTTAGGTTACTAAATACCTTCAAATTCTTGATTATTTTCAAAATATTTGAAAATCATAAGCAATGTGTTTCATTAGAAATATGGTAACAAAAGACTCAATAGCATATATTTGAATATTTTCATAGGCTAAAAAACCTCAGGCATTGTCATTGTGCCTGCTAAAGATCAAACTATCTTTTCTCTCAATACATTACCTGTTTCAAATTTCCATTAAATGATGCTTTGGGCGACAACTCACGAAAAAAACAAATATTTTCCATTTTGAGTTGTTGCCCTTACATTTGTTTGATTTTTGTTTTGTTAAAATTTGTTCAACAATCTTTACCTCTCAGAAAGCTGGATTTAGTTTCAGTTAACCGAAGTTATTGTATTCACTATATTAAGTATACATTTCACTAATTTTATATTGAAGTACTTAGGTGATGGGAAAAAATAGGGGAAATATTTGAGGTTCTACTCAACTAATCTTAGCTCGTTTGCATAATGAATCTTACAAATTCACCACTGTTGTTGATTATAAAGGTGGGTGTATTAAAAAAATGTTAATAATGTATTCCTGGTTATATGTTTTTTGCTGTTTGTTGACATGTATCTGAATATAGGAATAGACATTTCTTTTGTATCTGGCTAGCTCAGGTTTGACCCCGAGCAAGATAGTTGGTTAATATCCATGAGCTCGGCTGATCTTGCTTAGTGATCCAGCCAGATCAATTGAAGATGATTGCTTCTGACAATTGCTTCAGGACCTGCTAAAAGGCGTGCTTGAGAACTCTGCCCAACAATCCTCCCAGGAATATGTGGGTGAAGAAGTTGTAGTATCCATATGCAATTTATGATAAATACTTATTACTCTTGAGAAATGGAGGTATTGCTAAATGGATAAGACATTGAACTTCTTCGTTAGATGTTCAAACAGGCTGCAAGCAATTTGTTGACTTTTTAGAAAAAAACACACACTATTCTACAATATAGCATTTCATCTAGTTGTCAACATTCTTTCAAACTTTTCTTAAATTTTCCAGGCACCCCGATGCATACTGAAAATATTAGATGAAGAATGCCGATTTCCTCAGGTAAGTTTATTCTTGCTTTATAAATTCTAAATGAATATGTACTACCTTTTAGTCAAATGCAAAACAAAAGATTTCGTTAGTTGGACAATTCTGCATACATTACCATGTAATGTAGTGAAGATAAGAAATAAATGGAGCTTGGGATGTACTAAATACCCAGGCAAACATCACAGTAGCAGAAGCCAAATTAAAGACCATGGACGGTTAAGTTAATTTATTGGAATAAAAAAACTGCAGCTGCCTTGGGCAATCGAATATGATATGTTTTTGCTAAAGTCTTTAGGTGCCCATGCAGTCACAAGCAGACATGGATATCCTCTCAACCTTCTCTCCATTAATCCAGTAGAACATCCAGGATGTGACAGCTGGAAGAAGAAGGGGCTGCACCAGCATTGGGATGGTACTTTCTTTATCAACCCTGAATAGATGAAAGGCAAAGTGGATCTCTGCAGGGTTGAAAGTCAGAACATAGAGAGCCAGAACAAATATTCAATGCTCTAATGGTTCTACCAAATTGGATGCTTTTATTGGAATTAGTAAATAGGTCCTGTTATCTTTCGAATATAATTGATGTTAATATTATTCTAGTGAAAATATTGGATATAAAAATATGAACTGAGTGAAAGAAGCCTCTGTTGGCTACTAGGTGTTTTCTCTCTCTATATGCTGGTTGTAAGATACACAATGCTCTATAGCAATAAGACATCATTGTGTAGTGCAGAAGGTCTGGTTTCAGTGGAAAACAAAATACTGTGTGTAAGTATGATATGGAAGTTGACATCAAATAAATGAAAAAAAAGGAGTATCAAACATAGGTAATATAAGCACGAGATCCACAACTAATATGGACCACTTGTAGAAATGTATGATAACAGTAGCTGTGACTATTGCAAATTGATGGTAGATAGTATACATGGCAGTGGATGAGCAACAGGCATATAAAAAAGTGCTACAATGAAATTTGAAAATACTGGGCTTCGCAATACTAATAGAGATGAGCTTTAGCACAGACTTTGCTAATCAGTGCTAGCATGGAAAAACAGATATTGAAGTACTGATGATGTCAGTGATGATGATGGTAGTGATGGCAGTGATGTTACTATCATTGTATATTTTATAACCCTTCTCTATATATTTTAACATTCATGGATTAAGAGGACACTTTAGCTGTGCCAAAGACATGACAACCTCCCTAGTGTTAGTGATATGTATGATAAATACACCCAGTACATGATGTAAATTGGTTGGTAATAGGAAGGGCTTGCAGCCATAGAAAGCTTGCCAAACAAAGGATTGAGAGGACTCTTAAATTGTGCCAAAGACACGACAACCTCACTAGTGTTAGTGTCATGATAGTAGAGTACAAGATCAGTGGCTCCAATTGAATTCAGCCCCCACTAACAGATTGAATTCAGCCCCCACTAACAGATTGAATTCAACCCACATTAGCAGAGAAACCAAACATTACGGTGATGATGATAATGATTTTTGTTAAATAATAGTTTCTACTTTTGGCAAAAGGCCAGCAATTACCCCAGTTCGTCACTGGTGCTTTATTTTATCAACCCTGTAAGGATGAAAGGCAAAGCTAACTTCTTAAATTCTTTGTCTAAAATTAGATTACTCTCACCTGTCTCTTGATTCATTGGTGTAGATATAATTTTGTGCAGCCTGTAATCGATTAAATGAAAATCTAGTTAATTATCATCATTGCTTTCAATATGTAAATTGAATGAATTTACTATACTGTGCCATATCTCTCAATCTATCTCAATTTACTATAGAACATCTCTCTATCTATCTCAGTCCTATGCCATCATATATTTGAGACCTAACTATTTATTTCATATAAACTTTGTTAGTCAACCTTTGTCACACATCTACCTTTGTTAGTCAATTCCTTAAAATGGTTGCTTTGCACCGACAATTGAAGGAATTCTTTAACAAGTTAAAATGTAGGAAACCAATCTTTTACCTCTCTTCTCAGAGATAGAGTTTCTAACTGTAGAAGCTCCAACCCACACTGACCTTGCCTAATTAATACATAGACATATTTATACCATCTCAGAACACCAATACTACTATACTGTTATTACAAGACTAGTATTTCTTATAGAAAATACATACATTGAAAAATAATAGCAGCATCAATAATTGTACTGGAGGTGTACATATTACCAAATACAAGGTAATAATAATAATTGTTTCTACTTATGGCACAAGGCCAGCAATTATCCCAGTATATTACTGGTACTTTATTTTATCGACCCCGTAGGGATGAAAGGCAAAGTTAACCTCGGCGGGATTTGAACTCAGTCCGTAAAGGGACGTAACTGTGCTGCAAAGCATGGCGTCCGACCCTCTACCGATACTGCCAATCCACAAGGTAATAATAATAATAATAATAATGACAAAGCACCCATTCTCTGAGATATGCCAATACATACAGACAGAGAGATCAAAACCAACCAACCAGATATTATAGTCAAAGACCACAAAGAAAAAGAATGCTTTCTAATAAATGTATCAATCCCTACATCATCATCATCAGGTTGAGCTTGCTCGGCTTTCTACGACACGTTTCCTCCATCCATCTCTGTCTCTCATAGCGTTTGCCAGTTCTTCCGCAGTGCATCCAGTATCGTCCTCAAGTTGCTTGACGTATGTCTTCTTGGGACGACCATCGTTTCTTGCTCCATGAGATGGACTCCACAACAACACATCACCTGCTATTTCTGCCTTGCTGCGCCAACAGTGGCCAGCAAAGCTGAGTCTCTGTCCACGTATTGCCCTGTTGATAGGTGGTATATTGCCATAGAGATCCTTACAATCCCTACAGACAACAATATATCTTCCAAGGAAATAGAGAAACTCTCCAAATATTAAGATCTAGAGATAGAAATAACTCAAATGTGGAAAATGAAAACACCTAGACAAGTACATAACCAAAACCACAGGACTTACAAATATATACAGCATACAAAAAAATAGCACTACTAGGCACTGTACACACATTACGAAAAGTACTGTGCTCGGTAAAGCAGTAATGATGCACAATAGAAAAAAAAAATAACGATTTCTGATTTGGGCACAAGGCCAACAATGTTTGGGGAAGGAAAGTCGATTAAATCGACCCCAGTACGTTACTGGTGCTTTATTTTATCGACCCCCTTAATGATAAAAGGCAAAGCTAACCTCAGCAGGATTTGAACTTAGAGCTCAGAGAGGTGGAATGAATACAACAAAACATTCTATCCGACGGTCTAATGATTCTGCTGCCAATTCGCCACATTTGTCGTCAACTAGAGGAGTGGCAGCTTAGCTTTAGTGGATTCCTTAGACACAAAAAATATAGAGAAATATACAATCCACTATTCCCTGTTTTACCAACTCCCTGTCAAGATGAGAACTTCAGTACAGAATCTTTGTGACGTTGACAAACTGAATTTTGACACCATTAGATGTTGATAGAGAAACATGATATGTGTGGGTCATTAGATCTGTGGATCATATGCGCCATAGTTTGCTCTTTCAGGACTGAGCTGGGCTAAACAATAACAAAATCACATGTCATGTTGTTGCAAAGCACATAAAACTGATATATAGGAGTTACCTCCCTTGGACTTAGAAAGCAAGTTAGCTGCTAAAAAAAAAAGCACAAAAACAAAAAAGGGATTTTGAATATACTTACAAAAATGATAAAGAAACCTTCAGATAATACTTACGGTGTTTAATTACCACTTCTTTTCTTGTGTGTATGTACACATCCACATACTCATGTAAACACACACAGACACACACATATGAGCTGGAAACTTTAAGGGAAACGGAGTTTCTAGCAAGACCAGCTGAGCTTATAGATGTTATCCTACCATCTTGTTCAGCGTCTACCCCTGGATACTGGTAGTTGGTTTTGGCTTTAAAATCTGAGAGATTCTAACCATATGCCTGTAATATCAGAGCTCTGATCTCTCAATTTGGAGATGTAGCAGCTCTACCTGGAGCAACTCTCTCATCTCCAAGCTATGAATTCTATTAAGTATTTTATTTAATTAATGTAGAATTTGAAGGGATTTACTAAGTTTATTAAGATGGTATGCGGGGCAATAGATTGGCAACATTTTTAGAGCACTGAACAAAATTCTTTATAGTATTTGGTTACTGCTCTTTACCGTCTAAGTTCAATTCCAGTGGAGAGATTTTGAAGTGCTTGGATTTCGGTTTTATTACCAATGTTTATATCTGTTGTTGATATACACAAACAAAGGATACGCACACACATACATACAAACATACATCTATGTCAAGCTTCTGCACAGCTTCTTTCTACCAAATTCCTCTCACAAGGTATTGTTCAACTTGATACAATTGAAGACACTTGCTCAAACAGCTGTTCCATAGTATCAAGCCCAGAATCATATGGTTGCAAAGCAGCTTCTTAGCCACTTAGCAAAACCTGTGTATGTGTGCTGAACTTGTGCCTAGAAGTATTTTTTGGCCCTTAACCCTTTTGTCACTGTAATTCTAATGAAATAACTGCCTATGGATTTCAATTAATTTTGAAAATACTCAGATATTTGATGGAATTTAATAGAATATTTAACTCTTTCATTAGTAAGCTGGTATTTAAAAACAATGTCTTAAATAAAATTATGAGGGAAGGATTTAATCATCAGCATCATCATCATTGTTTAACGTCCACTTTTCATACTAGCATGTATAAACAGTACTGGCCTTGTGCCTGAATTAGAAATCAGTATTTGTACTATGTCTCAGTGCAATTGAATGCAACTAGGTTGTCATGTTCTCCAATTGCAGGAGGTTTTTTAAATATTTCTAATCATAAAAGTAATGCATGTCTTGTGTAAGATGTGTCAGAAAATGGTGGAAATTGAGTTCTATCTTATTTATTTTTTTAATTCGATTTATATTCAGGGCACCGACAAATCATATTTAAATAAACAACACCAGGAATTGAGTACTCATCCATTTTATATAAAAGGACAAGATCGTCGATGCTGGGAAGTGGAGTTTGGGATCAAACACTACGCAGGTGCTGTAGTATATAAAGCACAAGGATTCCTTGAGAAAAATAAGGATGTCCAACAAGACCAACTTTTTGAACTAATGTATAACTCAACAAATCCATTTGTCAAAGACCTTACACGATTCCAGGTAAGAAATATATTTTTGTGTTAGGATAAAAAGGAACCCACTTTTTTCTTTTTCTTTTTTTTTTGTGTTTTTATGTTGTTTTCTTTAAAATCTTCTGTTTTTCAACTATTTTTGGTTATGCTACTATTTAACTCTTCAGATATCAACCCACCAAAAAACGCCTCTGGTTCTATGAAACAAAGCCTCTCATTCTAAAGGGTTCCTATTTAAATTCTTCTAATAATATAAGAACCATATATTAAATTTCTATCTTAGTAAATCCCTCAAAATTCTTGCAATTAATTCAAATGCAGTGTGTGTAATTCTTTTTTTAACCCTTTAGCATTTATATTACTCTATATATACTATTATATTTTCACGGTAAAGGTTTTACCTCACAATTATGTCACATAATATCAAATCTATGAGATTTTAATATTATTTATTTTGAGAACAATACCTTAACATCAGTATGAGTGGACAGTTACAGCCAGTTTAAACAGAAAGAGGTGAGTGGATTCTGGCCGGTTTAAATGCTAAAGGGTTAAATACTGTAAGGTGTGGTCATTTTTATCATCTGGTTTCATTTGATGTTGCATTAGAGACTCAATTTGTTTTTATTTATATTCAAAATACCATGTAAAATAAGAGCTACTTATGTAATATATATGAATTTATAATTAATCAAGAGAAAAGCCAATATTTGATGTAAATTTATTTCTTCTATAATTGGTTCAGTGGAGATATTGAAGAAGGAATACAGTGGAGGGATTCTCCATGGATTGCAGAAGACATTTAAAATTAGTCCTTCAAATTAAGGAAACCCCTGGCATTTATATAATGCTTCTCTAACAGTGAATTAATTGCCTTGAGAGGTTGTCTGGTACTTGACAGGTCAAGAGAGTCCTCTCTCCTGTATGCTGTCTTTGTTCATCCACCACTTTATGAGGGCTGAGTTATTAAGTACATTGTTTAGGGAGATTGGAGGTTGTTTCATCCACTACAGGCTAAAGATGTCTCTCCACATAGTCTCTGGTCTCTTATCACATTTACTTTTAGTGTTGCAGTGCTTGTAATGGAAGGTGCATTTTTTATAGGACAGTAAATTACAAGTCAACTTAATCCAGCATCATCTCCATCATGAGGTTCAGTTTCTTGAGGCCACTCTTTGTCTTTTTTGGCCTCCCTGTGCCACAGATTCTGTCTACTTCAAATCTTTAGCGCTTATTTTTATACAACTCTTGCTCTCCTTATGCTTCTTGTGACCATACCAATGCAATCATGTCTCATGCACGCTACATTTCATTTCTTTTATACCCAACTTTTCTTTCAGTTCACTTGTGCTCAGTTATTAATCTACACTAACACTTCACATTCACATATGTATACATAATATCTATCTATCTAGGGAGGGTAAAATTCCCGAGATCCATGGATGAGTTCTCTCCAGTGGTCTCTGTCCCTCAACATCGCCACCAAGTCCTGCATCTCCTAGAGACCAGTGTCTGTCCTTAGGGCACCAATATATGTCAACCTCGGTTTCCCTCTTCTAGTGTGTCCGTGTAGAAGCTCCCACAGGACCCGTGAGCGCAGTGTCAACTCTGAATCTCGGTAAGCATGTCCAGCTAAACTCAGTCTCCCCTGTGTTACTTTCGAGTTGACTTTTGGGAGGCTCCCATACAGCTCTGAGTTCTTCATCTTCAGTGTATTCTGATTAATGTTCAGAGCCATCTTCAGCATTCTTGTGTAGCACCCATCCACCATCTGAGAGTGTGTCTTGGTCAGTGTCCAAGTCTGAGACCCGTACAGCATCACAGTCTCCACTGTAGCGATGAAGAGATGATCTTCAAGTTTTTATGAAGGTCTGACTTCCACACTGACCTCAAACTGTGACATGCCACCAAGGCTTTGCTCTTCCTCTCAACCACATCATCCTCTGTGTTCCCAATTTTTGCTCCTAAATACAGGAAGTCTTCAACCAACTCTTACGGCTTCCCACCTACATTCATAATATTCTCTGTCCCTGGTTGTCTTGTACTCACATGACTGTGCCCGAGGAGGACAGTGATGTGAGTACAGAGGAGTTCCATTAAAGTGTGTAGAGCTATCAACACCAGACCACCTCATAACATCCCGCTTCTTCTGGGTGACTTCAATGCACATCTGAGTAAGGAGAGCAGTGAAGATCCTTGCTGGTACTTCCATATCAACACCAACCGAAACGGGATGTTAACATGAATGGATCTGTTATTTTTATCTAAAGACATTTTTTCCAATTCCATCCCGCCCGTCCCCTCAATCTATTTTATTTCTCATTCTTTCTTCTGATGAAAGACTAGCGTCCGAAACGTTAAGACCCTCTTCCTGCTATATCAAGCGTTAACCTAATATATACCTTCCGCTGTACCGATTGTGTTGTTATTTCTGTTTACCTTTTACATATATATATATATATATATATATATATACGTAGGTCCCGGGTTGAGTCGGGGATAACCACAGTAAGTAAGGTACTCAATACATGGCAGAGTAAAATTTTTTTATATTTTATAGAAGGAGCTTCTACAGGACTAGTACTGTTTCATTCAGATGAAATCTTCAGGAAGCTGGGTGTCATATTAAGTTCTGGTATTTATACATTTAGGTAGTGGTAAGGGAGGGGTGGTGGAAGGGGTTGGGGGGTTTGGGGGCATCATCATCATCATCATCATCATCATCATCATCATCATCATTTTATGTCCGCTTTTCCTTGCTTGCAAGGGTGGAGCAGATCCTCTTCAGCACAACATCTCTCCATTTGTCACGGTCCTTCGTCATCTCCTCTGAGGTTGGCTCTCACCACCGCCACCCATGTTTTACACAGAGTCTAGAATCGAGAGGCCTAAAGGCCAGTTTAGCAAAGATAAAAGTTTTAGCTGAAGGGAAAGCAGTATCAACTGAGAAGCCCCAATGCTTGATATTTGGAAAGGGAGCAGATAGGAGCTGTCAACAGTTTGCCTACTGTATATAGATGCAGAAGAGTAGCTAGCAGTAACAACTCCCAAGAAATGAAGTATCCTCATTTTCCCAGAAAGCTCTTTAAAACTAATTGGTAGTTTCTAATATGTAGGTGGCTTAATCAAAGGTGGAAGAAGGTATTGTGAAAGTATAATAGCCAGAATAAAAACAGTAACGGTTGGGGTGTGTTCAGGGAGCTGCTGCCTCTCCAAATGAAAAGCATATTGCTTGATGCTTGTGTATGAAATGCAATATCGCATGGTAATGAGACATGGGTGATAAACTTGGAAGATTTGTGAAGCCCAGAAACAGGCCTGTTGCTTGGGTTTGGTACTCGGGGTTGTCTCAGTACAATCTGGGTGGGCACTCGAATACCATAGGGAATTTTCTCATCAACTTCTTTGGTTAACTTTTTTGTTTGTTTTTTAAATGTATTTTTGCTTTTTGTTCCTATTTTGGGAAGAAAAATTACCAAAGCCAAGATATCAAGGAGTGTATTTTAGGACATTTCTTTTATAAACTCTGTTTTCTAAATCTGAGGTTGCACTGTTGTAGAGTAGGAGAGCAGTGCCATCCAGTGATCCTACCTTGGTGAAAGGTCTGGCTGGAAATGAAGTGAACAACAGAGAAAAGTGAGCTGCAAGAATAACTGGACATTAGATGTATTGTAGTGTGTAAAAGAGAAGACTGGTGATATGGACGTAGTATGCATATGACAAATGATTGTTGGGTGAAAAGGAGTTAAATGATGCAAAACTAGAAGGCAGCAGTAAAAATGGAAAACAGGTAAAGAAGTGTTGAGGTTTGATCTCAGGATGTTAAGCATCACAGAGTTGGTAACAAAGAACCATGTTTAGGGAGATGCTGTGTTGAAATTCACCTGTCCACTCCATACCTGCATAGAAACATTGATGTTAACATAATGAAGACAATATTCTGTACAGGATAGTAGATTGTTGTTTTTATTAGTTATATGAAAAAATAATTGTTTCTACGTTAGGCACAAGGCCAGCACATAACCAGTGTATTACTGGTACTTTATTTTATCGACCCCGTAAGGATGAAAGGCAAAGTTAACCTCGGCGGGATTTGAACTCAGAATGTCAAGGGCCGTAACTATATGCGTCAAAGCAAAGCGTCCGACCCTCTACCAATACTGCCAGAAAAAATAATGTGATATTTTTAATAGTATCGTTGATTCCAAAAGAATGCTTGTAGTCTTTTCAAAATACAATTATTTGAGTATTTAATTTTTCTTATATTAATTTCTAGTTCTTTGTGGTAATGAAGCAAAGCAGTAGAATTGTGAGGACTTAGTTGATATTTCCAATGTGAAGCCTATAACTCCTAAATATTCAGAAAAACAAATTATGTATTAATCTTTTTCAGCTTGTTTAAAGGCAACAGAAATAATTAATTCTCCATTAAAATGATGATAATGATATATATATATGGATGGATGGTACTGAGTAAGGCAGTTGGTGATAGGGAAGCTGTAGGAGGGAGATTGGTGCAAACTGACAGGAGGAGACCTAAGTGTTGTCCCACTCCTCTATATCATTAATTCTTAAGATACTTGCTGTTTAAAAATGTGGATTAAAAAATGGCTGAAATCTTGATATCGCACATACCAAATGTGCATTTTTTTTTCATCCTATCAGTGGGAGAATGATTCATACAAGCTAATAATGCATTTTTTGAGACAAAAAAGTTAATGATTGTGAAGACATTTGACATAAGTTCGAGACTGCGATGCAAAATTTCAAATTTCTAATTGGTATGTTTACGCCTAAAAGTTTTTTCATTAAAACATCTCAGAATGATTTGTTTTAACAAATTTAGAACCTATTGTAGAGTTGTGAATAATTAGAAGTTGGTTATAAATAGCCAAACAAAATTTTTATATTCTGCAAAGGGTGTGAAATGCTGCTTTAGGTGCAACCATATCAATCACATTAAATTGGATGGAATAAGGTAAAATTTCACTGTGTTTAGTAGTAAAACCTTTTCACATTGAAATGCGCCTCAAAATAATCTATTTCAACTAATGTAAATTCTATTAGTGTCATATCTGGGCATGTTTTAGTGTAACAAAGTGAATAATTGTCAAGATATTTGATATTTTCTCAGGTGAATGAAAATGACCAAATTTGCAATTGTGTGTGTGTGTGTGCATGCATGTTTCAATTTAACCGTTTGAAAAATGAGTACTTAATACCATAGAGATTAATATTTTTTTTATTAAGGCCATCTCAGAGTCCTTGTTAGTCTGGTGTTTCATCCATGTATTCACAGGTTCATCAGACAGCTGAGATAGCAGAGTAACAGGACTCCCACTTGGTTTAATACAATATATATATATATCGCCCTGGGGCGAGATATATTGTCTTTAAAGCATAGTAGACCCCAGTAGACCACTGATGAGGCCCCCCCCCCCCTTCTTGCTTTCTTATTCCCACTGCATTTTAAGTTACCTTAATAGCAACTACACAGCCATTTCTATTCTCCATATATTTCATCATTATATATGTATATATATAAAACGATATTTAGGGCTGGTCATGTTACTAATTTTGCCAATAAAAACACATGCACTATTTGACTTTTACTTCAGATTTATTATTAGTTATTAGTTAGTTCATCAAAGCCCTTTCATCACACTTTCTGTGCCATACATACTCATTGACTGTTTCTTCTTCTCTGTGTTTCCTCTTCTCTATAGTCTTATTTTGTTTCCTTCATGGAATAAGCAAAGTTGGCCATATTTGGCAACATGACCATCCCCAAAATATTACAATATCTGCTTCAACACATAATTTCACATCGAGAATCTTGCAAAACAAATACATACATATACATATATATGTCTAGCCCATGCCAGTGTGGAAAAATTGACGTTAAATGGTGATGATGATATATATATATATCATCACCATCATTTTTACATCAGCTTTTCATGCTGCTTGCATGGGTTGAAATAAGTGATTGGAACAGATTGGATTGCCAATAAGATCCTCCTTAATGGTTTGCTCAGATATATTCACTTTTTACTTGGTTTCTATAGCTGGATACACTTCCGAATGTCAACCACTTGGCATAGTGAGTATGTGTGTATATATTTGTATATATGTTTAATGGACATTAAATGATGATGATGATAATTATATATATATATATATATATATATATATATATTATTAGGGTAAACATTGATGCAATTCAATTCAAGCACTCAACGTACTTTTTCCACATAGGAGTGACGGAGTAAATATCGAATAAGTAAAAGCGAAGTAGTTTCAGATGTTCAAGTCCTTTAATAATAATGCTGTGATATATATTTCAATGACGACACTGGCCACACTGTTCTGTGTGCGAGTGTCGTGACATCATCAGACAGCTTGTTACATAATAAGGTTGTTTCCGAGGCAATCCAAATTGAATCGACATGGGAACGGATGAAGTTTGTGCTTTTGGGTTTTTCAAGGGAACGGATGAAAAACCCATTAAAGGACTTGAACATCTGAAACTACTTCGCTTTTACTTATTCTATATATATATATATATATATATATATATATATATAATAATTGTTTCTACGTTAGGCACAAGGCCAGCAACTACCCAGTGCATTACTGGTACTTTATTTTATCGACCCCGTAAGGATGAAAGACAAAGTTAACCTCGGCGGGATTTGAACTCAGAATGGCAAGGGCCGTAACTCTATACGTCAAAGCATGGTGTCCGACCCTCTACCGATACTGCCAATCCACCGCCTTATATTATTATATATATATATTATATTATATATATATATAATAATGAAATGACAGGAGGCTGGATTTGTGTAAATCCTTGAAAGGTTTATTATACTATGATCATTTCAATGACCGGGTTCCGTATGAATCCGGTGATATCATCAGGTATTCAAAATATAATACGGGAATGTAATAGATAAAATCCATGGGGCTGAAAATCGAGGACCTGAGGGCGATCGCTATCTTGCACCTTCTACCTTAGCCGGTCGCTCTTTCTATATTATTACATTGCGATTGACCATACGGAATAGACCAGCTCTATCCAGTGGTGAACCTCAAACCTGAATATATATATATATATATATATATATACATATATATACATATATATACTAGAAGTTGATGGAAACCGCGGAGTGGGGAGACCCAAGATGACCTGGGATGAGGTGATAAAAGCCGACCTTACCCAATTACACCTCTCAAAGACAATGACACACGACCGTGACTTCTGGCGTCACGCAGTAATACAGAGTACCCGACCTCCCATGGATACATGCTGAAGCATATAAACAATATGCCTCCACACCCCCCACCGCAAGGTGGTCGTGGAGGTGCCACGGCAAAAAAGCACCCAGCCCACACTGTAAAGTGGACGTGTAGGCGCCACGAAAAAGCACCCAGCACTCACTGTAAATGAGGTTGGTGTTAGGAAGGGCATCCAGCTGTAGAAATCAAGCCAGATCAGTTCCTGTATGAGCAAGGCATGGTCAGCCGACCAGACACTGCACACAATAGGACAACCCGTCTAACCCATGCTAGCGTGGAGGAACGGACGTAAAACGGTGATGATGATGATGATGATATATATACATTTATATATATATATATATACATTTATATATATATATATATATACATTTATATATATATATATATATATACATTTATATGTTGGTACCACAACATCCAGTCCGAAACAAATGAGGTCGTGTAGGTGTCACAACAAAAAAACACAGTCCACGCTGTAATGTGGCCGTCGGTCAGTCAATGGCAACATTGAGGACCGAATAAATTAGATTACCGATATAAAAGACACAGAAGCAAAAAGCGAAAACCAACCAAACAGTGAGTGTGTTCTGTTATTAATTCTGGCAATATTACACAAATATGACCCTCCCCAAGTATAACAATATATATACATACATTTATATATATATATACATTTATATATATATATATATATATATATATATATATATATATATATATATATATATATGCATATATATATATATATATACATATATATATATATATATATATATATACATATATATATATATATATATACATATATATCATCATCATCATCATCGTTTAACGTCCATCTTCCACGTTTGCATGGGTTTGGACGGGAGGTTTCCCACTTGAGGCAAGATTTGTTGTCCTGCTCGTATAGGACTCTCTGGTGGGTTTTCTACGGCTGGATGCCCTTCCTAACAGCAACAACGTTTACAGTGTGGACTGGGAGGTTTTTACCGTGTTACCTACAGTCACATTACAGCGTGGTCACATTACAGCGTGGACTGTGTGTTTTTTTGTCGTGACACCTACACGACCTCATTTGTTTCGGACTGGATGTTGTGGTACCAACATAACTTCACATTTAAGGGGTGGTGTGGATGAGGTGGGGGTAGTGGGGCCGGGGTGTATTTTGTTAGAGGTGCCTACTGACTGTAGGTTTCGCTTTGTACATAGGCAAGACAGGTCTTCTGTATGACTGTGTAGCGCCAAAGATCTCGGTCCAGTGACATTGTCTTGGGGAGGTGTAAGTGTGTGAGGTCGGAATTTATCAAGTCCCAGGTTTTTCTGGGTCTGCCTACTCCGTGGCTACCGTCTATTTTTATCGCCCTGCACTTTTTTATACAGCTGTCGTCTTCCATGCGCATCACTTGACCGTACCAACGTAGTCTTCTCTCGAGTAAACAACATCTGATCCCTCTTATTCCTAATTTCTCCCTTAGTTCGTTTATGCTTTGCCGTTCACGTATATTACTATTACACATCCAACGGAGCATGCAAGCTTCGTTCCTCTCTAGTCTGCGTATATCCTCTGCACACAATGCCCAGGTCTCACTGCCATGTAACATTGCTGTTCGTATGCAGGCATCATACAGCCTGCCTTTCATTTTTAGAGAGAACCCTTTAGCGGCTAATAGTGGTATAAGCTCTCTGAACTTTTTCCATTCCGTTCTGACTCTAGCTACTGTACTTTCAGAGCACCCTCCCCCACTGCTGATTTTGTCACCCAGGTAACGGAAGGTGTCCACTATTTCTATAGTACCATCTGTGCAATGGAATGAGCTAGTATTCTGTGGGCACTTGCTGCTACTTATAGCACCAGAGCACCGGCCACATATAAAATCTATATTCTTAGTTAGCTTACCTGTGATCCCACTACATCTTTTATGCACTCATACTTTGCATTTGGGACATAAAATGGAGTTTCTGCCTACTCCTTTCCTACACACTGAGCATGGCCATTTCCCAGATGGGACCGGTGCCTTATTTTCCTTCCTACAAACTAGAACTTTAGTCTTAGACAAGTTAACTTTAAGGCCTTTGAGATTCTAGGCCATGCTTCCATGTTTGGAATTTCTTCTCTAGTTCAACCATTGATTCAGCTATGAGCATATAGGAGTTCCCATGGGCAGCCGGTCTTGAACTCCTCTGTTATAGCCTGAAGGACAATAATAAATAGTAGGGGGCTAAGAACGGAGCCCTGATGAACACCAACTTTTACGCTTAACTCTTCACTATATTCGTTGTTAATTCTAACCTTGCTGACTGTTTCTTTATACATGGCTTGTATAGCTCTCACAAGCCATTCATCAACACCTAGTTTTCTAAGCGCCCACCAGATAATGGAGCGGGGGACTCTGTCAAAGGCTTTCTCCAAGTCAACAAAAGCTAAGTATAAAGGTTTACTTTTAGCTAGGTACTTCTCCTGTAGTTGTCGTACAATGAAAAGAGCGTCTGTGGTACTTTTACCTGGCACAAACTCGAACTGCATTTCATCTAGATCAATTCGTTCTCTGATTAGTTGCGCTATTACTTTTTCTGTGACCTTCATGACCTGGTCGATTAATTTAATGCCTCTATAGTTACCCCTATCAAGAGCATCTCCTTTACCCTTGTAACAGTTAATGATGATGCTGCTGCGCCAGTCCTTCGGAACAACCCCATTCTGTACGACTTGGTTAACTATCCGGGTGACCATAGTGTGTCCCACCGTTCCAGATGCTTTCAGCATTTCAGCAACTATTTCCGAAGGCCCAGCCGCCTTACCCGTCTTCATATCTTTGATTGCCTTACCTATTATACTACCTTCAACTAACACTGCTGGTCCCTCTATTGGATCGATGTGGGGCAGACTGTCTTTCTCCCATTTATTCTCCTCATTTAGTAGCCTCTCGTAGTGACACTTCCAAGCTACCTTCTTATCAGCGTCAGTGATGGCAAGTACGCCGTCATCATTAAGTACACACTTCTCCCCGACAATATCACTGTTTTCCTTGACACATTGCCTAGCAATCCTGAACACCTCACGTTTTTGGTTCTCGCTTTGTAGAACATGCTTGAACTTTCTTTCCTCTGCTTCCCTTCTTGCGAAGTACACTTGTCTCCTAGCTTCCCTCCTGGCCACTTGATAGTCTTCTCTACTTCCCCCATCCCGCCATACTTTCCAAGCCTGCTTTTTGGCCTTGATTGACTCCTCCACCTTACTATTCCACCACCATGTTACTCTCCTCCTGTCTATAGGCCTGCTCCAGCCACAAACTTCATCTGCCGCCTTCAGCAGGTTAGCTTTCAGGAATTCCCACTGTTCCTCTATATTGTACGACTCTAATTACTCTTCCTTACTGTCGAAAGCATCAAGTAATATGCTTTTAAATTTATTACTGGTTGTGGGGTCCTTTAGCTTCAATATTTTTCTCCTGAGGATAGTCCTCCTCTGTTTTCGAGTACATCTTGTCCTGACTACGAGGTTGCTGACTATGAGTCTATGTTGGGAGGTGCATTCTTCATGGGGGAGGGATTTAGTGTTTATGACAGACACTCTATCACGTCTTCTGGTAAGGATATAATCTATCTGACTGGCGTGTTCCCCTGATCTATAGGTGATCAAGTGATTGTCTCGTTTTTTGAAATATACATATATATATATATATATTTCTAAATATCTATATCTGTCTTAGATACCAGCAATGCATGCACAATAATAGCTGAAAATGAATTGAAACCAGTTATGAATCTAAGCAAACAGCATTTGCACAGAAGAGAACTTTGTTTTGGGATGTCTGGCTATCTATCTGTCTATCTATGTGTCTATTTCTCTGTCTATCTCACACTATATATATATCTGTATACCTATCTATCTATTCATTTAACTATTTACCCTTATTTATTATGCAATGCAGAGAAATATCTTTGGCAGCCATTGTAGAATAAATGCACATATAAAAAGAGAAAAAACACACACACAGACACATATACGAAAAAGAACATAAATACTTGGCAGATTCATACACACATGTGCCACACACACACACATCTAATAATAAATGACTTGAGAATGAGAGAGCAGGTAAAGGAGGTTCAGAAATATTTATAGAGAGTGAAAAAGAAGAGACAAAAAGAAGTTAAAATCCAGAACAAATGAGGGTAAATAAAGAAGGGAAAATTTGTGATATACAGTGAGAGTTGATGGAAGCATTTAAAAAAAAATTTTACATATGTGAATGAGTATGCATGTGGTCTATATATATATTTACACATAAACCTATATACACACAAACACTCACATACATATGTATGTATGTGTGTGTGTGCATATATATATATATGTATATAGTTGTTATATAGTAAGGTGCATTATTGGTTGTGTAAAATGGTCCAATAACTTTATGTTAGCAATATTAAGTTCTATGTATGTATATATATATATAGTCCACGCTGTAATGTGGCCGTGTAGGCAACACGGTAAAAACCTCCCAGCCCCACACTGTAAATGTGGTTGCTGTTAGGAAGGGCATCCAGCTGTAGAAAACCCGCCAGACAGCAAGACGACCACTCTTGCCTCAAGTGGGAAAACCCCCGTCCAAACCCATGCAAGCGTGGAACACGGACGCTAAACCTTGATGATGATGATATACACAGATGTATACATACATATAATAATATTGAAACAAAGTCATTGGAAGAACTGATGTCTCTATGACTGTTTTCTCACTCAATGTTTTAATTAAACCAACATCATTAAGACACCAACCAAAAGGGAAAGCAGAGTGCACACTTATATGTTAAATTTCATGTGGGTAGACAATTTAATTCTCTCTCTCCGGACTTATGCACTTGTTTCTGCTACCCCATCTGCTGGTGACAGTCTATGTTGTATTGGCGTGCACAGAAAATAGGTATTGCTATTAAAGATTATGCATTTGGCTAAGAGTAGCTTCATCGGCGGGAGTTAGCCTCTTTGGATCAGGTCAAACAGCAGCCCACTGTATTTGATGTGGAATCGCCGTTACAGTAGTTAGCACCACTTTTAGTGTCATGTGACAGTGAAAGAGAGCTAAGCTAGTATTCCCTACTTTTGAGGAACACACTCGTACGTTTTTACGAATTGAAAAAAGTAAAGAATGAGCCATTAAAACACTTGACCAGGCCTTCAGTATATATATATAGTGGTAAAAAACTCAGAGCACTCAGTCCAAAGGATGTGTTTAGTTATAGAGTTAGTTCCTCAACAAATTAGCAAACCATACTTGAGAACACATGTTTTACCCGAAGGATTCTTCAATTCGGATATGGTTATAGTGAGAAAGGAAGTACATACGAGCTGGCTAGATTCTGCACAGCAGATGTCAGTATTTGAATGACAAGGGAGATAACTCAATTAGACTATTGTAGGGGGGACAACCTTTGAAGAACGATCGTTTGTGATAGTTCAGTCCGGGTTAATCTTTTGGTTATCCTGGGTCCTTCCAGTTACATAATAGAAACTTCACAGCATGGGAGCAGTGGTTATAAAATTGGCTCTCATGTTAAGGCAAGCACTGTTATGTAATCCCTGCAAGGTATTTACTCTTTAATCTATGAGATTTTGATGTTATTTATTTTGAGAACATTACCTTAACGTCAGTATGAGTGGCCAGTTACGACCAGTTTGAACAGAAAGAGATGAGAG
>OZ024741.1:199153386-199228386 GCA_964016885.1 Eledone cirrhosa
GTATATATATATAGTATATATATATATAGTATATATATATAGTATATATATATAGTATATATATATAGTATATATATAGTATATATATATAGTATATATATATATAGTATATATATATAGTATATATATATAGTATATATATATATAGTATATATATATAGTATATATATATAGTATATATTTATAGTATATATATATAGTATATATATAGTATATATATAGTATATATATATATACTATATATATATACTATATATATATACTATATATATATATACTACATATATATATACTACATATATATATACTATATATATACTATATATATATATACTATATATATATATATACTATATATATATATATACTATATATATATATATACTATATATATATATACTATATATATATATATACTATATATATATATACTATATATATATATACTATATATATATATACTATATATATATATACTATATATATATATACTATATATATATACTATATATATATATATATATCTATATATATATATACTATATATATATACCATATATATATATACTATGTATATATACACTATATATATATACTATGTATATATACACTATATATATATACTATGTATATATATACTATGTATATATACACTATATATATACTATGTATATATATATATACTATGTATATATATACTATGTATATATATATACTATGTATATATATATACTATGTATATATATATATATACTATGTATATATATATATATACTATGTATATATATATATACTATGTATATATATATATACTATGTATATATATATATACTATGTATATATATATATATACTATGTATATATATATATATACTATGTATATATATATATATACTATGTATATATATATATACTATGTATATATATATATACTATGTATATATATATACACTATGTATATATATATACAATATATATTATATAGTATATATATATAGTATATATATAGTATATATATATATATATATAGTATATATAGTATATATATATATATATAGTATATATATATATAGTATCATCAACATCATCAACTTTTAACGTCCGTGTTCCACGCTTGCATGAGTTTGGACGGGGGTATTCCCACTTGAGGCAAGAGTGATTGTCTTGCTCGCATAGGACTGTCTGGCATGTTTTCTACAGTTGGATGCCCTTCCTAACACCAACCACATTTACAGTGTGGGACTGGGAGGTTTTTACCGTGTTGCCTACACGGCCACATTACAGCGTGGACTGTGTGTTTTTTTATCGTGACACCTACACGATCTCATTTGTTTCGGCCTGGATGTTGTGGCACCAACATAACTTTACATAGGAGGGGATGGTGTGGATGGGGTGGGGGTGGTGGGACGGGGGTGTATTTTGTTAGAGATGCCTACTGGCTGTAGTAGGTTTTACTATGTATTTAGGTAAGGCGGGTCTTCTCTATTACTGAGTACCGCCAAAGGTCTCGGTCCAGTGACATTGTCTTGGAGAGGTGTAAGTGTGTGAGGTCGAAGTTTATCAGCTCGTCCCAGGATTTTCTAGGTTTGCCTATTCCGTGGCTACCGTCTATCTTTATTGCCCTGCACTTTGTTATACAGCTATCGACTTTCATGCGCATCACATGTCCGTACCAACGTAGCCTTCTCTCGAGTAAACAACATCTGATCCCTCTTATTTCTAATTTTTTCCTTAGTTCGTTTATGCTTTGCCGTTCACGTATATTACTATTACGCATCCAGCGGGGCATGCAAGCTTCGTTCCTCTCTAGTCTGCGTATATCCTCTGCGCACAATGCCCAGGTCTCACTGCCATGCAACATAGCTGTTCGTATGCAGGCATCATACAACCTGCCTTTCATTTTTAGGGAGAACTCTTTAGCGGCTAATAGTGGTATAAGCTCTCTGAACTTTTTCCATCCAGTTCTGACTCTAGCTACTGTACTTTCGGAGCACCCTCCCCCACTGCTGATTTTGTCACCCAGGTAACGGAAGCTGTCCACTATTTCTATAGAGCCCTCTGCGCAATTGAAAGAGTTAGTATTTTGTGGGCACTCGCTGCTACTTATTGCACCAGAGCACCGCCCACATGTAAAATCTAAGTTCTTAGTTAGCTTACCTGTGATCCCACTACATCTTTTATGCACCCATACTTTGCATTTGGGACATAAAATGGAGTTTCTGCCTACTCCTTTCCTACACACTGAGCATGGCCATTTCCCGGAAGGGACCGGCGCCTTATTTTCTTTCCTACAAACTAGAACTTTAGTCTTAGCCAGGTTAATTTTAAGGCCTTTTGATTCTAGGCCGTGCTTCCATGTTTGGAATTTCTTCTGTAGCTCGGCTATTGATTCAGCTATGAGTGTCAGGTCGTCTGCGTATAGGAGTTCCCATGGGCAGCCGGTCTTGAACTCCTCTGTTATAGCCTGAAGGGCAATAATAAATAGTAGGGGGCTGAGAACAGAGCCCTGATGGACGCCAACTTTTACGCTAAACTCTTCACTATATTCGTTGTTAATTCTAACCTTGCTGACTGTTTCTTTATACATGGCTTGTATAGCTCTCACAAGCCATTCGTCGACACCTAGTTTTCTAAGGGCCCACCAGATAATGGAACGGGGGACTCTGTCGAAGGCTTTCTCCAAGTCGACAAAAGATAAGTAGAGGGGTTTACCTTTAGCTAGGTACTTCTCCTGTAGTTGACGTACAATGAAAAGAGCGTCTGTGGTACTTTTGCCTGACACAAACCCGAACTGCATTTCATCTAGGTCAATTCTCTCTCTGATTAGTTGCGCTATTACTTTTTCTGTGACCTTCATGACCTGGTCGATTAGTTTAATGCCTCTATAGTTACTCCTATCTAGGGCATCTCCTTTACCCTTATGACAGTTAACGATGATGCTGCTATGCCAGTCCTTCGTAACAACCCCCTTCTGTACGACTTGGTTAACTATCCGGGTGGCCAAGGTGTGTCCCACCGAGCCAGATGCCTTCAGCATCTCAGCAACTATTTCCGAAGGCCCAGCCGCCTTACCCGTCTTCATATCCTTGATTGCCTTACTTATTATACTACCCTCGACTAACACTGCTGGTCCCTCTATTGGGTCGATGTGGGGGAGACTGTCTTTCTCCCATTTATTCTCCTCATTTAGTAGCCTTTTATAGTGGCACTTCCAAGCTACCTTCTTATCAGCGTCGGTGATGGCAAGTACGCCATCATCATTAAGTACAGACTTCTCCCCGACAATATCACGGTTTTCCTTGACACATTGCCTAGCAATCCTGAACACCTCACGTTTTTGGTCCTCGCGTTGTAGAACATGCTTGAACTTTCTTTCCTCTGCTTCCCTTCTTGCAAAGTACACTTGTCTCATAGCCTCCCTCCTGGCCACTATATATATATATATATATATATATAGTATATATATATGTAGTATATATATAGTATATATATATATATATATAGTATATATATATGTAGTATATATATAGTATATATATATATATATATATATATAGTATATATATATGTAGTATATATATAGTATATATATATATATAGTATATATATATGTAGTATATATATAGTATATATATATATATATATAGTATATATATATATAGTATATATATATGTAGTATATATATAGTATATATATATATATATATAGTATATATATATATATATATATAGTATATATATATATAGTATATATATATATATATATATATATATAGTATATATATATATATACATAGTATATATATATATATATAGTATATATATATATATATAGTATATATATATATAGTATATACATATATATATATATATAGTATATATATATATAGTATATATATATATATATATATATATATATATATATATATAGTATATATATATATAGTATATATATATATATAGTATATATATATATATAGTATATATATATATATTATATATATATATATATATATATATATATAGTATATATATATATATATAGTATATATATATATAGTATATATATATATATATATATATATATATATATATAGTATATATATATATATAGTATATATATATATATAGTATATATATATATATATATATAGTATATATATATATATAGTATATATATAGTATATATATATATATAGTATATATATATATAGTATATATATATAGTATATATATATATATATAGTATATATATAGTATATATATATATAGTATATATATAGTATATATATATATATAGTATATATATAGTATATATATATATATAGTATATATATATAGTATATATAGTATATATATATATAGTATATATATATAGTATATATATATAGTATATATATATATAGTATATATATATAGTATATATAGTATATATATATATATAGTATATATATATAGTATATATAGTATATATATATATATAGTATATATATATAGTATATATAGTATATATATATATATAGTATATATATATAGTATATATAGTATATATATATATATAGTATATATATATAGTATATATATATATAGTATATATATATATATAGTATATATAGTATATATATATATAGTATATATATATATAGTATATATAGTATATATATATATATAGTATATATATATATATATATATAGTATATATAGTATATATATATATAATATATATAGTATATATATATATAATATATATAGTATATATATATATAATATATATAGTATATATATATATAATATATATAGTATATATATATATAGTATATATATATATAGTATATATAGTATATATATATATATAGTATATATATAGTATATATAGTATATATATAGTTATATAATATATATATATATATATATTCTATTCTAAGGCGGGTAAAATTCCCGAGATCCATGGACGAGTTCTCTCCAGCGGTCTCTGTCCCTCATTATCGCTGCCATGTCCTGCGTCTCCAATAGACCAGTGTCTGTCCTTAGGGCATCAACATACGTTAACCTTGGTCTTCCTCTTCAAGTGTGTCCATGTAGGGGCTCCCACAGGAGCACTGAGTGCAATGTCAACTCTGGATGTCGGTGAGCATGTCCAGCTAACCTCAGTATCTTCTGTGTCACTTTTGAGCTGACTTTTGGGATGCTCCCATACAGCTCTGAGTTTTTCATCCTCATACTATATATATATATATATATATATATATATATATATATATATATATATTTACTATATATATATATATATATATATATATATAGATATATATATAGTATATATAGTATATATATAGTATATATAGTATATATATATATAGATATATATAGTATATATAGTATATATATAAATAGATATATATAGTATATATATATATATATAGTATATATATATATATATATATAGTATATATATATAGTATATATATATATATATATAGTATATATATATAGTATATATATATATATAGTATATATATATAGTATATATATATATATATAGTATATATATATATAGTATATATATATATATATATAGTATATATATATATATATATATATAGTATATATATATATAGTATATATATATATATATATAGTATATATATATATAGTATATATATATATATATATAGTATATATATATATATATATAGTATATATATATAGTATATATATATATATATATATAGTATATATATATAGTATATATATATAGTATATATATATATATATAGTATATATATATATAGTATATATATATATAGTATATATATATATATATAGTATATATATATATAGTATATATATATATATAGTATATATATATATAATATATATATATATAGTATATATATATATAGTATATATATATAGTATATATATATATAGTATATATATATAGTATATATATATATAGTATATATATATAGTATATATATATATATAGTATATATATATATAGTATATATATATAGTATATATATATAGTATATATATATATATAGTATATATATATATAGTATATATATATATAGTATATATATATAGTATATATATATAGTATATATATATAGTATATATATATAGTATATATATATAGTATATATATATAGTATATATTTATATGTAGATAAATCTACCAAAAGTTTATGGTAGTGTCCAATCCATATGAAGAACTCAATGTAATCCGGATATCATGAAAAGAGAAGATGCATTCAAAAACTACTTTCGGCGAAAAATAAGCGGAAAACGGAGTCAAGATAAATTAATAAAATAATGAATAAACAAAGAAACAGTTCCTTATATTAAAAAAATTGATCATTTTACAATCGTTTTTAGGATATATATGTGTTAGAGTTGGTATGCATATTCTATAGATCTATGTACAATATTTATACAAACTATCAGAGGGAATATACATACCTACACATATATATGCTGTCTTCAGAAATGATGATATTTGTTTATTGAAAAAAACAAAGATTCAATACAATAGGTCTGTTTGGGAACAGGTTTTGAGTTGACCAATAGAGAGATAGTGAGGGTCAGGATAGTAATATAGTAGTAGAAGAACCTTAAATTATGGGTAGAGGAAGGTAGATTTCAGTTTTCGATGGAAAAGAATATTATGAATGAAGGATTATTTTAGGGAAGAAATAGGTCTTATGCTGACCTCAGAAATAATTTTATTTGTTCATTGAATAAAAGCAACAAAGATCTAATATATTCTGTCTGTTTGGTAAGAGGTTTAGAATTAACCAATAGAAAGTTAATAATTGGCCAAATGGTAAAATAGTAGTAATTGAAGCTTATTTTAGGGGTGAAAATAGGTCAGGTGGTCAATAAAAGGTATACAAGCAGTTGCTGTTATAAAATAGTAATGCCAGTACAAATATCTAAGGTGACTAAAGTTTTAAGATAAGAATGTTAGTGAAAAAAATACATCTATGAAAAGAATATAAATTAATTTAATTGATGGGTATATTTATATTGATAAAATTATACTAATACATATAGATATGATAAATAAGAGTTAGATGCAGTTGAAAAGTGCTGTTAAAGATGAGGGGAAATTAAAAGAATATAAAAATAATATATATATATATATATATACTTATACATATATATATATACACATATATACACACACACACACACATATATATATATATATATATATATATATATATATATATATATATATATATATATACACTTATATATATATATACACTTATATATATATATACACATATATACACATACACACATACACACACATATATATATATATATATATATACATACATATAGACATATATATATATATATATATATATACATAGATATATACATGCATACATACATACACATATATATAGACACACATATACACTTATATATACATATAATTATTGGGTGGGGGGAATTAAATTTATTAGTGAGAAATAGTAAATATATATAGTTTTCAAGGAACATAGAGTCATAACCTGAAGTTAAAGCATTATATATGTTTACTTAATGGTATCAGTTTTAGGAAATGATATTTGTAAGAAGGAAAGCAAAATTATGTAGTTCATCAGTAGTAGAATATTAATTATAGGTTAACTAAATTAAAAATAGTATTATATTAATTTCTAAAGTGTATATTAATTAGGTTTATAATTTTTAAAGCAGAATTATGTAGTTCATCAGTAGTAGAATATTAATTATAGGTTAACTAAATTAAAAATAAATTATAAATTAATTTCTAAAGTGTATATATATTAATTAGGTTTATAATATTTAAAGGTTTTTCTCAGTTTAGTATATATATATAGTATATATATAGTATATATATAGTATATATATATAGTAATATATATATTATATATATAGTATATATATATAGTATATATATAGTATATATATATATATATATAGTATATATATATAGTATATATATAGTATATATATATATAGTATATATATATAGTATATATATATAGTATATATATATAGTATATATATATAGTATATATATATAGTATATATATATAGTATATATATATAGTATATATATAGTATATATATATAGTATATATATATAGTATATATATATAGTATATATATATAGTATATATATAGTATATATATATATATAGTATATATATATAGTATATATATATAGTATATATATATTGTATATATATAGTATATATATAGTATATATATAGTATATATATATAGTATATATATATAGTATATATATAGTATATATAGTATATATATATAGTATATATAGTATATATATATAGTGTATATATATATAGTATATATATATAGTGTATATATATATAGTATATATATATAGTATATATATATAGTGTATATATATATATAGTATATATATATAGTGTATATATATATATATAGTATATATATATATAGTATATATATATATAGTATATATATATATAGTATATATATATATATAGTATATATATATATATATATATAGTATATATATATATATATACTATATATATATATACTATATGTATATATATATATATATATATAGTATATATATATATATACTATATGTATATATATATATATATAGTATATATATATATATATACTATATGTATATATATATATATATATACTATATGTATATATATATATATATATATATGCAATATGTATATATATATATACTATATGTATATATATATATACTATATGTATATATATATATATATATACTATATGTATATATATATATATATATATACTATATGTATATATATATATATATATATATATACTATATGTATATATATATATATATATACTATATGTATATATATATATATATATATACTATATGTGTATATATATATATATATATATTTACTATATGTGTATATATATATATATATATATACTATGTGTATATATATATATATATATATACTATATGTATATATATATATATATATATATATATATATACTATATGTGTATATATACTATATGTGTATATATATATATATATATATATATATATATGTGTATATATATATATATATACTATATGTGTATATATATATATATATACTATGTGTATATATATATATATATATATACTATATGTGTATATATATATATATATATATATACTATATGTGTATATATATATATATATATACTATATGTGTATATATATATATATATATACTATATGTGTATATATATATATATATATATACTATATGTGTATATATATATATATATATATACTATATGTGTATATATATATATATATATATACTATATGTGTATATATATATATATATATACTATATGTGTATATATATATATATATATACTATATGTGTATATATATATATATATATATATACTATATGTGTATATATATATATATATATATATACTATATGTGTATATATATATATATATATACTATATGTGTATATATATATATATATATACTATATGTGTATATATATATATATATATACTATATGTGTATATATATATATATATATACTATATGTGTATATATATATATATATATACTATATGTGTATATATATATGTATATATATATATATACTATATGTGTATATATATATGTATATATATATATACTATATGTATATATACTATATGTATATATATATATATACTATATGTATATATATATATATATACTATATATATAGTATATATATATATATACTATATATATAGTATATATATATATATACTATATATATAGTATATATATATATATACTATATATATAGTATATATATATATACTATATATATAGTATATATATACTATATGTATATATATATATACTATATATATAGTATATATGTATATATATATATACTATATATATAGTATATATATATATACTATATGTATATATATATATAGTATATATATATATATATATATATAGTATATATATATATATATATAGCATATATATATATATATATACTATATATATATATATATATATATATATAGTATATATATATACTATATATATATATACCACTATTAGCTGCTAAAGGGTTCTCCCTAAAAATGAAAGGCAGGTTGTACGATGCCTGCATACGAACAGCAATGCTGCATGGCAGTGAGACCTGGGCATTGTGTGCAGATGATATACGCAGACTAGAGAGGAACGAAGCTTGCATGCTCCGCTGGATGTGTAACAGTAATATACGTGAACGGCAAAGCATAAACGAACTAAGGAAAAAATTAGAGATAAGAGGGATCAGATGTTGTTTACTCGAGAGAAGGCTACGTTGGTATGGACACGTGATGCGCATGAAAGTCGATAGCTGTATAACAAAGTGCAGGGCAATAAAGATAGACGGTAGTCACGGAATAGGCAGACCTAGAAAAACCTGGGACGAGCTGATAAACTCCGACATCACACACTTACACCTCTCCAAGACAATGTCACTGGACCGAGACCTTTGGCGGTACTCAGTAACAGAGAAGACCCGCCTTACCTAAATATATAGTAAAACCTACTCCAGCCAGTAGGCATCTCTAACAAAATACACCCCGTCCCACCACCACCACCCCCACCCCATCCACACCACCCCGTTCTATGTAAAGTTATGTTGGTGCCGCGCCATCCAGGCCGAAACAAATGAGATCGTGTAGGTGTCACGACAAAAAAACACACAGTCCACGCTGTAATGTGGCCGTGTAGGCAACACGGTAAAAACCTCCCAGACCCACACTGTAAATGTGGTTGGTGTTAGGAAGGGCATCCAACTGTAGAAAACCTGCCAGACAGTCCTATGCGAGCAAGACAATCACTCTTGCCTCAAGTGGGACTACCCCCGTCCAAACCCATGCAAGCGAGGAACACGGACGTTAAACGTTGATGATGATGATGATATATACATATAGTATATATATATATATATATATATACTATATGTATATACTCTATATATATATATATATATATATATATATAGTATATTTGCGCATGAAAGTCGATAGCTGTATAACAAAGTGCAGGGCAATAAAGATAGACGGTAGCCACGGAATAGTCAGACCTAGCAAAACCTGGGACGAGCTGATAAACCCCGACCTCACACACTTACACCTCTCCAAGACAATGTCACTGGACCGAGACCTTTGGCGGTACTCAGTAATAGAGAAGACCCGCCTTACCTAAATACATAGTAAAACCTACTACAGCCAGTAGGCATCTCTAACAAAATACACCACCTCCACCCCATCCACACCACCCCCTCCTATGTAAAGTTATGTTGGTGCCACACAATCCAGGCCGAAACAAATGAGATCGTGTAGGTGTCACGACAAAAAACACACAGTCCACGCTGTAATGTGGCCGTGTAGGCAACACGGTAAAAACCTCCCAGACCCACACTGTAAATGTGGTTGGTGTTAGGAAGGGCATGCAACTGTAGAAAACCTGCCAGACAGTCCTATGCCTCAAGTGGGAATACCCCCGTCCAAACCCATGCAAGCGTGAAACACGGACGTTAAACGTTGATGATGATATATATATACTATATATATATATATAGTATATATATATATATATATATATATATACTATATGTATATATATATACTATATGTATATATATATATATATAGTATATATATATATACTATATATATATATAGTATATATATAGTATATATATATATATAGTATATATATATATAGTGTATATATATATATATACTATATATATATATACCATATATATATGCCCAGGTCTCGCTGCCATGCAACATTTCTGTTCGTATGCAGGCATCATACAGCCTGCCTTTCATTTTTAGTGAGAACCCTTTAGCGGCCAATAGTGGTATTAGCTCTCTGAACTTTTTCCATCCCGTTCTGACTCTAGCTACTGTATTTTCGGAGCACCCTCACCCACTGCTGATTTTGTCACCCATGTAACGGAAGGCGTCCACTATTTCTATAGAACCATCTGTGCAATGGAATGAGCTAGTATTCTCTGGGCACTTGCTGCTACTTATTGCACCAGAGCACCGGCCACATATAAAATCTATATTCTTAGTTAGCTTACCTGTGATCCCACTACATCTTTTATGCACCCATACTTTGCATTTGGGACATAAAATGGAGTTTCTGCCTACTCCTTTCCTATACATGGCTTGTATAGCTCTCACAAGCCATTCATTAACACCTAGTTTTCTAAGAGCCCACCAGATAATGGAGCGAGGGACTCTGTCAAAGGCTTTCTCCAAGTCAACAAAAGCTAAGTATAGGGTTTTACTTTTAGTTAGGTACTTCTGTAGTTGTCGTACAATGAAAAGAGCGTCTGTGGTACTTATACCTGACACAAACCCGAACTGCATTTCATCTAGATCAATTCGCTGTCTGATTAGTTGCGCTATTACTTTTTCTGTGACCTTCATGACCTGGTCGATTAATTTAATGCCTCTATAGTTACCCCTATCTAGGGCATCTCATTTACCCTTGTAACAGTTAATGATGATGCTGCTATGCCAGTCCTTTGGAACGACCCCATTCTGTATGACTTGGTTTACTATCCGGGTGACCATAGTGTGTCCCACCGTTCCAGATGCTTTTAACATCTCAGCAACTATCTCCGAAGGCCCAGCCACTTTACCCGTCTTCATATCTTTGATTGCCTTACTTATTATACTACCTTCAACTAACACTGCTGGTTCCTCTATTGGATCGATGTGGGGGAAACTGTCTTTCTCCCATTTATTCTCCTCATTTAGTAGCCTTTCGTAGTGACACTTCCAAGCTACCTTCTTATTAGCGTCAGTGATGGCAAGTACACCATCATCATTAAGGACACACTTCTCCCCGACAATATTACTGTTTTCCTTGACACATTGCCTAGCAATCCTGAACACCTCACGTTTTTGGTGCTCGCGTTGTAGAACAGGCTTGAACTTTCTTTCCACTGCTTTCCTTCTTGCGAAGTACACTTGTCTCATAGCTTCCCTTCTGGCCACTAGATAGTCTTCTCTACTTCCCCCATCCCGCCATACTTTCCAAGCCTGCTTTTTGGCCTTAATTGACTCCTCCACCTTACTGTTCCACCACCACGTTACTCTCCTCCTGCTTATAGGCCTGTTCCAGCCACAGACATCATCTGCCGCCTTCAGCAGGTTAGCTTTCAGGAATTCCCACTGTATATATATATATATATATATATAGTGTATATATATATATAGTATATATATATATATATATATATAGTGTATATATATATAGTGTATATATACAGGGTGCAGATGATATTTGTTCGCAAGATTACTGTCTAGGAAAAAATAACACAGTAGTTTTATTTTTTAAGATATATTTATCAAACTTGGGTCAGTTTGTCTTCATGACTTGCTCTTTCGATCTCACTCGATAAACCCGCCATTGGTTTTGATGACGGCCTCAAGGCGGCCTCGGAACTGGCTACAGGACTTCATCACTGTCCCCCGACTTAGGCCCCTAAAGGCACTTGTGATCCTGGCCTTCAGATCATCTTTCGTATTGAAGCTAGATCTGTGGTGTCTCATTCCACTGCGCCCCACACAAAGAAGTTGAAGGGGTTGCAGTCAGGCGAGCTGGGAGGCCAGATGTCAGGATTGGGTCTTTTGGCTGGTATGGCAGGGCGCTGAGTCTTGCTGCCACACGTACGGCCTACCTGCAACTACCTGGTCGATCCAAGTCAACTTTACTACCTCGCTCAGAACACTGAGCTAGCCATCGGCATTCAGGTTGAGGCCCTCAGGAAGAAATGAGGTGGCATGACGTCACCTTGACTGCTGACGACACCTAAGACCAATGTCGGTCGCTGGAAACTTTGTCTGCATGACTCTGGGTACGTCTTTGGATGAGACAGCGAGCCACCTTGCAGTTGATCTTCTGGTCTTATTTGTCATTCCGGCGTGGATTCCAAGAAGAACTCCGTGTCTATTCCACAAATTTGGAGGTTCAAAATTATTCATAATCAATTATTCTGAAAATAAATAATGTTAATATAGTCACTGTTTTTATAAAGACAAGACTGACAACGGAAGTAAAAAAAATTTGCATAAAATTAGCAGTTGAAAATTGCGAACAAATATCGTCTGCACCCTGTGTATATATATATATATATATATCATCATTATCGTTTTACGTCCGTTCTTCCACGCTAGCATGGGTTAGACGGAGATATATATATATATATATATATATATATATATATATAAGTATGTATGTATACGTACATATATGTATACAGACGTACAGTAGCATGCATATATATATATATATATATATATATATATATATATACATATATATATGTACGTATCAGTTTAGCGAACATTTATTATAATGTTCGCTTTGTTCGTTTGTAAACAAACGGTCAGCCTGATTTATGCCGTACTGTGTTAAGGCAACCACGTCACCTTTTTGTTCAACACTGACACAGGAACGATGTACTAGTTTCAAGCTTGTTAGCTATCGTCAGCACCGTATAACCTTCTGCCAGATGGTTGAACGTTCGAAAGTATATACTTTCCTTATGAAAATTAACGGCTGAGCAGCCTAATTTGCATATCGAGTGAGTTCAGTCGGTCAGGCACACCGAAAACGATAAATGGAATAGAATAGAATGAAACGAAATTTCATTTCTCACTCTTAGTACGGCACTTACTTAAATGTAAGTATGTATGTATACATACATACATATATGTCTCTTGGCCTTAACTGCCTCATCTACCTTATTGTTCCACCACCAAGTCACTCTCCTCCTGCTTGTGGTCTTACTCCAGCCACAGATCTCATCCGTCGCCTCTAGTAAGTTATTTTTTAGGAACTCCCAGGGCTCTTCTACATTGAATGTCTCTATCTGTTCTTCTTTACTGTCATAGGCGTTGAGTAAAATATCTTTAAATCTGTTACTGGCTGAGGGCTCTTTCAGCTTCCAGATCTTTCTTCACCAAGTTGGTCTCTGTTTCCAGGTTCGTCTAGTTCTGACCGTGAGGTCGCTGACAACTAAGCTATGTTGGGAGGTAGATTCCTCACTCGGGAAGGCTTTTGTGTTTACGACCGTCCATCTGTCACGTCCTCTGATGAGGATAAAATCTATCTGACTAGAATGCTTCCCTGATCTATAGGTGATCAGGTGGTTGTCGGGTTTTTTGAAGTTTGTGTTACATATCGACATGTCATTGGCGTCGCAGAATTCTAGAAGTCTGAATCCTTCTTCATTTCTTGTGCCAACCCCATGGACTCTATTGAAGCCATCACAGTGTTTACCTACGTGTCCGTTAAAATCTCCTGCGATGATTAGGAAGTCATTGTCGTTTGTTAGAGCATAGTGTGCATTAAGGACTTGTAAAACCTATCCTTAAGTTCGTCTGGCAACCCCAATTGGGGTGCGTAAGCTGATATTATTGTGGTAATTGTTTTATTCAGGACTAGTCTGAATTTAATGATTCTTGCATTTACCCTGTACAGTGAGATTACTTTATCTACCCACTTGTAAGCTATTAGTATACCTACACCACCCATCCCATCGTCATTTCCCACCCAGAAAAATTTGTAGCACTGACTTTTTCCTACAAGGACTCTAGCAGACTCTCCTCTCCATCTAGTCTCTTGTACATTATATATATATATATATATATATATATATATATTAAAATATAGAGAAAAATACTGCAGGTAGCACATGGTAACATGTAATAAAATACGTCCCTCATCAGTGATTTGCCGAAGATTATATATATATATATATATATATATATATATATATATATATATATAGAGAGAGAGAGAGAGAGAGAGAGAGAGAGAGAGAGAGTATATATATAGTATATACTCTCTGTATATATACTCTCTCTCTCTCTATATATATATAATGTATATATATATATATATATAGAGTATATATATATATAATGTATATATATATAGTATATATATATATATATTTATTAAAATAACAGATTAAAGTTTAAGTAAATAATCGCTGCTTTCACCCTTGGATTTTAGTCTTCAAATTTATTAATATTACTAACCCATGCTAGCGTGGAAAATGGACGTTAAACGAAGATGATGATGATGATGATGATATATATATATGTGTATATATATATATATAGTGTATAGTATATATATATATATAGTGTATATATATATATATATATCATCATCATCTTCATTTACCGTCCATCTTCTACGCTAACATGGGTTAGATGGGAGTTGTCACTTGAGGCAAGGTTGGTCGGGTGACCGTATTTCGCTCATATAGGACTATATGGCAGGTTTTCTATGGCTGGATGCCCCTCCTAACACCAACCACATTTACAGTGTGGACTGGGAGATTTTTACCGTGTTACCTACACGGCCACATTACAGCGTGGAGTGTGTAGTTTTTTGTCGTGACACCTACACGATCTTGATCTCATTATCTCATTTATTTGGACTGGATGTTGTGGTACCAACTTTACAGAGACAGGGTGGTGTTGGTGGGAGTGGGAGGATAAGGTAGGGGTAGTGGATTGGTGTGTATATTTGGTTAAGAGGTGCCTACTGACTGTAGGTTTCGCTTTGTACATAGGCAAGGCGGGTCTTCTGTATTACTGCGTAGTGCCAAAGATCTCAGTCCAGTAACATCGTCTTAGAGAGGTGCAAGTGTGTAAGGTCGGAATTTATCAGATCATCCCAGGTTTTTCTGACTCTACCTACTCCGTAACTACCATCAATTTTGTTTGCCCTGTACTTTTTTATACAGCTGTCGTCTTTCATGCGCATCACGTGGCCATACCAACGTAGTCTTCTCTCAAGTAAACAGCATCTGATCCCTCTTATTCCTAATTTCTCATTTAGTTCATTTATGCTTTGCCGTTCACGTATATTACTATTACACATCCAACGGAGCATGCATGCTTCATTCCTTTCCAGTCTGCGCAGGTCCTCTGCATGTAATGCCCATCTCTCACTGCCATGTAGCATTGATGTTCGTATGCAGGCATCATACAATCTGCCTTTCATTTTTAGAGAGAAACCTCTTGTGGCAACAGCGGTATAAGCTCTCTGAACTTTTTCCATCCCGTTCTGACTCTGGCTACTGTACTTTCAGAACACCCTTCACCACTGCTGATTTCGTCACCCAGGTAACGGAAAGTGTCCACTACTTCTATAGAACCATCTGGGCAATAGAAGGAGCTAGTATCCTGTGGACACTTGCTACTTATTGCACCTGAGCATCGGGCACATATACAGTCTACGTTCTTAGATAGTTTACCTGTGATCCCACTACATCTTTTATGTACCCATACTTTGCATTTGGGACATAAAATGGAATTTCTGCCTACTCCTTTCCTACACACTGAGCATGGCCATTTCCCTGAGGGCACCTGTGCCCTATTTTCCTTTCTACATACTAGAACTTTAGTCTTAGACAAGTTAACTTTAAGGCCCTTTGATTCTAGGCCATGCTTCCATGTTTGGAATTTCTTCTCTAGTTCAGCTATGAGCATTCTGCGTATATGAGTTCCCATGGGCAGCCGGTCTTGAACTCCTCTGTTATAGACTGAATGGCAATAATAAATAGGAGGGGGCTAAGGACAGAGCCTTGATGATCACCAACTTTTACAATAAATTCTTTACAATATTCATTGTTAATTCTAACCTTACTGACTGTTTCTTTATACTTAGCTTGTATATTATCAGAGGAAATATACATACCTTCACATATATATGCTGTCTTCAGAAATAATTGTTTCTACTTTTGGCACAAGGCCAGCAAATACCCAGTACATTACCGGTACTTTATTTTATCGACCTCGTAAGGATGAAAGGCAAAGTTAACCTCGGCGGGATTGTCTTCAGAAATAATGATATTTCTTTATTGAAAAAAACCCAACAAAGATTTAATATAATAGGTCTGTTTGGGAACAGGTTTTGTATTGACCAATAGAAAAGTAGTAAGTGGTCAAGTTGGTAGAATAGTAGTAGTAGATATTTAATTTAGGGGTAGAGGAATGCAAACTTAAGTTTTGAATGGAAAGAATACTTTGAATGAAAAGAATACTTTGGGGATGAAAAGAGGTCAAGCCAGTGAGGGGTACACGAAAATTTGATGTTATTAAAGAATAATGTTAATGTTAAAACCGAAGGAGAATAAAATTTTAGGGTAAAGGTGTTAGTGAGAAATACCAATCTTATTTAAAACACAAGGAATTTAGATCTATAACAAGAAATTAAATTAATTGATAGGTATACTTATAGGGATAAATTTATATTAATTCATGGATGTGATAAATAAGAATTAGATGTTATTAAAGAATAGAGACGTTGTTAAAAACGAAGGAAAATAAAATTTTGGGATAAATGTAGTAGTGAGAAATACCAATCTTATATAGACTACAAGGAATCTAGATTCATAACAGGAAATAAATTAATTTATATGTATACTTTTAGGTATTAATTTTAGGAAAAGTTAATACCAATAAATGAATTGAGAGAGAGACTGTGTGCAGGAGAGGCAGTTGCGTTGGTATGGACATGTGATGCGTATGAAGGATGACAGCTGCATAAAAGGTGCAGAGCACTAGAAGTCAATGGAAACCGCGGAGTGGGGAGACCCAAGAAGACCTGGGATGAGGTGATAAAAGCCGACCTTACCCAATTACACCTCTCAAAGGTCATGACACACGCCCGTGACCTCTGGTGTCACGCAGTAATACAGAGTACCCGACCTCCATGGGTACAAGCTGAAGCATATAGACAATATGCCCCCACAGCCTCCCACTGCAAAGTGGTCATGGAGGTGCCACGGCAAAAAAGCACCCAGCCCACACTGTAAAGTGAACGTGTAGGCGCCACAAAAAAAAAGCACCCAGCACTCACTGTAAATGAGGTTCGTGTTAGTAAGGACATCCAAAATCAGTTCCTGTATGAGCAAGGCATGGTCAGCCGACCAGACACTGCCCACAACAGCATGGAAGAACGGACGTAAAATGGTGGTGATGATGGTGATGGTGATGGTGATGACGATGATGATGACGATGACGACAAAGGAATTGTGGTAAGGAACCAAATAGACCATAATGCACCAAAGTACTCAATACTTAGTGTAGTAGAGTGGGTAATAGGAGAAAGTATGACCCCGACGGCAGAGCTCAAGCTGTTTCGACGGCTATTTCTGGACTAAGTAAGAATTTTTAGCCTGGTAAATAAATAGACAAACTTATCAAGGGGTACTTCCTTATATGGGAAGATAGTAGTTGTCAAGAGGATTGGCTAAAATTTGTTATAAAGACAAATAAATCTATCATGACATTTGGTGGGAGGTAGGGGTGGCTGAACTTGCCGGTAGAACAAAGAGGGAGTGAAGAAAGCCAGTCAGGCGTTGAAAGTGAAATCTATACAGCAGATTCTAAGGATAGTGTATGAAAAGTCGAAAAATAGTACTGGAGAAAAGGAGGAGGGCAGTTGAAAGAATAGGTAAGTCAAAAGGGAGTAAAATAAGAATAAAGAAATACGTGTCCGTAAACAACTAATCAGCTTCTTCCGGGACTGGGGATTTAAAATAACCCTACAAACGTCACTAACCAAGTAAACTTCCTGGACGTTACTCTTAACCTCAAAAATGATCTGTACTACCCATACAGGAAACCAAACGACAACCTGCATTACATCCACCGCCGCTCTAACCATCCCAGAAACATCACCAATAACCCGGTTAAAAACATCTCCCTCCGCATATCTCATTTGTCCGCTAATGAGCAGATATTCGACGAACATGCACCTTATTACAATCAGGCCCTCAAGCGGAGTGGCTTCCGGGAGGAAATATCCTTTTATCCAGTTTCCATTAGCGGAACCAGCAGACGACAGCGCCGATCACGCAACGTAACGTGGTTCAATCCTCCCCACAATGCTGAGGTGGCAACACCCATCGGGAAAATCTTCTTTAGGCTCCTCGAAAAACACTTCACACTACAACACCGCTACTACAACATAATCAACAAAAACACCATAAAACTCTCCTATAGCACCACACCCAGCTTCGCACAAAACATCGTCTCCTCTAACAACAAAAAACTCAACCCCTATGGAAGAAATAACCTAGACATCAGTGGAGAGCTGACCTACAATCTCACTTGGAGCTTACTGTCCAGAGCTAATTCTTACACGGGAGGACGCCGTCCGTGTAACTTATGCTCGGAGGAAACATTACATGCTGTTTTCGAAGGGCCAACTCCTAAACAAGAAAGCCGAACTGATAACCACATGCAAACACAGATTGCGTAGGACTTACCTCGCCTTCAAACCCCATAACGACCCGGGTGGGTAGAGAAGGGTTGATACCCCTCACTTGCCGATTTTGTAAGGGGAAACCCCTGCTTACATAGGTAGACGTACCTTTTTCTTTTCCTCTACGTTTCCTTCTTCCCCCATCTCATCCTATCACTTCCTTCCACCCCTGATCTTCTTCCTCATCTGTTTTTCACCCTTCGCCTACCCCGAATTGTTCTTTGTGTACCACTGAAAAATTTAGAATTCTACAAAACTTGAAAGCCACTTCAACTTGCCGGAACTCCAAGACCGATATTCTCAGATGTTGTCCTCACCTGAAATCACATCTGCTCTGTAACTGGATTGACATTCCTATGAGGACTCAACCACCTTGAACTTCTCTGCTCTGTACGCCTTACATCCACTACCATTTTTATTACTCTCTGAACTCACTTTCTGTACTCTTATATTCTTTTTCTCCCTTATCTCCCCTTATATTTAAACTTTTTCCTATATTATTTATTTTCCTTATTCCCCCCTACTTTCTACCTTACCCTTTACATAACCACCTTTTTTATTTATAGATATTTATTTCTGTGTGTATGTATGTGTTGTGTATATGTGTATATATGTATATATATATATGTATATATATATGTGTATATAATTATATCTGTATGTATGTGAATGTGTATATATATATATATATATATATATATATATATGTGTGTGTGTGTGTATATTAGTGTGTGTGTATATGTGTATTTTATATATATAAATATATATATATTTATATATATGTAATGGCCGTCGAAACGGCTTGAGCTCTGCCGTCGGGGTCATACTTTTTCCGACGAACGAATGAGGATGTTTCTTGTATTCGTCTTATTCGGGAAACCTCTGGTAATGAGGTAATTATATTGTATTGTTTATTATACATTATATATATATATATATATATATATCATAAAACATGTCTATAGAATCACCAGATAAAATATATACCATTTCCTCTCCCAACTAGCATAATTAACCATGTAAAAATCGATTAAACCAAGCTATAAGAATAAAGGCTTCTTCAGATGGAGGGTTTGTGTTTCTCTTGTGCTATGTCTCGCATCTAATTGGAGTTTGAAAATTCTTTCTTTTCCTTATATTTTTACCTGTGTGGGACATTTAAGAAAACCTTACTTTCTTTTATATATGTATTCATATAAAAGAGCGAATAAAAAAGTAATGCCTTTTGTTTTATTGCAAGAAAAATAAGAAGATCACATCAGAAGATCACATTCCTACTTCTCAATATAGTCACCATCTCTTTTGATAACAACATTTCACCTGCAAATGAGAGCATGTATCCCAGTTTCATAAAACTCTGCTGGCTGCTCATGAAGCCAATTCTTGACAACAGTTTTCACACTCCTCATCATTTCCATTACGGTCGCCTCTCCTCTTGATGCTTCTTTCATGGGACAGAAGAGGTGACAATCTGATGGTGTCAAATCAGATGAGTATGTAGGGTGCGGCAGAGTTGTCAACCCAAATGAGGTGATTTCCTCCTTTGTCCTGATGCTCCTGTGATCTCTGGCATTGTGTTAAAGAAGAACTTTATTCATCTCCAAGTTAGGTCTTGTCGAATTCTTGCTTTTAGTCTTTTTAGTGTCTCAATGTATGTTTCAGAGCTAAATGTTTCCCCTCTTGGCAAGAAATCAATAAGAATCCTTGAGTATCCCAAAAGACAGTCACCATGATTTTTCTGGTTGACTTTTGTGCCTTGAACTTTTGTGTTTTTGGGGACATCAGATGATGCCATTCCATCGATTGCCTTTTTTACTCAGGTTCACCTTTATAAACATTTTTTAGTCTCTTGTGAATATTAACAGGGGTTTCTCCTTCAGCAACACAGAATCTAATTACTGCTCTTTGCTCCCGAGAGACTTCCAAGGGGACAGCCATCTTGAAATCAGCTCAGTCACTCATACAAATCTGAAATACAAAATTACATATTTTAGTCTGAAGAAGATATGTACCTTTACCTTTGTGCCAAATTTCAACTCATTCTATAAAAAAATGAGCCTGGCATTACTTTTTGACTGGCCATCGTGTATATATATATATATGCTTTTATGCCAAGTGTGTGTGCAGTTAAGATGCATCAACTGCATATGGTGAGTGTGCATTTGTTGCAGGAATGTGTGTGGTTAGTAGTAGAGCTGTGTCAATATGTTCATGCTTTTATTGCATACATATCTGTGACTTTGCAATACTCAACCACTTAGACTATTGTTCAATGAATATATAGTTTAGTTGATCATATATCTGGAATGTCTATAATTGAAACTAATGGAGGAACTATTTACTGCTGTAATTGTTTCATATTGTTTGTCTATAGTTTAGCTGAAAGTTAGAGTAGTACTTATATGTCTTATGTACAGATTAGTTTCTAGAAGTTGCAAATTTTGTATGTGTTAATGATTGAATATATATTTTACATTGCTCATTTGAAATCTATTTCGGGAGTTTGGCTACTGAAGGTCAGAAATTTCAATTCTGGAAACAACAAATGAAAACAAGATGTAACACAACTGTCCTTTATTGCACTGTTATAAATACATCAACACATACCTACATACATATGCACATTTAGTCACCCCTTTCTCTCTCTCTCTCTTTCTTTCTCTCAACACACATACATGGTTATACACATACCTACATACATATGTATTTCAGCCACCCTTATATACACCTACTCTCTCTCCTCACAAACACAGTTATACACATATATATTTATGCAAATAACTTTAGACAGTTGCTGCTGCTTCCCCCTCCCTCTCTGGACCAAAAATAACATTCCCTCCTTTATTCAAAACTGACATTCAGAGTAGATTTTGGTATCCATACAGTGCAGTATATGTAAATGTTCAAAGCTTACAATTGAACATACAGCAAAGCATCGGGGAAAATTTAAATATGTTCAATTAACAATTTGTCAATTGAAATCAATATGGTGTTCTATAGATTTCTCTGCCTGTAGCATGTCATAAAATTTTACCGATTTTTCATTGAATCAAAGAAAGATGAAACAGAATCAGTATGATCTGAGAAGCTGGCGAGAGATTTATTGGAAAAATTATAACACCATTATTGATTCTAATTCACTTATTCCCCAACCCTCATCATTCAAATTCATATTGTCTACTTTCTCTTTTCTCTCTGTCTTTCCTTCCTCCATTTTTTAAATTTCTTATTGAAAAAAACAAACAAACAAAAAACAAACTAGAATATATAATTGTTTTATTATTATTGCTAAAATTCTTCCTATACACAAGTCTTCTATAACAGTTACTATACTAACTATTGACCATTCTATTACTTTCTCTACGATCACAACCACATTATCATTTGCCAGATACTATAATTAATACTAACTTTCATATTCTACTATATTGGTTGCATTCACTACAACAGCACTACACGGCAGTGTTAACAATACACTCTACTACTACTACTACCATCACCACCACCACCACTACTACTACCATCACCACCACTACTACTACCATCACCACCACCACTACTACTACCATCACCACCACCACCACCACTACTACTACCATCACCACCACTACTACTACCATCACCACCACCACTACTACTACCATCACCACCACCACTACTACTAGTACTACTACTGCTGCTACCACAACTGCCAATACTACTACTCCTACTGATACCACCACCATCACCAACACTACTACTACTATCATCACCACCAACATTACTATGAAATCCTATATATTAAACCACTGTTATGTATCCCTTAAACTACATCATTGCTATAGTCTATAAACAACTACTATATTATACCTTATAATATACTCCCCTTTAACTCTGGACTGTGTCATTAAGGTGGTGGATTGGCAGAATTGTTAACACATTGGATAGCATTCTTTACAGAATTTGTTCCAGTGCTTTTATATAATATTATTTTTGATATTTATTATATTATCACTGTAAGCACTTGCATGACTGTGTCATTAACATAATTTGTTTTAAAACCAACTGGTTTTGGGTGCTATATGTCACTGGTGAAATCTTCGGCAAGTATCTTCTACTATAGCCTTAACCAAATTCTAATGAAAGACAATGCTTTGGTATGTGTCTTCTCTACTATAGTCTTAACTATATTTCCAATGGAAAACACTACCTGTGATTTTCAAAGAGTAAAGAAAGAGATTTAGTAATGCCGAAAACTTTCTCATTATTTGTCTGGTGTTTGGAACATAACTTCAGAAAGGTTCTTACATAAGATTAAGATGGAAGGTTTTTATATAAATATAAGCAGCTTTGTATTTTAGAATCAAGGTCAGTTTTAGGCAGCTTAATATTGATGCCGTGTAAGTGAAATTTGGTGAATGGAAACTGCAGAAGCCTATCATATATGTGTGTGTTTGTGTGTGTCCATGCATATGTTTGCATTTGTATTTGTGCCTTTGTTTATATCCTGTAACTTAGTGGTTTGACAAAAAAAGATGATAAAATAAGTACCAGGCAAAATACTGATGTCAATATGTTTGACTGAATCCCTTTAAGGTGCTGCCCCAATATGGCTGCAGTGTAACAACTGAAACCAGTAAAAGGATGAAAGAATATTTCTTAATATTAGGAATTATTAAATTTGATATGTGAACATATAAGGAATCTTGGTGGGGCTGAAGGTTTCATTCTTTAGCTATAGTGGCAGCAATAAAAGTAAAAATCCTGATACTGTAATAGCTGGTCGCATAATCTGTTTTCTTGTATCTTAGATACAAAAATCCATTTCCAATAAAACTATTTACATATATCCAATTTTAATTAGTAATAATCCGTGTTGTATAAGCCATTGCTGATCAATTTAATCAATTAGAACTAATTGATTCAATAAACGAAATATTTTCAAATGTTTGAGACATATAGTGTCATTGTCATCATCACCATCATCACCATTGTTTAATGTTTATTTTCCATGCCTGCATGTAATAAATGGGTTGTGATGTTCTGAGGATAGACAGTTTAGATGACCACATCTTGCTCATACTTTCTCTTCTGGCTTCGTTTCTGTGGCAGGATGCCCTTCCTAATGCCAATCATTTCATGATATGTACTAGGTGCATTTTATTATGAAACCAAGCCCCAATTTGGTAAGGTAGTGCATGTTGTCAGTAATTTCAATTTCAAAAGCTTAGGTGTTCAATTTTAGGAAGTTTCATATAACCTGTAATATATTTTGTTATTTTGGGCGGTGAATTGGCAGTATCGTTAGAGGGTCGGACGGCATGCTTTGCGACAGAGTTACGGCCCTTTATCATCTGAGTTCAAATCCCGCCGGTTAACTTTGCCTTTCATCCTTACGGGGTCAATAAAATAAAGTACCAGTTACATACTGGCGCCGATTTAATTGACTTTCCCTCCCCCAAAATTGCTGGCTTTGTGCCTATATAAGAAACCATTATTTTGTATCAAATCCTGCCGATGTTAACTTTGCCTTTCATCCTTACGGGGTTGATAAAATAAAAGCACCGGTAACGTACTGGGGTTGATTTAATCGACTTCCCCTCCCACCAAATTACTGGCCTTGTGCCTATACTAGAAATCATTATTTTGTATTAATACATAAGCAGCAATTAATAATTGTTGGTGTAAGTTTGACAGTCATGCCCATCAATGAGACCTTAACTGATGGGGTCATTGCTGTGCTGATGTGTCATATGACCAGGGGCGATGGGTGCGTGCATGCAACGTGTGCAGTGCATGCATTATAGAATCTTGAGTTGATCAATTGCATCGGTTGAAGCAAGCAGAATTTTGACTGCTTACTAAATCGTAGATACATAAAAAGATAACACACACACACACACACACACACACACACACACACACACACACACGACAGCATCAGTTGAAGCAAGCAGAATTTTGGCTGCTTGCTAAATCGTAGACACATAAAAAGATAACACACACACACACACTAGATAACACTACATGCGGCTTTGACCGGGAGAGTCATTTAGAGGGAAATGGGGGGGGGGGGGTAAGGCTGCACAGCCCCACTTTCCGCCATGGCGATTGGACTGCATGCCTTGCTTTCCAAGTTACCCTTCGCTCTGTATATGACATGTCTTAGGTATTTAAACCTATGGGAGCTGATTTCTTCCATAGAAGAGAGAGAAAGAAAGAAAAAGAGAATCAATTCTAGTATTGAACTGGTAATTTATTTATTGATCTCCAGGATGGAAGATAAATTTGACATTGATTAGATTTAACGCTTTAGCATTTACATTACTTTATATCTATTACTATAGTTTCATGGTAAAGGCTTTACCTCACATAATTATCTCACATAATATCGAATCTAAGAGGTTTTGATATTTATTTGGAGACCAATACCTTAACATCAGTATGAGTGGTTGGTTACAACCAGTTTGAACAGAAAGAGGTGAGAGAATTATGGTCGGGTATGGCTGGTTTAAATGCTAAAGGGTTAAACTCAGAGCATCAACAGCTGGAAAATATACTGTAAAGAATCCTTTCCATTATTCCTATGACTGCCACTTTGCTGCCTATAATTGTGACAACTAGTTAGCAGAATTAATAATGGAAGACATCATAGTGTTTGAACTAAGGAGTATAGTATATGAAAATATACCTTTTATTACCATATTTTTATTGAGATACACTACACTGTATATTAATTAATTCATGGAAAATTAGGAAGGATTATTAATTATTTCATTATTAAGAAAGTATTTCTAAACATTTGAGAAATATAAAGTTATTAAGATTGTATTGATAACATAACTTACCTCCTTTATACTCTCACAGCCAAATCAAACCAAAACCTTATCAAAATTATTAATAAACATAATAACTCTACTGGACAATCCTCCCCTTTCCTGGGGACCAACCACAGACTTTGGTGCAACCTGAATTCACACACAATCCCTTATTAACACACAAATCTCTCACACATTATCTGTAAAGCCCTTTTCTGCAGTTCAAGACACACTCTGTTCTCCCATCACCCTTCACTCTCTCATTGGGATATCAGTAATAAGGACTTCTTATTCTTCTGGATCAAAGCTTACCTTCTTTGTTATTCTAAATCCACCTGCTCCCTCAACTTCCCTGAGCAGATAATAAATCTTTGCTACATTTTATATATTCAATAACATGTATCTCTGATCAACACACAGAGACATTCCAAATACGCTTTCTCATATCTAAAATTAGTCTTTACCAAGCTAACACTGTTTCTGTCTCTTGGATAATCTGATCACTGCCTTATCAAGGTCACACACCACACCCATAACCACTCCTCAACCAATATGAGTCCTTAAGTAATACTTCTGTTGAGTAAGGTTCTACATTTACTGTCTTCTGTTATTCAACTGACAAAACCTTCCCTTCTTCAATTCACAAGTTTTACTACCATGAACACGTACATATGATGTATCAAAACACCCAAGACCACAGGCCCCAGCAACACTCCTAATAACCTTGAACATTTCATTCCAGAACTAGCCCTATATCTCATCAAACTCCTCATCCTTTTCCAATGATTTTCAGAAGCATACATTAGTATGTCCCATCACAAGATGGGCAACCTCTCTGACCCTGCCAATGACCAGCATGTTACTTCCAACATCTTATAGGTAATGGGAACACTAATTAACCACTTCATTACTATGTTTCTATTGAAAATCACTGCATATAATTATATTTTAAATCAAGTATTTGGCATGATTTAGTAATATAACTAACTTTCTTTTTATTTATCTGGTATTTGGAACATAGCTTAACAGGTGTTCTTACAAAAATTATTGGTGGAAGGTTTTGAATATTTTCCGGTTCTTAATGACTAGCAGTACAGTTTTGGGAGAACCAGGATCTACTGCTGACTTGCTTTCCTTTGTTATTCACCAGTGAACTTTTGTCATTGTGAACTTTCATCATCATTGATTTCATTTTTTTGTTCATTTTTTTTTAATCCTTGCATGTGTTGAACAGGTCCTTTTCAACACATCATCTCTCCACTCATCACATTTCTTCATGAGTTCATGAGTCTCAGTGAATTGAGATCAGCTCTCACCACCACTGCCCAGATCTTCCTTGGCCTTCCTTTATTGCAATTTCCTTCCACTGGAATTTCCTGGCACTTTTTTACCCAGTGATCATTAACCATTTGTATCACATATCTGTACCAACACAGTCTTCTCTCTTGCACACCATTTCTGATTCTTCTTAAACCCAAATTCTCCCTCAGTTCATCCTAGCTCTGCATTTCTCTCACATTTACATTGCACATCCAAAGAAGCATGGCTGCTTTATTTCTCTCCAGCCTACGCATGTCCTTTGCAGCCACTGCCCATTTTTTACAACCATACAGTATCATATTTCACACACAGGCATCATACAGTCCACCTTTTGTACATAGAAAGAAACCTTTTGTTGTTGACAGAGGATGTAACTCTCTAAACTTCTTCCATTCTAACCTTATTCTAGTTTTTATACTCTCTGTGAGTGTAAGCAATTTTGTTGGTCCTGACTTCAGTAATGAATTGAACTGTGTCTTGCATGAGGACCCCACCACCTTGCAAACTTCCCACTTCATTAGATTATCACTTTGGGTGGTTTTCTGCTAGCATGTGTAGTGTGTATATTGATATTATACGCAAGTATATATACATGTAGATATGATACATCCAATAAAATCGTAATTGACAATATAAACAGAAATTGAATGAAGACGTTACACTGTCTTATGTAATCAGTAACGTAATCCACGATACATTAAAAAAAGACGATATTATATATAAACTGCATTAGGAGAAAATTAGTGACAGAAAATTAGTATGTTTATTTAAGTGATCGCCACCGGAAGTGTTGACATCACACACTCTCTCTTTTTATATATATGGTAGTTGAAGTGGTGGTGGTGATGGCAACGATATACCGGAAGTGCAACTTTGAAAATAAGTCAATTTTAAATTATTTATTTTTACGAAATTATTTTTGTTTACGAAATTTAGTAGATAAATTATGTAATATTCATTCATTATTTATTCAAAGTAATCCAACTTATTTTACTATCGGGATAAAAAAAAAAAAAACCGTACGCAGTCCCGCAGACCTTCCTTTATTATAGTTTAGATTTGATGAACTGGAAGCTTGCCATCAGATCACATCACCTCAGAGTCAGTTGATAATGCACTCTCTGATCCACACTCTATTAACTGTGGTCTAACCCAAGCTTCAGCTATGCCCCCTACATCATTCCTCCCTGTACATTAATGATGGATTACAGAAAATACTTAAGCTGTTATCAGTTGCACACCCTCTTTAAAGTTCAAATAAATCATCAAAGACTGCATTCAAACAAAAGCCCTCTGCTGGTTGATTTGCAATGAATCGTATAGCAATACACTACAGCCTCTACCTCACAAATATATTGTATCCTCATTCGACTTCTTGTATCACTACTATTATAGCCTTTGCACTTTGTAACTAGCTAATTATAAATCACCTCCATTCAAGCCTGCAGGATACAGCCATCTCTCCTATTGTTGTCATTCATTCGGTGTATTTTCCCCTGGACTCATACTAATCATTAGGCTTAATCCTTTTCCCCAAGAATCCCAATACTCTGAAAACCTCACCCACCTATCCTTATTCTGTAGTCATTAAATGTATTGGTCTGACCAATGCTAGAGGGCCTGCAAAGGTCAAAGCTACTAAAAGTAACCTAAAAAAAAATTATCTGATGACTTAAGCCATGTGTATACAGTATAGATACTCCTGTTGGTTCTAAGATGTATCATGTGTATCCAGTTTAGAATAGGGACATCATATCCCTGCATTTTGTAAGAAGCAACTAAAAGGGTTGGTGTCAGAAAGGGTATCCAGCTATAAAACATTGCCTCAAAAAGTCCCATCTAACCCATGCTAGCATGGTAAAGTTGACATAAAAATGATGATAATGCTGACTTCTTATTTTCCTTTTCTTTTGATGTTTTGAATTACTTGTATATTATATAGTATAGATGTGTAAGCTTCATTTACCCTTTTATAACAATTGATATGCAAAAAAAAAAAAAGCATATGTGATATCTAAAACTACTGAGGCTTTTTATATTTATATACATTATTAATCTGTTGAAAATAATTATCTTTTTTTCCCAGCATCTGCTTGGAGTTCGCCTTGAAGATCTTGGTGGACGTCAAACTATATCCCGAACTGCGAGAAACAAACCTACTGTGGCTGACACATTTAAGCACCAACTCTCTGCCTTAGTCGATGTTCTGAAGTTAACGAATCCTTGGTAAGTCATCTATAAATGAAATAAATAATTCTGCTTTAAATAGATTATTTTTTTGAATAGCTCTTTGATCCATAAAGTTGGTATTGGCTTTTTTTGCAGGATGTTTCCTTTGGGATTTCCCCCTAGTCCTTTTATTCATAGGTTTTGAGAGATTGCAAGAACAGACTGAGATACAATTTATGTCACATAACATTGTCTTTTCACATATCTTCTCTTTAACTGCCATAACTACCATCATCATTATCCCTATCATCATCATTATCGATACCATTGCCATCATCAAACATTATCATCAATGTTATTGGCAGTGTCAGTAGAGTGTCGGACAACATGCTTTGCAGCATATAGTTACATCCCTTTATGCTCTGAGTTCAAATCACACCAAGGTTAGCTTTGCCTTTTATCCTTGTAGGGTCAATAAAATAAAGTACTAGTAACGCATTGGAGTCAATTTAATCGACTTTCCCTTCTCCCCAAATTTATGGTCTTGTACCTAAATCAGAAACCATCATCATCATCACACCATCATCATTAAAAGGACTGAATCATTAATATAAAAAAAAAAATAGTATTGTTTCTCATGCATTAAAAACCCTTCAAGTTTTATGAAACATTCAATTATCAAGAGTATATATAAAATATGAAAACTAGAATACACATTAACTCAGACACGTAAACTCACTCTCACATATCCATTCTTTTTCTCTTTATCTCTCCTTGAATTCCATAATGTACTCACATCAATCAAGTAATTCTGGTTTTAATATTTAAACAATTTTATGTGTAATTAAAGGTTTGACTTTAACAGCCAATAATTAATTCAGTCATGTTAATGAGAGTTTTGGATCTTGGCACTATAAAACATGAAACAACTTGTCATCTGTTTTACACCTGACCTTCTTAGACAACATGCCTTGCAATAAAGGTGAGACAGCCAGAGCTAGAAATGTTGATTAAATGCTGTATGACATGGGCTACCTAGTTGTATATCTTATTAAGGGTGGGGAGTAGTCAACAAAAACGTTTTCAAGAGTAACATGTTTTATACATTTATTTATATTTTTATTTAAATATAAAAAAAAAATTAAAAAGACAAAAAAAAAACATCATCAGCAAAATCTGTATTCTTCACTATCTCTGTTGCCAAATAAGTGAAAGAGTGTAAAGGAAGAAGTTTATTGCCTTTCCCAAGTCACTGGATAACACCAAGGAAAAGCCACATTAGCTAATAGGTAGACACTTTATCAATTCCATCATTGCCATTCCTAAACAAAAATCATATTAACCCTTTTGATACCACCTGAAACCACCCTAGTTTTATGATACAAATCTGTTCATTTTCAAATGTTTGAACATCATATCAAAAGTGACCATCAGAATTATATTTAACAAATTTTTCTTTAGTAAACATCAGTTTACTAATGGAAAAATAATTTATTTATTAAATCCCTCTTGAATTATTATTTTCAATATAAATTGAAACACAGGCATTATATTTCATTAGAAATATGGTAACAAAAGAGTTAATGCATGGCTCATAATCATCACTTGATGAAAAACTGAAAATAGCATAAACATTGTCTTAATGTAGAAGATGGTTTTCTATTAGCCATACTAGTGATGAACTTAATAAACATGGCATGTTATATATACTTACACTCAATAAGTCATTGTGAAATTTTTTTTTTATCTCAGACACCAGTTTTCTAACCTCTAATGATTATAACAACAATACAAATAAAACAAATAATAATAAACAGGCCACCACCATCATTGCCACAATGATATATTCCTGGACAATGTGGGAGAATGTTATCCAACATGCAGAACCCCAGGCACATCCCAGTGAAGAGAATAGAGAAACTGTTACCCCAGAGTATAGTGAGGGAGACACATTGAAATAGCCATTCCAACTCATAGGCCCACTTCAGCAGGTGGTCAACTCCATCTCCATAGCAGTATGTTGGGAGGTGGTTCTGTGACCCAGAATGTCAGAAGTCTCCACCATTATAGATCCAATAATAACCCTATTGGAAAGTAGTCAATACTTCAATAGCTTGCAATCTTCAGCTTGTTGGACAAATGTACCAGGTTGCTATTGGAGAAAATGTCACTACATGTTGCATTCCAGGATATTGCCACACATATCTGGATTAATAAGAATATTGTAACACAAACTAGTAAACCTTTAGGTAATAATTATAAAAATAGGAAGACATGCACAGGTATGAATGGGCAAAACATTAAGCCTGTGAATATTATTCACTCAGTTAAAGACCACCCACCTATATCTTATAATAATATAATAGACTCTTGTAGATACCCTGTAAATAATAGAAATAAGCTCCCCCCACCTAACACTAAATTTTGAATAAATACAAGTAACAATCCTATATATTCAGTAACACTTCTTAATCACAAAATGGATAAAAGTGGCCTTAACATTATAATAAGCAACCACCTAACACAAATTCCCCAGAATAGGGAAAATGGTAGATTGAATAAAATAACTAGCACACACAAATGAAAAATTTCCTGGTTCAACCCTCCATATAGCTTAAACATAGCCTCTAATATTCCCAAAATATTCTTTAATATCCTAGAAAGAAATTTCCCACTGGACCACAAATACTATAAATTAATCAATAAAAATACAGTTAAGTTATCCTTTTCTACCACTCATAACTTAGAAGATTATATTGCTTTTAGCAACCACCAGAAATTATACAAGCATAAATCATCCAATAATATAAATAATTCATTACAACACAATCTGCTTGATACCAACTCAAATAACATATCTGGTACTTCTAATACAAGCATGCTGATCATGCCTAGGGATACAAAGGTTAACACATTAAACTCTCCAGTTGATACCACCCCTTTATCCAATATAAAGTATAACTGTAGGAATCCTCATAAATATCCACTTGGCAGTTTATGCCTTATTAGCAATGTAGTATATAAAAACCCGGTACAATTCATACTTAGATTCATTTAAAAATAACAAGCTGAGGCACACTACTTCTTTAGCACAATATATTACTAACCTAATCAAGTCTAAAACCACCTATAAAATGCAGTGGGAAGTTCTTGATAGATCTACAATGGAAATAAAAAAATCACGCCATTTATGTTTATTGGAGGTGTTCTACATCACAATGTCGACCCCTAACCCCATCAATACTAGATACAAATTAGTAATAGAGTGTCTTCATCACCTCTCACATTCCTTCTTCAATAGAATATATGATCCTACTTAGACACCCTTAGATTACTCAAGCATCCCTTTCTATTCTCCTTAATCATTTATTTCCTGTTTTTTAACATTGACTGTTTACTATAAATATGGAGCTTATCATATGTATCTTACCAATAGAATACATGATCCTACTTAGAGATCCTCATATTCCCTAACCATCCCACCTGTCACCCATTTTCTTGCTCCTTTGTTTTCTGTTCCTTTACTCTGTCTATATACCTTAAGTGTGAAGCTTAACATAAGTATAGAGATATGAATGAGCATACACATATATATGTACATGGGCATCTGTGTATATGTTTATGTCTGTATGTGCATGTGTGTCTGTTAGTATAAGGATATGTATGCACATGCATTTGTTTTGTATGTGTGTGTATATGGAAGTATAGATATATAAACACCCAGGTGAGTGCATATATGCCTATGTGAGTATTTACATATGCATTCTGTATACTTAAAAGTTTATTTATATATACTCATATGAATATTCATACTCATAAATATACACGTAGAGGAATTTAACAAGAAATATTTATTTGTGACCCTAGGCATGGGTAAATAAAGAGGGTGAAGTGTGATCAGAGAATCATATCTATTCTATAGATACAGATGTAAGATGTATTTTCCAACAACTCACAATTCAACCAAAACATTTGTAAGAGATTAAAAACAATTATTTGATGAGAGAGGATTGAGTTTCCATTGATACTTTAGTATATGTACGCTTTGCTTTTCCTTCTATGTATATCTACTCTTCCACCAGTTGGCCACTCCAAACTCTTCTCACAGTGGAACCATAGTTTGGGAGCCACAACCCCATTTACAGTGTGGAACTGGTTGGCACTACTATGAAGAAAGGCAAGCAAGTTGGCCATGCCATACCCTGCTCACAGTGGAACCAGTCTGGAATCGGGACCACATTCACTGTGTGGAAGTGAATGACACCATTATGAGGAGGAACAGGCCAATTGGCTGTGTCAAACCTTTCACACAGTGGAACCATAGTTTGGGAGCCGCACTCATATTTATAATGTGGGACTGGATGACAGTTTGGGTACCACATGGCATTGCTATGAGGAGAGACAGGCCAGTTGACCATACCAAACACATCTCACGGTGGTACCACAGTTTGGGAACCTGAACCACTTTTACAGCCCAGTATTGGATGGCACCGCTGTGAGGAGGCACAGGCTAGTTGGCCATGCCAAACCCTTTTCACGGTGGAATGACAGTCTTAGGAGCCTTGGGACTGGATGGCATTGCTATGAGGAGGGAAAGGCGAAATGGCTGCATCGAACCCTTCTTACAGTGGAACCACAGTTTGGAAGTCGCAACCATCTTTGCAGTGTGTAACTGGATGGCACTGCTATGAGGAGGGACAGACCAGTTGGCCATGTCAAACCCTTCTGACAGCAGAACCATAGTTTGAGAACCACAACCACATTTACATTGTGGCTCTGCTGTAAGAAAGGACAGGCCAGTTGGCTGCGACAAACCCTTCTTACTGCAGAACCACAGTTTGGGAGCCCGGTACTGGATGGCACCAGTATAAGGAGGTACAGGCCAGTTGGCCGCACCGAGCCCTTCTCACAGCAGAACCATAATTTATGAAGAAGTTTTGGCCAGCTGGCTGCGTCAAACCTTACTCATAAGTTACTGGGTGTGCCTACCGTGTTTGCTGTGTGGGGCTTGGTGGCACCCTTATGAGCCAAATCCAAGGTTGCGTTGTTGACAAGGGTCTTTTATCGTACATTGTAGTGCCAGAGAACTCTTAGACGACATCAATGGAATTAGTCATGACATGCCAAGCAAGCTGGCGATGGAAAATAAACCTTACAAAAACGAAAAAACAAACTGAAGGCATCATTCTGGAAGAACCTCTGAACTGACAGGCCATAGGCCTACCTGGCGTTGGATAAAAACGATGAAGTCTTCACTTCCTACATGACTAGGTAGAGATACAGTCGGTGTTGGAGTAGTTGCTTTTAAAGAAAAGATATATTATAAAATATAGGGGCTATGCCATGATAAAGTATATAAGGGATAAATGTAACTGGAATTTTATGTCGCAGTTTAGTCTACTGGGAGTTTGCTCCAACTCTACAAAGAAGTGTATTCCATTTAATCTTGTTTGTGTTTCTATGAATTGAAGTGACATATGTCAGGTGTTGGGCATTCGGTGTATGTTTATTTCTATTTAGAACAGACAATAGTGAATATATACAGTAATTTAAAAAAAAATGGAAAATAGAAAGAAACAATAAAAAGGGGAACAAGTTTGAAAGAAGTGTTGAAACTTGGGAGTGTTTATAATAAAAGAGGTGAAAATATTACATTATGTTCTATTTCATCTGAAATGGTTTTGGGCAAACTGCCACAGCTTCTTGGCCTCTCTACAAATAGAACAATTGTAAGAAACAAGAAACTGGAATGCAAACAAACCTTTTGATTAATTATTATCTAGTCATATGACTTCATCATCATCATCATCATCATCATCATTATCACTATCATCATTATCATTATCATCATCATTATCATCACCATCATCGTTTTGTACCCCCCCCCCATTCTAGCATGGGTTGTATGGGTCTTTTCCAGCAGAGCATCTCACCATTTTGTCAAGTTCAACTTACTGAGATCAGCATTCACCATTTCTTCCCATGTCTTCTTTGGGTTTAAAATCAAAGACACTGTCTGACAGGATGTCATTATTTGAAACATTTGTGGTCACCTATTTTATAAATAAACATTTTCCTCTTCAGGTATGTGCGATGTTTGAAGCCCAACTCAAAGAAAGTGCCTAATAATTACCAAGAATCTGAAGTATTGTCTCAGTTGAGATATTCTGGTATGTTGGATCTTATCAAGATTAAAAGAGAGGTAAGCAAAATTACTTATTTCTATTTAAATCTATAATAACATTCATTAAAATGTTAGAATATTCCAGATTAGCCAAACCACACTGTAGAAACCATGCCTATAAAAAAATGGGGTTGAGGGGACCCTTCAGTTATGTCACAGCACGACAACCTCTCTAGTGTTGATGATCTACATGCTAAATGCACCCAGTACATGTTCTAAAGTGGTTGGTAATAGGGAAAGCATCCAGCCGTAGAAATCTTGCCAAAGAAAGTGTTGGGAGGACCCTTCAGTTTGTATAAAAAGACTTGACAATTTCTCTTGTGCACACAATAGAACGTAAGACCTTACATAAGCAAGAGGCAACCCCCACCCCTGGCCTGTCTGGGGCGTCAGTAGACATGCTTCAGTAGTGATTTGGTCTATATAAACCCACTAGAAATGCCACTGTTTGGAATCTTGGGCAGAGTGAGAGAGTAATTTGTGTGGCTGATAGAGAGAGAATAATTTGTGTCAGAGAGAAAGAGTGTGTAATTTGTTTGTCTAAGAGAGAGAGAGAATGGTTGTTAAGAGAGCTCATGTAAGTCTTTTTTTGTTGGACATAGAAAATTACTTTTTTAAAAATAGATTGGTTTGAGTTTAGTGAATGATTTGAGTTGCTTGTGGTGCATCTATTGTTTTGTTGTGTTGATTGTGGTGCAGCTGTTGTTATGTTGAGTTAGTTGTGATGCAGCTGTTGTTATGTTGAGTTAGTTGTTGGGCAGTTGTTGTTATGTTGAGTTGGTTGTGGTGCAGCTGTTGTTATATTAAGTTGGTTGTGATGCAGTTACTGTTATGTTAAGTTGGTTGTGGTGCAGCTGTTATGTTAAGTTGGTTGTGGTGCAGCTGTTATGTTAAGTTGGTTGTGGTGCAGCTGTTGTTATGTTAAGTTGGTTGTGATGCAGTTACTGTTATGTTAAGTTGGTTGTGGTGCAGCTGTTATGTTAAGTTGGTTGTGGTGCAGCTGTTATGTTAAGTTGGTTGTGGTGCAGCTGTTGTTATGTTAAGTTGGTTGTGATGCAGCCGTTGTTATGTTAAGTTGGTTGTGGTGCAGCTGTTGTTATGTTAAGTTGGTTGTGGTGCAGCTGTTATGTTAAGTTGGTTGTGGTGCAGCTGTTATGTTAAGTTGGTTGTGGTGCAGCTGTTGTTATGTTAAGTTGGTTGTGATGCAGTTACTGTTATGTTAAGTTGGTTGTGGTGCAGCTGTTATGTTAAGTTGGTTGTGGTGCAGCTGTTATGTTAAGTTGGTTGTGGTGCAGCTGTTGTTATGTTAAGTTGGTTGTGGTGCAGCTGTTGTTATATTAAGTTGGTTGTGTTGCAGCTTTTGTTATGTTGAGTTGGTTGTGGTGCAGCTGTTGTTATGTTAAGTTGGTTGTGGTGCAGCTGTTGTTATGTTAAGTTGGTTATGATACAGCTGTTATGTTAGATTAGTTGTGGTACAGTTGTTGTTATGTTGAGTTGGTTGTGGTGCAGCTGTTGCTATGTTAGATTAGTTGTGGTGCTGTTGTTGTTATGTTGAGTTGGTTGTGGTGCAGCTGTTGTTATGTTAGATTAGTTGTGGTGCAGCTGTTGTTTTCTTGAGTGCAATACTAAGAATATTGATGAGCAAATGTCTGCCAATAAAGACAAATATAGAGAATGGAAAAAAATGGAGAAATGTTAAAGGACCATGCAAACAATGTCTACAAAGTTATACTATTATGAAGTTGGTGGTGGTGGTCATCAACATCACCTTGTGACAGTAATATTGATGGTGTCAATGATGTTGGTGATGGTGAAGATGGAAATAGTAGTGATAAGGTGATAATAGCGTTGGCAGAGCTGAAGATATAGGTAGTATTGATATTTGTAACATTTTATTAATAAGTTGCTGTTGGCAGAAATATATTTTCAAAGAGGAAAAATATTTAAATGCAAATGTATATATGTTTGTGTGTGTGTGTGTGTGTGCATATTTGTTGTGGCCATGTTTTAAATTACCAATAGAGAAACAGCCAGTTTTCAACTGAGGACTTTTCTGTTATGCCATAGAAACAACAACCTCTGAAGTGTTGGTGATCTAGACAATAAATGTACCCAGTACACTCTCTAGCGTGATAGAAAAGACATCCAGCCATAGAAAACTTGCCAAATATAGGGTTGAAAAATGACAACTAATATAGGCACCCAGTACACTCTGTAAAGTGATTGATGATAGGAAGGGCATCCGGCTGTAGAGAACCTGCCAAAAAAAGGGTCAGGAGGACTCTTGAGTTATGTCAATGACATGGTAACCTCCATAGTGCTGGTGTCATAGTAAAATGCACTTGGTAGAGCATGGGAATGTATGTTAGTGAGATGTATGTATATATGTATGTATTTGTGGGCGTATGTGTAAAGTGAAGTCATGAGGATTAGAGGTTAAGGTTTTTAGCTCATGATTATAAGATCATGAGCTGTATTTCTGCTGGCATGTTGTATCATTGAGCAAAACACTTTATTTCACATTGCTCCAGTCCACTTAAATGTCCAAAATGAGTTGAGCCTGTAATTCTAAGGGTCAGCTGTATTACACTGTGTCATTTTGAATCTCCCTGAGAATTATGTGTACCTTGTGTCTGTTGAAGGCTTAATTAGTTACATGTTAGTTTCACAAGCTGGTTGCCTAGTTACTCAAACCACCTGGAATGCCCATTGTCGGATTTGTGAGAGGTCCAACATTATGTATGTATGTGTTCATGTATGCATGTTGTGTGTGTATGTGTGAATCTGCATGTTTTGACTTATGCATGTACACATACATACGTTTGTATGTGCACACCACTGGTGAAACCTTTGCCATGTTTTACATATTTTTACAGTTCCATTAATAGTTTGTAATTGTAATTTCCTTATTAGTGCTGGCCTGTCTGGTCTTGTTAAGCCAAGCTTCTCAAGATTTATATTACAACAGTTAATATGTATATATTTCTGTGTGTGTGTGTGTGTGTGTGTGTGTGTGTGTGTGTGTGTGTGTGTGTGGTTAATGAGGAATAATGGGTTGGTCTGACAACATCTGTTGAAGAAATGTGTGAATGGGATTGGAGAGGGATTTTGCTAAGATGTGTGAATGGCAGAGAAGAGACTGTTAGCTTTGAAAAAGAAATAAATGCCTTATTATATGAACATTGATAGAAACCCTGTTTGTTCTTTTTCCATAGGGATATCCTGTACATGTTTCTCTCGACAAATTCCTTGCTCAATACTCATGTCTTCTTGAAGAGAAAGATTCTTCACTGGATTATCGAGCCCATGTAATCAAAATCATGACAGGCTTGTCCTTACCAAAAACAGAATGGCAAGCTGGCAAAACAATGGTAAATTAACTTTTCTTTTATTACCCTATCTTTATGAAAATTTCTAACTAAAAAACAAAAAAAACAAACATTTTTCATGTGAAATGCTACAAGTTTTTGTTTAACCACCAAGTTGGGATTGATCAAGCTGACAAATGATAACTGTGGTTATCTGGTCTTTCTTGTATATCTGTGACTACACTGCCTAATGTGTCTGTTTTTTAAGATGGCAGGATGAGATTTGAGGGATGTTTGACTAATATTTCCAGCAGGCTGAATAGCCAGTTTAGAAGCTGCCCCAGTATATCTCCAGGCAATAATATGAAATAATTCCAGTGCAGAATTTGTGGTGCTTATTAGATTTTGATCAGACTAAGAAGAATGTGTAAAAATGGGTTTGAAATAAATAAATTAAGACATACATTTCACCCCTTTGATACCAACCCACCCAAATCCACATTTGGTTCTATGCAAACAAACCACTCATTTTAAAGGGATCCTATATAAATTATAATCTTTCAATACAGTTTGATACAACAATCTTTTGTTGTCTTACAAATAGCATCTTAATAATGTAATAATTTATAATTTTAGTGAATCCTTCCAGATTTTTCATTAATTAATCCAGGTGTATTATATTTCATTAGAAATATAATAATTGTTTCTACTTTTGGCACAAGGCCAGCAATTACCCAGTGCATTACTGGTACTTTATTTTATCGGCCCCGTAAGGATGAAAGGCAAAGTTAACCTCGGCGGGATTTGAACACAGAATGGCAAGGGCATCAAAGCATGGCGTCCAACCTTCTACTGACAAGGGTTAATGTTAAAAGTGGAATATTTACTGAGAATTTTACTTTTTGGAAATGTATTGTGTTTGAAATTTGCTGATTTTAAGGTTGCTTAGTGAACAACAGTTGCAGTTTAATCGGAGGCTAGTATTGATTGAACAAAGCTATGAATAAAGGTGTTCCAGCTATGACCATCCTGCCTTTGTATATTGATGACTACATTATCCACTGTGTCTTTCCTTTTTTAAAGACAATAAGGTTTGATTTGAGGGAAATTTGGTTTATATCTCTAGCAATTGCAGTATTACAACAACCATATAGAGGCTCTGTCATTGGTTTGGCATCACAGAATTTATTGTGCTTTCTGAATTTTGATCAGATATAGAAGGATACATAACATTGCTTAAAAATCAAAGAGAGAAAAGAGTGGGGGAGACATATTAATGATGAATATAAAATATTTACTAAGAATTCAACTGTTTGAAATGAATTATGTTTGCAGTTAGTGATTTGTTGGCAATATTAAGCTATTTGATGGTTCATTGATAGTTTTATGGGTGGTAGACAAAATAATTTCACTATAATATTCTGTCTAATGCTCTTTAGACTTTCATAAATCATTTGAAGATCTCAGCCTAAAATGGTATATTTTGTAATCCAATCACAATTTCTTTTATTTTATTATTTCACTAAAGGTAATTATTATCATTACCATTATCTCCCCCCCCCCCCCATGTTTCACTCTATTTCTGTCTCAAACATTCACACTCATATATTCTCAGAATGCCGAAATGATTATGAGATAATAAAGCTGGAGTTCCAACATGGCTGCAGTCCAATGACTAGTTAGCTAATATATGAACCTCATCATAAAAAAACAAATATGATCGGTAGTAATGTTTAGGGGTTTTTATTAGGTTGATAACCAAGGCCCTAGTAGACCCAAGTCATCTGTTTCATGACAGCTGATAATTCTTAACTACTAGATCAACACCACTTGATGTCATGCCGCCCTTTCTTTTGTCATGCAGCAAAGTTTTGAAACTCAGATTTCAACATGCTTCAGATGTGGAGAGTTAGCTGGCAACAGACATCTGCACCGGCCAAGCTGAATGTCAACCCCAATATAGCCCTCCCTCCAGGTGCTAACCTCTCTCGGAGATAGTGGGTGTTCCTGAATTGGCTACACACAGGTGTCAGCCATTCAATGCAACCACCAGCAGCTTGCCAGAGCAGACTGCAGAACACATACTGAGGGAGAAAAAAATGTCTCAGCCCACCTGAGAGTTTGGACCTCACACATCCTAAACCCAATACTGTGAGCTAGTTGCAGCATATGGAGGATGTTATGTGATTGTGAAAGAAGAAGGGTTTTGATAATGGTAATGACAATGTTGGTGCTGACACTTTTGTTAAATTTCTGTTACATACTAGATTGATTTCAAAGAAGACTCAGCAGCAAACAATGTTTCAATCTATTTGCCTGAGAGCTTCATCTAGCGAGCTCTTTAGCCAACAGATATCTCAAATAAACATCCATAATGAATAATATAATAATTGCTATTTTAAGACTTATTATCTGACATGCTTCCTGAAGCAGGTTAAGAGGATCATCTGGAAATTGGTATAAAATAACTTCTCTCTGTTATTCATTTAAAAATATAAAACAAATTTAGAATATTTCAAACAAATGAGAAAAAAAAATGTAATTTCATTATTTTTATTAATCAGGTAATGTGTTTTTGAGTTTTATCTTTTATTTTTATTTTGTTTTTTGGGAAGTTTGTTGTGGATGAGATGTGATTAATATGCATGTAAACTGAAGTTGAAATATAATTTTCTCTCATATTAAGTTCAATGCCTCAGTACAAATCAAATTGTTATCATGTCTTGAACAATATTTGATTTGGTTAATCTGGCAGCAAGTGAAAGTATATCAAAGCTGTTTTTTTGTTTAAAGAAAATTGTTTATATTAGATAAATAGGCAAATAAACTAAACCATGTGATTAAATAACAACAAAAGAAGCTCTTCTATCAAACTGTAGCTTCTTTGAAAGCCAAATACTAGGATTTTTTAATTACAACATTTTTGAATTACAACTTAATGAATAGGAGGGGCTGTATTCATTTTAATTAATTTTCAGTATATTACTGGTACACATTTTGTTGGAACTAGAAATATCAAATGTAATGTGAACCATGTTCAGATTACAGGTTGAAACAGATGACAAGATACAACTCCTACTTTAATCAATACAACTACACTGTAACAAGTATCATCATCATCATCATCATCATCATCATCATCATATACAACATATTCAAACTTGCTTTTTACGTGCTGGCATGGGCTGGACAAGACTTCTTAGTAGTATTCTATGGATGGATGCCCTCCCTGATGACAACTATAACTTATTTTTAAGTAAGCTACTTTATTTCACTGAGAACAACTACCACAACTATTACAACACTTACAACAACTACAACTACTACCTCGATTACCATACTATCACCACTGATATCACCATCAAAACTGCCTATGCTACTACAACCATCATCAATACCATTTTCACCACCAGTATCAGCAGCACTACCACCACTACAGCTATTACCACCACCACCGTCTCTGCTATTACGACTTGGACCATTGCAACTGTCACTGCCACCACCGCCACCGATCCACCACCACTGCCACCACATCCACCACCACCACCGTCACCACATCCGCCACCGCCATCATCACAACAACTGTCATCACCACTGCCACTACTAGCATTACCACTGCCACTGCCAGCACACTGCCATCACTACTGCCATTACCAGCACCACCACCACCTTTTCCACTACCACCATCACCACCACCACATCCGCCACTACCATCATCACAACAACTGTCATCACCACTGCCACTACTAGCACTACCACTACTACCACCACCACTATCACTACCAGTACACTACCACCACTACTGCCACTACCAGCAACCACCACATCCACTGTCACCACCACTGTCATAAATAGCATCATCAGCAATAGTAATATTAGTGGCAGTTGTAGTAGCAGTAAGAGCAGCAGCAATAGTTCATCAAGATCAATTAATTAATTATTATTTATATAATCAACTCTATGTGGATTCTTTCATTGTTTTTTCCACCACAGTTTCCAATTAAAGAGTATTTCGCTGCCATTGTTTACTGTTGCATTTTGGTGCATTTTTGATGTTTTTAATTAGAGCTGCCACTGACTAACTATATTACTATAGTGATGGTCGTCATCATCATCATCACAATGGTGATAGTAGTGGTGGTAGTCTTGATCGTGATGGTGGTGGTGGTAAGGTTGTTGATGGGTTGAGAGGGGGGAAAAGATGGGTGAGATAAGGTTTTCACTCCATACACAGACATAGGGAATACATGTATACATTCAAACATGTAGATACTTACAAACACACAAACTCACCTTAGTACAGACACATTTATTGCTGGTCATTGCAGTCATGAATATATGTACACAGTAATTTTAGTTGAATACTTATCAGACTCACATCTACACATACACATTGGGACACAGATATTTACCGCCATTTTTGGCAGACATACATAAATGTGGACACTATGAAAGCATCACAGGACAGATTCACATACATGCAGTACACTATACCATTGTTACCACAATACTAACAGCAGATACATTATAGCAGATACATACAGGCATATGCTTAAGCAAACATAAATACATACATACAAACATTTACTCCAATACATGAGTAAACACGTACACAAGCACACACATAAAAAAACCCACATTTGTATCAACACTTTTGATACCAACCCTCCTAAAATTGGGTCTTATTCTATGAAAGAAAACCACCCATGTTAACCCTTTAGCATTCATATTACTCTATATATACTATTGTATTTTCATGGTAAAGGCTTTACTTCACATAATATCGAATCTATGAGATTTTGAAAGTATTTATTTTGAGAACAATACCTTAACATCAGTTTGAGCGACCAGTTACAGCCAATTTCAACAGAAGGAGGTAGAGAATTCTGGCCGGTTTGAACATTAAAGGGTTAAAGGGTTCCTATTCAAATCAAAATCCTCCAATTTAATTTTATATAAGAACCATATATTAAGTTATCCCCATCATTGACAATAGCAAGCAACACCACTGATCGAACACATTTCATACAATACAAACTTTAGCCTGCTTCTTAGGACCAACTGACATGCGTTTGACTATATTGGTATGGAACACTTCTCCACTGTGGTCTTTGAAAGTCACATTCAAATATTTGCTACTCCCACTGAAGTTACTATCTTAATGAAATAATTAATAATTTAAGTAAATCCCTCAAAATCAATCATGAATTAATTGAAATAGTGTATTTCATTGGAAATCATCCCCATTATCATCATCATCCTTTAATATCCATTTTCCACACTAACACATGTTAGATGAGCTGATAAGCACAACAGGGATAACAATCATACACTTTCTACAAATGGCTGTTTAATTCAGAGTTCAATCTTATTGTTCAGCACATTGGCCATGTGTCTTCTATAGACCAATACCTTGTCAGTGAAATTTGTTTAACACAAATTGTTCAGAAGCCAGTAGTTTTAAATTTTTATATGGTTTTTATGACTGGATGCTCTTCTTTATACCAACTACTTTACAGCATGCACTGGGAATATTTTATCTTGACTCCAGTGCTACTTCCATACAGGGTACACTGAGTACTTTTTGTTGTGGCACCAGTACTACCTCATTATGTCACTAGGGTGTCCATCGTGTCCTTGGCCAGGCTAGGGAGGTACACACACACACATGAGTATATGATGATTATTATCATCATCATTTTTACATCCATTTTCCATGCTTGCATAGATTGGACAGGTTTGTTTCAGCTGAGCATCTCTTCACTCACCGCATTCCTTCATCATCTCCTCTGTGAGTTTCATAGATTTAAGATCAGCTCTCACCACCTCTGTCCAGGTCTTCCTCTAGTGTGGCTTCCTTCCTCTGGGACTTCCAGGAACTTCTGCATCCAGCACTAATCATCCATGTGCATCACATGTCTTGCACACCACTTCAGATTACTCTTAAACCCAGTTTCTCCCTCAGTTCATCCAAACTCTGCCTTTCTCTTACATTTACATTGCACATTCCACGAAGTATAGTTGCTTCACTTCTCTCCAGCATATTAAATGAGGCTAATCAGCCCACTGACACAGGCAAAAAAGCTATATATTTTTGCCTGCCTCAAAGTCCAACAGTAAGCAGGGGGAAGCATTGTTCTGATGAGAACCATTTAAGTTCAAAATGCATAGACAATTATTCCCTGCAGCTTCTGCTGGATTCTGCTAGACAGAGTTGGCCGTCAGCTGGGCTTTCAAAATGTTTATTTATTAAACATACCATATATCTTTAGATATACAACATTCACAAACACACACAAACACACACACATCTCCCCAACGACTGGCATCTACAAGGGATGATTTGCATAATGTTGAGTGATTTAATTAATTTGTTGCATCATCATTTACCAACTAGAACCACTGGTTCTACTCATTGGTAAACGGCCTAACATAAATGATAAATATATCATCATCATCATCATCATCATCATCATCATCATCATCATCATCATCATCATCATTGTCGTTTAACGTCCATATTCCACGCTTGCATGGGTTTGGACGGGAGTTTTCCCACTTGAGGCAAGAGTGGTTGTCTTGCTCGCATAGGACTGTCTGGCGGGTTTTCTACAGCTGGATGCCCTTCTTAACACCAACCACATTTACAGTGTGGAACTGGGAGGTTTTTACCGTGTTGCTTACACGGCCACATTACAGCGTGGACTGTGTGTTTTTTTTTTGTTGTGACACCTACACGACCTCATTTGTTTCGGCATGGATATTGTGGCACCAACATAATCATATATATATATATATATATATATTAGGTATAGGATTATCCAAGATGTAGTAATGGTTAATTACTACACTGGATATGGTTGACGTACGGTAAGAGGTTACTCTACGAGTTATGGAAGAATTGTTGAAGAAACTTAGTTCCTGATCCTTCAGTATTCCGGAGTGTATATAAAGAATGAATAATAACAGGTTGACATCATAAAAAGGTAATTTATTCCGTGTGCTTACAAGTGTTTCCACGGTGGTACTGCAGCCTAGTTATGCTACGTGCAAATTCACAAGTACTTGCAGAACTCAAATAACCAATGCTGTGACCACTGTTTCCTCAGAGCAGAATGGTAAAATGTACAATGTAAATACCCTTAAGTGGGGTTGTTGGGGAAGATAGAGTAGAAAAGGAAGAGAGAAAAGTAGGGAAGAGGGAGAGAGAAAGAAAGATATGCAGGGGTTGGAGAAGTAGGAGAGAGTGGCTTGTAGATATCTTAATCAAAATGTTATGGTAGGGGTTTTATTATACTGGTTACTTTTGGAGAGATGCGTTGATAGTTAAGGTCGGACTTATTTATTGCCCCAGAGGGCAGGTTCATAGATGTTGAGAGGGAGGTAGGCCAAAGGTGAGAGAGAGAGAGTGTAATGGATGTAGAGAGAGATAGGTAGAGAGGGGACAGACAAAGTTTGTGTGGTGAGTGAACTTTGGGTTTGTAGTAGTAATCTAGGAATTGCACTGAGTTACCATGTCTAGTGATAAGCAGTGTATTGTCTTGGAGTGTGGGGGGGGGGGGGAAGAGAAGGTTGTTAGCTAGAAAGCGGTGTTATAGTTACGGGTTCGAATGTTAAGTTATTTTATAGTGAGAGAATTTAGCTTTTAGTTTGTGGTTGCAGTATAATGATCGTTCAATTCTATCGTTAAGTAGTTTGTTTTTGGATTTTAATATGTAAAAGAGCTCAAGGTTACATAACCTACAGTACTTCAATCCACTCCGATATGCACTTGCGCTGGAAAGTATATCCCATTTTAAGGTGAACTGTTGGTTGTGTTCACGGAGTTGCCAGGTCTTGTTGGCGAGCGTGGTCACAAAACAGTGATTCGGATGTTTGATTGAGAATCGATGATGGTACCAGCGAGATTTAAACGAGGTGGTGGTAGATCCGATATAATACCATTTCTGGTCGTTCGATTCAACCGTGCATTGGTAAACAATGTTGGACTTTAGGCATTCATTCTTCAATGGACATCTTTCAGGTAGATGGCAGTTACATTCTTTGTTGTGGGTAGCGGGTATACCATGGATAGGTTGTGATAGCGGTACAGGTGGGTTGTGTAATACCCGTCTCCCATTTAGTGGTTGGGAGGCAGATATTGCGTTCTGCCCATCTGTTACTAAAATGTTTTGTTTTGTAGAGTTGTTTAATTGCCTTAAGTTAAGTTTTTTTTATGTATGCTTCAAGGTTTGGTGCCGTGGAGTATGATAGTCTAATAGTTTTAGAGTTCAGAATTTTGCTGTATTTATGGGAACTAGGGAAGTGTTTGTTGATTAACTTAAAGAATGAGAGAGATAGTTTTGTACTAATTGAGGCATTAAAAATAGGATTGTACCAGATATACTTTCTACAACGTGATTTATTTGGTGGTGATCTTCTATTATTAGTATGTCTGGTAGTACTGTGTGTGTGTGCTTGTATTTTAGTCCCCCGGTTACGCATTCCTTGATTTCGTGTAGAGCTATGTGTGTTATGGAAATTCCTATCAATGTATTCCATTGTATCCCGGTGGTCGGCCTTCCTTAATGCATTATTGTAGTATTCAGCGTGTTCACTAAAAATATCAGAGTTAGACGATAGGCGAGATATTCTAAGAGAAATACTCCGGGGAACTGATTTGATCATGGAGAGTGGGTGGTTTGAGTTAAAGTTAATATATGTAAGGTTCTCATTTACCTTGTGGAAGGGTCGTATCTGTCCGGTATTTAAATTAAGAGTTACGTCCAGAAAGTTTACTACTTTAAGATTGTATTCGTATGTTATTTTTAGACCCAGTTCACTAAAAGATTTTCTAATATTTTTCCGTAGCCTTTCAAGATTTTGGTTATTCAAGTTATTAACTAATAAGAGCCCGTCATCTCTGTATATCCCCCCCTGTAGATTACTAAATTTTCCATGTAATATGTGGGCTATGTAAATTCCCACGAGATCCGTGACCTCCGCCGAGTCGTTGGAACCCATGGTAATATCGAAATTTGTGGGTCTGTCCTTACGTTCCCAGTAGCAGTTATCGAACTTAATAATGGTTTTTCTAGCCTCGAGAATAATATTAATTTCGTCCTCCGTTAGGTCGGAATTGGCCTTAGCAAACGATAGGGCCTTACGTAAAGTGCTTGGTGAGATGGAAGAGTAATATTCGTCTATGTCAAATTGTATAAACTTAGATTTATTCTTATTCTTAACATTATTAAACCAGCGAATTGCTTCGCTAGTGTTGCCCCATAATTTAATTTCTATTTTCTTTTTCACTTGAGTTATTACTCTGTCAAGTATATGTTTGCTAATTTTCCCTATGTCTGATTTAGAAGGGCATATAAGTCTAATCTTAGGGTTAGAGTCAAAATTTACCTTATGGTCCTTCAGGTTGAAGGTGGGGGTAGTGGGTATAATCGGCTCGGTTATATCGTCTATCTTGAGATTCTTCACCACTTTATATGCCTCGTTGTTAATATTTGCTAGCGTAGTTTCATTTGTTTTTCTATATTTTTTGTGTAGTTCGTTGCGTATGAAGTTATTGTACGTATCAATATCCATGGTATACACGTTAGAGGTCTTGTCAGCTTTCACAACAATTCCATTCCAGCACACGGAATAAATTACCTTTTTATGATGTCTACCTGTTATTATTCATTCTTTATATATATATATATATATATATATAGTCTCATTTTCATATGGAACTGTGTAAGTTGTTTCAACTTAAAAGTAGAATTAAAATTTAGCTCCGACATACCTGTATACATATAAGTAGGTGAATTTCGTTTATCTAAAGATATACGGTATGTTTAATAAATAAACATTTTGGAAGCTTTCTAACAATGAATATTGAAAGGCTGGTAGGCAGTGCCATCTAGCAGATTCAACAGAAGCAGTGGAGGACAACTGTCTATGTGCATTTCATGTTTTGGCTATCCTGGTAAAAGAGGCTAATCAGCCCACCTACAGAAGCGAAAAAACTATATATTTTCACCTATTCCAAGTTTCTGCAGAGAGCAGAGAAAGCACTGTCCTAATGATAACCAGAGCTTGAATTTCGCAAAGACAGTTGTCTCACACTGCTTCTGCTGGAATCTGCTAGATGGCACTGCCTACCAGCCTTTCAATATTCATTGTTAGAAGGCTTCCAAAATGTTTATTTATTAAACATACCGTATATCTTTAGATAAACAAAATTCACATACTTATATGTATACAGGTATGTCGGAGCTAAATTTTAATTCTACTTTTAAGTTGAAACAACTTACACAGCTCCATATGAAAATTAGACTATATATATATATATATATATATATTTATCATTTATGTTAGGCCGTTTACCAATGAGTAGAACCAGTGATTCTAGTTCGTAAATGATGATGCAACAAGTTAATTAAATCACTCAATTAATTAAACATACTGAATATCTTTAGACATATGAAATTCGCATACTTGTATGTATAGTTAGATTGGAGCTAAATTTTAAAATATAATATACCACCCTAATTTGCATACCAAGCAATTTGGCAGCCGACTTTGCCAAAAATTAAAAGAACAAAATTTGTTTTCGTTCTTAACGATATATACATTTGAGAATGCTAAAAGCTTGACTTTGACTGTCCAATTCACATACCAACATGTGCGCACACAAATGCATGAATTGTTACACACGCACATGAACATATGTGTATATATACACACAAAGTTGCCCTACCGATTGTACTCCAACACCCACATATGCCAATAAGGTCAATGTACTCCAACACCCACAAACAATAAGGTCAATGCTTATATATATACACCCATCATCTCACAAATCACAACAAACACTATCATCTTTTTTGTTGCATCACCAGTCTGAAGAGCAGATCGATAATAGAGTCGGGTCCATAACCTCTATGGGTGACCCTGAGCCAATTCCTCTGCGAAATGCACATAACAGTGTGATACACAATATATATATAATGATAAGAATGCTGAAGTTTCATTTACAAGTATTCAAATTTTTATTGGGTATCACCTTGGTACGCACATTTCGCAGAGGATTGGCCTAGGACAAAGACAAAGGAATATATATCTATTTATCTATCTATCTATATGTATGTATATATCCCTTTGTCTTTATATATATATTGAAAAGATAACAAGGACAATTGGTTACTCCTTCATTACATTTATTGGTAGGTGACGCGCGTTTCGCCACTGATCAGCTCAAAGTTTGATCTGTATCGATCTTACCCAACTCTATAATCCGCAGCTCGACATATGTATGTATCTAAAAGGTAAACAGAAATAACAACACAATTGGTACAGTATATGGAAGGTATATATTAGGTTAACGCTTTATATAGCAGGAAGAGGGTCTTAATGTTTTGGATGCTAGCCCTATATCAGAAGGAAGAATGAGAAATAAAATAGATCGAGGGGACGGGCAGGATGGAATTGGAAAAAATGTCTTTAGATAAAAATAACAGGTCCATTCATTTAAAATGCTAGAGAGAACATTTATGAATACATATTAAATATGATTTATGAATACATTTAAATATGATTTATGAATACATTTAAATATGATATTTTGCTCTGCTTATAATACAATTGTTAAACCATCTCTCTTTCCATCTAATCGCATGGCTCACTAGTCTAGTAAACTATATGCATTGAGCTAATTACATTCTCTCTACTCGCTAGTAATCTGTATAACTAATCACTTCTCTCGTCTCCTGAATAACTTACTTGCTTTTTACTCAGTATATATATATATATATATATATATATATAGTATTAATTATACTATTTATGGTTATGTAAATACAAAAACCTTATGCAGTTATATGTATTTTTTATACAAACCCTAAATAGTGGTAGGCAGTAATGTATTACTACCTTATTACCAGTAAGTTAAGTAGCTCAATGTAAAAACATCAGTTGTTCTACAGAGCAGTTATATGAAATATAAGAATCAAAGAACTGTTCAAAACATTAATGTTTTGAACAGTTCTTTGATTCTTATATTTCATATATATATATATATATATATATATATATATATATATATATACTGAGTAAAAAGCAAGTAAGCTATTCAGGAGGCGAGAGAAGTGATATATATATATATATATATATATATATATATCATTGTCTTTGTCCTGTGTGCCCCTATTTTGAATTTATATCCTAAAGTCTTAATCATACATACATACATCCCTTTAGCATTTAAACCAGCCATATCTGGCCATACTTTTTTCACCTCTTTATGTTCAAACTGGCTGTAACCGGCTGCTCATATTGATGTTATGGTATTGTTCTCAAAATAAATAATATCAAAATCTTGTAGATTCCATATTATGTGAGATAATGTGTTTACCGTGAAAATACAATAGTAAATATAGAGCAATGTAAATGCTAAAGGGTTATACATATATACATCAAGCATAGAAAAATGGACGTGTAAGGATGATGATGTTAATGTGTCCAAGTTGATGAATTTAAATCAGGAGTGTGCAACATATTCCATTGGCTGGCCACTTTGGAACATTGGAACAACCATTAGGGCCATTAATATTTATTAAGCACTATTCCAAAGATTCACCACAACTTCTTTCCATAACATGGAGCTGGGAAATTATAACACACATAGCCCTATCAGTGAAGCCCTTTAGTATAGGTCAACTAACAGAAAATTGTATTATGGTTACGAAAAAAATCCTAAATAAGCCTACAAGGTAAAAATTTAAACGGTCTTCACGGGCCACTCTGACTGGTCTGGCAGGCCAGATTGTGGCCCGCGGGCCACCTGTTGCATGCCTCCTGATTTAAATGAATGCATGACAGGAACTTCAGCATACAGGTGGTTTGATATCTATGTCTCTGTGAAGACATGCATGAACACACACACACATCACACACCACACCTCATCATAACCGCATTACACACATCACGCACATACACACACACACTACATCACCCCTTCCCCCTTGACACCTCACTAGCCATATCACACACATCAAACTACCTACCATATCACACACAATGAACACACATCTCACCATATCACAAACAGACTCCTACTACACTGCACCACACCACACCACACCACCTCACACTCACACACAATACATACAGAAATCACACACCTCACCAGACATATCTGAAGACTCAAACACAGACAAACTCACGTCACACACCAACCCACATCACATAACATACATCATCACTCACTTTACAATACCACACACACACACGTACACACATACACATACACCACACACAAAGCACACACCATAACACACATGTACACATCCTACTACATACTACCATACACACACCACCTTCAAGTACCATAAGCACACTCATTCTACCACAAACACACACCACATTCACACACACAATTTCATTATCATCATACATAAAATTATACATCTGAGAAACAGATACTCAGACACAAATACAAACAGACTCTCTCTCTCTTCCTCTTCTCTCTTCCTTCCACCACTCTCCCCCTTTCTCACTTTTCCTTCACTCACTCCTCTCTCCCCCTTCCTTCATCTCTCTTTCCCCCCCTTTTACTTTCTCTCTCTCCTTTCATACACAAATGAACATAAAATTTCACATGTATATATAACAAAGATATGTATAACACACACACACATACACACACCTAGACACATCATACACACACATCATACATAGACACACACACACATACACACACCTAGACACATCATACACACACACATACACATGGACATACACACACCTAGACATCATGCACACACACACATCATACATAGACACACACACATAGACACACACACACACACACACCTAGACACATCATACATAGATACACACACCTAGACACATCATACACACACACAGACATACATAGACACACACACACACACATCATACAGACACACACACACACACACACATACATACATACACACACATTGCACAGATACAGATCATATGCACATACACACACACACAGACATACAGACACATCATGCACGGACACATACATCATACAGACACACATACAGACATACATCATACAGACATACATCATACAGACACATATACAGACACATCATACACAGACACATATACAGACACATCATACACTGACACACATACAGACACATCATACACTGACACACATACTCATGTGATACACATAGACACACATACAGGGACATATAGACAGGTTTCCACAAGCTACAGGTCTTTAAAAAGCTGGTGCTTTGCTGCAGACTATGGCTCTTGTGTTGAGAAAACACATATACCTACCTACTATGGTCCTGTCTAAGTCATGTGTGGGGTGGAAGGGGTGAGGATTTAGGGTCCCTGTGTGGGGTGGAGGGGTTTCTATGTACACAAAGAAACTCAACCACTGAATAAGTTACCCGAGTTCATTGAAATGATTGATCAATACCTTATCCACTGTCATTTCACACACACACACCAAGACACACTGCACGCACCATAATACACATGCTTACCCACATGTACAAACACACACTATAGTACATATGGATACCTACGTGTGCAAACAAACACATACACACATGAATGAGTCATGTTACCTATTGGAGTGGAAAGATAAAAAAAAAAATCATGATAAAACATGAATTGTGAAATCTTCAGCTGGCAACCAACACAACTGGAGCTTGTCCATCTGTGGCTAATATATATATGTACACACAAACATACACACTTACATACATGTGCACACACACACACACACATATATATAATTATGTATCACTAATTTATATGCCAAACTTGTGTATGTTTTCATCAATGATATCAGGAAACCATGACATCTTCAAAAGGAAAGAGGGAGTGAGTGCAAAAGGTGGTCATACTTGATAGTAAATCTATAGCCACCATATACACACACACACATATATATATATGTGTATGTGTGTGTAAAAAGTAATCAGAAATAACAAAGCAAGTGACACACACACGGACATATATATATGCATATATATATATATAAAAAAGAAAATTTCGCTCTACATGGCTGAATACAATAAATGTAATCTGAGTTTTTCGAATATTAATAATAACATTCGATTCATTTGCACTTATGCAAACAAGCCTCAATTTTATAGCCATGTCAGTAGAATGAACACTTCATTCTTGCTCTTGTGTTGGCATGCGAACAGAACTGCAGGCACTAATGTTTCTGGGTATCACCCTTCATCAGTACAGCTCACTGCTCACCTGCCAAACTGTCAAAGCTAGTGAAAATATATGCTATTTTCAAAAATACACAGTGACTGATTGGCCTGATTTGCATATTAGCAGACTGGCTGATCAGTCAGATCTGCATATCAGCAGACTGGCCAGTCAGTTTCCTGTATATGAGCGATAAATGGCCGGCTTTGCCAAATTCAAATAAAAAAGAAAATTTTGCTCTTCATGGCTGAATAAAATAAATGTAATTTGAGTTTTTCTAATATTAATAATAACATTCGATTCGTTTGCAATTATGCAAACAAACCTCAATTTTATAGCCATGTCAGTCGAATGAACACTTCATTTTTCTCTTGAGTTGGCATGCGAACAGAACTACAGTTCTGTTCGCATACAAGAAACTGACTGGCCAGTCTGCTGATATGCAAATCTGGCTGATCAGTGGATCTGCTAATATGCAGATCTGACTGATCAGCCAGTCTGCTAATATGCAAATCAGGCCGATCAGTCACTGTGTATTTTTGAAAATAGCATATATTTTCACTAGCTCTGACAGTTTGGCAGGTGAACAGTGAGCTGTACTTATGAAGAGTGATACCCAGAAACATTAGTGTCTGCAGTTCTGTTCGCATGCCAACACAAGAGCAAGAATGAAGTGTTCATTCTACTGACATGGCTATAAAATTGAGGCTTGTTTGCATAATTGCAAACAAATCAAATGTTATTATTAATATTAAAAAAACTCAGATTACATTTATCATATATATATATATACACACACAAAATTAAATGAAAACAACAAAGCAAACAACACAGTACAATAAAGAAATATTTAGTTTAACACTTGATATAGCAGGGAACTAATCTTTCATCAGAAAATAGAAAGAGAAATAAAAGATGAAATAGAAAGATAGAGAGTGAGAAAAGGAAGGAACTAAAAAATGTTTTTGAGAAAAGGCATGTGTGAATTCAGTCAGCCATTTTGGGGAATATATAGACACAGACATAACTGTGTGGTTAAAGAGAGAAAGACAGATATAAATACACACACACACACACTCATACATATATATACAAGTGTCACCTGAAAAGTTCATAGGCTGCCCAAGAAACTCGTGGAATGACCAAATGAAGTTTATTCTTCAGCATAGTCCCTAGAAAGAAGCGATGCAGTTATTAATAAGAAGGGTTGAAATTGATGCATGCAAGATTTCACAGCTCTAGTATCACTCTTTCATATTCAGCCAATGAACTTTTCAGCCGACCTTCGTGTGTATTGGTGTCTGTGTTTATGCCTCATAACTTAACGTTTCAATAAAAAAGAGATCAATAAAATAAGTAACATACTTGAAAAAATAAGTAGTGGGGTGGACAAGGTTTACTAAAATCCTTTTGTGACAGTGCCCTATTATAGCTGCTCTCTAATGACAGAAACCAGTAAAAGAGTACATGCTCTATTTTCTGGCATCAAAGATGCTCTGATATTGTGAATGTACTTCTGTTTTGAAGTGTGCTAAATTAGTAATTATGTCTTTAGCTTCAGCATTTATATTATGTAATGTTAAACAAGATTTCCAATAATAATTAGTGACTGCATTCAACAAGAATTTGTGATATGTAGGTTTTTTTTATTTCATATATACTGTATTTTGTATCTTATCTGACCTTGAAAAGAATCTTTTCAGTTTCACTGAAGTTTTTTCATTTTTGCCTTTCAAATCTTGGTAAAATTTTAAAATTGTATGTTCTTGGCTAATTTAAATAAATATCCTTCAAAATAGTGTAGTGAAATATTTTAGATCCAATATAATTTGTAAGTATTGAATCTTGGTTCGTTCACTGTTATTAGTGTCCTTTGCAAAAAAGAAGGCTCACCATCTTGTACATAACTATGACATCAATTGCCTCAACTTGAATCTACACCAAACCAATGATATCAACAAATTCAAACAATCCATAAAGCTACACAAAACCTCACTTACCAGACATAAAGTAAAAACCAGTCATGTCCTTAAAAACCACACCCCAACCTTCCCAGCATAATGACAACCAACATGCCCTAATTATTGGTATGGGGATGATAGACGCTATCAGACTGCAGTTGTCATATTATGTAGTTTCTATATCACTTTTCAGTGACCACTAGAATATATCATATCTTGAATTCTATCTCAACACATATTTGTTCTGCAGCTGTTTAAAAGTAGTAATAACTATGTCAATCTTTCTGGACTCAATTCCTTTCTCCGGAGCAATGCAATAACAAAATGTTCTGTCTTTTTTAACAGACATTTCAAGTAGATAGAAGTTCTTAGAGGCTATAACAATGTTGTTGATTAGGTAGATGATGATAGTATTTCTGTTTACTTTAGCTGCATTAAACAGTTGCTGATGAGTGCTTAACTGGAGGGAATTAAACCTTAGCAATTGGTTTTTTATGACTGTACAAATAATCAACAACATTGTAGAGTGCTCAATACAAATGTAGTGTATTATAGTAGAATAATACACTACCAACAAAATAACATGGTATTATTTTACTATAATTTTAATCTTATTTAAAATCATTGCTTACATAAAGAACCGGTAAGCAACAAATCCAATTTTTAAATTATATCAACAAATGGCGAAAAAAACCCAAACATATTTGACTTTTATTGAAATGTATATATAAATAAGAAAAGTTAAAAAGATATAGTAAAAAAAAACCCAAAAAACAAAACAAAACATTGATATGGTAATTCAATTTTATTCTCATTTACGAAAGAGAGATCATTCTTAACTGCTAAATAGTCATTATTTTTTAATCTCATTTAACATGATGTTGTTAAAAAATGATATTTATTATTTATCGTAATATCTAGAACTACCTATTATGAATTTCACTGAAATTTGAGTTTGTAGCTCATGCTTATCTGTTCATCAGTTGTAACAGCAGTTTAGCTAATAATTACACATTTACCTATTTAATATAAGGTACTTAAATACATAATGTTTCTATTATGACTTCATAAAATGTATGAGGGAAAAATATGACAAACCAATTTTTATGTCTAAAATTGGATAGAAGTTTCTTCAAAGAATAGCAATGAATAAATGAAAAACAAAACTACTACTGTATTTATAGCTGCCATGTTGTATCAGTTGGCAATTTACAATATGCAGCAAGCAATTATGAATTAGGATTCTGATCAATCTAAATGTAATTCGAATTTCAAAACCAATCAAACTATGTGCCACCAACATTTGAATTATGATATATGATCATAATTCACAAGGGAATTGAAAACCTATTCTAGGGGCTAAGCAAAGATCTCAACAGTAAAAGTCAGAACATAAATGTAAATATCATGATCATGATCACCATATGTATGATTGTATGTATAAACCTGTAATTCCTGATGGAGTTATAGGAGTGCTGTGGTGGCATACAGTGGGGCTTCAGAAATTAAAAACCTGATGGAGTTAATCTATCTTTAGCTCTGAACACAGCCTATTTCTTCCAGAGAAGGAAATAAATAATGTCAGAGAGGAATTGAGAAAAGAGCTATAGAGAAAGAATAGACCCCAGTACTGGACTGGTACTTTTTTTATTGATCTAAAAATGATTGTTTCTACTTTTGACACAAGGCCAGCAATTACCCCAGTGCATTACTGGTACTTTATTTTATCGACCCCGTAAGGATGAAAGGCAAAGATAACCTCGGCGTGATTTGAACTGAGATCGTAAAGAGCCGTAACTCTATGCTGCAAAGCATGGTGTCCGACCCTCTACCAATTACTGCCAATCCACCTATTGATCTAAAAATGATGAAAGGTAAAGTTAATCTTAGTGTGTGTTTTAATACAGATTGCAGAGAGCTGGAATGAATAGCACAAAGCATTCTAACCGACATTCTTCGTCATCATATAGAGTGAAATAATATAAAGAATCTGCACATGCTGAATCCTAGTGCTAACATCACTTATTAGTTTAAAGTGATTTCTCTTTTCATACCAACTGAATAAAGTTAGCAATTCTTGATAGATGTCTGCTACAGCAGAAAAACTAATTTTTAAGCCTAAAATTGGATTGAAGCTTATTCAAGATATATATGTATATGTGTGTGTGTGTGTGTGTGTGTGTGTGTCCATCTATCCATTCCTTTCTCTGTTCCTCTCGCCTACCTTCTTTTATTACTACAAATATTTGTTACCACATCAATTAGTCCTGATTTAACACATTCCTCCATTTTTCCATACGGTAAGGTTCTGAAACTTTTGTGAAGTGTTTGTAGGTCAAAATGAATGAGCAGTGGCTCCATGATATTGAGTAAGGAGTTTGTTTTCTTGATGACTCCTGGAAATGAGGATTAGTCAATTTTCTCTTGTGTTTTCAGAATTGTGCCTTGGTCTGCCACGGGAATAGCAACTTCTGTGGGTTATTGCTTACCTCTTTCTAAACCTTCTTGACAGGAAGTGTTAAATGATTTGTGCTGCCACATATGTTGCAGTTAGGTTTTCTGCTCTGAATAGTCACTTAAAAGGTTTTGTACCACCAAAATGTATGTTAACACTGACCACCTGATACACCATGCCACAGGTCAAGATTATTACTGATGTCCTTGAAAATGACCCTTGTGTTTCTTTGTTCCATATATTGTGGTGCTAATGTGTATCGGTGTATCGGCAAGGACACCTTGAAATATCTGGGTTTGTGATTTCATCCCATCCTCAGTTATGGAAAAGACATATTACCTGATGTCTTCCACTTCTCCATATGAAAGCTATTTCAACCTGCATATTCATGAGACCTACATCCTATTCTTAGAATAATAAAAACCCCAGTAGTTTTGGTAAGGTTGAAGTCTGTAACATTCTTTGCTTTTGTGTCTGAGGGATGGATTCTGCCAAAAGATGCACTAGTCTTACCAACATAATGCTGGTCGTTCTTTTTTTCTTTTGGTTGGAATGTTTCATATCTAACCTTCTTTTGTTTGAAGGAATACTTACAAATGAAGTGTTTTTGTCTTGGTTAGCAATATCTTTGTTTGATAAAGCATGGGTGTATGTGTAAATGTTATTGTGTTCATTGTCATCATTGTCAAACATGTCTGTGATGTTATTTTTTCTTTCATAAAATATCATTACTTTTTTCATTTTGTGTAGTTGGGAAGTTTGAGTTCCAATGTATTGGCTTTAGTTTTTGTTTTACTCTGTTTATATTCTGTTTTGTTCATTTTACATACTGTTTTCTGCATATGTGTTTTGTTCTATTTAAGTCCTGTTTGGTTTTGTTTACATGCCATTGTGGATTGGCAGTATCGGTAGAGGGTCGGACGTCATGCTTTCCAGCATAGTTACGTCCCTTTACGATCTGAGTTCAAATCCCGCCGAGGTTGACTTTGCCTTTCATCCTTACGGGGTCGATAAAATAAAGTACCAGTAATGCACTGGATAATTGCTGGCCTTGTGCCTAAAGTAGAAACAATTATTTACTATTTATGTTCTGTTGTTTCTTTTTTATTATTTATGTACTGTTTTGTTCTATTTATATACTCTATTGTTCTGCTCCATGCTATTTATTTGGTGTATGGATCCTATATAGATAGAGAAATTATTGCAGTGTGCTACAAAAAAAAAAAACAGAAAAGAAATAGTGAAATTGTTTAAAACACCAATCTTGCTCAATATTTACAGTTGACCTCCAACAACTCAGTGAGAGTACCTTTAGTTACATCTGAAAATCCTTGAGAAATCTTAGAAAAAAATTAGCTCCTCTGAACAGTTCAGAGTCAGAGAATAATAGTGATGATGATGATGTTGATAATAATAATAAGCAGAATATTACAAAAATGTATACAAGAAAAGATATTATTTTAAACACACACATACACACACAAAATAAAAACATATACCAACCTACAAATTAAGAGTCTTGATAATGTATTGTTATTGTATTAAAAAAAGATTAGAAAATTTCATTATTGAATGGGGGTGGGGGACAATAGAGTGATGGTAATGTTAGAAGGATAATGTAGAGTGAGGAATTTAAATAAATAATTATAGATTATACTAAGACACAGGCATGGCTGTGTGGTGAAGGAGTTTGTTTAGCAACCATGACATCTTGTGCAAGTGCTTTCTACCAAAGGCTTAGGTGAGTGAAATCTGGTAAATGGAAACTGGGAAAGCCCATTATATGTGTGTGTATATAAGAAGTCTTTGTGGTTTGAAAGACTGACATTTAATAGACAAAAGCTGAGGGGAAGCTCGTTGTGTGTATGTGTGTTTATGAAGTGTTCATGATTAGAAATTCTGAAAAGCTGTAAATCAAGGGAGTACATGATGCATATTAAATTGCAGAGTAGATGTAAATATAATTCCAGTGGAAAGCTCTCTTAATTTCGACTAGTTGTTGAGCTTCAACAAGGGTAAGTAACTGTGGTATCAATATCAATGCCAGAATTTCTTATCCTTGATGAGGCTTATATTTCTATGTATCTATATCTATATATGTGTGTGTTTATCTCCCATGACTTAGCCATTCAAGAAAAAGAGATAGATAAAATAAGCACCAGACTTTAAAATAATAAGTGCTAATATTCCATGGTAAACTTAATACTATAGTTTGGGGATTTCATTCTATTCTTTTGCTGGTTTCAGGCTTTAGACTGCAACCATGCTAGGGCACTGCTTTGAAGGGATTTAGTCAATCATATAAATATTAGCACTTATTTTTTTAAAGTCTGGTGCTTATTTTCATGCCATCCATTGGCACATAATTTTGAATGAAGTCATAGAGATGCTACAGTAACATACAACATATCTTGGCCATTTAAACCTGACAGAGCCTATTCTTCTCTAGCTAATTTCTTCGAGAGAGATAAATAGATAGGTAGAGGGAGAAAGAGAATCAAATACAGTACTGACTGAACTAGTGCTCTATTTATTGACCTTAAAAGGATGAAAGGGAAAGCTGATCTTGGTAATATTTGAAATCAGAATGTAAGAAGCCAGAACAAATACCACAAGGCATTGTGTTTGATGCTCTAATGTTTCTGATAATCCACCACCCTCAAATACCAGTATTAATTTTTGTAAACATATTTAAACACAGAACTGCAGAACAGAACACAATAGAATAGTACAGAAGAGAATACAGTGGAAGAGAAATTAGAAACTAGAAAAATTGAGGATAGAGTATGTGGGTTAAGTTATTTAGAAGACAAATAAGAGAAACATATAAGAAAATGATTTAGATATAACGATAAATACAGCTAAGTGAAAACAAACTATTAAGAATGGTGAGATGATGGAGAGATGGAAATATGAAGAGTTGAATTTCTAAAAAAGAAAAAAAGAAATTTGAGATAAGAAGGAGAGGATCAAGAAAGGTAGGAGATAAGAATTATGTAAATGTAAAAGGTTATACGTACACACATATATATAAATTTTATATATAAACATATACATGAATTTGAACAGACATACAAACAAACACATACAAGTATACACATATGCACACATATGTGTGTGTGTATTTATATATATGTATATATATATACACACACACATGCATACACACATAGATAATGTTTTTTTACATTAATATCATTTCTTATTCCTTATTTGTCTTTGTATATATTCCTGTAATAGTCTTAGTCTTGTTAGTATTATTAGAAATGTTAATATTATTGTTGTAGCATTTTTGTTATTGTTGTCATAATTCTAAATATTTATTAACAATATTGCTTTAAATTTATATACACTTCCTTTTGTATGTAATCTCTTAAGTTTTTCTACCCTTTTATCCTCCTCCACTCCCACCTTTCACCCTTCTTTGCTTATATTGTTTTCCTCACACATACTTCTACTTCTTCCTTTTACTTCCTTTCAATCATATTAGGACTCTCTGTATCTATCCTTCCATTCACCCTTTCCCTCTACTTTATTGACTTTAGAGCTCCAAATACTCATATTGAAATCTTCTGTTGATTTTTTTTAAACCCAATATTTTCTTAGCCTTAAAAAAAATATAGATATATCTTATGGTATTTGTATTATTGTGAAGGTGCATGGCCTTGTGGTTAGGGTGTTGGATTGGCAACCATATTGTCATAGACCCAGCTCCTGGACTGGGTGGCATATTGGGTTCTTGAGCAAAATACTTAATTTAACAATACTCCAGTCCACTCAGCTAAAAATGAATACCAGCAGTAGTTGGGGTGTTAACCCTGTGATTGATTAGTGTCCTATCTTGTATTCTCACTCACTTAACACTAATGAAACTAAGACAAGCACTAGCCTGATGTGCCTCCGAGCTTGGGTGCGTCATTAACTCTTTTGAAACTGGATGGGCCATCACACATTGATTCAATTGTTATTTGGAGGTACTAGGTACCTCTAGGTATGCCTAGACATGTTGGAAGATCATGTTTCCCTTGTATATTGAATTTTTGGTTTGGTTTCTATGATTGGATTGCTTCCCTAACAGCAATCATAGTACAGTGAATGGATTTTGTCATGACATCAGCATTTGAGAGGGTACCATGCTTTCAGCAACACTAAAAACTCATCTCTACTCTATGTTGTCTCTGTTCTTTCAAGGCAAAGCTGACAAATGGGGAGATTTTAGATGGCAATGAAGAGTGACATTGGTGAGACAGAGCAATGCGTTATAGGAAAGAAGGATTATGATAGGGGTACTGGATATGGTCAGATTCAATGCCATCCCTTGTTGCAATGTCATGCTTAAGGGTTATAGTGGAAGAGACATGGATGGATAAAGTTTCAATTTATATATATGTGTGTGTGTGTGTGTGTGTGTACAAGGGCCAGCTGAAAAGTTCACAGGCTGATCAAGATACTTTCATGGAATGTGACCACTTGAGGTTTATCTTTCAACAAAGTCGCCATTGCAGAAGAAGTTCCATCCTGTTGGTAAAAAAATTCATCAACCACAGATATGCTGTCATTATCACTGTGGTACTGGTTTCCAGGCAAATCTTTTTTCATGTTGAGGAACAGATGATAGTCAGATGGAGCCAAATCAGGAGAATAGGGAGGGTTATCAACCAGTTCAAAGCTATAGTCATGCAAAGCAACCATTGAAACCAAGGACTTGTGTGCTGATCATTGTCCTGATTAAACAAGACCCCTTTCAAAAAAAAGTGTTTATATTTTTGACCCAGAGACAAACGAAGCAGCATGTTGTTATAATGCCCCGTTATCTCTGAGTGAATTATCTTTAACAGATCCTTCCTGTTAGTTTGCTAAGTGGGTAGGAGGAAGTATAGCTTATTGGCTGAATCACTACTACCTCTCAATTCTAACAACCTTCGGACAGCAGGCCAGAAAGGGTGGGGGTGAAGAATATCATGTTAAAGAGAATGGTAATCTACCTGGGTCAAGCTAAGGTCTATACACTCACGGAAAGTATAGAACAGATGGGGCGAATTTAGGAACATATCAAGTAGAGAAAATTCAGAGCTTAAAAGAAATTACAGGTTAAAATTGTTCAGAAGTTAAAGTTAGGGTTAATTTTAGGAATTAAAATCAAATGTTTAAAAATGTTTAAAATTTAATTAAATAAGTAGAGTCTGCACAGTTGGTATACTAGGCAATCACCAATTAGAAAGACCAGTTACGTTAATGATTCTAATTATAGAGTTGTGTAAATCAGGGACCTAATAAACAAATAACATGATGTTAGTTAAGCTAAGCTAAGTCACTATCTACTTTGGGTTCCTCTCGTAGTTCAATGTTATATTCCTATGGAGTGAGAGATAGTCTCGCACTATACTATATAAGTAGTATGGTATGGCTGTTAACAACAACTGAAAATGACGACCCTCCGATACACCCAGGGCTCAATGGCCCACTGACCATTCCGAGTATTACGGTATACTGTAGAAAAGGGAAATTTAACTTATTTCCAAGCACTCAAGGAGGTGAACTGACCCAGGCGCTCCGAGTGCAGCTAGAAGGGTCTGTACTGCCACCTGGTGTCATAATATATGCCATGTATTCCTAGTTATCCATACTACTGAAGTTAATGATAAAGTCGAGAAATATCAAAACTGAAGTGATGCAGGATTTAATGGGACAAGAAAACCTTTCCACAATCCTTAGCTGCCCCTAGGTTCCATGCGGCGCTCGGTCTTAGATTCATATTGGATGTAATCCACATAGGCAAGACACATACATTCAAATGAGACTATCTCTATAATATGAAGACACTAACGTATATTATATAGCAAATGTATCCCAAGAGGGTAGGGGGATATTTAATCGAATAAATATACATATAGTTAATGGTAAATAAGCAAAAGCGATCATAAAAACCATTTGATTGTAGGAAAGTATAATGTATCGGGGACAGAGAAAGTAAAATAATTTAGGTAAAGGTTGAGTAAAATGTCTAAAAAAAATCTAATCGTAAGCATATACAGAATGGTAGTCATGGGAGTAAAAAATATATACAATAAAAATATAAAATATAAGAATACAAAATAGCAAATTGGGTGTAACAGATAAACAAATAAACAGCAGAGCTAAAGCTTAAAGCAGTGAAGTTTAAAAATTAAAGATTAAGTTTTAAAGATATATAGTTTGAGGAGTATAGTTTGAAAAGAATAGAATATAAGATAAGGATATAGGAATAGAGGTGATATCAGATGAGATGTAGTGTATGGTTTGAGCAGTAACCGTTTATGTATATTCCTAGAAACCAAGAACCATAACAGTAAAATTCAGTCAGTATAGGTGTAGGATGTCAGGAAGAGTAGGGATCATGCAGATGCTTCAAAGGTCCTACGGAGTATTGATTGTTCCAAGTGTGAATATGTATTAATTCAGGCTGTGGTCTGAGTTGTGAGGCAGGCTTGCTTTTGTCAGACAAAATCCTACTGGTATGGTATCAATCCCATGGTGGTAAAGGTCCCGCATCGGTGAAAAGGCCTCTGTTCTCCTTTACATCATAAAGGGTTCAACTGGATAAGGAGCATTATTCGTTTAAATTTGGTGATTTACCACTGGCTATAATTGGTCATTCTGCAATGTTAACCATGACTTAATATGAGAAAAGCACTCAATGTTATGCAACTCATCCATCTTTGATGTGGAATCATGTTGGTGGTGCAGGAACGGAGTCAAATGTAATATAAAGTAAAATGACCGGGGGCCAAATATGTTGAATTTCCTTAATTAATTATTTCTTCAAATACTATATATATATATATATATATATACATATATAAAGTGAGTATTTAATCAGAGATACTGACCTCTCAAATGAACTAGGGGGCCTACATTACCATGTTCCTGCTCTCTGCATAGTGCACTGGGTACATATTTTCAAGTTTTGACACAGCTGAAGAATCTTCACAACCCCTTTGTTTGGCAAGTTTTCCACGGGCGAATGTCTCTTTCTATCACCATCCACTTTATAGAGGATGAGGAGGTCAGAAATATAAGTGTATCATGGATAAGTGACATTAGGTGGAGGGAGAATGACAAATATGATGTCATGCATATATGACAGGTGTGCGGGTTTCAAGTAGTGAAACACACGCACGCAAATGTAGAAAAGTAACACACGGGTTGATATATAAAAACAAATAGAGAGGAAAAAGGATTTTTTCAGTAGGAAATGGTGAAGAGATTCTTTCAGTATAATATAAAAACATTTATTTATAAAGTGGATATTTCCAACTAACAGAGAATGAAGGACAAACACGGACAGAGATATGTATGTAAAAACTAATAATTTTCTTCCCCTTTTTATTATTCCTATAAATATGCAACATAACTACATTATGCATACTTGCAGTTGAAAAAGCATATAATGTTGAAACCAGTACCATTATTAAATGCGGAAATATCAACTTTATAAATAAATGCCTTGATATTATACTGAAAAAATCTCCCCCTTCCCCAATTGACACTTTATAATTAATACTACTGCACCAAATGACCAGCCCTGTCCACTGTCCAGTTGGTCAAGTAGGGATTAAAATTGGCACACCCAAAATTCTTATTTAGATTTACTCATGGTATTCTCATTAGAAACCCATTATATACTTGTTTAGCAGTAAATTAATTTACCATCTGTCATATACTATCCCCTCTGTTTCTTCCTCTATTACTAATATAAATACTTCAATTTTTCTGATTTTATCCAATTTATCCAAAATCTCTGAAGAAGTGACAACTGATTATACATTTGCTATCGAATACTTGCTAACATTATATGATTACGCAAGCAGCGATACATAGGTATTCCGTCTGTTACAGAAACATATGTCAATACCTAATAAATTCCTTTTTAAAAAAAGCACTTTCATTTTATATTCATCCTTTCTATATATATATATATATATATATATATATATATATATATATATATATATATTTATTAAAATAACAGATTAAAGTTTAAGCAAAGAATCGTGGATATTTCAAAAATAAAGATAAACACAGATATGCAAAAACACAAAGTCTTATTAGTTTCATGCTTTTGACATATTGGACATCTATCTTCAGGAAATTGAATATGAGAAAAAAAAAAGTCTTTTAAGATGGGGTGTATAGACAAGTAGTCTGGCATATGGGGTTGGGGGCCAGGTGGAGAGTTGAGGTGTGTTATGGTGGCTGTTATGTCTGTGCAGATGAAGTGTATTTCATAGATATGCCTTATTGCTTGTGTGTGTGTGTGTGTATCTGCGTGTCTGTGAATATTTTATGTAGTTTTTTTGTGTGCCTGTGAGTACACATACTTATGTGCGTATGAGTGTGTGTGTATGTTTATGTATGAATGTGTGTATGTGAATATCATGGTTCTGTCAATGTTTTCTGTTTTATGTGTGTATATGTGAGTGTATATATAATATATATATGTTTTTATTTATTCTTCTTCTATTATGCTATCATCTCAGGCACCTTTTTGCTCGCTGGGCAATTTGCACTTTTGAAAGTACGCAGCCACTCTTTGTCTGGTTTGTCCAGGCACTGCAGTTTGAGGTCAAGTCATGCTACATTGAGAGATTGAAGCTGAAGGCATACAGATCATCTTTAATGCAGCTCTTCCTGTGCTTCCATGGGTGGTCTCTGATTCCCTTGCCACTTGCCAATTCACCAAACGGGACTTACTTTGGAATGTGACTATCCTCCATTCGGCATACATGGCTGAGCCATCTGAGACAGTTGTTCTGGATCATTGTTTCAACTGTAGTTTTCCTTGCATGGCATAGAACCTCTGTATTTGCCCTCTTGTGTTGCTATCTTAAGTGCCTGGCAAAAAGAGCACTTATGAAAGGCTTCTAATTTTTATAGGTGGTGAGCAAACATGAGTCACGTCTCACTGCCATACAACTGTGATGAGAGAACTATAGCTTTGTACACTGTGTGTTTGGTTGCAACAGCTAGACCTTTGTGATTCCACATTCTGGCATTAAGAAAGCGAAAAGCAGCAGCACCACTAGTGTGTATATATGTATGTATATATATATATATATATATATATATATATATATATATATATATATATATGAAAAGAAGTTGAAAATACAATTGTAATCTTTAAGAAGGTTTATTTACAATAATTTATAACTTTATCAGTTTCACAACTTTCATGATTTTCAAAATTTAAGGCAGATGATCCAATTGATGTTGGGAATTTCTTTCAGTTTTATTAAAAACATGTGGCTCAGATTGCTATATGTTCGAAGTACAATTTGATAGTTTGAGGATGATCACGTGATTAGGCATCAACATTTTTTGGTAATTTGCACTAAAAATCATGTGTCATTCAGATTTTTGCAGAAAAGTGACTAAAGTTTAAAGGATAATTTCATAGGCCGAGAGTTATTATGTGTTTGGCACCGAGTTTTCTATTGTTTTTTCCCTCGTCTCTTACTCCTTTGGCGAGGGTTTGGCTTATGCCAGATGCTGATGACCATGGGTTTCTGTGTCCTTTGGATGTATATTTATTTTTTTTAAATATTTCTTTAAATTTTTCCCTTAAAATTTGTTTTCGTTGTTAATTATATATATATATATATATATATATATATATTCACACATACATATGGGAGAGAAATATAGATGGAAAATATTTACAAAAAATATGTTTAACATTGTTTATATTATAAATGAAATCCATTAACTCTTAACATCCTATACCACACAAAACCACATTAGAAAGTCATTCTCAAAAGGCATAAAATACAACTATGATGGCATCACATTAACAATTAAAATCTTTCACGATGATCCATCAACTAAACCAAACAAGTTTTTAGATATTTACTGTTAAATCATTACAGGATGTTAAGAGTTAATGTATCTTGCAATTCACTATTTGAAATAAGCATTTTATCAGCTTCACCCATTCCACTTAAATAACAGGAGGAAATGCTTGTAGAGTTAAAATATTTTTGTTCTATTAAGACAATGAAATATATTTTATGAAATTATAAAGCAATAAACTTACTATATATATGATTGCATTCAAACACACACACGCACCCAAACACATACAAACGCACATACATGCAAACATGCACACACCCATATACAAACAAACAGACACACAAACACACACATAAACACACATACAAAAACACACAAATACACATACAAACAAATACACATGTGATAATAAGTGGGGAAAAATTAACAAGGGGTGCCTTCTGCACGAAGAATAGTTAAGGTGAAGCGAGCATACTAAATTGGGTAAAAAGATTTATTTAATTAAAATTATACCCCTAGTGAGAAGGAAACTCTATTAGCTCCATGATCAATCTTGGTTATTGGTAACATAATGCATCATAGAGTAATCTCCCCATGATAAATAATGCCATGTCAAGGGAAACAATTATTAAAAATTACTAGTGCACTAAAGGTTAATTGATATTGAATATGGGTAAATGCCTCTCCTGCATATCTTGACCAGAATTATCAGACAAATGGTTTCTCTTTTTCACTACAGGTGTAATTTCAGTTAAACTACTTGCTTCATAAAATTTGTTATCATTTGCTCCTCACACGATCAGACCGTCTTCCTCAGAAATAATGGTTTCTTATATAGGCACAAGGCCAGTAATTTTGGGGGGAGAGGAAAGTCGATTAACTCGTCACCAGTGTGTTACTGGTACTTTATTTTATCGACCCCATAAGGATGAAAGGCAAGGAAGATGGTGTGCTGGATCAGGGATTTCAAGCCTAGAAATAGGTAATGATATAACCACTACCTGCTAGTCAATATATTGATCTCCTATGATCAATCAACCCTCTGAAACGATCATAAAACAATGAATTACTGTATATACTCAAATATAAACTAATGGTTTATGAGACTAAAAAATCGATGGTAAAATGGGGGTCAACTTATATTCGGAGTCAATATTTTGACGATTTTCACCAACTCCAAATTCTACTCAAATAAGGTGCGAAAATATCTGCTGTGATTATTTTACAGTGAAACACTGTTTTTCTACATTTACACTGTCATTGGTGTTATTTATGTATTCCCTTGAAAATATTTCCAACAGATTTTTATTATTTGATTTTTTTTAAATACATAAATATCCCCAACACATAAATGCATACACACTTTTTATTTCCCTATTTCTATTCCTAGGTGAGGGTCTATTAGAAATATATTTGATCTCTTCTCTGAATCCACTATCTTAGAGGACCTTGTTATAGTATGGCACTGCTTTCTCAAATATTTCTCTATTAGATGATGAATTCAAGATTCTACGACTAATGTTAGGCACCAGATTTTGAAAAACTGTAGGCAGGTGGCAGGATCCTTTGTTGATATATGCATATAGAGGCACATGGCTCTGTTGATATATATATAGAGGCACATGGCTTAGTGGTTAGAGTATTGGGCTTGCAATCGAAAGGTTGTGAGTTCAATTCTCAGACCAGGTGATGTGTTGTTTCCTTGAGCAAGACACTTTATTTCACATTGCTCCAGTTTACTCAGCTGTAGAAATGAGATGATAGGACTGGGTCCCTATCATTCCACTGCAAAGTGGTCGTGGAGGTGCCACGGCAAAAAAATCACCCAGCCCACACTGTAAAGTGGACGTGTAGACGCCACGGAAAAAAAGCACCCAGCACACACTGTAAATGAGGTTGGTGTTAGGAAGGGCATCCAGCTGTAGAAATCAAGCCAGAATCGGTTCCCGTCCCACCCTTGCAAGCAGGGAAAAGCGGACGTAAAATGATGATGATAATAATGATGATGATGATGATGATGATGATGATATATATATATATATTTTTTTTTTGGCTGTTTAGATTTTAATCATGGGGATACTTTTAGAAGAGACTTAAATGTTTGCAAGATGACTTGCAAGTTAGATTACGCACACATATTTATTAATACATCCCATCAGAAGTTACCTCCCATGACCGTTCAAGGATAAGCAATCTACCATCTCCGTTTGTAATGAACTCCTTTAAAGTGTTTAAGGTTTTTAGATAATTAGTTTACAACTCAAGTCACATGCATATTACACACACACACACAGATTAGCTTATAAATTAAGTCAAGCCCATAATACACATATGCACATTTCAATGTTTCTAGCCCCGACAAATTTGGAACTCAGGAATTGCATCCCTTGTTCTCAAAAAGGGCTCTCTACTGGTTTAAAACCAAATTTAGTGGGCTGACGGTTCTTATTTTTCATAATTTTGTCTTGGAATCCAATGAGAGGCCAGTATTGAAACGGCTTCCCCACTAAACATTGGTGATCATAACTGGACCCCGAAACCTAAGGTCGTGCATACATGTTAAGTGCATGAAATTTTAATTATACTATATGTATATCATTATCATTGTTTTTACATCCACTTTTCCACGTTTGCATGGGTAGGGCTATATATATATAGAGAGAGTAATAATAAATACAAAGACCAACATCCAGAGAGGACTCGATAAGGTTTATATATATATATATATATATATATATATATATATATGTAGGAGGTGAGTTTTATTGTAGCACAATAAAGCAATGCAAATATCCTACAGTTTGTAGGACTGGAGTATAAATAATATAAGATCGAAAGAATGGTTAAAAGAGTTCCAAGTATTTTATTATGCGCATTTCAAAAACAAATATCATCATGGGATGATATCTGCGTTTTCATCAGATAAAATGGGATACATGACATGAAGCTTAAAAAAGTCCTGTGAATAGTGAAGTTTTAAATCAACATATGACATGTTGATTTAAAATTTCACTATTCACAAGTGTTTTTTAAGCTTCATATCATGTATCCCTATTTTATCTGATGAAAACGCAGATATCATCCCATGATGATATTTGTTTTTGAAATGCGCATAATAAAATACTTGGAACTCTTTTAACCAGCTTTCGATCTTATATTATATATATATATATATATATATATATATATATATATAAGTATTGGTGATCTGAAATAGCGATGTATATATGAATGTATGTATAGTATATTTGATGTTATACTGTATGTTTAATTAAAAACATTGTGAAGACCATTCACTAGGAATTTTAAAGTAGTGACTATGTCACTTACTTATTCTTGGCAAAAACAAAGGGGAGTAATCGACAGCCCTGCTTCTTGCTCATTAGCGGTTATCAAGACTACTTACCCCTTCGCTTCTGCTGAGAATTATAGAAGCTGGATTCTTATAGAATTCCAGTAATGTTTAAGAGCTGATTAAACAGAGCGGTTGCCAGTCCAGCAAAAATTAGGTATTAGTATTGGTGCTCTGAAATAGCGATGTATATATGAATGTATGTTTAGTAAATTTGATAATATACTGTATGTTTAATTAAAAGGTAATTTAACCGGTCCATCCGCCCAACGACTCTCTTGTTCGGCATGGGCATACTCATTGCTAATGCCTGGTCCAAAATTCTAAACTCTGCGTTTAGCCGAGTTATGGGCCTGAAATTATCAGTTTGGTCCCTTTGTTTGGGTCCTTTTTCAGCAGCGCTACGGACAACTCGACTCACACAACTAGCAATTCTCCTGTTGTGCTGTCAGTTGGCGTAGACATCCGCTAAGATGTCGCCAAACAAGTCTGGCATGTTTCTGTAAATAATAATAATAATAATAATAATAATAAAAACATTGATATACGTATATATGCAAATGCACATGTATGTAGATATGTACATATACGCATACAAACATATACTCACATATACACACACATGCATACATATACATATATATGCATATATATTTGTATATATATACATACACATACATACATTCATACATACACATACACACACATATATATATAAATAAAATTGAATATAAAGTTTGATTGTTCTTAGCTACCACATCACAACGTATATCGTCTGCATAGTGTCCATACTATCTGTTATGACATAATTGTTTCCACTTTTGGAACAAGGCCAGCAATTATCCCAGTGTATTACTGGTACTTTATTTTATCGACCCCCGTAAGGATGAAAGGCAAAGTTAACCTCGACAGCATTTGAACTCAGGCCGTAAAGGGACGTAACTATGCTGCATAGCATGGTGTCTGACCCTCTACCAATACTGCCAATCCACCGCCCTTATCTGTTAAGATATGATGTTAGACTGTAATATAAAAATGTTTTATTCAGTTTGTTATTATTTCATATTTTTTGTTTAAAATACATTCATTGAAGTAAAGGATATCCAGGGCTTCAGTGGCACAAAGACTACAATATCTTCTATTGCCATTATAGGACCTAGCTTATGCTAAGATCTCCCAGATCTTTTAAACTCCAGATAGAAGCTGAAAGTGAAGTCATATTCCTTGTTAAAGGGTTTCAAAATGAATAAGAATCAATGTATAAATGTTGGTTACATGTAAGACTTAGTAGTAGTGAGTGTATCAACCTTACATTTTAAACTATAGGCATACACATTCATATACATATATCATCATAAGAGCACTAAGTCCACCCTATAAGATGGTTGCACTGGTAATATTACAAGAGGTAGCACTGAATCCACCCTGAAGGTGTTGTGCTAGTGGTAACACAAGTGACTCCTAATTCATCCTGTAAGATGGTCGTTTTGGTGTCACAATAAAAAGCACTCAGTCCAGACTATAACATGGTTGCTGTAAGGAAGGACATCCTGCCATTGAGACCAACTCCAAAATACAGAGGCATATGAACAATGTCTCATAATGTGACAACCAGTCTAACCCATGCAAGCAGGGGAAAATAGATTTGAAATGGTGGCGATGTTGATTACACACTCACACACACTCACACACACACACACACACACATATATATCTTGTGGAGGCGTGGCTGATTGGTTAGAGAACTGGATTCGCAATCGTGAGGTTGTCAGTTCGATTCCTGGACCAGGCGATGCGTTACATCCTTGAGCAAGACACTTTATTTCACGTTGCTCCTTCTACCTGGAGTTGCGACCAATAGATAGTATTAGCAATTGGAAAGACCAACGGAAACATTGTTTCCTCGGTCCGATTTGCCGAAAGTCGATTGACTGTTGATACATATATATGTGTGCGTATATATATATATATATATATTTATATATGCATATGCATATAAATATATATATATTTATATGTATAT
>OZ024741.1:199238386-199253386 GCA_964016885.1 Eledone cirrhosa
TTTCCCCTTCTCTACCATGCTTCCATGTACTCTTGGAAAGATTCTCTGCAGCACTGTTGTCACAGCCCTCTTAATGGCTTTCCCGTTCAGAAAATGGGTTGTACTTGAAGATCCATTACTAATCCCTGGTGATGATTCTCTCCAGCAAGTCTGGTTTGGTTTAAAAATGCTTACGGATGTCCTGACACACTTGTATGTGCTGCTCATTTTGGTTGTCATTCAGTAGTTTGGCACCATCTTTGTGCAGATCTTCATCTTCTGCATGACTAAATCTTTGGAGATAATCTTCCAAACACTGTTACAGTTCATGTTCAGCTCACTTGAGATCAGTTGAAACAGTCAGCTAATGATAGCTTTGCACCACCTGTCTCACTCAGTCAACGTTGGCCTCAGTCATTGATAGCCTTCCTCTCCTAAGGTCGACTTCCATGTCTTCGAATCCCTCTTTTGTGCCACTTGAAAACACATGAATGGGACATCATCTCATCTATGTACACTTGCTGCAGTATTCCGAGTGCTTTCGATGGAGGTTTCCCCAGCCTGACCAGAAAGTTAAGGTTGGTTCCTTGCGCTGTGCCCATCGCTCAACAGCCTAAAATTGTGGAGCTGTTAACAAAAGCATGTGAAAAAATACAGTGGCTGCAGAGAGCTGAGATCGCAGTTATATCCTCCCTGGATATTACATCACATGGTGATGCAATCCCTGCTAGCACACTAAGTCCTGTTACTTATATGTATCATCATCATCATCATTTAACATCTATTTTCCACTCTAGCATTGGTTAGACAGGTTGTCTCATTTGTGGCAAGTCAGGTCAGGTGACCGTGTCTTGCTCATACAGAACTGTTTCCGGCTTCGTTTCTATGGCTAGATGCCCTTCCTAATGTCAACCACATTTAGAGTGTGTACTTGGTGCTTTTTGTTGTATGTGTCACAACCACTTTACAGTGTGGGTTGGGTACTTTTTGTTGTGTCACCAACACGACCACTTTACAGTGTGGGCTGGAGACTAGGGTGGGGATTGGGGAAGTAGATCTAGGTATGTGGGTGAGGGTTGGCGTGTTAGGGCCTGAGTAGGGTGTTAGGATGTGGGCGGTGAAGGTGCATACTAGGTGAATGTTTCAACCTATGCATGGGGAAGGTGGGTCTTCTGTATTACTATATAATGCCAGAGATATTCATCCTGTGTCATCACCGTTAAGAGGTGCAATTGTGCTAGATCAGCTTTTATCACCGTATCCCAAGTCTTCCTCCTTAATAGCTGCCATCAACTTTGAGTGTTCTGCACCTTTTTATACAGCTGTCATCCTTCATACGAATTACATGTCCATACAAACGCAATCTCCTCTCCTGCACACTGTATCTAATTTCTTTTAGGATCAGTTTCTCTCTCGGTTCATTTTTCTTTTGCCATTCATTTATAATACTACTAGCAGAATGGCCCAGCGTTGCTCGGGATTCTAAACATAGATTGGCATGTTTATCCCTCCTTTCTGAAACAGTACAGAGAAGTACGGAATACCTCGGCCTGGAGATGGTGTCTACATTTTGTGCTTATAAATAAAATTCGTCGTAGATTACCAGGGGTTTAACTTAATTGGGTGCCTGAGAGTAAAATGTTCAACCTACGAAAGCCAAGACGATAGGGTTAAGTAAAAAAGCATTCGACAAACCGAACATGTATTTGTTGTGCTATGGTACAATGAAAGCAATATTTACAGAGCAGTAGGCATGTGGGACTGCAGTGGTGGAGAGCATGAAGGAATTCAGTTGGATACTTTTAAGGTTTCAGGCCCTAACGCAACCAAAATGCTAAACAATGCGGCCCCCGGGCAAAAATTTGAAATCTTTTTTAGTCAAGAAAATTTGTGAAACATAAGTAATGCATATGCAAAATAAAAAAAAAAATTGGTTGGGTACTTCTCGAGTTACAGGCCCTAACGCAACCAAAATGCTTAAAAAAATCGGTTTTTCGCTTAATGTGGTCCCTGGGGCAAAAAATGAGAAAATCTTTTTGGCTCAAAACACTTTAAACGACATAAGTAATGCAAATTTTGAAGAAATTGCCTGATTATTGTTCCGTTATGCCTCAAAAAGCCTTTAAAGCCTAACATATGTGGTTTTTTGGCCTAATGCGGTCCCTAGGGCATTGAAAATTTGAAAATTTGAAAGTATTACATGTGTAAAGTTTGAAAAAAATCAGTTGGGTGGTTCTTGAGTTTTAGGAGGACAGACAGACATTCTCTGTTTTAGATATATAGACTAGCAGAAAACCACCCGGTGGGTGGTTTTTCTACTAGTCTATATATCTAAAACAGAGAATGTCTGTCTGTCTGTCAGCTCACTAAAACTTGAGAACCATCCAACCGATTGTTTTCAAACTTTAGACATGTAATACTTATGGTCCTATGAGTGTTTTGAGCAAAAATTATTTCAAATTTTCAATGCCCTAGGGACCGCATTAGGCGATTTAGCGTTCTCTCTATATAATTCTTAGTCTTTCTTTTTAGATAGATACATAGATATAACGTTGCGCCCTTATAATATCTGTCTGTATCTCTGGCTGTCTGCATTACGTCATTATGACGTGCTCAGCGCGATTCCCTCGGCCTCAGTGACCAAAGTCAGTGGAGAGGGGAAGGTAATGTTTCTGTAGCACGTGTTTTAACGTCTATTCACTCTCTCTCCCTCTCTCCCCCCCGCTAACCCCCTCTCGTAGTCTGTCTCTTTCTTTCACTCTCACTCTCTCTCTACGCACGTGTTTCCACTGTCGGACAGACAGACAGAGAAATTGCTGGTTATATATATAAGTAGATTACATATCTATTGACACATATATATATATATAAAAGAAAAAAACGAGGAAGTTCCATTTACATGTATTAGATTTTTTATTGTGTATCGACCTCTTATGCACGTTTCACACAGGATTGGCTCAAGGTCACCCATATATGTATATACAAACATCCACTCACACACACACACACACACATGTATATGTGGCATTTTAGTCAATAAGTAGAGTATTTGTAATTTCAAGTGTGCACAGATCAATTCAAAGTGAGGACTAGCTGCTTCAATGAGAGATTAATTATTTGAAAATGTGACATTATAACTTGAAAGTGAGAAGAGTGATTTCAAAGGGAGAGTATTGATTTCAAAACAAAATTAATATAAAAGGATTTGGCTATGAGATTTTCAGAGTCAAACAGAAATAATAAAATATGTGCTGGTAAGGAGGTGTTGCACAAAATGATATATTTAACGAAAAAATATAACATCATAACATTGTAATATAATTTTTAATGTTAACAATGTGAACTTACTTTGTTAGTTATAAGCTTTATTCAGCCAATTCATTTGGTGGCAAATAGTTTTTTTCAAAGATATGTACAGCAATGGCACAAATCCACAATAATAACCATGTTCTATATGAGCTGATTGCAAACAGCGTTAGACAACTGTGCTTTCTTTGTTCCACATTCACTTTGATGCTACTTATATAGTCATTACAAAATACATGTTTAGCTCTAAAAAGATTAGATACCACTGTAACTAAAAAACTTTTTGTGCAATGATTTTAGATGTGCACTCTGTCAGATTTTGTCAATGCAATAGCTCTATAGAAAATGAGCTGTTAGGATTGTGATTAAAAAAGTATGGGCTTTTTATTTTGTTTTCTCCCAATTAATAAACTCTTCCCTCATACATTTTCTCTACGCTAACATACATTATGTATTCTTGAGTAATTATACCAAGTAAGTTTATTTAGATGATGCATAAAACTCTTAATGTCCTGTACCTCATTAAACCATACTAGCAAGATATTCTTGAAAAGTATAAAACAGCTCTATGACTATATCACATTAAAAATTAGTCTACTTTATTTTCACAACGATCTTTTCACTAGTAAAGATATAAACATTTGAATTAAAATCCTTTCTGCTAAATCATTCAATGTTTAGAGTTGACAGGCATAAAACTCACTATGAAATCACTACTCTCCTTTTGAAGTGATACCTGGTCACTTAGAATTGCAAATGCTGTAGAAGAGCTCTATAATTACTTTATCATGATATTAAACAATATTTTATTGGATTGCCATTAGTTATTTGTTCTGATCCTGCCTTAATTGGTGTTAAAATCACACTATGGCTGAAATCTCATTTCAGTAGACCATTAAGCTTTCAAAATAGCTGTTTCATTACATACATGAATCCTGAGAACTGAAATATCAGTGAGAGAAAGAAGGAGTCAATACAAGAGCAACAACAACCTTATCATTCAATATTGATGAGAACTTTCCCTTTGAAGGACACATGGTGTGTTTAAGTGTGTATAATGAGGTCAGACGTCTGCCAACTTCTGGTACCATGTAACCCAATACAACCTGCTTCAGGATTGTGTGGCCAGTGTCGAAACTGGCTCCCCCACCAGACCCTAGTCTGGTGAGGAGGGTAAGTGGAACCCAAGCAACACAAAAAATACGAGTTGTTAACAGGGAGGATGAATACCTCAGAGTCAACAGCCATCCACCCCACCCCCAATTATGGGGTAAATAACCTTACCAATCCACAATTGCTAAGCATGGTGGGTACGGTTACACCCCTGATATGACCCAAACCAAACAGAAAGTGATGGAGGTTAACCAGGGAGGGTCTCCTCCAACAAGATTGATAAGTCCCTGGATTAGGTTCGATAATAGAGATGTTTTAGAGATTAGAATACAAAGTTGTAGTAGCATGTGAAGAAGTGCTAACCATTGTGGTTCAGTCTGTCAGAGCTGTGCATTATCTGGAAGATGGATTTTCTAGCATGCAAGAATGTATTTCATGAAGTGAGGGTAAGTTATGAAAATGTTGCTCTTGGAGTTAAGATAGTTATGAGATTTCAGTGCTTGGAAAATTAGGATCTTTTCAGTGATACTGAGCCCACATTACCTGGATCCATTGATCTTTAGGTATCTCACTGTATATAATCAAACAGCCATTCTGAAAGCATACTGGGTCCGATCAATTGTTTTCAGTTATGTATAATTTTAACACCAATTAAGGCATGGTGATCTGACTAAATATATTGTATATAAATCTCTCTCTCTCTCTCTCTCTCTCTCTCTCTCTCTCTCTCTCTCTCTCTCTCTCTCTCTATGTATGTATGTACAGTGTGTACTGGGTGCATATCTCATGTTGATCAGGAGCACTAGAGAGGTTGTTGTGTCTTTGACACAACTAAAGGGTCCTCACAACCCTTTTAGGCATGGTTTTTACAGCAAGGTGTCCTTCTTTTCGTCTGCCACCTGCATGGAGAATACCTGGTGCATTTTCGTGGCACCATCACGTGAGAGGTTGTTGGTCATAGAGAGAGGGAAATAGGGAGGGAGTTAGGTATGAAGTTATAGGTGTATATGCTGATTTGGCAAGTCACTGAGTAAGGGAAAGGGGTGGGTGATATATATATAAATCAATAGATAAATAATACACACACATGTAGTGTGTTGTTTGTGATTTATTTCAGAAATGACTTCTTTAAGACTAGAAGTCATTTCAATCTGAATTAAATCATGTACCTCATGGGATGCCTTAGTTAATTGTGGTCTCTTTCTTCAGAAAACCATTCATAATACACATGCGCACGCACGCACACGCACACACACACACACACACACACACACACACACACACACACACACACACAGATGCACACTATAATCATCATTTCATATCAAATTTCCATGCTAGCTTGGCTTAATGTCTGTCCTTATTCAGTACATCTGCTTGCCTAGGCTGGTTATAGATATATGTTTTGCTTGTACATTCCATTTTTGGTTTGGTTTCTGTGACTAGATGTTCTTCCTAACACCAACAACTTTACAGACTCTAGTAGATGCATGTTCTTGTGGTAAGGGGAGTTTCATTTGTATCATGAAAGCTAATGAGTACTCTTTACTGGTTTTGTCTGATTAACAAGTTTGATGAGCAGATTGTGTTTGGAGTCATGTCATCATCATCATCATCATCATCATTGTTTAATGTCTATCTTCTCCGCTAACCTGGATGTATATAATATTAACATAGATCCTGAGCCACCCATCTGTGGGATGGTTGTAACTGTGCATAATCAATAAAAACCTTAATGTGAAACCTTGTATATAAACTCTACTACAGAGAGAGAGAGAGAGAGAGAGAGAGAGAGTGCTGATATTGGTATCTTCCTTAGTAAACTACACATCTATTGAATGACCCAATATATCGCCATAAACGACCATGGTTTTGTACCTGGAAAGTTCCCCTCCAAGGCACAAGTCTGGGTAAGGTGTGTTTGTGGAACACCAACAGTCACCTATGCATGCCAGTCTTCCCTCTCCATGCCACCGATGTTGTTCCCTCTCCATGCTTGGTACCAGTGACGTCGCAACTCATTTTTACAGCTGAGTGAACTGGAGCAACATGAAATAAAGTGTTTTGCTCAAGAACACAGTGCAACACCCAGTCTGGGATTTGGACTCACAATCTAGCCACTAAGCCATGTGCCATCACCAATATATCAGAAAGGGCGGTAAAATACGAGGTGGACCATAACCCACCAGAATACTCGATACTTGGGGTAGTAGAGATGGTAATATGAAAGATCTATCTGTCAAAATGGCTGAAGCTCAGCCGCCAGGGTCCGGAATCTTTTCATATATATATCTGTAGAAATCAAGCCAGAATCAGTTCCCGTCCCACCCTTGCAAACAGGGAAAAAGCGGACGTAAAATGAAATGAAAAAAATGACACATACATACATACACATATGTACACACATATAGACACTCAAACATATATGTGTGTGTGTTTGTCTCTATTTCATTTCATTTGTTTATGTGTGGCAGTTCAACGGTTCAACAGTTTGGTATGCAGAGTAAAATATCTTAATTAACAAACAAGGTTTGGTATCATGAAGGGCATCCGGGTTTAGGATATTGCCTCAAGAAGTCTTGTCCAGTAGTACAGAAAAAGCAGATATAATAATGATGATGTTAACATAAGTGTGTAGGGTGGGGTGGGGGTGTTCACACACATGTACAACCACACTGAATTGTTTATGAAAACACGGGCAATTTTTGTAAATTTGAAATTATGTTTCCATTTTCTAAAGCTGCCACAGCAAAAATTAAGTGTAAAATAAGTGAATAAATTGGGTAAATCTCTGTAGATGGAGAAAAGAAGTGCACCATCCATCTGCTATATGCCCAATGATTTCAGTACCAATATATATATACTGCAACATGGTTGGTTGGATATAGGTGTAAGAATGACAGTGAGCTTATAAACACAGGCTTGATTTTTGCTTAAAATTTTGTTTTGCAACTAAAATGGTTTGGGTTCAGTCTTGTTCAGCACTGTTTCTTAAGCAAATATCTTGAGTCATTCAATACTTTTTTAATGGAATTATGTAAGTTGTAACTGTGTAGAAATATAACAACATTTTTCATTTTTATGATATCCTATTATACTTTTACTGGCTTCAGTCAGTAGAATTATGTCATGCTGGATCAGAGCCTTGGAAGGATTTAGTCAATCATATTGACCTCTAGTACTTATTTTTTCAATCTCTTTTTGTTTGATTGTTACATTACAAGATATAAACACAGACATAGAGTCAGATCTAAATACTGGAATGAGCCCCCCCCCCCCCTCTCTCTGGTCTTTTGCAATTTCAATCTTTCTGTCTGCCATTTACAAGGCATTGGTCAATCTGAGGCAATAGTAGAAAATAGCCAAAATACCATGCTGCAGGAATGAATACAAAATCATGCTGTTGCGAAGCAAATTTTTTAACCCTTTTGATATCAACCCACCCAAAACCACCTCTGGTTCTATGAAACAAAACTACCTATTATTAATAATGTTAGTAAATTTCTCCACAGTCTTCATTAATTAATTGACTTTTGTTTTTTTCATTAGAAATATAGTAACGAAAGGTTTAACTCACACAGCCATATACTGGAATGAGCATAGAGCTGTATAGACTGAAATCCCTCTTGGATCTTATAGTGTGATGGTGTTTGTAGACAATTTTTGTTACTTTTATTTTGTAACTAGTTTTGTAACTATGTTACTGGAGTCAATTACAAATTATGTGCCTGAAGTATGAAATAATTGAAAGGCATGTAATTAAATAGTTGGCTACAAAAGGATCAGAAATTGGTAAAAAATCATTATGTAATGGAGTTGTGAAACCAAAATGATACTCTAAACAACACTTAAAACATTTTAAATATCAAAATATTAAAACTTCATAAATATATTCTCCATGCATGAGAATTCTCAAATCATGCCATCTAAATATAATGTGTTGATTAGCTGCCTCGGCTTATACACTGGGTTTGGATTTTAGTCTATTCTCAGACATAAAACTGGAGTTAGCTTATATTTGAGTATATACAATACTAAGATTTGAATATCTATAGATAATGAATATCTATAGATAATTGTTTCTACTTTTGGCACAAGGCCAGCAATTATCCCAGTGTATTACTGGTACTTTATTTTATCGACCCCGTAAGGATGAAAGGCAAAGTTAACCTCGGCGGGATTTGAATATCTATAGATAATGTAAGGAAAAGAGGATTGTAGAAATAGAAGATATAGTAAAAGAAGTATGCAAGATGATGAAATATTAGAAATTTAGGTGCATGCAACAAATAAAGTAGGATGCCATCAAAGACAAACCAACATTAAAGTTGCTAAACATTTCATCTAAAACATCAATAACAAATAATTCTCACCATCAACACTGGATTTAGTTAATGTGACGTACATTACTATTCTCTGAATGTGTAGGCGTATATGAATATATAGCTACATACAGAAAAAGACATGCACACACAAATGCACATTAATTTGCATGAGCCCCCACCCTTTCTTTATCACTATGTTGCTATGATCATATGTTCTTAAGCATGTGTGAATCACATATATTCTTGCTCTAGATGTATTTATGAGTTCATTTATTGCGTATGATATAAATCAATAGTCTGCTAATACACTACATCATTTTTGTAAGAAACAATTAAAAGTATTGTGATCAACGTATTTTGTAAAAGATGGAAAATGAAACAACAATATTAGCTAAACACATCATATCAGCTAAATATCTCTTGCCAAGTTTATTAATGGCAAGACTAAATTTTCATCATTTTTTACGCTTAACGATTTTGCAAGTTTTCATTGAATGATTTATTTTCTGTTTATTTTGGGGAAGCACAAAAAATATTCAGTAGTTTTCTACAGAATTTAGTCTATGGTGTCAAAATCTCAGAGTCAACTTCGCATCTCTCTCCCAAAAATTAAAGATACCAGCAATCAACTCTGTTTGAAGATCATGCAAACTGTGTTTTTTTTTTTTTTAAAAAAGGACATGTGAACTATAGTGGTGTATATATAGATGTACCAAGATTGTGACTCCTGGTTGACAGGAAAGGGAATGTTCATGTAAGACCAGGGAAGAGATAATCAGGGATGATAAATAACCTCATAAATGCATCTAGAGCAAGAATATATGTGATTCACATATGATCATAGTAACACATTGAAAAAGAAAAGACCAAAACCTATCCCTGGAACGAACACTCTGGAGAGATGTTTTGAAAGAGGCTACCAAAATGTCCAATTCTTTTGACAAATATAGATGATGTTAAACCAGATGGTGATGATGATAAATGTTTAAGATGAAGCACGAAAAATTCAGAGAAATTGAATGTATGTAATAGTGGTTAAGATGTTTCAAGAGAGGAAGTTATTTAATAGAAAGTCATATCTGACTAATGTTTCATCATAACAGCATGTGATTAACAAACTACAATTAACAAGGTTATTTTTTTACTATGTGTCAGGGAACTGTGTCAATTATTTCAGGCAAAGGGATCACAGTTGATTGAATCAGCATCAGATTGTTACTGATACCAATTTCATCAACCCAATATGTTCATATTTAATAAGATAGCAACTGATTTGATAGCTTTAGTTCAGAACAGTTGCTTTATTATATGAAAGACTAAACTTAATATTGTTATATTTGGGGTTGGTCATTTTGCCAATATGAGAAACACACACACACATACACACACTATTTAACTTTCACTTCAGCTTTATTATTATTAGTTATTTTGTCAAAACTCTTTCATCAAACATTCTGTGACCTCTTCAATGACTGTGTTCTTCTCTGTGTTTTCTCTTTTTTTTTTTCTGGCCTTATTCTGCTTATTCCATCTTGTCTTTTTATGGCAGGTACTAAAGCTGAAATGAAGTATGTGGGTTCTTTTCATTTGCAAAATTTGCAAACTCCAAATGTATCAATATTTGTTTCAACAACAATGTTGCAAAATGTAAAAACTAAATACTATAATGGTTTATAACAGGTGGAGAGGTCACCTTGTCAGTAAACTCATCGCCTTTTGATTAATGATTTCACACATTAACACAAGATTACACATTGGCAGAAGTCAAATGAATTGCATTCAGAATATAGCTGGTATTTTTTTTATTGTTTACTTTTATGCAACAAGCTCTATTCTATATATATAGTAAGGTCTACTTTATATATCAATTTTGGTAAATTTATTGAAAAGCACCTGCTGGGGTTCGTTAAGAAAGTTTCTTTTTTCTTTTCTAGTTTTTTTGCATGCTTTCAACTAATATGTCCTCTGGCATGCTCGCAATTGACTTTTTTTCTGAAAATAGATTGGTGCATTTTCTGAGCCTTGGAATTCTCTTCTGTAGGAATTTTTTTTCTTTTCTCGATTTTTTTTTTCACTTGTTTTCAACAGATCTGACATCTGACTCACTCGTCAACAACTCCTTTTTCAGAAAGCGGTAGCAAGGAGGGAGGTGAATCTTTTGAGTTACAGATAAGCACCTCATCCATTTAAATTTATAGAAAAGTGCCCATTGGAGATCACTAAGAAATATATTTTAGCTAAGTTTTTTCATGTTTTCAACTGATCTGACCTCCAACATGCTCGCAATTGCTTTCTTTCTAAAAACGGAATTAGTGGAGAGATCAGATTAGTTGAAAAAACATTAAAAAACATAGGAAAAAATATTTCTTATCAATCCCCAGCGGGTGCTTTTCTATAAATTGAAATGGCTGAAGAGTGCTTATCTGTAACTCCAAGGGTCCACCTCCTTCCTTGCTATTGTTTTCTGAAAAAGGAGTCATTGCCGAGTGAGTCAGATGTCAGATTGGTTGAAAACAAATGAAAAAAACCTTTGCAAAGAAAAAATTCCCGCCAAAGAAAACTCTGGGGCTGGGAAAATGTGAGGGTACCCTCCCCTTGCTCTCTAAATTTCGTTTTCAGCAAAAAACGTCAGTTGTGGGCATGTCGAATGTCAGATTAGTTGAAAACACAAAAAAAAAAATCTCTTAAAGAACCCTACCGGATGCTTTTCTATAAATTTACCTTAAGTTCTTTTTTGTTATTGCATTGATCTGGAGAAAGGGGTTGCACTCATAGTTCATGCAGATCCCTCTATCTACCAAATTCCACTCATAAGTAATTCCTTAAACTGAAGTTATAGTACAAGACACTTGCACAAAGTCCCATACAGCAGGACTGAACCCAGAACCAACTGGTTGTGAAGCATACTCTTCAACCACACAACCATACCTGTGCCTCTCTCTCTCTCTCTCTCTCTCTCTCTCTCTATCTCTCTCTCTCTCTCTCCCTCTCTCTCTCTCTCTCTCTCTCTCATAAACCTGTTGCGAGGTTCGAAACTCAGAATTTGTCAGCCTCTTATTAATGGCTAGACTGCTCGCTCCCCTGTGAAATGTAATGTACAATGCCATTTTTTTTCTCTTCTCTCCATCTTCCCCCGGTCCATTCATCTATCCTAGTAATATACGTGAACGGCAAAGCATAAATGAACTAAGGGAGAAATTAGGAATAAGAGGGATCAGATGTTGTTTACTCGAGAGAAGGCTACGTTGTTATGGTCACGTGATGCGCATGAAAGATGACAGCTGTATAAAAAAGTGCAGGGCGATAAAAATAGACAGTAGCCACAGAGTAGGCAGACCCAGAAAAACCTGGGACGACTTGATAAATTCCGACCTTACACACTTGCACCTCTCTAAGACAATGTCACTGGACCGAGATCTTTGGCGCTACACAGTAATATAGAAGACCCGCCTTGCCTAAGTACAAAGCAAAACCTACTACAGTCAGTAGGCATCTCTTAACAAAAATACACCCCATCCCTCTACCCCCACCCCATCCACACCACCCCTTTCGATGTAAAGTTATGTTGGTACCTCAACATCCAGTCCGAAATAAATGAGATTGTGTAGGTGGCACGACAAAAAAAAACACACAGTCCACGCTGTAATGTGGCCGTGTAGGTAACACGGTAAAAACCTCCCAGTCCACACTGTAAACGTGGTTGGTGTTAGGAATGTCATCTAGCCGTAGAAAACCCGCCAGACAGTCCTATACGAGCAAGACAACCAATCTTGCCTCAAGTGGGAAAATTCCCGTCCAAACCCATGCTAGCGTGGAAGATGGACGTTAAACGATGATGATGATGATGATGATATATATAGATATATATATTATATATATATTATATATATATATATATATATAGTAATAATAATAAATTTTAAGACTAAAATCCAAAGAGGACTCGATAAGGATAAATATATATCAAATATATAAGAACCGTAGAGCAAATATTTATTAAAATAACAGATTAAAGTTTAAGCAAAGAATTGCTCCCGTTAAGGGCGAAAGCAGCGATTCTTTGCTTAAACTTTAATCTGTTATTTTAATAAATATATATATATATATATATATATATATTATATATATATATTATATATATATATTATATATATATTATATATATATATATATATTATTATAATTACACAGGCAGTAAGCCTAAAAGAATTAAAACCAAAATTAAATAGAAAATATGAGTGGAACAGCAACATCACAACTTACAATTAAGGACAAAATGAAAACACACACACACATAGAACAAACAACTTACAATTGAAAACACACACAAAATGAAAACACACACAGGACAAAATGAAAACACACACACACATAGAACAAACAACCAACCAACAATAAATAAATAAACAAATAGAAAAATGAACACAAACACACACAGACACCCGGATGTGGCACATGCGCAAACTGAGCACACAACACACACACAGAAACAAAATGGCGTAGGATAGAAGAAAGAAAAGGCACAGAAACGAAGAAAGGAATCCGAAGAAAGGTCTCGGTCCAGTGACATTGTCTTGGAGAGGTGTAAGTGTGTGAGGTCGGAGTTTATCAGCTCATCCCATGTTTTTCTAGGTCTGCCTATTCCGTGGCTACCGTCTATCTTTATTGCCCTGTACTTTGTTATACAGCTATCGACTTTCATGCGCATCACGTGTCCATACCAACGCAGCCTTCTCTCGAGTAAACAACATCTGATCCCTCTTATCTCTAATTTTTTCCTTAGTTCGTTTATGCTTTGCCGTTCACGTATATTACTGTTACACATCCAGCGGAGCATGCAAGCTTCGTTCCTCTCTAGTCTGCGTATATCCTCTGCACACAATGCCCAGGTCTCACTACCATGCAACATTGCTGTTCGTATGCAGGCATCGTACAACCTGCCTTTCATTTTTAGGGAGAACCCTTTAGCAGCTAATAGTGGTATAAGCTCTCTGAACTTTTTCCAACCAGTTCTGACTCTAGCTACAGTACTTTCAGAGCACCCTCCCCCACTGCTGATTTTATCCCCCAGGTAACGGAAGCTGTCCACTATTTCTATAGAACCCTCTGCGCAATTGAAAGAGCTAGTATTTTGTGGGCACTTGCTGCTACTTATTGCACCAGAACACCGGCCACATGTAAAATCTATGTTCTTAGTTAGCTTACCTGTGATCCCACTACATCTTTTATGCACCCATACTTTGCATTTAGGACATAAAATGGAGTTTCTACCTACGCCTTTCCTACACACCGAGCACGACCATTTCCCAGAAGGGACCGCCGCCTTGTTTTCTTTCCTACAAACTAGAACTTTGGTCTTAGCCAGGTTAATTTTAAGTCCTTTTGACTTTAGGCCGTGCTTCCATGTTTGGAATTTCTTCTCTAGCTCGGCCATTGATTCCGCTATGAGTGTCAGGTCGTCTGCGTATAGGAGTTCCCATGGGCAGCCTGTCTTGAACTCCTCTGTTATAGCCTGAAGGGCAATAATAAATAGTAGGGGGCTGAGAACAGAGCCCTGATGGACGCCAACTTTTACGCTAAACTCTTCACTATATTCGTTGTTAATTCTAACCTTGCTGACTGTTTCTTTATACATGGCTTGTATAGCCCTCACAAGCCATTCGTCAACGCCTAGTTTTCTAAGAGCCCACCAGATAATGGAGCGGGGGACTCTGTCGAAGGCTTTCTCCAGGTCGACAAAAGCTAAGTAGAGGGGTTTACCTTTAGCTAGGTACTTCTCCTGTAGTTGTCGTACTATGAAAAGAGCGTCTGTGGTGCTTTTGCCTGACACAAACCCGAACTGCATTTCATCTAGGTCAATTCTCTCTCTGATTAGTTGCGCTATTACTTTTTCCGTGACCTTCATGACCTGGTCGATTAATTTAATGCCTCTATAGTTACTCCTATCTAGGGCGTCTCCTTTACCCTTATATATATATATATTATATATTATATATATATATATTATATATATATATATATTATATATTATATATATATATATTATATATATATGTTATATATATATATTATATATCATCATCATCATCATTTTACGTCCGCTTTTCCCTGCTTGCAAGGGTGGGACGGGTCTTATTTAGCACAGCATCTCTCCACTCGTCACGGTCCCTCGTCATCTCCACTGTGAGCTTCAATGATCTGAGGTCTGTTCTCACCACCTCCGCCCATGTTTTTCGTGGTCTACCTCTACCACGTGTTCCTTCAACTGGCAATTCCT
>OZ024741.1:199268683-199286183 GCA_964016885.1 Eledone cirrhosa
TAAAAACAACATATCTGTTCAGAGTTATAACACATGTTCCAAGTAATCCCCATTTGAATCCATGCATTTTTTTTTAGATGCACGATGCAGTTTAGCAAAACGTCTTTATAAAGAGACCTAGGGATGACTCTGATCTCTTCCCTGATATTTCATTTGATGATGGTCCTGGATTTGTTGACAGGTACCCTAATCTTCAGATAGCCCCAGAGAAACTCTTCCATGTGTTTTAGCTCACCATTGTAGTACAGATTACTTCTTTTGAGTTTTGTGCAACTTCTGTTGTGACTAAAGGAGAAGTATTCTTTAACCTTATCATTATTCATCAAACTAGATTCTCCTGTTATATCAGTTATTCTTTCATTGCCATATTTTTCACTGAAATATACTGTATTTGAATTAATTAAGGACAAATTTGGAAGGATTTACTAGAATTATTAATTATTTTATTTAACCCTTTAGTGTTCAAACCGGCCAAAACTGGCCAGAATTCTCTACCTTTTTCAGTTGAAACTGACTGTAACTGGTCACTCAAACTGATGTTAAGGTATTGTTCTCAAAATAAATACTTTCAAAATCTCATAGATTCGATTTTATGTGAGATAATTATGCGAGATAAAGCCTTTACCATGAAAATATAATAGTATATATAGAGTATTGTGAATGCTAAAGGGTTAAGGTAGTACTTTAGCATGTTCATAGTCCAATGAAATCAGTAAACAGAGTGCAGAAATGAATATATTATTTTATTCTTTTATTGGTTTCAGTCATTGGACTACAGCCATGCTGAGACACACACTTTAAGGGTTTACTTGACCATATTAGCCTCTGTACTTATTTCAGTCTGGTACTTATTTCAAGAGACAGCATAAATAACACCAATTTTAAGATCACCGATGTAAATATAAACACAGACTCAGGCATCTTTTCTAACTCTTCAACTGAGGCTGAGGTTTCTCAATTCTTTGGATATTCACCCAGCTATCAACTCTGTGTGTGTGTGTGTGCGTGAAGAGGGATAATTAAAGTAAAGTACTAGTGAAATACTGGCATTGATACAATGAACTTGTCCTTCTCTCCAAATTTCTGGCCTTGGGCCTTGTCTGAATCATTAGATCACCATTCAAAATGCCTCACAATAATCAGTTATAGCTGTTTAGGTTCTCAGTTCAAATTTTGTTGAAGTCAGCTTTGCTTGTCATCCTTCTGGGTTAGATAAAATAAAGTATCACTTGTGTACTGGGGTTGATTAAAACCCTCCCCACAAATTTGTGACCTTGTACCTCTGTAAGAAATCATTATTATCAACATTTAAGGCATTCTCTTTTGCCAATGCTGCAAATTGTACTGTTTATGGAATACTTGAGTATTACTACAAATAAAAAAAAAACAGCTTTACAGATTCATCTTCTAAAACTAATTTCCATTCTTTAGAAACTTTTAATACTGCTAAAAAACATATAAAACATTATTCTGTAATTCTTGAGTACTGCATGCTGAGCTCTTTTATTTTCAAAATTTTCTATTTTTCCAAAATGCATCTAAAAACTGATCAATTAACTTCGAATTGTTACATTTTTTTTCTCTATCTTTTCCTTCTCTCACAGGTATTTTTACGTAATTCTGTGTTTGAACCTTTGGAAGAACGAAGGCAGCTGTATCTAAGTGGCAAGGCTACAATTATTCAGAAAAACTGGCGTAGGTGTATTGCTAAAAAAGGTAAGAAATCCATTTTTTTCTATTTTATTTATTACTAACTCTCCAATATTTTTTTTTATTTTTGCTACTCTGAGCTAAGATACACAACATTTAGTAAACAACATGTTAAACATTAAGTTGCACTCTGTTGTTGTTGTTGTTGATGATGATGATGTGGTGGTATCATGGAATGGTTTAAAATGTGATGTTAACATCATACGCATTACACATCTTCACAGATGTGTAATGCAGTCTTGCTCTGGCTTTTATAAATTCTGTCTTTGTGGAGATGTAAGTAGTATAGATCTGGCTTCCTTGGCTGTTACCACCTCTTTGCTTATCCACTTGCCTACATATACATTTACAATTTTCTATTAAGACACGCACATCAGAAAAACGAATAGTTCAGAGTATTGGTTATTTGACATTTTAGTCATTTGTTTAACAAAATCTTACATGCACGCATACATCCATGCACAGATACACACATATGCACACACACACACACACCCATATAGTGTGATAGTGTCAATTGCTTGACCTTTTGTAATCAGGCGTACATATCAAAAGGTAATCATACCTATTGACTTCAGGTTATGGGAGGGGATTGATGTTGTGACATTCATGCTACACTAAAGGTATTGGCTGTCTGTGTAAATGAAATAGCTACAGCCATGAATTGGATTTTGGTTACTGAAAAGGTTTGCCCTAGGCTTGGCTTCCATGTCACAACACTTAAGTATTCGTGTTCATGTCTATGTCTTTCTATGTATTATTTTATGAAAAGCCAATTAATTTAGTTTGTTTTGTAACTTTGAAATATTTATAAATCAATAAACTCAGACATTGTCAAAATAAATGGGTGTAAATAAGTATTTAAACTTGTATGTATCATAGTCATAGCAAAATCATCATCATCATCATTATTTAACATCCACTTTCCCTGTCTGCAAAGGTCGGATGGATTATCACAGACCAAGTCAATACTCAATCAGAGTGATTGACCTCTCAGACAAGACGAGCCTGCATCGCACTTATGTTTCCACTCACTACTACGTGCACCAAGTCCATTTTATCATAGCACCATTGCTAGGGAGGTTATCATGTCTTTGACAAAGCTGAAGGATCCTCCTGATCCTTTAAGCTCTCTTTATACTTGATGTAATTAGCATTTTCATGCAACAAGTGTCCCTGGATCATTACCTAATCATTAATTTAAGTTGTCATACCACTCAGTGTTCATTCATCATAAACACATATATCCTTTAATCATTCTAAAATTTGACAGAACTAGTTTGACTGATGAGCTCAAATAATACCAAAACATGTGTCCAGAGCTTTCACTGTACTGTCAGAGATCAGATTCACTCACCACAGCAGTCTATATTTATTTCAAATATGGTTGTGCCCTCTGCCTTTCTGGATCAGAATTAGTTATTTAGATAATTGTTTCTACTTTTGGCACATGGCCAGTAATTACCCAATGCATTACTGCCGTAAGGATGAAAGGCAAAGTTAACCTCGGCGGGATTTGAACTCAGAATGGCAAGGGCCGTAACTCCATGCGTCAAAGCATGGCGTCCGACCCTCTACCGATACTGCCAATCCACTGCCCTGAAATTAGATATTTAGATAATGAATTTTTCTTTTCATCACTTTGGTTGGAATTTGAATTAATTGAAATTTCTTGGCTGATTGCAGCAATCATGTTAGTACACACTTTACTATTAAGTTTTCAGGTAGCAGGTGTCCCTGAGTGCATTTTAGCCAGTCATTCTTCTATGTGAGTTGTGTTTATTTAGAAGATTAAAGTTAAAGTGCTGGGTATGACTGCTAGCAAGAGAAATCAAAGACTCATTCCTACTTTGATGTAAATCTGAAAATCATACATATCAGATATATTGTTATTTCTGCTGTCTATATTTTCCATGTGAGTGTGTGTGTGTGTGTTGTTGCTGTATATGTGTTGCTGTGTGTGTGTGTGTGTGTGTATGTGTGTATGTACACATATGACAGTCTTTGACAGGAATTAGAATCTCCAGACATTTTATGATAACTATTGAGAAGAATTTCATTGTATCTCTACCCATTTTCCATGTCTTCCATTTACTCTGTCAATCTATCTCTACCTTTTACTTTTCTTCCTCTTTCTCTTTTCTCTTACATACTATTTATCTATCAACCCCTCTCTGTTTTTCCCGCCTTTCTCTCCTATTCCTGTCTCTCTTCAGAGATATAGTACATTCAATATAGTGATTCTGAAGATGAGGGTGCTGGATTGGCAGAGTGTCATATAAAATAACATTGTGGTATTTGCTCTGGCTCTTTACATTCAGAGTTCAAATTCCACCAAAGTCAACTTAGCCTTTCATTCTTCCAGGATCAATAAAATAAAGTACCAGTCATGTACTGGGGTTGATTTAATCAACTTTACTCTTCTTTCAACTTTGCTGGCCTTGTGCCTAAATTAAAAATCAATATAGTGTTTCTAAAGATAAGTTTCCAAAATACTTTGTTCAGTGTTGGTCACACTGCACCCTCTACAGGCAATTACTTACTTTTGAGCAAAACTCACGACATGAACTATGTCAGCATTCACTGTTTATTTCATCCCTTTCAGACCAATCCACCTGTAACAGACCCAGTTTTAGGGTACAAAATTTATCATTTTGAAATGTTCATACTTAATATTAAATTCTCCCATCATAATATTATTTTAAAAAAAATTATGTAAGTAATTTTCCAAACAAGTTAGTTATTTTTTTTTAATACTTCAAAATTTGTTATTTTCAAAACAGATTAAAGCATATTGGCAATGTATTTCATTAAAAATATGGTAACAAAGGATTAATCTAACCATCTGTCTATCTGTTTATCAGTCTGTCTATTTCTCTATCTACTTATTGGTCTGCCTGTCTTTTTGCTTATTGGTCTGTCTGTATGCCTGTCTGTCTATCTATCTAACTATCTGCTTATATCGACTAGACTTCCCAAGTGCACCACTGTGGACGTGGAGCAACCACACTGGGTCTTCTAGATCGTATTTAGATAGATTTTTAATTAGACAGAATGATAAGGAAACATTAAGCTGTCCACAAATGCACATGGTTGCCTATTCAGACCACAAATTAGTCACCTGCGTAGTCAACCTTGATAGAACACATAGACAGGGACTTGGATACTGGAAGCTAAACATGTTGCTCCTGGCGCGTAAGGCCCACAGTAAACGGATTAGCACCTTAATTAAGTGCCAGTTGACGGGAGCGATTGTCATCAACAGGTGGTGGAGCTTTCTCAAGAGAGCAATTAGAATAGAATCGATAGCATTTAGCAAGGAAGTAGCTCTAGAAAAAGACAAAACGGAAAAGGAACTGGTAGCTAAAATAGAAGAGGCACTTAGGAATGGCACTACTGCTGATGTGCTAGCGGTGAGAGCGGCACTAGACCAATTCTTCAACGTGAAACACAAAGGTTGTATTGTCAGAAGTAGAACACATGCTCTAAGAAACGAGGGAGCCAAAGCTTTTAGCTGGGCCCGAGTGGCAGAAGCGAAAAGGGGCAACAAAACCCACAATTTGGTCTTTGCAAGACAAAGATGGACGCATTATACTTGAATTCAAAGCAGATGTGCACGGCCTTCCAGCAGCATTTTGCACAACTGTTCAGGCAAAGCGGTACATCGAGCGAGGTAATGGACTTCAGGTCCTACCTCGACGGCGTTCCGCAACTCTCGAGGATGGATGCAGAGAGCTGAGAAAGGCCGATCACAGCAGGCGAAATAGAAATGCCCTAGGCCGCTGCAGGAAACCCAATACACCCGGTTTAGATGGTCTACGCTATGAGTTTTACATAGGCATGCCAGACTTGTTCTTTGGCGTCCTCGAAGCGGTCTACTGTAACTGGCAGCAGAATGGGAGGATTCCCAGTTCTGTAGGCAGAGGCGTAGTAACGCTGATAAAAAAAAATGAAAACAAAGGGGATGAGATAAGCAATTTCAGGCCCATAACTCTGCTCGACACAGAGTTAAAGATTTTGGCCAAGGTGTTAGCAGCAAGACTGGTGCTTGTCGTCAAGAACCTGGTAGGGGAAGCCCAAATGTGTGCAATCCTGACCAGGTCCATACACGACAACCTCCACCTCATGCGATACATCATAGAGAGGGTAGGGTGTAAACCTGGCTTCGGTGGGGCTCTGATCAATTTAGATCAGTCTAAGGCATTTGATAGAGTCGACCATCAATACATGGAAGCGGTTTTCAAGGCGGCCGGCTTCGGTCCTGTCTTCAGAGGCTGGATCGCTGCCATCCACACCAGCATCTGCTTGGCAGTCAAGGTGAATGGCTACCTATCAGAACCATTCCAAATCATGCATTCTATCCGTCAGGGATGCCCTCTCTCCTCCATTCTGTATGTATCTTGAGCCATTAATGTGGAAGTTGGAGCTGTTGCAGGGCATCCTGATCAAACCAGGACTGTGGAAAGCAGCGTCGGCCTATGCCGACGGCATAACCGTAATGGTGTCGAAAATCTCGGAAATCGGGGTAATCGGCAACCTATTACAGGAATACAAAACGTTGACAAAAGCAAGACTAAACCCAAACAAGTCTGTCGGTTTGCAACTCGGCACATGGAGAGGCAAACCCATGCCTTCCGACAGTGTCGTTGGACGCTGGGCGGGAGGACCGGTGAAATTGCTCGGGGTCTGGTTTGGATCTCCAGGTGGACGAGATCACGGCGAAGGTGTTTGCACTCACCCAGAAGTGGGTTGAGTGCAAACTCTCCTTGAAAGGTCGAGCGGAGGTGGCGAACACTTACATAGCGTCCGTCATCTACTACCGCTTGACAGTCGTGCCTTGCCCCCGCGAATACCTTACCAAAATGGAATGCCTACTCTTCAAGTTCCTCTGGAAGAAACAGGCTCCATTGGTGAGGAGATCCATCTGCTGTCAACACCCTTCTAACGGAGAGCTGGGCATGCCATGGCTGATGATGTGTAAAGACGTGCTGAGGCTACGCCATCTCCAGGTATTACTGACCGATGAACCGGTGTGGCTGTCGTTTGTGAGACAAGCTCTTCCACAACTCGTCTCACTAACAGAGATGCAGTCCTGGGTCAAGCGAAGACCGAAAATGGGTGCCTGGCACCTCGAGTGCCTACAGGCGCTCACAGCCCTCTACCAAGCGGAAACGGCAATCAGTGGAGACTCCACTTCGACATCCTATAGGGGATTAGTGGAGGATAAGTGTGACAACGTTCTCGGGGAAACTCTAGGCATCGAGTAGGATGAACTGACCGGTCTGTTCGGGGGACTTTCCATCCAGGGCCTATGGATAACTTCCAGAGGTCTCTGGCCTGGCAGTGCTACCGAGAAGCTCTACCAGTTCGAGACAAAATCTACAGGCATGGACATCCTGGCAGAGATCCTGCCAAAAGGACCTGTCCAAGATGCGAGCAGGACATCGAAACCGTTCTGCACGCAATTGTTCAGTGCCCAGGGGTGACCGACCTGTGGAATTATGTCGAACAGCTGCTGTCATGTGTGGGACGCATCCAGTTGTCAGCTGAGTCCATTGTGAGGATCACCCCACCAACTTCATTTAAGAACAAAGGAGAGGCAGTTTTCCTCTGTCTGGTGGCTATAGCAAAAGAAGTAATATGATGGACGAGGTTAAAAGGACTGAGGGCAAACACCTTTCTCTCCGGACAACAACTTATCCCCTTCTTTAAGTATCACTTCAGAAGAAAAGTGAAAGTGGAGAGAGAGGTGTACACCCCAGTAAATTCGCTGAAAGGTGGGTGAATGTGGTGAAAATGGCTCGAGTGAATGGGTCGAGGAAGATAAACAGAGGGAAGACAGGAACACCTACAAAACTTGTTTCTGGTGTTGAGGGTTGTTCTATCCACGGGGTGTAAAACAACCCTGCAGTAACGTTCTCCCCTATTGGGGATTTCAATTGTTATTTTATTATATATAGTTTATTGTTATTTATTAATGTTAAATTTATTTTTATGTAAACCCCCCCCCCCCGCCGTCACGTCTTGTAATGTCCCATTTTTGTATGCCCTTGTGGCAAATAAAGAAAGATATCTGCTTATTAGTCTGTTTGTCTATCTGTCTATCTAACTAACTATCTGTTTATTAGTCTGTCTGTCTGCTTATTGGTCTGTTTGTTTATTTGTTTATTGGTCTGTCAATCTGTCTGTCTATCTGTCTTTTGTCTGTCTATCTGACTGTATTAGCAAAAACTGCTTTGCTGAAGATGTGAAAAAAGAAGGTGGCATATCCAAAGTTTTCTCTACACTCTGCTATTGCATTGCTAATGAAAGACTTTACTTGCTATTCTCCCTCTAAATAATAATGTAGAAAACCTTCCAAATGAAGGGTTGCAGAGACTCTTCAGTTGTGCCAAAGATATGACAATGTTTGTGGTGCTGGTGTCATGATAAAATGCACTCTGTAGAGTACGGGAATATATCTAAGCATGAAGCAGGTGCCTGCTCCTTTTGAGAGGTCAGTAGCTCTGATTAAGTATTGACTTGGTCTGAGACAATCCATCCAGCCCTTGCTAGTTGGGAATCAGACATTAAAGTGTTCATGGTAGTAGTGGCCATGTAAGGAAGAGGAGGAGGAGAAGTAGATGACAATGAAGAGTTAGGTACCTAATTATCAGATATGTGTGTAGCTGTGTATCTTTTAAGTTTGTAAATGGATCAACATGTACTCTGTGCGAGATGAGCAACATTTCTTTGGAAACCAAATGAATTTTGTAGAAAGATAATAATACAGAAAGAGGAGACTACAAACAAAGAGATTGAGATATATCAGCAAAAAGAAGAAATTTGCAATCAAATTAAAGATTAGTCCAATGTACTTTGTCATCATCACCACCACTATCATCATCATCATCATCATCATCATAATCATAATCACCACCACCATCATCATCATCATACATGTGGTTTCCATGCTAGCATAGATTAGATGAGTTTTTTACAGTCCAAGACTAGACAGGCCAGAGAAGAATTATGTCTTGCACACATGTTCCATAGTTTGGCATGGTTTCTACTTTATGAAACAATATATCCAATCCAGAGAGTGTGTTACAGTTTTGCATGTATATTGGAGTGTGTAAATTGGCAGATCATATGTCTTGCTCTGTATTGTTTCATGTTACTGCACTCTGATATTACTTTTTCTCTAGTCATGGTCATTAAAATTTGATCAGGAATATATTGAAGGTTATTTAATTCACTAGTATCTTTCCTATAGTAATTTAGGCATTCTGACTATGCTGGTTCCATAATAAAACATGCTCTGTAAAGTGGAAGTGTTGGTGACATGATAAAAAACATCTAGCCCACAATATGAAAATGGTAGTGCTGGTGTTACAAAAATGAAGACACCCTGTCTGCTCTGTCAAATAGTAGTGATAGTGCTACAAAAAAAGTACACAGTCTACCCTATCAGGTGATAGTGGAGGTGCCACAAAAAAACAAAACAAAACAAACACTCAGTCCACCTATCAGGTGATAATTGTGGTACCACAAGCAAACCTAGTATATGCCATGTAGTGGTTAGCTTTAGGACATGTAGCAAACCATAGAAACTATGCTCAAATGGAAGATATGTGCAACACACAATCATCTATACTGCTTAGATTTAGAATGTGACAGCCTGTCTAACCCATGCCAGCATGGAAAATAGATGATGATGATGAGAGGTGTTTCAGTAAATGAAATCATTTATTACAAACATTGAATCTTCATAAGTAATAAATGTCACAGCTGTAACATAAGTGTGACACATTTGTAACACACGCGAGAACAGTAATAACAGTAAATTTTTAGGAAATGTCCTTCCTTACTATATGTGAATGTTAGGACTATAGGAAGTGGTGTAAGTAATAGAAATAACACACTTAATCAGACACACATATTCAGTATTGTTTTTCTCTATTCTGTTCTTAGCCTATCTCTTGTCTGGAAGTAAAACTCAAAGGAGATAATAACATAATATATGTCACTGACTTGATTTGATGGTTTCTCTCTCAAAATTTGAAGATACTCTCATTTAGAATCTCAACACTAGAGATATTACACCGGGAGATACATCAATATGGTAGTATTATTGCTCACATATCTGGAATGGCACAGCTACTACATGAACAAAAACGTCCATCTAGCTGTTTAGTTAAGATTAACTGAACACAGATATGGTATTTCTTTTCTGCTCATCTACCACTACTACAGTGACCCTCTGCTATATATCACTTCCAACCAAACCCATCTGATGTACCTGTCCATCTTATTGCCATCCTTACTTTTCATTTCTTCCTAAACCTTGTATTAAACATTATCTAATCCTTCCTACTCAGAATCACATCTCTCTGCAACCTACGTTCTGCTTGGAATTTTCCACACATGCATATTTTTCAAGCTGAACATCAAATTCATAAACCTATGAGGAGCTGAAAATGTCATAGATACCTTATTCTTTTGATTAAATAGAAATTAAGGTTTAGATTATATGTCAGAAATATTAGTCTCTTAAATGGCAAATGATGAACACAAACTTCATCCAAATAAATATCAGCTATCTATAAATGTGTCTTGGTTTAGATAGCTTTTAAGCATAACCAGTCATTTTGATGTTTCCTTGATTTTTCATAGATCCATCTTCCACTCAGCTTAGCTATTTAAGTTAATTATTCAACTATACTGATGTCACTCTAACTTTGATTGAAGTTGAATACAATAAGGTTATTAAGGTCAATTAGGAATATTGATTTAACTTCCAATTATGCTCTGATAGATGAAGGGAGGTTCAGGTTAAAATATTTCACTCTAACATTATTCCATAATTGTTAGTACTATATAGCTTTGGTTTGGTTGGTGCTTACTCATCCTGTCATGCCAAGATTTATGCAATGTGGCATCTCATTATAAAAGTTTTTCACCACTGAAATCTGTGACTGTAAGATACACTGGCAATATATATACATACATATACATACATACATACATATATATATATATATATATATATATATATATATATATATATATATAATCATCATCATCATCATCACCGTTTTACGTCCGTTCTTCCACGCTAGCATGGGTTAGACGGGTTGTCCTGTTGTGGGCAGTGTCTGGTCGGCTGACCATGCCTTGCTCATACAGGAGCTGATCTGGCTTGATTTCTACAGCTGGATGCCCTTCCTAACACCAACCTCATTTACAGTGAGTGCTGGGTGCTTTTTCGTGGCGCCTACACGTCCACTTTACAGTGTGGGCTGGGTGCTTTTTTGCCATGGCACCTCCACGACCACCTTGCGGTGGGGGGTGTGGGGGCATATTGTTTATATGCTTCAGCTTGTACCCATGGGAGGTCGGGTACTCTGTATTACTGCGTGACGCCAGAAGTCACGGTCGTGTGTCATTGTCTTTGAGAGGTGTAATTGGGTAAGGTCGGCTTTTATCACCTCATCCCAGGTCATCTTGGGTCTCCCCACTCTGCGGTTTCCATCAACTTCTAGTGCTCTGCACCTTTTTATGCAGCTGTCATCCTTCATACGCATCACATGTCCATACCAGCGCAACCGCCTCTCCTGCACACAGCATTTGATTCCTCTTATGCTCAGTCTCTCTCTCAATTCATTTATGCTTTGTCGTTCACATATATTACTGTTACACATCCATCGGAGCATGCAGGCTTCGTTTCTCTCTAATCTACGTAAGTCTTCCACCTTCAGCGCCCAGGTCTCACTACCATGCAACATCGCTGTTCGGATACATGCATCATACAGTCTGCCTTTCATTCTGAGGGAGAAGCCTTTTGCAGCTAGCAGTGGTAGTAGTTCCCTAAACTTCTTCCATCCCGTTCTTACCCTAGTTATTGTACTTTCTGAGCACCCACCTCCGTTGCTAATTCGGTCACCTAGGTAGCAGAAGCTGTCTACTGTTTCTACAGGGCCCTCCCAGAGATTGGTGGTACTTGTTTCCTGTGGCTGTTTGCTGCTTGCTGTTTCAGCACAGCTGCTTCATGTGAATCCTACATTCTTAATTAAGCTTCCTGAGATCCCGCTACATCTCTTGTGTACCCATTGTTTGCATTTGGGGCAGAGAATGGAGTTCCTACCTACACCTTTCCTACATACTAAGCAAGGCCATTTCCCTGAGGGGATCTGAGTTCTGTTTTCTCGTCTACTTACAAGGACCTTAGTCTTTGTCATGTTGACTTTGAGACCCTTTCTTTCTAGTCCCTGCTTCCAGGTTTGGAATTTATTCTCTAGTTCTACCATAGATTCAGCTATGAGTGCGAGGTCATCAGCATACAGGAGTTCCCATGGGCATCCGGTCTTAAACTCCTCCGTTATTGCCTGCAGGACTATGATGAACAGGAGAGGGCTAAGAACAGAGCCCTGGTGGACCCCAACCTGTACGCTAAATTCCTCGCTATACTCATTGCTAATCCTAACTTTGCTGACTGCTCCTCTATACATGGCTTGTACCGCTTTCACAAGCCATTCATCTACTCCTAGTTTTCTAAGAGCCCACCAGATTACAACACGTGGAACTCTGTCAAAGGCTTTCTCAAGGTCGACAAATGCCAAGTAGAGTGGCTTACTTTTAGCTAGGTACTTTTCCTGTAATTGCCTCACAAGGAAGAGGGCATCAGTGGTGCCTCTTCCTGGTACAAACCCAAATTGCATCTCGTCTATTTTCACCCGGTCCCTAATCAGCTGTGCTATAACTCTTTCTGTTACTTTCATGACCTGGTCCATCAACTTTATACCTCTATAGTTTCCTCTATATATATATATATTAAAGAGTTAAACAAGATTCAATGAGTTCATCAAAGAATGAGTTTTACAGTAGATTGGAAGCACTCTACAAAAAAATATTTCCCAGAGTTATTAATATTAATTCAAATATTAACAAAATATATGTCCATACATGCATTGTTTTGGCTTTATTATACATATACAAATATTAACAAAATAGATATTCTTGTGATCAATTAAATTTTATTATACATATTTCAGAGGTACTTGAATCAATTTAAACAGTACGTCCTCATCAGATAAAATAAAATGATACTTGACATACCCTGACATGTTAGATGGTTAAGATTTAATCAAGGTAGTACTTTGATTAAATCTTAACCATCTAACATGTCAGGGTATGTCATGTATCATTTTATTTTATCTGATGAGGACGTACTGTTTAAATTGATTCAAGTACCTCTGAAATATGTATAATAAAATTTAATTGATCACAAGAATATCTATTTTGTTAATATTTGAATTAATATATATATATATATATATATATATATATATATATATATACTATGTTGTTTTTAGTACCAACTCATCTATAATTGAGCAGACCTGTGATCAAAAGAGTTCCAGCCATAGTCATTTTGAATTTTTCTATATCTATATTTAGGATTATTGTCCAGTCCTTCCTTTTAAAGTCCTTTGATACCAAGCCACCTGAAATTGCCACTAGTTCTATGATGAAAAACTGTTTTTTCAAAGTGTTTGTGTTTAATTTTCTATTATGATTTTATGTAGGAACTTTTTCTTAAGTTATGTTTAAAAAATAATGGAAACTTGGTCATATAACTAAATCCCTCCAATAATCCTTGAATATTTAGAAAATTAATTGCAAATCTTATGTGATTATATATCATTAGAAATACCATAATGAAATGGTTAAGATGATAGGGTATAGTTTGATGGAAATTTTGCTGTTGCGTCAAGTAGATTGAGCAATTACATTGTTTCATGTACATACCATTGACAGTGTGTTAGGAATACAGCAACAAAAGTACCAAAGTGGTCTTGATATGAACAAATTATGCTGGACATTAACCCTATGATACATTCCTGCTCGAAACTAACTCTGGTTCTATGACAGAAAACCACACATTTTAAAGGAATCCTATTTAAATTGAAATCTTCCAGCATAATAAGAGGGCTATGTTAAGTTGTTATTTTAGTAATAAAATAATTAATAATTCTAATAAATCTAAAAGTTCTGCATTAATTAATTGAAATTGAGTATATTTCATTTAAAATATGGCAATGAAAGGGTTCAAATACTGGGCTTCACACTTAAAAAACACAAAATTACAATGTATGTTAAATTGCTATATTATTGAGCTATCAGGCTAGTCCAGCAGTTATGTCCAGAATTAAAATCAGTTTTCTGTGGTCAGTGTCTCAATTTGACTGCTGACTTGGTCTATGAAGATCCATCTAACCTTTACTAATAGGGAAAATGATGTTAAAGAATGATGATAACATTCTATTCACAATTAAAATGCTTTATAGGAATATTAAATCACTCCAGTATTTGACAGGTATTTTATTGACTCCAGAAGGATAAATATCAACAATCCCTTCAGCAAGATTTGAACTCATAATATACATAATATACTCTATATATCGTTCTTATGTACCAATTAACTATTCTGGCTCATTAAACTAGTGATCATGGTTTGGGTAATGGCAAAGAAGGCAATCAAAGGTATTTATGAGAGAAAGAAGAGTAAATAAAGTATTAGATGCCAACTTCATTGAATAATGACTTCCTTAAAGAGAAAGGATGCTATGAAGTAGACTATGACAATGAAAGACCATCTGTTGAAATCAATGGAGCATAGTTTAAAACAGTAATCACATGATATTACTAACACTTCATTTCCTGTCAGTACATTTCCTGTCATAACATTTTGGGTCTTCAATTTTCTTGAGGATTCATGAATAATTTCAGCTTACTATAAAACTACCACCACTATGAGCTAGCTAACCAGGCTTACTCTATGCAGTGACTAAACCTGCTAGAAATAGCAGCCAAGTTTCTTCAAATTACACCCTACCATTTTATAAAATAAAATGTTAAATGTGTTCTTAGAAATAAAAGAAAGAATGGCCATGATTAGAATGGTTTTTTTTTTTTTCATCATAGATCTACTCAATTAGGGTTCCACCAGATTCTAAATAGCTATCACCACCACCATCCTCACAACGGCCCCCAATATCACCACCACCACCACCACTACAACCACTACCGCCATCACCACCACTACAACCACTACCGCCATCACCACCACTACCACAATCACCACCACTACCGCCATCACCACCACCACCACCACTACCACCACTATCACCACCACCACCTACACCACCACTTATCACAGCTTCTTCCACCACTATCATCATCAATACTAGCAGTAGTAGTGTTATGTTTTGAAAATAAATAAATAAAAGGCTGATTGAACCATTTAAATAAGAAAACAGAGTGAAACAGCTACAGCCCCCAGAATTGATCTAGTAACAAATTTGGAAGAGGAATTTATCATCATCATCATTTCATAAATAAAAGAAACGTAATGTATAATATATAGAACACATATGCAAGTATACACATGTTACCAATAAACAAACCCTAATCATCATCACCATCATCATCTTATTACCACTGTCCTTCTCATTATAATCACATTAAGGACTGGCAGAATTGGTAGAGCATCATTTGTTTTTACCCTCCAACATTCATATGTTTCTTGCTTGCCTCTTGGTTAGTTGTCCAGAGTGTGCCAATTGCATATCTAGCCCTTCTCTATGGATTGCACTGCAAATCATGGTGGTTATACCTTCACTGAAATGTGGTAGCTTCAGGAAGTAGGTGCTTGTGGAGGTCATCTTGCAATGTGGGATTTCATATTCCTAAGATGGTTCAAGGTTGAGGCTGAGTAACCGTTGTTCCTCACCACTTCCAAGAGAGAGAGAGAGAGAAAGTCTCTGTACCTAGTGTTAATCTGGAGAAGACCTTTCACAGGATTCCCTACTTTGTTTTCTAGTGGGCACTAAGGAAGCTAGATGTAGATGAATGACTTGTGAGGGTCATGCATGCAATGTTGTGCGTCCATGACATCAAAACTTGTCATCTATCTTAGCTCCATTCTTCTAATTGCATTCCCAAATACGCCAGCCATGGTACAAAGCACCCTTCTCCTTCCTTCAGTTCAGATGCCACTTTGTACATTCTGTGAAGTGGGTGACACTCAAACAGTAGCAAAAGCACAATGACTGACAAACTCCAGATTGCTGGTGCTATGATAAAATAAGTAGGCAAAGAAGAAGATATATATATATATATATATATATATTAGTAAAAGGAAAAGAAAATGCTGACAAATTTTTCCCAGTGAAAAATAGTTTAATTAGGAATAAGTATAAATTAGTAATAAGTATTGGTTAGTATTCAGTTTTAGTTTTAAGTTTTTACCGGTTGCGCATTTCTAATGCTTTTCAAAAATAATTTTGAGATAGAGCGGGCGTGATGTTTGCTCTAATCTGATCAGTTTTAGAAATTCTTTCTGTTTTATGTGGAAAAAGTGGCTCCAGAGGTATTAAGATTTGGTTGGTTGTTGAATGTCACGTGAATGAGTACTATAAAATTCGCGCCAATTTGTGTTGCAAAAATTCTTGTAGTCAAAACAATTTTGATTGGTCGGTAGAGGTCACGTGAATGTTAAAAATTGATTTTGCGCCGAATGTAGGTTTGTCAAAGAGTCCTTTTCCGCCTGATTGAGAAGTCACTGAAAAATAAGTTTATTAAGACAAATATATGTGTGTGTGTGTGTGTAGTAAAGAGGTTCATTGTTGTGATAATGGTCAGTAGGGATGTGTGTGTGAATTGCAGTCATGTTGAAAGGTCAACAGTTCAGGTGTCTATTGAGACAAATATGTGTGTGTGTGTGTGTGTGTGTGTTTGTGTGTGTGGTTCGTGGTAGAGGAAATAAATTTGGTCAGTAGGAATGTGTGTGTACGTGTGTGTGGGATATTTTAACATGCTGAAAGATATTTTTCAGCTCTTGTCTTATACAGAGAAGTGTGTGTGTGTGTGTGTGTCTGTTTGTATGTTAGTGTATGCGTGTGTATGTGTATGTGTATGTGTGGATGGACCAGTATTTTTGCGATATGGTAAAAATGGTGTACATTATTCGATATTTTCAGTAATTTGCAAAAACGATTCTCTCAAAAGAACATCAAAATCATTAATAATAAAAGGGGTGAAATGATGTATAGTATTGTCATAACACCAAGGTGTGTGTGAGTGACCAGATTGTACATACTGCAAGGGGAATCCATTAGGCCCTGTCGCATGGGAATACTTGTGTACAAATATGTATGTGCCCATCATTGTGCAATGCATGTGTGCGTATATGTATGTGTGTGTGTCGGCACGTTTATATTTATAAACATCAAAAGGTATGCAAATTTGTGTATATTTGTGTTGCACCATAGAACATGTGTGTTTACGTATGTCATTGTGTTTATATATGGATAGAAATGTATGTAGGATGTATGCTGATGTAGGCATGTATGTTGACGTGTGTATGTTGTGGGTTCATCTTAGGGAGAAGTGTTTAGACGGGGTCCGTATTTGTTAATAATGTGAGATTCCTTGTTGATGCGCTGAGTGTGGGTCGCATTATCTTTAAATTTGTAGAGGGGAAAGATTCTAAAGTTGGGATGATTTTGGGTGGCACAGGTATCATTGTGTTCACTCAGTGGTATTTATATATATATATATATTTTATATATATATATATATATATATATATATATATATATATATATATATATATATATATAATGATATTAAATAAATGGAAACTATATTTATAAAACCATATTTATTCTATTATATCTATTTCAAGGGTACCAAAAATTTTGGTACGCTATCATCAGATAAAATACAAAGTGTGTTTTATAAATTT
>OZ024741.1:199291183-199393683 GCA_964016885.1 Eledone cirrhosa
TCAATGAGGGCAAGTTCACCATTATCATCTGAGACACACATGTTCCCACCAACATCACAATTTTCCCTGAAACAGACACACTACCTTGCAATCCTGAACACCTCATGCTTTTGATCCTCATGCTGCAAATCATGCTTAAACTTTTTATTTTCTGTTTCCTTTCTTGCAAAGTATACTTGTCACTTAGCTTCTCTCCTAGCATTCTGGTAGACTTCTCTACTACCCCCATTTTACCAATTCTTCCAAATCTGTCTTTTGGCCTTAATTGTCTCATTGACTTTACTATTCCACACTAAGTCACTCTCCGTCTCCCTAGAAATGTACTCCAACCACAGATCTCATTTGTCACCTTTAGTAGGTTATCTTTCAGGAACTCCCCTGCTCCCCTATATCATATGTCTCTATTTGCTCTTCCTTACTTTCGAAAGCATGAATCACATACTTCGAAATTTGTTCCTGGTTGATGGGTCTTTTAATTTCCATATTCTTCTTCTCCAAGTTGCCAGCCTTAACTATAAGGTCACAAACAACTAAGTTATGTTGTGATGTGTATTCTTCACCAGGAAGGAGAGATAAACAGACATATAGATATATACATATGCATATCTACTTGTCAGTCCCTCTCTGTGCATGGATTGGCAGTATCGGTAGAGGGTCAAACGCCATGCTTTGCAGCAAAGAGTTACAGCCCTTTATGGTCTGAGTTCAAATCCCGCCGAGGTTAACTTTGCCTTTCATCCTTACGGGGTCGATAAAATAAAGTACCAGTAATACACTGGAATAATTGCTGGCCTTGTGCCAAAAGTATAAACAAAAAAAAAAAAAATTATAAATTTGAAGACTAAAATCCAAAGAGGGCTCGATAAGGATAAATATATATCAAATATATAAGAACCGTAGAGCAAATTTAATCCGTTATTTTAATATATATATATATCATCATCATCATCATTTTACGTCCGCTTTTCCCTGCTTGCAAGATATATGATACTGAAATGAAGTCATCAGAAGCACCATTATATCTTTGATCATTTTCTCATTCACTCAATAGTGCAGTTAAGCATTGTTAAGATACCAATCAAATGGAAAGCAGAGTGCACACTAATGTATTGAATAGTGAGAGAAACAATTTTAAGTGGGTAGAGAATTTGATTCTCTGACTCCGGACTAATGCAATAATTTCTGCTACTCTATCTGCTGGCAACAGTCCATATTATCATCATCATCATCATCATCATTATTTTACATCTGCTTTTCCCTGCTGCAAGGGTTGCACATATAACTTCAGAGTTGGTACCATAAATGTAGGCACCTTAAAGGGTCGCGCTAACGAGGTTGTAGAAATGCTTGAACGTAAGGAGGTCGATGTTTGTTGTATTCAAGAGACCAGGTGGAGGGGTGGGTCTGCTAGATTCATTGAGGGTAAAAAACAATGTTATAAGCTTTTCTGGGTGGGAAACGACGATGGGCTGGGGGGAGTAGGAATCATGGTAGCAGAAAAGTGGGCAGATAAGATAATAGACGTAAATAGAGTGAACGACAGAATAATTAAAATAAGACTTGTCCTCAATAGAACTACGGTGACAGTAATATCTGCGTACGCACCCCAATCCGGACTGCCCGGCACTATAAAAGACAGATTCTATGAGACACTGATGCTCACTACCTCCCAAATAACCGACAGTGACTATATAATTATTGCAGGCGACCTAAATGGTCACGTTGGACAACATTGTGACGGTTACGACGAAATCCATGGAGGCTATGGGTTTGGTACTAGAAATGAGGAAGGCTCTAGAATCCTGGAATTCTGTGACGCAAATAACCTAACTATCTGTAACACTAACTTCAAAAAACGTGACAATCACCTGATCACCTATAGATCCGGGGAACACACAAGCCAGGTAGATTATATCCTTACCAGAAGACGTGACAGAGTGTCTGTTGTAAACACTAAATCCCTCCCCCATGAAGAATGCACCTCCCAACATAGACTGATAATTAGCGACCTCATAGTCAGGACGAGACGTACTCGACAGCAGAAGAGGACTATCCTCAGGAGAAAAATATGGAAGCTAAAGGACCCCACAGCCAGAAATAAATTTCAAAGCATATTACTTGATGCTTTCGACAGTAAGGAAGAGCATTTAGAGTCGGACAATATAGCGGGACAGTGGGAATTTCTGAAAGCAAACCTGCTGATGGCGACAGACGAAGTCTGTGGCTGGAGCAGGCCTGTTGGCAGGAGGAGAGTAACATGGTGGTGGAACAGTAAGGTGGAGGGGTCAATTAAGGCCAAAAAGCAGGCTTGGAAAGTATGGCGGGATGGGGGAAGTAGAGAAGACTATCAAGTGGCCAGGAGGGAAGCTAGGAGACAAGTGTACTTCGCAAGAAGGGAAGCAGAGGAAAGAAAGTTCAAGCATGTTCTACAACGCGAGGACCAAAAACGTGAGGTGTTCAGGATTGCTAGGCAATGTGTCAAGGAAAACCGTGATATTGTCGGGGAGAAGTGTGTACTTAATGATGACGGCGTACTTGCCATCACCGACGCTGATAAGAAGGTAGCTTGGAAGTGTCACTATGAAAGGCTACTAAATGAGGAGAATAAATGGGAGAAAGACAGTCTCCCCCACATCGACCCAATAGAGGGACCAGCAGTGTTAGTCGAGGGGGAGTATAATAAGTAAGGCAATCAAGGATATGAAGACGGGTAAGGCGGCTGGGCCTTCGGAAATAGTTGCTGAGATGCTGAAGGCATCTGGCACGGTGGGACACACCATGGTCACCCGGATAGTTAACCAAGTCGTACAGAATGGGGTTGTTCCGAAGGACTGGCATAGCAGCATCATCGTTAACTGTTATAAGGGTAAAGGAGATGCCCTAGATAGGAGTAACTATAGAGGCATTAAATTAATCGACCAGGTCATGAAGGTCACGGAAAAAGTAATAGCGCAACTAATCAGAGAGAGAATTGACCTAGATGAAATGCAGTTCGGGTTTGTGTGAGGCAAAAGTACCACAGACGCTCTTTTCATTGTATGTCAACTACAGGAGAAGTACCTAGCTAAAGGTAAACCCCTCTACTTAGCTTTTGTCGACTTGGAGAAAGCCTTCGACAGAGTTCCCCGTTCCATTATCTGGTGTGCCCTTAGAAAACTAGGTGTCGACGAATGGCTTGTGAGAGCTATAGAAGCCATGTATAAAGAAACAGTCAGCAAGGTTAGAATTAACAACGAATATAGTGAAGAGTTTCGCGTAAAAGTTGGCGTCCATCAGGGCTCTGTTCTCAGCCCCCTACTATTTATTATTGCCCTTCAGGCTATAACAGAGGAGTTCAAGACCGGCTGCCCATGGGAACTCCTATACGCAGACAACCTGACACTCATAGCTGAAGCAATGGCCGAGCTAGAGAAGAAATTCCAAACATCGAAGCACGGCCTAGAATCAAAAGGCCTTAAAATTAACCTGGCTAAGACTAAAGTTCTAGTTTGTAGGAAAGAAAATAAGGCGGCGGTCCCTTCCGGGAAATGGCCATGCTCAGTGTGTAGGAAAGACGTAGGTAGAAACTCCATTTTATGTCCCAAATGCAAAGTATGGGTGCATAAAAGATGTAGTGGGATCACAGGTAAGCTAACTAAGAACATAGATTTTACATGTGGGCGGTGCTCTGGTGCAATAAGTAGCAGCAAGTGCCCACAAAATACTAGCTCTTACAACTGCGCAGAGGGCTCTATAGAAATAGTGGACAGCTTCCGTTACCTGGGTGACGAAATCAGCAGAGTGAAAGTACAGTAGCTAGAGTCAGAACTGGATGGAAAAAGTTCAGAGAGCTTATACCACTATTAGTCGCTAAAGGGTTCTCCCTAAAAATGAAAGGCAGGTTGTATGATGCCTGCATACGAACAGCAATGTTGCATGGCAGTGAGACCTGGGCATTGTGTGCAGAGGATATACGCAGACTAGAGAGGAACGAAGCTTGCATGCTCCGCTGGATGTGTAATAGTAATATACGTGAACGGCAAAGCATAAACGAACTAAGGAAAAAATTAGAAATAAGAGAGATCAGATATTGTTTACTCGAGAGAAGGCTACGTTGGTATGGACACATGATGCGCATGAAAGTCGATAGCTGTATAACAAAGTGCAGGGCAATAAAGATAGACGGTAGCCACGGAATAGGCAGACCTAGAAAAACCTGGGACGAGCTGATAAACTCCGACCTCACACACTTACACCTCTCCAAGACAATATCACTGGACTGAGACCTTTGGCGGTATTCAGTAATAGAGAAGACCCGCCTTACCTAAATACATAGTAAAACCTACTACAGCCAGTAGGCATCTCTAACAAAATACACCCCCGTCCCACCACCCCCACCCCATCCACACCACCCCTTCTATGTAAAGTTATGTTGGTGCCACACCATCCAGGCCGAAACAAATGAGATCGTGTAGGTGTCACGACAAAAAACACACAGTCCACGCTGTAATGTGGCCGTGTAGGCAACACGGTAAAAACCTCCCAGACCCACACTGTAAATGTGGTTGGTGTTAGGAAGGGCATCCAACTGTAGAAAACCTGCCAGACAGTCCTATGCGAGCAAGACAATCACTCTTGCCTCAAGTGGGACTACCCCCGTCCAAACCCATGCAAGCGTGGAACACGGACGTTAAACGTTGATGATGATGATATATATACACACATATATATATTTACATATATACACACACACATATATATATATATATATATATATATATATATATATATATGTATGTATATACAGGGTGCAGGCAATATTTGTTCGCAAGATTACTGTCTAGGAAAAAGTAACACAGTAGTTTGTCTTCATGACTTGCTCTTTCGATCTCACTCGATAAACCCGCCATTGGCTTTGATGACAGCCTCAAGGCGGCCTTGGATCTGGCTACAGGCCTTCGTCACTGTCCCCCGACTTAGCCCCCTAAAGGCACTTGTGATCCTGGCCTTCGGATGTCAGGTGAAGTGTAGTCGACGAAGTTCTCTGACAGCCAGGCTTGGGTCTTTCGGCTGGTATGGCAGGGCGGTGAGTCTTGCTGCCACACGTACGGCCTACCTGCAGCTACCTGGTCGATCCAGGGCTTTACTACCTCGCTCAGAACGCGGATGTAGCCATCGGTGTTCAGTTTGAGGCCCTCAGGGCAGAAGTGAGGTGGCATCACGTCACCTTGACTGCTGACGACACCTAAGACCAATGTTGTCGCTCGAAACTTTGTCTGCATGACTCTGGGCACGGTTTTGGATGAGCCACCTGTTGTTCTGGGAGTTGATCTTCTGGTCTTATTTGTTCTCCCGGCACAGATTCTCTACCACAAATTTGGGGGTTCAAAATTATTCATAATCAATTATTCTGAAAATAAATAATGGAAATATAGTCACTGTTTTTATGAAGAGAAGAGTGACAACGGAAGTAAAAAAAATTTGCATAAAATTAGCAGTTGAAAATTGTGAACAAATATCGTCCGCACCCTGTATATATATATATCCATACATATATATATATATATAAACATATATATATATATATATATATCCATACATATATATATATATATATACATATATATCCATATATATATATATATATTTATATTTATATATATATATATATATATCCATACTTATATATCCATACTTATATATCCATACATATATATATATATATAGGAACGAGTAGGACCCCGACGGCTGAGCTCAAGCCGTTTCGACGGCTAATTCTGGATGCGTCCAGAATTAGCTGTCGAAACGGCTTGAGCTCAGCCGTCGGGGTCCTACTCGTTCCTATTACCCACTCTACTACCCTAAGTATTGAGTACTTTGGTGCGTTATGGTCCATTTGGTTCCTTACCACATTTCCTTCGTTATATATATATATATATATATATATATATATATATATATATATATATATACATATATATATATATATATATATATATATATATATATATATATATATATACATATATATATTTATTAAAATAACAGATTAAAGTTTAAGCAAGAATCGCTGCTTTCACCCTTAACGGGATCTTCTGAAACTAACAAAGTCAATCTGTAAACGCAGAAGTGAATATTTCAAAAAATGTTGCAACCGGAGGAAGACAGGAAGACGATACTTTGGTTCGTGGAAACGTTCCCTGGCAAAGAACGGGAAAAAACGAATATAGTACGTCATTATTTGGAGCGGTGAAAAACAATTACATGCAAAGACAGAACCACGTTTATGGTATAAAAGAAGTCGTAGACTAATATTCTATTAGGTGGTTTGTAGAGACGTTCTCTGGCAATGAACGGAAAAAACGAAGATAATACGTCATATGTGGAGCGTGGAGAACAATTGCACGCAAAGACAAAACCACGTAAATGGTATAGCTGAAGTCGTAGACTAAAATTCTAACTAGGAAACCGAATGATTCTCCACTTCAGAGTTGAGAATAAAGTAAATAAAATACAGAGGTAATTTCAATTAAATAAATACATACACGCATCCAAATATGTACATACACAAGCATACGCGAAAACACTCACCATAGGTATACAAATACACGCACATATAAATATGTGTGTGTGTGTGTGCGTGTATACAAATAATTAAATAAACGTATATAAATAAATAAATATGTATATAGCAAGCGCACACACATACCTACATGTAAATACACAAATGTTCGGAGACGTACGTCAACCAAAACACTAAGGGCCAAACACACTGAGATGATGGTTAAACAGATCATCTGCATAGCCAAAACAAATGACCAAGTAATTTGGGTCAAACAATAAAAATATATGTGTTGATAATTTACCCGGACCCTGGACTGTTGGTAAAACCCAGTATTTGGTTTCTGCGACATCAAAATCAGGTACTGTCCGCTTACATAAAGAATGTTGGGCTTCTGGTAAGATGATTGAACAAGGAAGCCGTGTTATCAATGGGTTTTTGCTCCAAATGCTATACATAAGTGTGGCTATTACTGACCCCACATGGAGTTCAGCAAGGGAGGCAACACTTATATTAGGCGAATGATTCAGTTGTGTATAATATTGCGAGAATGCAAAATATCACAAATCGAATAAAGCACTCGACAGAATGGTTAAATATAACAGAGCTATTCTATATATATATATATATATATATATATATATATATATACACATATCATCATCATCATCATCGTTTAACGTCCGTGTTCCACGCTTGCATGGGTTTGGACGGGGGTTTTCCCACTTGAGGCAAGAGTGATTGTCTTGCTCGCATAGGACTGTCTGGCGGGTTTTCTACAGCTGGATGCCCTTCCTAACACCAACCACATTTACAGTGTGGGGCTGGGAGGTTTTTACCGTGTTGCCTACATGGCCACATTACAGCGTGGACTGTCTGGTGGGTTTTCTACAGCTGGATGCCCTTCCTAACACCAACCACATTTACAGTGTGGGGCTGGGAGGTTTTTACCGTGTTGCCTACACGGCCACATTACAGCGTGGACTGTGTGTTTTTTTGTCGTGACACCTACACGATCTCATTTGTTTCGGCCTGGATGTTGTGGCACCAACATAACTTTACGTTGAAAGGGGCGGTGTGGATGGGGTGGGGTGGTGGGACGGGGGTGTATTTTGTTAGAGACGCCTACTGACTGTAGTAGGTTTTACTTTGTATTTAGGTAAGGCGGGTCTTCTCTATTACTGAGTACCGCCAAAGGTCTCGGTCCAGTGACATTGTCTTGGAGAGGTGTAAGTGTGTGAGGTCGGAATTTATCAGCTCGTCCCAGGTTTTTCTAGGTCTGCCTACTCCGTAGCTACCGTCTATCTTTATTGCCCTGCACTTTGTTATACAGCTGTCGTCTTTCATGCGCATCACGTGACCATACCAACGTAGCCTTCTCTTGAGTAAACAACATCTGCATATATATACATATATACAGTGGCGTAGCTAGGATGTGGCAAGCAGGGCACATGCCACGGGCGCCATATTTAGGGGGGGGGGCGCAATTTAGACCTAGATCGATTTACATCCATGTCGTTTTTATCATTTTTAAAAATATAAGCCAAAAATGAAGCATGTGATTTGTTGATAACCGACTTCCACGCCATGTCTAGTGCACTAGACAGAGCAGATGTCTGATTTGACTTCACCCCGGATAGCTTCTATTAGGAATTCAATTTGACTCCAGTTTAGATGGTTCAATGTTTTCTTCTATAATACAGTTCGTCAGAATTTACTAAATCGTATCCAAAAAGCAAGATACTATGGTCTGCTGATTGATTCGACCCCTGATCAGGCGCACAGAGAACAATTGTCAAAAGTTGTGCGATATGTCGGTGTTGATTTCAATATGAAGACTGTCGTGAGGGAATCTTTTCTTGGATTCATTCAAGTAATCAAAAAAGATGCCGCAAGCCTTGTTGAAACAATCGAGAAAGAGCTAGAAAAAGATGACCTACCACTGCAGAACTGTCGATCACAGTGCTACGACAATGCTGCCATAATGCTGGGCACCGCAGTGGGGTTCAGTAGAGAATGAGAGAGAAGAATAATTTGATTCACTTCGTTAACTGCGATTACCATTCACTTAATCTGGCTGGTCTTCATGCAGCCAAAAACGATTCTGCTATGATGAACTTTTTCAGTTGCATTGACTCGTTATACAACTTTTTTTCTCGTTCAACACGACAATGGGAAGCCCTTAAAGAAGTTGCTCCAGTGGTTGTTAAATATCCTTCCGACACGCAGTGGAGTGGTAGATGTACCGCAGTCAGACCGGTGGCGGATTATTTGACGCTGATTGTTCAAGTTCTCTAAAAAATTAGTGATGATGAAACAGAGACATGCGAGAGTAGAAGTGATGCCATTAATCTCCATAATCAGATACTGAGTTATGAATTCCTGAACTTGATTGGATTCTGGAACACGATTCTCTCACGAATTGACCGGGTTCAAAACAGACTTCAAGATCCAAGGATGAATTTTCATGATGCTGCAGCTGATATAGGAGCCCTTCAACTTTATTTTAAAGAAGGAACATCCTTAATCCACGAGTCTCTTGAAATGGGCTTGAAATGAGGGGGGGGGGGCAATTTTGATGCTTGCCCTGGGCGCCGTTTACCCTAGCTATGCCACTGCATATATATAAGAATAGGGCTGATTTCACCCTTAACGGGATCTTCAGAAGGGTGAAAGCAGCGATTCTTTGCTTAAACTTTAATCTGTTATTTTAATAAATATTTGCTCTAGGGTTCTTATATATTTGATATATATTTATCCTTATCGAACTCTCTTTGGATTTTAGTGTTCACATTTATTATTACTACTATATATATATACATATACATACATATATATATATCATCATCATCACCGTTTTACGTTCGTTCTTCCATGCTAGCATGGGTTAGATGGGTTGTCCTGTTGTGGGCAGTGTCTGGTCGGCTGACCATGCCTTGCTCATACAGGAACTGATTTGGCTTGATTTCTACAGCTGGATGCCCTTCCTAACACCAACCTCATTTACAGTGAGTGCTGGGTGCTTTTTCGTGGCGCCTACACGTCCACTTTACAGTGTGGGCTGGGTGCTTTTTTGCCATGGCACCTCCACGACCAACTTGCAGTGGGAGGTGTGGGGGCATATTGTCTATATGCTTCAGCTTGTACCCATGGGAGGTCGGGTACTCTGTATTACTGCGTGACGCCAGAGGTCACGGTCATGTGTCATCGCCTTTGAGAGGTGTAATTGGGTAAGGTCGGCTTTTATCACCTCATTCCAGGTCATCTTGGGTCTCCCCACTCCGCGGTTTCCATCAACTTCTAGTGCTCTGCACCTTTTTATGCAGCTGTCATCCTTCATACGCATCACATGTCCATACCAGCGCAACCGCCTCTCCTGCACACAGCATTTGATTCCTCTTATGCTCAGTCTCTCTCTCAATTCATTTATGCTTTGTCGTTCACGTATATTACTATTACACATCCATCGGAGCATTCAGGCTTCGTTTCTCTCTAATCTACGTAAGTCTTCCACCTTCAGCGCCCAGGTCTCACTACCATGCAACATGGCTGTTCGGATACACGCATCATACAGTCTGCCTTTCATTCAGCTAGCAGTGGTAGTAGTTCCCTAAACTTCTTCCATCCCGTTCTTACCCTAGTTATTGTACTTTCTGAACACCCACCTCCGCTGCTAATCCGGTCACCTAGGTAGCAGAAGCTGTCTACTGTTTCTTACTAACCCTCCCAGAGATTGGTGGTATTTGTTTCCTGTGGCTGTTTGCTGCTTGCTGTCTCAGCACAGCTGCTGCATGTGAAACCTACATTCTTAATTAAGCTTTCTGAGATCCCGTTACATCTCTTGTATACCCATTGTTTGCATTTGGGGCAGAGAATGGAGTTCCTACCTCCACCTTTCCTACATACTGAGCAAGGCCATTTCCCTGAGGGGATCTGGGTTCTGTTTTCTCGTCTACTTACAAGGACCTTAGTTTTTGTCATGTTGACTTTGAGACTCTTTCTTTCTAGTCCCTGCTTCCAAGTTTGGAATTTATTCTCTAGTTCTACCATAGATTCAGCTATGAGTGCGAGGTCATCAGCATACAGGAGTTCCCCTGGGCATCCGGTCTTAAACTCCTCCGTTATTGGCTGCAGGACTATGATGAACAGGAGGGGGCTAAGAACAGAGCCCTGGTGGACCCCGACCTGTACGCTAAATTCCTCGCTATACTCATTGCTAATCCTAACTTTGCTGACTGCTCCCTGCTTCCCTATACATGGCTTGTACAGCTTTCACAAGCCATTCATTTACTCCTAGTTTTCTAAGAGCCCACCAGATTATAGCACGTAGAACTCTGTCAAAGGCTTTCTCAAGGTCGACAAATGCCAAGTAGAATGGCTTACTTTTAGCTAGGTACTTTTCCTGTAACTGCCTCACAAGGAAGAGAGCATCAGTGGTGCCTCTTCCTGGTACAAACCCAAATTGCATCTCGTCTATTTTCACCCTGTCCCTAATCAACTGTGCTATAACTCTTTCTGTTACTTTCATGACCTGGTCCATCAACTTTATACGTCTATAGTTTCCTCTATCTAGTGCATTCCCTCTAGCTTTGTAGCAGTTGACAATGATGCTACTGCACCAATCTTTTGGTATGACACCTTCTAGTATTACCTGGTTAACAATACGTGTGGTTATAGCGTGACCTACAGACCCAGCTGCCTTCAGCATCTCGGCAGCTATACCCGATGGACCGGTTGCCTTCCCCATCTTCATATCTTTGATTGCCTTACTTACTACGTTGCTGCTGACTTGTACTGCTGGCCCCTCTATAGGGTCTACTTGGGGTAGGGTCTCTTCTTCCCATGCATTACATTTAGTAATCTATCAGGGCAGAGGATTGGCAGTACCAGTAGAGGGTCGGACGCCATGCTTTGACGCATAGAGTTACGGTCCTTGCCATTCTGAGTTCAAATCCCGCCGAGGTTAACTTTGCCTTTCATCCTTTCGGGGTCGATAAAATAAAGTACCAGTAATACACTGGGTTAATTGCTGGCCTTGTGCCAAAAGTAGAAACAATTACATTTAGTAATCTATCATAATGACTCTTCCATGCATCTTTCTTCTCAGCACTTGTGAGGGCAAGCTCACCTTTATCATTCCGGATACACTTCTCTCCAATGACATCACAACTATCTCACAATCAATGACACACTGCCTCGCAATCTTGAATACCTCCTGTTTCTGGTCCTCACGTTGCAAAAGATGCTTGAATTTTCTATCCTCTGCTTCCCTCCTAGCCAAGTATACTTGTCGCCTAGCTTCTTTCTTGGTCTCTATGTAATGTACCCTGCTCCCCCCGTTCTTCCATTCTTTCCATGCCTGTCTCTTGGCCTTAACTGCTTCATCTACCTTATTGTTCCACCACCATATATATATATATATATATATATATATATATATATATATATATATATATATATATATATATATACACATATATATATATATATATATATATACACATATATATATATACATATATATATACACATATATATATATACATATATATATGCATGCATATATATATACATATATATACAGGGTGCGGACGATATTTGTTTGCAAGATTACTTTCTAGGAAATAATAACACAGTGGGATTTATTTTTTAAGATACATTTATCAAACTTGGGTCAGTTTGTCATCGTGACTTGTTCTTTCGATCTCACTCGATAAACCCGCCATTGGCTTTGATGACGGCCTCAAGGCGGCCTTGGAACCGGCTACAGGCCTTCGTCACTGTCCCCCGACTTAGGCCCCTAAAGGCACTTGTGATCTTGCCCTTCAGATTGTCTTTCGTATTGCAGCTAGATCTGTTGGTGTCTCATTCCACTGCGCCCCACACAAAGAAGTCGAGGGGGTTGCAGTCAGGCGAGCTGGGAAGCCAGATGTCAGGTGAAGTGTGGTCGATAAAGTTCTCTGACAGCCAGGCTTGGGTCTTTCGGCTGGTATGGCAGGGCGGTGAGTCTTGCTGCCACACGTACGGCCTACCTGCAGCTACCTGGTTGATCCAGGGCTTTACTACCTCGCTCAGAACGTGGATGTAGCCATCGGTGTTCAGCTTGAGGCCCTCAGGGAAGAAGTGAGGTGGCATGACCTCACCTTGACTGCTGACGACACCTAAGACCAATGTTGTCACTGGAAACTTTGTCGGCATGACTCTATCACGTCTTTGGATGAGACAGCAAGCCACCTGTTGTTCTGGGAGTTAATCTTCTGGTCTTGGCAGAAGTTTTTCTCGTCGGAGAAAAACCACAGCATGGCTGGCTCCAGTGCTTCTTTGCATGCTTCAGCCGCTTCTCTTGCATCGCCTTTAACAGAAATTGTCCTTTGCTCTTCTTGTATGAAACGTAGCAAATGTCTTCATGTACCACCAGCCTAATGAGCTTTTCATCCACGCCTTTCTCCCTTGCAATGGCATGTATCGACTTGCTAGGTTCATTGTTGATGATATCCTGAACTTCAGCGACGAACTCGGGCGTTCTGTAGGCGTCAGATCGTCGATCATGTGTTTTCCTCTCTGATGTTGCTTCGTAGTTGAATCCTGAATCTTCCAATTCCTTTCTGACCTTTCCCACCATTCTCCTGCTGACGCTGAGAAAGTCTGAAATTTCCTTATTTGTCCTCCCGGCGCGGATTCCAAGAAGAACTCCGTATCTCTTCCAAAAATTTGGAGGTTCAAAATTATTCATAATCAATTATTCTGAAAATAAATAATAGAAATATAGTCAGTGTTTTTATGAAGACAAGAGTGACAACGGAAGTAAAAAAAAAATTGCATAAAATTAGCAGTTGAAAATTGCGAACAAATATTGTTCGCACCCTGTATATCATCATTTCATTTTACGTCTGCTTTTTCCCTGCTTGGAGTGGGACGGGAACTGATTCTGGCTTGATTTCTCCAGCTGGATGCCCTTCCTAACACCAACCTCATTTACAGTGAGTGCTGGGTGGTTGTTTGCCGTGGCACCTCCACGACCACTTTGGAGTGGAATGATAGGGACCCCAGTCCCTATCATCTCATTTCTACAGCTGAGTAAACTGGAGCAATGGGAAATAAAGTGTCTTGCTCAAGGAAACAACACATCACCCGGTCTGAGAATTGAACTCACAACCTTTCAATTGCAAGGCCAATGCTCTAACTACTAAACCATGTGTATATATATATATATATATGTATATATATATGTATATATATATATGTATCATCATCATCATCATCATCATCATCATCATTTTACGTCCGCTTTTTCCCTGCTTGCAAGGGTGGGACGGGAACTGATTCTGGCTTGATTTCTACATCTGGATGCCCTTCCTAACACCAACCTCATTTACAGTGAGTGCTGGGTGCTTTTTTTCCGTGGCACCTCCACGACCACTTTACAGTGGAATGATATGGACCCCAGTCCCTATCATCTCATTTCTACAGCTGAGTAAACTGGAGCAATGTGAAATAAAGTGTCTTGCTCAAGGAAACAACACATCACCCGGTCTGAGAATTGAACTCACAACCTTTCGATTGCAAGGCCAATGCTCTAACCACTAAGCCATGTGCCTCCATATATATATATATGTATATATATATATATGTATATATATATATGTATATATATATATATATCTATATATATATATATATATGTATATATATATATATGTATATATATATATATATGTATATATATATATGTATATATATATATATATGTATATATATATATGTATATATATATATATATATATGTATATATATATATATATATATGTATATATATATATATATATATGTATATATATATATATATATGTATATATATATATATATATATGTATATATATATATATATATGTATATATATATATATGTATATATATATATATATATATGTATATATATATATATATATATGTATATATATATGTATATATATATATATATATATATATGTATATATATATATATATATATATATATATATGTATATATATATATATGTATATATATATATATATATATATATATATATGTATATATATATATATGTATATATATATATATATGTATATATATATATATATATGTATATATATATATATGTATATATATATATATATGTATATATATATATATGTATGTATATATATATATATATATATATGTATATATATATATATGTATATATATATATATGTATATATATATATGTATATATATATGTATATATATATATATATATATATGTATATATATATATATATATATATATATGTATATATATATATATATGTATATATATATATGTATATATATATATATATGTATATATATATATATATATATATATATATGTATATATATATATGTATATATATATATATATGTATATATATATATGTATATATATATATATATATATATATATATATATATATATGTATATATATATATATATATATATATATATATTGGTAAAAGGAAAATAAAATGCTGACAAATTGTTCCCAGTGAAAAATAGTTTAATTAGGAATAAGTAAAAATTAGTAATAATATTGGTTAGTATTCAGTTTTGGTTTTAAGTTTTACTGGTTGCGCATTTCTAATGCTTCTCAAAAATAATTTTGAGATAGAGCGCCCGTGATGTTTGCTCTAATCTAGTTAGTTTTGGAAATTCTACCTGTTTTATGTAAAAAAAGTGGCTACAGATGTATGACAAAATTCTTGTGGTCAAAACAATTTTGATTGGTCGGTAGAGGTCATGTGAATGTTAAAAATTGATTTTGCGCCAAATGTAGGTTTGTCTCGGCTGATTGAGAAGTCACTGAAAAATAAGTCTTTCAAGACAAATATCTGTGTGTGTGTGTAGTAGTAGTAAAGAGGTTCGTTGTTGTGATAATGGTCAGCAGGGATGTGTGTGCGAACCGCAGACTCTTGACAGTTCAAATGCCTATTAAGACAAGTGTGTGTGTGTGTGTGTGTGTGTGTGTGTAGCAGAGTAATTTGTGGTAGAGGGATGGTCAGTAGGAATGTGTCTCGAATACCTGATGATATCACCGGATTCATGCGGAACCTGGTCATTCAAATGATCATAGTATAATAAACCTTTCAAGGATTTACACAAGTCCAGCCTCCTGTTATTTTATTATAATAATTAACTCCGCACTCGCACCACCAACTACACAAACGAAGACGGGTGAGCTGCATTACGTTGAGTACTCTCCATAATATTACATCGAGATTGACCATACGGAATGACCAATTCTATCCAGTGGTGAACCAACAAACCTAAATATATATATATATATATATATATGTATATATCTATCTATCTATCTAGGGCGGATAAAATTCCCGAGATCCATGGACAAACTCTCTCTAGCGGTCTCTATCCGCCATTATCACTGCCATGTCCTGCGTCTCCAACAGACCAGTGTCTGTCCTTAGGGCATCAACATATGTCAACCTCGGTCTTCCTCTTCCAGTGTGTCCATACAGGAGCTCCCACAGGAGCACTGAGTGTAGTGTCAACTCTGAATGTCAGTGAGCATGTCCAGCTAACCTCAGTCTCCTCTGTGCTACTTTCGAGCTGACTTTTGGGTGCCTCTGAGTTCTTCATCCTCAGTGTATACTGATTAATGTTCAGAGCCATTCTTGTGTAGCACCCATCCACCATCTGAGTGAGTTTCTTGGTCAGTGTCCAAGTCCCAGACCCATACAGCAGCACAGACTCCACTACAGGAACGAAGAGACGGATCTTCAAGTCTTTACGAAGGTCTGACTTCCACACTGATCTCAAACTGTGACACGCCACCCAGGCTTTGCTCTTCCTCTCGACCACATCATCTTCTGTATTCACAATCTTTGTTCCCAGATATCGGAAGTCCTCAATCAATTCTAGCGGCTTCCCACATTAGTAATCTTCTCTGGCTTCTTAATATTCTCTACTAGATACTTCGTCTTAATCTCAGCCTTATGGAATCCCCAAGAAGATAGTGGACCTCATATCACTGCTCTACACCAACACCAAAGCCCAAGTCATTACACCTGATGGGATGACAGAGTTCTTTGAGATAATGGCTGGTGTGCTCCAGGGAGATACATTGGCTCCCTACCTTTTTATCATCGCAGTGGACTATTGTATGCGCCTTGCGCTGGAGAAACACCAGGAGTCTGGCTTTACTGTAACACTGGCTCAGAGCAGCAGAATTAAGGCGAAAAAGATATCGGTTGCTGAATTTGCTGACGACATATTTCTGGTGACAAACACAGTGAAGGAGGCAGAGGAGTTGATGCGGGAGGTGGAGACTGTGTTGATGAGTGTGGGGCTGAGAATGAATGATATATATATATATATATATATCTATATATATATATATATATATATATATATATATATATATATCATCATCATCATCATTTTACGTCTGCTTTTCCCTGCTTGCAAGGGTGGGACGGGTCTTATTCAGCACAGCACCTCTCCACTCGTCACGGTCCCTCGTCATCTCCGCCGTGAGCTTCAATGATCTGAGGTCTGTTCTCACCACCTCCGCCCATATATATATATATATATATATATATATAAAGTGGTTCAGTATATTGCTTACTTAACAATCTGATGAGTGGATCTGATTGTAGTTTAGTCTATAGCATTTATTTGAAAACTTAGCCACCCATCTGTGAAACGGTTGTAACTGCATTATCAATAAATACCTTAATGCGAAACCTCGTTATGTTCTTAATATGCAGGACAAAACAGGGTGTGATTTGAAGGAAATTTGGGTGCAATTTCTATCAGGTCTAGGAACCACATCATAGTATCATTAATTGAATGAATTAGGACAAAATCTTTCAACCAGAAATGTCAAATAACAATAAATTCATTCAAGTGGAAAAGGACGGTGAAAGGGAGATAATTGGAAAGCAAAATGTTCAGCATATTTATTTTTTTGTTTTTGTCTTCTTTTTATTTCAGTTGTAGAAAACTAATCCCAAAATTGAACAGACATGGTCACTTGACCTGTCTAGCCTCATAATGTGCCAGCCCATCTTATTTAGTCAAGTATTGAAAATAGACAGATGATGATGATGGTGGTGGCAGAGGAGACGTCATTGTTGTATGCATATTTAGCATATTGCTTTGCTTATCTCAGTTTGTTAGTGCACCAATAGCTATGACACCCACTTAGCAATTTAGCATTTAATAGTACTAATAAGAAATATTCAAACACCTTTTACTAACAATAAACATATATAAGACTTCACAAAAACTGTCAGTAGAAGAATATAATTAGAAAGTATTTTATCAAGTTTGTAAATTTGATTTAGTTAGATATTTCACCAAGCATTCTTGAAATCTCTTCACAGATTATATGCGCCAGCGATATGCAGTTATTGTGCTTCAGACAAACTACCGATGCATTCGAGATCGCGTCAGGTTTGTTAAAAAGAAGAAAGCTGTCACTTTACTCCAGGTAAGACGTATTCATTTTAGTATCCTTATACCTTGTAAATATGAGGCCTAGTGGTTAAGGTTTTGGACTTATGATCATAATTTCATGGGTTTGATTCCAGGACCAAGTGGCACATTGTGTTCTCAAACAAAAGAAATCATTTAGCGTTGCTCCAGTCTCCTCTGATAAAATGAGTACCAACAGTAATGGACTGGCATCCTGTCCAAGGTTGGGAGTTGTGTGCCCTCAGTCAATGAAACCGAGATAAACACAAGCTTGCTCAGCAGCTTCGGAGAGACTAACTTTTTTAACTAGCCTTGTAAAAGACATGTTTGGTGTTTATTTTTGTCTTTATTTATAATAGTTCTTCACCTGACTTTTAACACATGATTTTTTTGTTGTTGTTGCAATGCATCATAGTTGAGTAAAATATCCTGGTGGCAAATGTTGGGCATAGTTTATATGGTGTGAAGGGGCTTGGATCAGTTTCTGAGATCTAGTGATATGACTGACCAAGATAGCTAAGGGCTAGACTGAATATGGAAGCAACTTCCAGTAATTTCTTCTACAAGTATATACATTAACTTGAACTGATTACACCAAGATAATGATTTCTAATTTAGGCAAATTTGCGGGGAAAGATAAAGTTGACCCGCCCCTCCTCCAGTTCTTGACTGTTACTTTATTTTATTGACCCTGTGAGGATGAAAGGCAAAGTTACCATGATAGGATTTGAACTCAAAATGTAGAACTGGAACAAAAACTGGCATGGTATTTTATCCAACGGTTTAGTAATTCTGCCCATCCACCATTAAAATAATGAAACACTTCTTAAGTATACAGTATTCCCAACCCTTTGCAGAGATGGGCTGTGTTTATTCATAATATCCATTTAGGTTTTGAGGATTAAACCATCATGAGTGGTTTGTCTTGGCAATAAATATCATGCTGTGTAAGTAATGGGAGAGAGATCTACCCACCATGCAGTAATCATATTCATAAACATCGTTTTTATGGTGACTTTGCCATGCTGACATGGGTTGGGCAGGACTTTTTGAGGAAGTGTTTTACAGCCAGATGCCCTCCTAATGCCACCAATTTAGTCACTTCTTATGACACACATGTGTACCTTTTCTAAACCAGATACACACAGCTTAGTAATCTTGAATGAAGATAATTTACTAAATTGTTTTCATTGTATAAACTGAATATGAATTATTGGTAGTTCATTTTTTTGATATCTTCATTATTACAGATATGCCATTCATTATTGATTGTTTGATATTGGTTAATTCTTAGACTGATTACTGAATATTGAATATTTATTATTTAGAATAATGGGTATTCATTGCTTAGCTGGCTGATTGCTAAATATTGGTTAGTAGACTGATTGCTAAATATTGGTTAGTAGACTGATAGCTAAGTATTAAGAGACTGATTGCTAAATATTGGTTAGTAGACTGATTGCTCAATATTGGTTAGTAGAGTGATTGCTCAATATTGGTTAGTAGAGTGATTGCTAAATATTGGTTAGTAGACTGATTGCTCAATATTGGTTAGTAGAGTGATTGCTAAATATTGGTTAGTAGAGTGATTACTAAATATTGGTTAGTAAACTGATTGCTAAATATTGGTTAATAGACTGATTGCTAAATATTGGTTAGTAGAGTGATTGCTAAATATTGGTTGATAGACTGATTGCTAAATATTGGTTAGTAGAGTGATTGCTAAACATTGGTTAGTAGACTGATTGCTAAATATTGGTTTGTGCTGATTGATAAAACTGTATGCCTTTAGTGTTTTTAGATGGTCAGTGTTAACTTATTTTGGTTATCTATTCTGCTAACAAATGAAGTTAGACATGGATTTTTATATGGAAACTATGAAATATTGAAATATGATAAAATATATGGTGACCTTGAATATAGGGCAACAATTTTTCTAATGAAAATATAAAATATTCAAATATGTAATCTTTATAACATTGCCACTAAAATAAAATGGAAGAATTTGTAGGATTTCATATTTCATGTGACACATCACTCTGACAAATAATTTTTAAGCCTATATAATAAATAACACATAATTTCTCATTATATGATGATAATACAGTAAATGATAATTATACAACAACAACAACAACAATAATAATGCTTTCTGATTTAGGCACACGGCCAGCAATTTTCGGGGAGGGAAAAGTCGATTAAATCGACCCCAATGCATTACTGGTACTTTATTTTATTGACCCCGTAAAGATGAAAGGCAAAACTATCCTCAGTGGGATAATAATAAAAAGTTGATAGATACAACAGATTAGCTTGTGAGGTTAAGCAGTTGTAGTCATTGAAAAAGGTAGTAGCAATACCAATGATAATTGGCGCCTTAGGAACAGTAAATAAAGATTTTGAGAAGTTTATTGTAAAAACTGGGGTTGCAATGCTGTTGGAGCACTTTTGGAGAAAGCAGCACATAGGTCAACTACTCTGGAGGGTATTTGAAACATAAGGGGTTTTACCTCGGTTCACTAGCAGTGAACAGCTGATATCATAATACATCTCCAACATTAGAAGCTTAGCAAAGAAAACATAATAATTATTATATATACAATAAATACTAATTTCTCATTGTACGATGATAAGGAAGGTCTTGTTGTGGCTAGTTAGACACAATCTGATAAGAATCAGAATTTGCGATTGATTATATACAGGGTGAACTATAACTAGCTTACTGGCAAGAAATGGAATAAAAAAAAATGAAGCCTAAGTGATATTAAACTTTGTTCCAAAAGTAATAAATACATAAAGGATTTCTGTTGAGTTTATTCAGTTACTTTAAATGTTAAAAATGTTGCCCATTTACAAGCATAGGATTTTTAATTTTCTTTGTAATCAGTAAGCTAATTATGACCCACTCTGAATATGAAATATAAATATAGTATTATTTTTAAGAATCACTTTTATTGGAAGTATTGCTGTTACATAAGTTTGTTGTGTTATAAATAAATTCCTGAAAATGAAGCGCGTTTTTCAGTTTTAATTCTCCAGTACCATATGCGTGTTGCTATTCGTAATAAATTACTTTCATTAAATACTTAATTATAAAATTACTGTAAGTTTTCTTTAAACACAAAATTATATGGAATCCATCTAAGCATTGAAAATTAATTACTTTTAAATTCAAAAATATTAATTTAAACGAGGCTAACATACCTGGTACAATGTTGATGTTTTGATCTTTTATAATGTGTTCCAGTATCTTGATTTTATTCTTTTTCTTTTGTTCTTTCTTAACTTAAACAAGCTAACATATTCCTTATGTCTCAAAGTTAAGATATCTTTGTATAAAGTGTTTTTTCTTGAAGTTTTAGAGAGTTTTTTTTTTTTGTTTTTCGACAACTAGAATTTCTGTGCTCTTTGATATAACTGCTTCAATTTAATATGTTATCCAAAATTTAAAAAAAAACAAAAAAACAAAACAAATCAAATAAAAAAAATTAAAATCTCAATGAATAAATGAATAAAAACATGTAATAATCATAAAACATGTTATAACGGAATGTATTGAGTTCTGATAAAGTAATTTCCAATTTCTTGCAAAACAAATCTCTGAAGTTTATATTTCAATGGGAAAGGAATTAGTTTTACTATTGAAAAATATATTCACATGTAACATTAGCTGCTTTGAAATTGGTCATTGTATCAGTTAGATTGGAGATAAATTTCTCTATAATATATTGCTTGCAAAATACCTGCAATTTGACACCTCACCTCCATCAGCTGCTATCCTTCTTCACTACTAGTTATGACACCTTCTGCTAAGTGAAATATGAAATTGGAAGCTACCTTCTGATTGGGTTTCATTGGCAGCTGACATTCTCAACACTGAACCAATACTGTCTGGAAGCAGTTTTGCAGTTCTTTTATCAGGCTTCACACTTAAGTAATTTATATTCAGGCATGTTGGAAACTTACCAATGGTACATGAAAATGTTTCTGCATTCGGCTCTGTGCTGACCCAGTTGAATGACATGTTAAAGTGGGCGCTGCAGGCTGAGAGTGCCCGGCCAAAGCCAACTTTACCTTCTAAAGGATTATTGGTCAAAAAGAAATCTAAGAATGTCACTAGTGTCAACAAAGTGGTTACTTTTACTGAAACGTCTTTTATTAATGAAGATACCCCTTCAGTAAAGAAAGCTATTAGTTTTACTGAAACCTCATTTCTTAGTGAAAATGCTGACGACTCAAGTGAAGATTCTGCAGAAGAAGAGGTAAGACTTCTATAACATTTGAACCACTTACTACTGACCTACTTCTGTTCTGTGGTAAACAGAGATACCTGCCTCATCACATAAAAAACGATCAATGCCAATATTTATTTTGACAGAACAATTAGGACGGTCTTTAAATGAGAATATTAAGTGAAAACATCAGTTTTATTCTATGCATAACTACAAAACATTTTAATGTTATATCTTTTTTTTTTTTTTCCATTTTCTATATTTCATAAATGGGGTGTAATTACCATGGCACCATAGTTGTTATGACATTAAATGCTTTCTAACATTCAGTTTTATAAACCATTATAGTTCTCATAAACTTATGCTGATATAGAAGCCAATATCATCCAGGTTATTAAAGTTTTCTACTATTATTATTTCACTTAAATGTTATCTTTTTTAAAGTTCCACTCACAAAAAGAGCTTTAAACACAATATAAATATATTCTATACATGCCAAACTAACAATTGCACTATATCACAAATGGTGTAGAATACTTTATAATTTTATTCTTTAAATAACAACCCACCCAAAACCATCTCTATAAAAGTGTTCAACTATATATTTAAACCTTAGATTGAACTATTATTACATATAAGATAATATTAGATTTCAGTATTTAAATAGTTGTCTTTTGTTAAGTTGAAAGTTAATTATTTCACTAAACCTCTCAGAATTTTTGATTATTTTGATGTATAAGTATCTTCTTGTGAGACATATGGTTATGAAAGGGTTTGGAAAATATGGTATGTTAATTATTCAAAATTATATATTTTTTAAATGTGATTAATATTGTATCTCTATTGGTATTAAAAGGAAAGGTGTGCTTAGGGTGCCTTAACAGTTTTAATATTTATTATTTATCTAAAGTAAACAGATGATAACATCTGTCTATATAAAGTTGCTAAAGGCTTCCAAATATTAAAGAAGATAGAATAGTTTATATCACAATAATACTCACATTTTATATATATATAAACACATACATATATAACATCACATATAGTATACATACATACATAGGTGTGTACATATATATATATATATATATATATATATATATATATATATATATTTATATATACATAGACACACACACACATACATATATATATATTATACCGATGTGTTATTATATGTATATGCATATATAATAATAATAATAATGAAAATATTGTGTACAGTGCTCAGGTGCACTACAACTCATCAAAAGTGTATGTATAGTACATGGGGTAATGTACAAACATCAGGAAAAGGAACAGTGCATGAGTCATGATATACACATGTGTGCATGTGTATGGAAGAGGAACATCAGGTGTAGTTTTGGCAAATTTCGGGAAGCATGAGGGTTTTAAAGGATGCAGTGTCTCGGCAGCTAACAACTGACGCAGGCAGTTTGTTCCATGCTTCAGCAACTCTAAGCGTGAAAAAATGTTTCCGAAAGTCATGGGAGCTGTGCTGTTTTCTGACTTTGTAGGCATGTCCACGTGTGTTAGACACATGGAGATCAAAAAGGTACTCAGGGTTGTTGTTGGCGAGATGGTATATATATATATATATATGTATGTATGTATATATATAATAAGAAGTGCTCTACCAGTCAAAGTGTATGATGAAGTTGTATCTGTATAAATTCAGAATGTGTAACCAAGACTGCACCAATTTGTATAAATATATACACACATCTAATATGTAGGCATGTTAAAATGCCAGAAAATACAAATCTCCCAGTAAATTGAAAAAAATAACAAACTGCTTTAATCGATTTTCAGATCTAATTGGACCCTCATCAGAAGATGTATATATTATTCAATCAACCACAAGGAAACATGTATTTGCTGGGTATAGGTGTCCATTTGCTCTTAGTATCATTCCGAAATGGACATACTAATTTTCATATAATTAGTGCTCATGTTGGTAATTAATTAAGATATATATTAAGAAGTGCCCTAGCAGCTGAAGTGTATGATAAAGTTATATCTGTATAAATACAGAATGTAACTAACACTGTCGTTGATTGGATGATGTACAAGTTTTCTGAGGGTCCAATTAGATAAAAAAATCGATTAAAGCTGCTGATCATTTTTTTCAATTTACAGTACAGGAAAATTTATATTTTCTGACATGTTTACATCCCTAAATATTAGATATATGCATTTCTTTATACATGTTAGTGCAGTCTCAGTTACACTGACACAACTTTATTATATATATATATATATATATGTGTGTCATCATCATCATCATCATCGATTAACATCTATCTTCCAGGCTATTAGAAGCAATTAGAAGCAAGTTGGGTCGGGTGACTGTGTCTCGCTCATATAGGAGTGTTTCTAGCTGGTCTTCTACTGCTGGATGCCCTTCTTAACACCAACTACATTGACAGTGTGTGCTGGGTGCTTTTGGGGCTGGTTTGCTATGGCTGGATGCCTTTCCTAACGCCAACCACATTGACAGTGTGTGGTGGTTTGTTTTTGCCATGTCTTTTACACGTCCACTTTACAGTGTGGGTTGGGTGATTTTTGGCATGATACCTACACGATCACTTTACAGTATTGGCTGGATGTTTTGTGATACCAGCATAATATACATATATATATATATATATATATATATATATATATACATACATGCACATATCACGGTTTTCCTTGACACATTGCCTAGCAATCCTGAACACCTCACGTTTTTGGTCCTGGCGTTGTAGAACATGCTTGAACTTTCTTTCCTCTGCTTCCCTTCTTGCGAAGTACACTTGTCTCCTAGCTTCCCTCCTGGCCACTTGATAGTCTTCTCTACTTCATATATATACACATATATATATATATATATATATCATCAACCTCGTTGATTAGCGTCCATCATTTGTGGGTAGGGCGGATTGACCCTTAGAGAAAAAAACAGGTCAGAAGACCATGTTTAGCTCACCTGGGGCAGATTTTGGCTTGGTTTCTAAAAAAAGGGTGCCCTTCCTACCTCCAACCATATTGTGTGTGCTGGGTGCTTTTTGTCCTGTCATCTACACAACCACATTACAGTATGGATTGGGCACTTTTTGTCATGGCACCTATATGACCACTTTACAGTGTGGATTAGGTACCTTTATCATGTCACTGACACGACAACTTTACAGTGGGGCCAGGGCACTTTTGTCTTAGGACAAGGAAGGGGGTGGAAGCTTGGGGGAATTGTGGACAGGGTAGTAGGGGAGGCATGGTTACTACTAAGGATGGTGAATGAGAGGGGAGAAGGTCAAGGAAGCTGTTGCCTACTAGGTATAACCCTCAGCCTGAAAATAATAGAGGGCGGGTTTTGTAACATTGCATAGCGCCAGAGTTTGCGGTCCTGCGTCATTGTCTTTGAGAGGTATAATTGTGCAAGGTCAGCTTTTATTACCTCATCCCAAGTTTTCCTACGCCTGCTCACACCACGGCTACCATCAACTTTGAGCACTCTGCACCTTATTATACAGCTGCCATCCTTCATATGCATCACATGTCCATACTAATGTAATCTCCTCTCCTGCATGCAACAACTGATCCCTCTTATCCTTAATTTCTCATGCAGTAGATTTATACATGCTGTGAAGCATGGCGGTTTCATTTCTTTCCAATCTTCACAGTTCCTCAGCACACAGTGCCCAGGTCTTGCTGCTGTGCAACATTGTTGTTTGTATACATGCATCATACAGTCTGCCTTTCATTTTGAGGGAAGAACCTCTTGTAGTTAGTAACAATAGTAGCTCCCTGAAATTTCTCCAACCCGATCTCACTCTGGTTACTGTGCTTTCAGAACACCCTCTGCCACTACTGATTTGGTCACCCAGGTAACGGAAACTATGTACCACTTCAACTGAGCCATCTGAGCATTTGAAGGTGGTTGTATCCCGAGCGTTCTTGCTACTTTCTGCCCTGTGCACCAGCCACGAGTAAAACCTACATTCTTTGTTAGCCTGTCTGAGATCCTACTATATCTCTTGTGTACCCATTGCTGGGATTTGGTACATAGAATGGAATTTCTACCTACTCCTTTTCTGCACCCTGAGCAGGGCCATTTCTCAGAGGAGATCTGGGCCCTGTTATCCCTTCTACTTACTAGGACTTTAGTCTTTGTCAGGTTGACTTTATGATTCTAGGCCTTGCTTCCAGGTTTGGAATTTCATCTCTAGTTCAGCTATAGATTTGGATATAAGGGTTAGGCTATCAGCATACAGAAGTTCCCATGGGTAGTCGGTCTTAAATGCCTCTGTTATTGCCTGCAGAACGATAATAAACAGAAGAGGGCTAAGAACAGAGCCCTGATGAACACCAATCTGCATGCTAAATTCTTCACTATAGGCATTGTTAATTCTAACCTTACTGGCCGTTCTTCTATACATTACTTGAATTGCCCTCACAAGCCATTCGTCAACTCCTAGTTTCCTAAGAGCCCACCAGATAATGGAACGGGGAACTCTGTCAAAAGCTTTCTCAAGGTCGACAAAAGCCAGGTAGAGGGGCTTACTCTTAGCTAGATACTTACAAGGAAGAGGGCATCTGTGGTACTCTTACCTGGGACAAATCTAAACTGCATCTCATCTATGTTAACATATTCTCTAATCAGCTGAGCTATGACTCTTTCAGTGACCGTCTTAATCTGGTCAACCAACTTAATGCCTCTATAGTTTTCTCTATCTAGAGCATCTACTTTGCCCTTGCAGCAGTGTATGATGATGCTGCTACACCAGTCATTGGGTATGACACCATTTTGAATGACTTGGTTTACAATGTGGAAGACTATGATGTGGCCCACCATTCCTTAAGTTTTCAGCATGTCAGCAACTATCCCCGTGGAGCCGACTGCCCTGCCTGACTCCATATCCTTGATTGCCTTACTTACTATACTACCGCTAACTTGTACAGCCAGTCCCTCTGTTGGGTCAACATGTGACAGACTGTCTTTATCCCATGCATTCTCCTCATTCAGTAATCTTTCACAGTGGCACTTCCATGATACCTTCTTTTCAGCGTCAGTGAGGGCAAGTTCACCAAAATCTCTTTGGACACATTTCTCTCCACCAACATCACAATTTTCCCTGACACAGTTTATGTTTATAAATATATTCTTTTATAATTTTACTGGTTTCAGTCATTCGGCTGCAGCCATGCTGAGGTACCACTTTGAAAGGATATAATCAAGCATATTTCCCAAGTACTTATTATACTGATTGCTCTTTTTGAACTGGACATAGATACAGACAGAAATGTAAACATGGACATGAACACACATGCACACCCACACATACACACACATGTATATATACATGCATGCATGCATACATACATACGTAAACATGGACATGAGCACACATGCACACCCACACATGTATATATACATGCATGCATGCATACATACATACGTAAACACGGACATGAGCACGCATGCACACCCACACATACACACACATGTATATATACATGCATGCATGCATACATACATACGTAAACACGGACATGAGCACACATACACACATGTATATATACATGCATGCATGCATACATAAACACGGACATGAACACACATGCACACCCACACATACACACACATGTATATATACATGCATGCATGCATACATACATACATAATATATATATACACACGCACATAGATATTAGAGCAGGCATGTCAAACTGAGGGTCCCCCAAAAGTCACATGGGTCACATATATGTTGTCTGAGGGCCACACATGACAACTAATTGCGCACATTACAACAAATATTTTTATTTTATGTCACAAAGATAAAACATGCTTGCGCTGTAAAAACCTTTGTGTGGGCCACAAGTGTGCTTGTAAAGGGCCACATGTTTGACATGCCTACATTAGAGGATGATCGTATGTATAATCTACAGATTTCACCTACTAAATTTCATGTACAAGTTTTATTTATTTGACCACTTGACATTTTCTGTTTATTCTGATTTGTTTTTCCATATTTTCTCCCTGTACAATCTCCCATTTCATCTTCATTTCTTGTTCTTGTCTTCTGGCTCTGCATGTGGTAATTTCCATCTGTTATCATTTTCCTATCTGTTCAGGTCTGTTCCATTATCTGTTGTTTCTAATCATGTATTAGTCCATAACTGATCTAATCACTTTTGTATCTCTACTAGTTAGTTTTTATTCTGGTCAAGTCACTATCATGTTATCCTTTCAGCTTCTTATTGATTTGTGCAAGCCATCTCCATCTATTTAACATCATTCTGTCACTGTATATTGTGTTATGACAAGTTTCACTTAGTACTGGACAGTTTGATCCAATTAACTCTTTCAATACCAATCTGCTTGAAACCCACCTTGGTTCTATGTTAAAACTAATCATATTAAAGTGTTCATATATAAATTTTATCATAATTTTATTACAACTTTGTCATCTTCTTAACATCAACTATATAAAAAAGTTATTTTACCAAAAGCTTTCGAATTCTAGATTTAATTTCAAGTATTTCTTGAAAGTGTTAAGGTACTATCTGTTCTCTTATATAATTTACTTTTTCATTTATATTTTCTATCACAACAACCTTAAAAATTAGTTTTAGTCAGGTTATATTTGGTCAGGTTATATTTGTTCCAGAGGATGATTTTTCAATTGTTTCAAGGGCACAACAACCTCTCTTGTGTTGGCGACACAATAGAATGCACCTAGTGTACTCTGTGTAGTGTGCAACCATGAACAATTTGCCAAATAAAGGTTCAAGAAGACTCATCAGAAGTATTAAAGATATGACAACTTCCCTAGTGTTGATGTGACAATAAAAGGCACCAGTGCACCATATTGAATGAGGAAATGTATGTGAGTGCTGGCCCTGGCCCGTCTTTGAGGTCAGTAGCTCTAATTAAATATTGACTTTGACTGCGAAGACCCATCCAACTCTTGCGTGCAGGGAAAATGAACATCAAAGGATGATGATGATAAACTGTCCTTGACCTTTAACACACCTCATATTTTGCATATGAAGGCTTGTGTCACATTGTGTCATGTTGAATATCCTGTTGAAAACTACATTAAGAGTACACATGCCTGCGGAAGGCTCTGTTACTTGCATGTTAATTTTACAAGCAGCTTGTCACATTGACCAGACAACTGGAACAATTGTCAGAAATCACTGAAGTGCATCACATACCTTGGACACATTATATTCTCTCTATATTCTTATCTCTATGCTCTCTAATGTGCCCATAAAAGCCCTAATTAGTAAAACATACTCATTTCAAAGATCCCTCTGTACTGATAAGAAATACATAGTAAATAGCATAAGATGTACTGAGGGACAGAAAACATGAGTGGAATAGCAACATCACAACTAGTAATTAAGGACAAAATGAAGACATACAGACATACACAAAACCAAACTTACAAAACAAATCAGACACACACAGATAGAACAAACAACCAACCAACTAGTGACAAGTAAATAAATACATAAATAAATAAATAAAAACACACACACACCTAGATGTAATGCATGCACCAACCAGGCTCACAACACACGAAAACAAGATGGTGTAGGACAGAACAAAGGAGAGACACAAAATAAAAAAAACCTAGTCACTGAGGAGGTCACAGAATATGTGATGGAAGAGCTTTGTCAATATATAAACAACCATCCAGTTATCAAACCAAACAACCAACCAGAAATTTATAATAAATTGAAGGGAAAACCAATAGGCGCATGTGTTTTTATTGACCTTGAAAGGATGAAAGGCAAAATTGACTTTAGCAGGATTTGAACTAGAGAACAGAGAGCTGAAATAAATACTGTAAAGCACTCTATCCGATGATGTCCTAATGACTGCCAATTCACCTTCTATAAACTAAAGTAAAGACTTCAATCTTTAATCTGATGCAGTCATATCTTGCTAATACAGTTTCATTTGGTACAAGATGTTAAGAGTTAAATAAAAAGTGTGATTTGATCTTGTGTGAAATAGCTATGGCTATTTTGAAATGGAATATAAGATTGATAGGCAAAATCTATTTAAACTAATGTGACATACAAAGGAGAAGCAGTATATGAGTTGAGAATGTCGGAGATATGAACGAAAATAAATTTTGGTAAGTAAATGTGAGTAGAAAAACTTTTTGAAGTTTACATAGTAATATGAATGTATATATATATATATATATATCATCATCATTTCATCATCATTTCATTTTACGTCCGCTTTTTCCCTGCTTGCAAGGGTGGGACAGGAACTGATTCTGGCTTGATTTCTACAGCAGGATGCCCTTCCTAACACCAACCTCATTTACAGTGAGTGCTGGGTGCTTTTTTGCCGTGGCACCTCCACGACCACTTTGCAGTGGAATGATAGGGACCCCAGTCCCTATCATCTCATTTCTACAGCTGAGTAAACTGGAGCAATGTGAAATAAAGTGTCTTGCTCAAGGAAACAACACATCACCCGGTCTGAGAATTGAACTCACAACCTTTCGATTGCAAGGCCAATGCTCTAACCACTAAGCAATGTATATATATGTGATGGTGATAATAGCCATCCTCATCATCATACATGTGCATGCGTATATATATATATATATATATATATATATATACATACCCACACATACATACTGTTGTCCAAAGAATAAAACAAACACTAACTAACAATGGATATTCTCACAGACTAATTGACCAAGCCACATATGGATATAGACATAAATGCAGGGCAACAAATGCCTCAGATATTATTATACCCATTGAATATATGCAAATTACACATGTACTATATGAATTAATTGCATACTAACTATAGAACAGATTTTCACATAATCAAAAACTCATAAAACAAAATGTGTAACATGAAACCATATATTAACACTCATTATCATTATCATCATCTAAGATCTGCTTTCCCTGATACCAAATGTTGGACAGGTCTACATAGACAGTGTTGAAACAGGGCTACTGACCTCCCAGACAGGCCAGGGATCTGCATCTTGCTTACGTATGATCTCACATTCTACAGAGTGCACAGGAGATGTTGTTCTGTCCTCCCAACCCTTTCTTTGGCAAGCTTTCTACAGCTGGATGCTCTCTATCACCAACCGCCTCACACAGTGTACTGGGTGCATTTATCCTGTAGATCACCAGCATTAGGGAGGTCGTCATGTCCTTGACATGATTGAAGGGTCCTTCCAACCTGTTGTTTAGCAAGCTTTCTACAGCTCAATGCCCTTCATACCACCAGCCACTTTACAGCAAAATTAACACTAATAACATACTACAAAAACTCTAAAATAAAAAAAAAACCTTTTTACCAATAAAAACAGGAGCATTGAAACCTGAGAAAATGCTAGAAATGACCTATGTGATATAAATTTGATTGTAAAAATGGAAGTTGGGAATTTCATGATTCCAACTGTTACATTGGCCATACAAGTACAATACTCTCTTGAAGATGCACCATGCATTTATGACAAGGTTGCAATTTCAAAATACTGCACAACAAACCACAAAACATAGCTGGATAAGAAAATACTAACAGACAATGCAATTATATTATAGAATTCCCAACAAAAATAGATAATTAATTATGGTGGGGTACTCATATCAAAATAAAATGCTAAGATAAACACACAAGTTGCAAACAAACACCATAAACATATGACTGATGAAGTATAATCTAGTGGTCAAATTTCAAATTCTGGTAATAAAGAGGAGACAAATACTGGCAATGAACATTTTATCAATTACATTTGCTTACACCAGGAAACAGTAAAAAGCCAACAATACTCTACATCCTGATGATGAGACTGAAGACATCTAGAAACATTGATTATATATTTAGAAAGGTTATTGTTCCAAATGAGCTAGTCATAGAGACAGATTCTTTTATTTATTTATTTTATTTTATTTTTTTACTAATTTCATTTATTGAACTGCTACCATGCTTGGGCACTACTTCAAAGGAATATAGTTGATCATATTGAACCACTAAGTTATGGGACATATACACAGACACAAACATAAACACAGACATTGACACATATGCGTGCACACACACACACATCTCTTTCAGTATCTGTCCCCCCCCCCCCCCCCCTGTGTGCGTGTGTGTGTATATATATATATATATATATATAAGAAAACAAACACCTTTAATTGCCCAGAAGGCTCCATAGAAATAGTTGATAGTTTCTGTTACCTAGGGGACCAATTTAGCAGTTGAGGTGGGTGTTCTGAAAGTGTAGCAACCAGAGTGAGAATGGGATGGTAAACGTTCATGGAGGTACTACTGCTGCTAGCTACAAAAGGTTTTCCCCTTAAAATGAAAGGCAGATTGTGTGAAGCTTGTGAACAAATAAAAATGCTACATCAAAGTGAGACCTAGCTGCTGTGTGCAGAGGAACAATGAAGATTGGAAAGAAATGAAACTTACATGCTCTGATGGATGTGTAATAGTAGAATGCATGAATGACAAATCATCAGTGAACTGAGAGAGAAGCTAGGCACAAGAGGGGTTAGATAGTGTATAGGAGAAGAGATTGCAGTGGTTTAGACATGTGATACATATGGAGGATGGCAGCTGTATAAAAAGGTGTAGGGCACCCAAAGTTGATGGTAACTATGGTAGAAGAAGATCTAGGAAAATTTGAGATGGAGTGATAAAAGCTGACCTTATCCAATTAAACTTCAAAAAGGAAATGACACAGGCTGAAAATCTCTGGGTCATGCTGTCCTGCAGAAGATCTGCCATCCCATATGTTCATGATGAAATGAAGCAAACATGTAAAGAACACACTAGTCTACAACAATCCATTCTGTACCCCTTCCCATTCACTTTTCCCAGTCTTAATACTCTGCTCTCATCTGCTAAATATTCAATGCACCTTGTCAATGTTGAACTTGCTTACCTATTCCCCTCCTCCAAACCCTTATTCTTGATACACCTCATCTGCCCAACCCACACACAAGCATAAAAGCTGGACATGCTCAACATTTGATCTCCCATAATGCTGTTTCCATGACAAAAAGCACAAAGTTCACCCTGTATGCTGATCTTGTGTCACAACAAAAGCACCCAGTCCTTCTTGTCAGATGGTTGTGTGAGTGACACAAGAAAATGCACCCAGTCCACCCTGTAAGGTGGTTGTGTTGGTGACATGACACAAAACACTCAGTTCACTCTGTAAGGTGGTTTTTTTCGATTTTACGATAAAAAGCACCCAGTTTACACTGTAATGTGGTTGGTGTTAGGAAGGGTATCCAACCGTAGAAACCAAGCCAAAATACAAATCCATATGAACATGACATGGTTGCCAGACCGGAATTGTCTCATAATATGACCACCCTTCTAAACCATGCAGGTGTATACAATGAATGTTAAACGATGATGATGATGATGATGATGTGTGTGTGTTAGACACTTGCTGAAGGTGTCATGCTGAGGGACTGACTCATAAACCATTTAGTTGTGAAGTGAACATTTTAATCATATAGTCATGCCTGCAGTATATGTAGACACAAAGAAAATTATGGATAAATTGATTGTTATAGATTTATAAACATGCCTTTCTTGCAATATGAAGTCAATTTCTTACAATTTTAATATTGTTCCATCATACCTGTTGAACTAGTAGGGTCCTATACAACTGCCACAGCTTAAATAGACTGTCACCTAATCAATATATTCAATATATCTAGGGGCTAGTGACAACATGAAATAAGGTCATCTGACTCAGAGCACTCACAGTTAGTGTTAACTGATTGAATAAGCTTCACAAGTTATTGATTTTCATTCCTTTTACCTTATCTTTTCATTTGAAATGTTCATAGTCATCTTCAATAGAAAACAAACATAATTTATATTTGCACCAGTTTTAAACATGGGAAATAAATAAATGTTTCTGTTATTTAAGTATCTGATAGATGAAATATTATAGTATTGAAGAATAATTATTTATCAATATTTCATCTATTTCTATATAGGACATTTGGAAACATTTTTTTATTTTCATTAAAATTTTTCTATATATATATATATATATAGAAATAAGATTTCGCTTCAAGCATAGCTTCATACAAATATGTATAGAAATTTCGTATTTCTAAAGAAACACGGTTTTAGGAAGCGATAGCTATGCAAACGCCCTCTGGTGGTATCCAGCAGAAGCAAGGGGGACAACCGTCTATGCATTTCAGGCTTGACTGGCCTTTTCAGGACGGTCTCTCCCACCGCTTGCAACTGCTGGACTTGAAAACAGGCGAGAATATATACATTTCTCGTCTGTGCAAATGAGGTGATTAATCTCATTTGCATATGAAGCTGCATAAGTTGGCTCAACTTACAATAGAATAGAAATAAGATTTCGCTTCAAGCATAGCTTTATACAAATCATCATCATCATTTTACGTCCGCTTTTCCCTGCTTGCAAGGGTTGGACGGGTCCTATTCAGCACAGCATCTCTCCACTTGTCACGGTCCTTCGTCATCTCTTCGGTGTATATGTATAGAAATAATACACACACACACACACACACACACACACACACACACACACACATATATATAAATATATGCATATGTTCTTTTTTAGAAAATGTAGGAATACGAAATTCAGAAAATAACTTTTAACACAGTCGATTGCAATAAATAATAATTTAGAAAACTGACTAAAATACCTTTTGGGGGGAAAAAAATCAGCAGAAGCCACTATGCTTCTCCATAGTGGTTACTGACCACTAATTTCCATCCTATGGGGAATTTACCCACTTTTCTAAGCTATTATTTAGAGTAATTGACTGTAGCTATAGTTGTTTTCTACATTTGGGATTCCTACATTTTCTAAGAATTTAAAAACTACCCAATGTTCCAATAGTTTATAAATAATGTTGTTTATATTCTTTGATAAATTATATATAACATTGTATATATTCTTGGATAGTTTATATATTCTTGGATAGTTTATATATAATGTTGTATATATTATTTTACTTATATAAAATTTATGATTTATTGAAGCACTGGGAACATTTGAAATTTGAAAATGTGAGAGTCCCAAATGTAGGAAATAACTAAAATGAGTTAATCACTAAAAATGATAGTTGAGAAAAATGGATAAATTATCCTTAGAAACGGAAAAAAATTAGACAGAGGTGGTCTATGAGGAATTGAACCCATACCTTTCAGATGCCATTACACACCCACTAATGCACACATCCACACACATCCACACACACACATGCATGCATGTAATAGAGTTGTGAAACAAAATCTAAATAACACTTAAAACATTTTACACATCAAAATACTATTATAAACATACTTATATTCATGAGAATTTCCAAACCACACCATCTAAACATGATGTGTTGTTTAGCTGCCTAAGCTTATAAACAAAGGTTCAGATTTTTGCCTATTTCTCAGACATGAAATAGTGGGGTTGGCTTATATTTGAGTATATATGATATATTGAATGGCGAAGAAGAGTAGATTGAGAATTTATGGTGAGATAGAGAAGAATGGGTGACAACTAAAGTAATATATATATATTCTATGTAAAGTTATGTTGGTGCCACACCATCCAGGCCGAAACAAATGAGATCGTGTAGGTGTCACGACAAAAAAACACACAGTCCACGCTGTAATGTGGCCGTGTAGGCAACACGGTAAAAACCTCCCAGACCCACACTGTAAATGTGGTTGGTGTTAGGAAGGGCATCCAATTGTAGAAAACCTGCCAGACAGTCCTATGCGAGCAAGACAATCACTCTTGCCTCAAGTGGGAAAACCCCCGTCCAAACCCATGCAAGCGTGGAACACGGACGTTAAACGATGATGATGATGATGATGATGATGATATAATAAGTTGACGGAACTAGCATGGGTATCACTGCTAGGACCGCTTGCATCTCAGTGTACTCAATAGGTAATGTTAAATAAACTCCCAGAGTATACACATAGTTATTCACTTCAATACAACTCACGTAAACCGGTACCTTCAATTGTTCCCGAACTCGAGTTTCAGCCACACTTAATGCAGCATTAGAGGGCACTGCACCATCTGTCTGCATATATTATGCAACAATGCATAATCGCTGCATGTGGCTTCATCAGCGGGCTTCACCTAATCAATAACCAATCAATCGACAGAATTCAACTCCAGTCTGTGTCAGCTATGACTGTTTGTGACGACCAACACAGTAAAATGTTGGTAACTGGAATCTCTACACAACACAATGCTGTCCCTGATTGGCTACTGATTTATAAATTTACGTGATGGCAGGAGACGAAAATTCAAATAGTTCCACTCCTGCCATAAGCACTCAGCCAACCTATCTCAAACACAAATTAACAAGTTAGTGAAAAATATATATATATATATATATATATATATATATTGGTAGCCTTAGATGAATAGACAGGCTGCAGACATACCAAGTCAGCAGTCTTGATCTAATTGCATATCTTGTGCACCCATAGTTTCCAGTTGGTACATAATGCAGAGTTCCTACCTACCCCTTCTCTGCATATTGAGCATGGTTATCTTTCTAATGGCAGTAGATCCCTATCCTTTTTTTTTCGTCAACCCAAATTCTTGTTTTTGCTATGTTTATTTTGAGAACTTGATTCTGAGCTTTACTTCTACATATGGAATTATTGCAACAAATTTAGCTTTGAAAGCTGTGTCACTGGCATATAGAACTTCCTACAGGTAGCTGGTTTCAAACTCCTCTGTTAGAGCCTGGATAACTAATAAACAGAAGGATGCCGAGAACTATGTTTTGATGGACTTCTATCTGCACAATAAATTCCTTGCTGAATCCATTACTCTCATCTTGCTGTCAGCAATTTTGTACATAGCTTGCACAGCTCTCACCTTTTACAGAGCATGATACTCTGTTAAAAACCTTCTCCAGGCTGGTGAATGCTAGGTACAGATGCACTTCTCCTGTAGTTGTCTCACCAGGAAGAGAACATTGGTGATATACTGTCCTAACATAGACCCAAACATTGTATTAGTTAACATGCTTTCTGGCCAGTTGTGCTTATAACTCTTGCTATTACTTTCATAACCTGATCTATTGGTTTAATGTCTTTGTAGATGCTTCTTTCTTGAATATCTCCTTTGTCCCTGTAGCAATTGGTGATGATAAAGCTACATCAGTGATTGGTTATGACACTTCCCTGAACTACTTGACAAGAGACACCTCTTGCTTCTGGCCCTCTCATCATAGAATATTACGAACCTTTTACTTTCAGCTTCTTACCTTACTGATATTATTCTTTGCTCCCCACATGCTTCTAATCTTTCCAGGTCTTTATATTAGTTACTAGCAGTGGTACCCGGCGTTGCACGGGATAAGGTATTTTGGAACGCGGGCCGCCAACAGACCTAATCGTGGAAAAACTGCATGCCTGGACAATATGTAAAGAAAATAAACCGAATACTCTGATGACTGGATAATCTTTAAGATTGTCCTCGATGAAGCAGGAAAAATGCAGGTTTTCACCTAATGCGGGCCGTAGGGGATCAAGAAAATGAATTTTTTTATGTGCATAATATACCTTGAAATTTCGGGAAAAATTGGCTAGATGTAACGCCTCAAAAAAGCCCTAAAAAGCTGAAAAAATGAAGTTTTTCACCTAATGCGGGCCGTAGGCCATAAAAAGTTGGATTTTCTTTGCTCACGGTATGAAGAAGAGACTGACTAATACATAGTTACAATTTCAAGGAAATCAGCCTGACGTAACACCTAAAAAAAAACCGTAAAAAAGCTGAAAAAACGCAGTTTTTCATCTAATGTAGGCCCTAGTAGATCAAAAAGTTGAATTTTTTGTGCATAACACTCCCTGAAACACATAAAGTTTGAAAAAAATCGGTTGGGTATTTCTCAAATTTTAGGGATTCAAACTCACAGACACACACAGACAGACATCCTCAGTTTTATATATATATAGATTATAGGTCTATCTACTGTAGTATTATTCCTCCATCATATTGTCAATTTAAATCTGGCTGGAACCTTACTTCATCCATAGATTTTGTATGTGGTTCTCAGTAGGTTCTCGCATAAAAGTCTCTATTTCCCCCTTTGACTTGTCACACATATCAAATAGTACTTCTTTAAATGTATATCTTTACAAAGCATTGGTCAACCTGAAGCTATAATAGAAGGCACTTGCCTAAGATACTATGCAGTAAGGCCTGAACCTGAAACTATGTGATTGTGAAGCCAACTCCTTAACCACACAGCCATATCTGCACCGATTTATCAATCAAATCAATCAATCAATATTTATTATTTCAAATGAAATAATAGAACACAGAAAATTATGTATACACACATAAACCATATTAAAATAATATTAAGATAAAATAAGAGCTGCCCAAGCATTTCTATCATTGGCATTTTCCTGAATTGCAGTGACTTTTGCATTCAGTTCTTTTGTGACCATTCTTTGGAATGTGGTCTTCGGTCTTTGACTCTTGCGGCAACCTCCTGGTAGTTGATGTAGCAGAAGTCACTCAGCATGGAAGTTACTAATTGGATGCCGGATTTGATGACCAATCCATGACAATCACTGGTTTCGTACCTGATTGTGACTGCTCTGTGTGTGTAAAAATTCATCGATTTCCAGAAGGCTTTTGATAGTGTGGACAGAACTGCAATCTATAAATCTTGCGAGGCACCAGCCTCCAAGAGAAAATCATTGCTGCAATTGAATGCCCATATGTTAATCAAACGGCTATAGTAAGTATCAATGGAAAACAATCTCCTGAATGTAATATAATGAAAGATATATTACAAAGAGAATCTTTAGCACCATATATATTTGTCATCATTATCGACCACATTCTAAAAGCAGCAGCGCATCCTGAAGATGACATTGAGCTCACGTCTGGTATCAAGTTATCAAACCTCGCATTCGCAGATGACATTGCTTTAATTGTGCTTTCAATACGAAGCACACACACACACTGTTGGCCTGGAACTAAACGTCGCAAAAACTGAGGACGTGTTTAAACATTGATAATGATAATGGAATATTGTAAATAATGCTAAACTCAGAAGAACAGTTTGCTTTATCTACTTAGGCTCAAAGGTTGTCAGCTGTAATCGTACTGGTGAGGAAAACATACTTCACAGAAGAGCATTAGCCTATAAGGAAATGAATGACCTTCAACAAATTTGGAAAGTGAGCATCATTATTATTCATTTGAAGTTACAGATGTATAATACACCATGTCTGCCAGTGTTTCTTTATGGCTGTGAGACATGGATTGTGCAAAAGCTAAAACAAAAGTGAGCAGTGAACACATTTCAAACAAATTGTCTGTGCATCATCTGTGACATAACATACCAATATCACATAACAAATCCAGACCTATTTATACAAATGTAAATTGATAATCTGGATACAGAGGGTGAAGATATCAAAACAGTTGTCTATAAATGTATTATTCCTCATTGATTTGAAATGGAACCTTTGCAATTGTTGGGCAGCTCACCACTATAATTATTTAAACCGGCCATATCTGGCCAGAATTCTCCGACCTCTTTTTGTTCAAACTGGCTGTAACTAGCCACTCATACTGATGTTAAGGTATTGTTCTCAAAATAAATAATTGTTTCTATTTTAGGCACAAGGCCAGCAATACCCAGTACATTACTGGTACTTTACTTTATCGACCCCGTAAGGATGAAAGGCAAAGTTAACCTCGGCGAGTTCTCAAAATAAATAATATCAAAATCTCAGAGATTTGATAACATGTGAGATAGAAAATATAATAGTATATATAGGGTAAAGTAAATGCTAAAGGGTTGATCTTTGTTTTCTGTTGCAAACAAATATTATGGTATGGTATGGACGCATATTCCTGAGGGAGTTTTAGGGGTGCCATATTGACATACAGCATTTCTTAGGACATTTTAAAACCTGGTGTATCCCATCCCTTCTCCAGGCCTGAGTACAGCAGATTTCTTCCAGAGAAGGGTAGAGGGTGAGAGAAAGGAAGTGAGAAAGAGATACGAATGAAGAATCGACTGGTAGTTTTTTAATCGACCTCAAATAGATGAACGACAAAGTTGACCTTGGTGGAATTTGAACTGAGAGAGCAGAGAGCTGCAATTAATACTGCAAAGCACTCAGATGTTCTACCGACTCTGCTGATTCACTGCCTAAACAAATATAATAAGCCTCGGAAAATTTCACAGAGTTGCTTTCTGTATAAAGAACATCTAGTTAAGGCTGGGCACATAACTAGATATCTTGTTATGTTCTTTATCCCCAAGTCACACCTGATTGGACAGACCTATAAAGAAAGGCATTCTGGCTGTAACTACCTAGGACTCCATTTTTTAATATATCCTTCCCTTTTTTTTTTATTGTCATCAGTTGCTTCCCTTTACACCCATTCAGCTTTGCTTTTTTTTTTACCCACTCTGATGTTGAAAATAATAAGTGCAAAACAATATACCATATAATTGTTTCTACTTTTGGCACCAGGCCAGCAATTATCCCAGTACATTACTGGTACTTTATTTTATCGACCCCGTAAGGATGAAAGGCAAAGTTAACCTTGGCGGGATTTGAACTCAGATCATAAAGGGAGGTAACTCTATGCTTCAAAGCATGGCGTCCGACCCTCTACCGATACTGCCAATCCACCAAAAGTCTATGAAGGTGGTGCCCCATCTTCGTTACTGTGTCATCATCATTATCATCATCATTTAACATCTATTTCCCATGCTTGCATGAGTTAGATGAGTTGTCATGAGGCTAGACAGATCAGATAATTGTTTTTTTGCTCATGTGTTTCATTCTGGCATGGATGCCCTTCCTAACACCAACCACTTCATGGTGTATACCAGGTGTGTTTTCTCATGACACTGCCACTACCACCTGACTGGAGGCTTTTTATTGTGGCAGTAGCACCACCGCTTGATAGTAATGTCTGAGTGCATTTTATTATGGCTCCAGCACTAACACTTTACAACAGTAGGACACTTTTGTCCTTGACTAGGGTGGGTGGGCAAAATAGTATATCATTTTTCATACAGATTTGTGATATGGTATACATGTACACAAATACATATTTGGGTCTATATGCATATGTTTCTCCATATCTATTAAACGTTTTGATGCCAAATCCCTTAAAGTGCATCTTGTTCTATAATTCAAAACTATTTATTTTAAAGTGATTATATTTATCTAAAATCCTTCCATCACAATTTTTCCATAAGAACCAACTTATTAATGAGCAGATTAGTTATATTATTAAATAACTTCAAATTCTTGATTATTTTCAAAATTATTTGAAATTCATAGGCAAGTGCCATTTATTAGAAATACTAGCAGAAAACCACCGTTCGGGTGGTTTTCTGCTAGCCTGTGTAGTGTGTATATTGATATTATACGCAGGTATATATACAGGTAGATATGATACATCAAATAAAATCGTAATTGACAATATACACAGAAATTGAATGAAGACCGCGTTACACTGTCTTATGTAATCAGTAATGTAATCCATGATACATTAAAAAAAGACGATATTATATATAAACTGCATTAGGAGAAAATTAGTGACAGAAAATTAGCATGTGATCGCCACCGGAAGTGTTGACATCACACACTCTCTCTTTCTATATATATGGTAGTTGAAGTGGTGGTGGTGGTGGCAACGATATACTGGAAGTGCAACTTTGAAAAGAAGTCAATTTTAAATTATTTTTGTTTACGAAATTTAGTAGATAAATTATGTAATATTCATTCATTATTTATTCAAAGTAAGGGCAGTGGATTGGCAGTATTGGTAGAGGGTCGGACGCCATGCTTTCCAGCATAGTTACGTCCCTTTACGATCTGAGTTCAAATCCCGCCGAGGTTGACTTTGCCTTTCATCCTTACGGGGTCGATAAAATAAAGTACCAGTAATGCACTGGGTAATTGCTGGCCTTGTGCCTAAAGTAGAAACAATTATTTATTCAAAGTAATCCAACTTATTTTACTAACGGGATAAAAAAAGAATAAACCGTACGCAGTCCCACAGACCTTCCAAAGAGATAATATCCTGTGGGCACATGCTACTTACTGCACCTGAACATGAGTCACATATAAATCCTACGTTCTTTGAGAGACTGCCTGTGATCCCATTACATCTCTTATGTGCGTATAGCTTGCATTTGGGACATAGAATGGAATTTTTACCTACTCCTTTCCTACACACTGAGCAAGGTTATTTCTCAGAGGGAATCTGGGCCCTATTTTCCTTTCTACAGACTTTAGTCTTTGACAAGTTAACTTTAAGACCCTTTGATTCTAGGCCATACTTCCAGGTTTGGAATTTTTTCTCTAATTTTGCCATAGATTCAGCTATGAGAGTTAGATCATCTGCATACAGAAATTCCCAGGGGCAGCCAGCCTTAAACTCTTCTGTTATAGCCTGTTGGGCAATAATAAAGAGGAGAAGGCAAGGACAGAGCCTTGATGAACACCTACCTGTACGCTGGGTATGAATTCAAAGATCAGCTGCAAAAAGTCAACCACTTACTGTTTATGGACAACCTCAAGCTATATACGATCTAGATGACCCTATGCAGTTAGTCCAGGTCCACACTGGCACATCTAGTTGGTACTGGCTGATCAGGTGCTTGAAGCTTTTGCACTCTTATCAACTACTACATCGCAATCCTAGTATGCATCTAAGATGCCATTCCAGTCCCCTGGTAACAGTAAAGGGCATTACGTTCCTAGAAAGGCTTCCAGGTACCTAAAGAAATCTGGCTGGCCAGCCCTGGTTGGTGCATAGATGGCCACCAGTCTAAAGGCACCAACTTTGCTATTGCTCACATCCAGGACCACCAACTTACCATCTGGGTCCAGGAAGATTGTTCTTGCCTTGAGATTCAGGCCTTTCCTAAACAGTACTGCCATTCCACCTCCTATTCTCAGATGACTAAGAGATGCGAAGATCTGATAGTTGTTGAAAATAGGGGCTAGTGTATATGTGTTAGAAATCCTTGTCTCATTGATGGCAGTCACATCCATATTTAGTGGCCTGAGGTTGTTCAACAAATGACTTTACTTCCAGGATGACCCCAGGCCAAGAACATTTATGTAACCCACTCTCATGATTGCTATGTTGATCAAGAGAAAAAGAAAGACAAGGTTACTTACCCTTCGGGAGGTTTAACCTCCATGTTTAGTGAGTGTTCTTTTGGGAACCCCTTTAAAAGTCTGCTGGTTGGTCTTATGTTGGGGGTTTCTATGTAGAAGAATCTCCAAATCCACCTCAGACCAGTCCTCTCTAGGCATTTTTCTTATGTCTATGAGGGCACCATCGGTACCCTCCTTGATCACACATCCCAGGAACCACCATAAATCCAGTCCTGGTGTGATCTTAGGAATGTGAACCTTTATTGTTCTTCTGCCCATGTTGGATGAGTGCATTACAGTGTGGTCCATTCCACAGGGGGCCACCTACTGTTTAATGGCAAGAGCCTCGGTTTTGAACAGCACCGAGATTGTGCTCAACTGTTTGCCCCTTGCTATGTATTTTATGTTTTCTATGATGTATTTTAGTGCAGCCTCCACTTCAGAATGGGAGCCAGTTCTGCTTTGCGGGTTTGGACTGAAATTCATCTATAAATCAATGTTCTTCATTGCATTGCTGCCATTACTAAGGCTGCGATGGTTAGGTTGGCCCAGGTTCTTTCTCACTTAATTATTTTCCATGCCTGGGCCAACTTTTCTTCCTTGTCTGATATATCCACATGGGAGAATTGTTTTATTTTAGCAGCCACAGCTGCGAATATGTTGTTGTTGTTGTTGTTCATTCTGTTGTTGTTGTTGTTAGTGATGTTATTCGGCTTGTCACCATCATTCTTTCTCTTGTTGTTGGTATTGTTGCTGTATTTTTCTTTCACTTGTTTCAATGTTGCTATAGCTGTTAGTGCTGTTATTGTTCATGTGATTGTTGTTGAAGCTAGTGTTTTCCTTAGCTTTATTTCTGTTGTTGTAGGTATTGTTGTTGTTGTTGTTGTTGTTGGTGTTGTCATTCTTCTTGCTGTTCTTTTCACTTATATTGTTGTTTTTGCAATTGCTGTTGTTGTTACTGCTCTTGTTGTTCTTACCATTAATAAAAATACATTTTCTTCATTATTTTCATTATCATGCTTGTTGACAGCCAATATTAAATTGGCTCGCTGACTCTCTATATGAACAGTTTCGGAGATGTGTCATGATGTCTCCATGGCTGATTCAGACAACAAAATATATATATGACAAATGAAATTTGCTGTTAGACAACTCCCATAGAGGTGTCTTTCAACACAAAACATTCTACCTGCAGGAAGCAGGTAGACTTAACTAAACTTTTATTAAGTTTAAAACTTAAATAAAAGTTTAGAGAAGCCAAAAAAAAAAAGAGAATAAAATTCCTTGAAAATACTGGAGCCGATGTTATGTGGGGCTTTTGCTCAGAGAGCAAATAATAATAATGATTTCTTTATTATTGGCCACAAGAGCCGGACATAGAAGGTGATAACCACCTTGATTTCTGAGATGTTGTTCACATATGCTGACACAGCGCTTCTGTATCCTGGTCTGAGCAGGAGGCCCTGCAACAGTTTCCGCGCTCTGCAGTAAAGGTTTGAGAGTCAATACGTACAGAAGGGAGAGAGAGAGAGAGCACCCTCGATGGACTAATTGTGTGATCTGAAATGTTTCCGAATGATAGCCATTTATTTTGATCACTGAGCAGATGTCTCTGTATATTGCATAGATCCAACCTTTGAAGACAGGACCGAAGCCAGCTTCCTTAAGGACAGCCTACAGGTATCAAAAACATTTGTTTGATCTAAATTGATCATAGTCTCACCAAAGCCAGGTTTATTCCCTATCCTCACTATGATGTATCGCATGAGGTAGAGGTTGTTATTGTGTATGGACCTGATCAGTATTGTGCAGGTCTATGCATCACCTACCAGACCCTCAACAACGAGTCGAGCATGTTGGTGTGTGGGAAGATGTTTTTTTCTTTTTGAGTTCCCATTTTTGCTTTTGTTTTTTGGGTTCGCCCTCATCGTCACTTAGGGATGAGGAAGAACTACTGTCTGGGGACTCTGTGTCAGAGGGGAGTGGGAGTGTATTTATGTTGTTATTGTTGATGTCGTTGCTGCTGTTGTCGTTGGTCATGTATTCTGTTGTTCTGGTTTGTTTTGTTTTTGTTGTTATTTTTAATACTGCCTAAATTGGTGCTAGTTTTCATCATGGCGGTGTCACTTAGCTCTTCCCTCAGGCTGCTGTCACATGACAGCTGGCTTAACATTGGGAGGTGAGCTCCATCCATGTTTTTTTTTTGTTTCCGTAAATTTTTTTTTTTCAAACAAAATAAAGTTCGAATAGTTGGCCGTTTGGCCCAAATATTGTGGGGGTCTCCTTTCTTAGGGACAAAGACTTATGTCCCTTATTCAACAAAATATTTGGACAAAATACCAATTTAATCAACTTAAATCCACCAACCTGCAAGAGCCCAGAATCTTGCACATTCAAATAATAATAATAATGATAATAGTAAAAATGATTTCTGATTTAGGCACAAAGCCAACAATTTGGGGGAAGGGGAAAGTCAATTAAATAGACCTCAGTGTGTTACTGGTACTTTATTTTATCAACCCCCTAAGGATGAAAAGCAAATCTAATCCTGGTGGGACTTGAACTTAGAACACAAAGGGCCATTACTATATGCCACAAAGCATATAATAATAATTGTTTCCACTTTTGGCACAAGGCCAGCATTACCCAGTGCATTACTGGTACTCTATTTTATCGACCCCGTAAGGATGAAAGGCAAAGTTAACCTCGGCGGGATTTGAACTCAGAATGGCAAGGGCCTTAACTCTATGCGTCAAAGCATATAATAATAATGATTTTTACTATAGGCACAAGGCCAGTAATTTGGAGGAAGAGGAAAGTTGATTAAATTGACCCCAATACGTTACTGGTGCTTTATTTTATTGACCCCGTAAGGATGAAAAGCAAAGCTAATCCTAGTGGGATTTGAACTCAGAACGTAAAGGGCCATTACTGTATGTCACAAAGCATATAATGATAATAATAATAATAATAGTAATAATTGTTTCTACGATAGGCACAAGGCCAGCAATTACCCAGTGCATTACTGGTACTTTATTTTATCGACCCCGTAATAATAATAGTAATAATTGTTTCTACTTTAGGCACAAGGCCAGCAATTACCCAGTGCATTACTGGTACTTTATTTTATCGACCCCGTAAGGATGAAAGGCAAAGTAATAATGGTTTCTTATAGTAATAATAATGGTTTCTTATATAGGCACAAGGCCAGCAATTTTGGGGGAGGGGAGAGTCAATTAAATCGATCCTAGTGCGTGAATGGTGCTTTATTTATCGACCCCGTAAGGATGAAAGGCAAAGTTAACCTCAGCGGGATTTGAACTCAGATCATAAAGGGCCCTAACTCTTTGCTGCAAAGGATAGCGTCCGACTCTCTACCGGTACTGTCAATCCACTGCCCTAGTAATAATAATAATAATAATAATAATAATGATAATAATTGTTTCTACGTTAGGCACAAGGCCAGCAAATACCCCAGTGTATTACTGGTACTTTATTTTATCGACCCCGTAAGGATGAAAGGCAAAGTTAACCTCGGCGGGATTTGAACTCAGACCGTAAAGCATGGCGTCCGACCCTCTACCGATACTGCCAATCCACCGCCCTTAATAATAATAATAATGTTAAAAAAATAAGTAGTGAAAATATATTAATTTCTGGGAGGAAGTTGTGTTGCTGTGGAGGAGATAGCAATGATAAATCTGATCTGAGAAGTTCATTAGTCAGGAACTTAGTGAGAGAGTAAACCTATACATTCCATTTGTGCGCTGCTGATCTCTTCTCTGCTTACCATATTTCTCAACCTGTTGATTGGTTGTGGTTATTATTATTATTGCTTTCTGCTGTCATTGAAATTTGAGGCAGCACACCTCTTACATACAATCCATCACTATCACCTGCATTATTATTATTACTGCTGCTGCAATTGCTGCTACTACTACTACTACTACTACTACTACTGCTGCTACTACTACTGCTGCTGCTGCTGCTGCATAACTGAATCCTGTAATATTGTATTATATTGCAACTCTTTACATTCCGTTACTATATATATATATAAATGAAAATAGAGAAATTAATGTGAGCAAGAAGCCAACAGCAATTCATACATATAAGTGACTATTACGTCAAGATGGAAAATATTTAACGTAAGATATGGGAAAATAATTCAATCCCAATTCAAAAAAAGTCAAGACAGAAATTTTATCCACAGATTTTGTGTAATCCAGGGAAAAAAAACCAATAGAATCTTAACTCAGAATAAAATTAAGAGTAAATACTTATCCTTCAATTTGGAAAAACTACAAATGCTCTATATAGTCTTAAAAAGACTATTTCACGAAACTTTTCAGTGGGGTTAGTCACGGTTGGAGTCGTTCATCAGTAGAGCTCAACACGATAACCAAAGCCACTGCTAAAATATGCTAAAAGAGAATTTAAAAGCAGGCTAGTTACACCTCGTGTGGAATTAAGATAACAAAACATACATGGAGAACAGGGCTAGTGACATCAGAATGAGACGAATGACTGTTTACAAGAAACAGCAGTCAAAACATTCCGAAAAAAAAACTCAACAAAAGATATGGAGTTCAGCATAAAGCAATATTATCGCGGTTTTTTTTTTAAACCGGGATTAGTCACAAATAATTTTAAGCACTCTAGGAAAAATTCCGTGTATAAATATAAATGAAAATAGAGAAATTAATGTAAGCAAGAAGCAGTAATTCAGACATATAAGTGACTATTACGTCAAGATGGAAAATATTTAACGTAAGATATGGGAAAATAATTCAATTCCAATTCAAAATAAGTCAAGACAGAAATTTTATCCACAGATTTTGTGTAATCCAGGGAAAAAACCAATAGAATCTTAACTCAGAATAAAATTAAGAGTAAATACTTATCCTTCAATTTAAAAAAAAAAAAAAAAAAATATATATATATATATATATATATATATACAGGTATATATTTTCATAATATATATATATATCATCATCATCATTTTACGTCCGCTTTTTCCCTGCTTGCAAGGGTGGGATGGGAACTGATTCTGGGTTGATTTCTACAGTTGGATGCCCTTCCTAACACCAACCTCTTTTACAGTGAGTGCTGGGTGCTTTTTTTCCATGGCACCTCCACGACCACTTTACAGTGGAATGATAGGGACCCCAGTCCTATCATCTTATTTCTACAGCTGAGTAAACTGGAGCAATGTGAAATAAAGTGGACACAACGCATCACCCGGTCTGAGAATTGAACTCACAACCTTTCGATTGCAAGGCCAGTGCTCTAACCACTAAGCCATGTGTCTCCATATATATATATTAAACAATAGAATGGAACTGTGTGTTTACCAATAAATATTATTTAGAAAACGTGAGTGAAAACATAAACACAAGGACAATTCCTGCTTATCAACTGTCTTCTGTTGATCACTTTTAATGCATTTGAAACTTTAGTGATCCAGAAACGACAGCTGATGAGCAGAAATTGTCCTTGTGTTTGTATTTTCATTCTCATTTTATATATGTTATTAATACAGATTAAAGTTTAAGCAAAGAATTTCTGCTTTCACCCTAAACGGGATCTTCTGAAACTGAGAAAAATCAATCTGTAGATGCTGAAGTAAATATTTCAAAAAACATTACAACAAAAAGAAAACAGGAAGACATAACAGTGGTATGTGAAGATATTCTCTTGCAATGAATGAAATATATGCAAAGATAATTACATCATTATGTGGAGCAAGAAGAACAATTCTTTGCTATGAAAAAAACATTTTTGCTATGAAATACATTCTATATTTAGGGCTTTTAACATCTCAGGCTGAATTTCATCTCCCTAGCAGCCAAGCCACATTTGCTCTTGTGACCTCAGACTCTGAGAGATTAGTCATTGCTCCCAGATGCACCTCATGTACATCAGAAGATTCGGTTGTAATCGGGTTTAGGAGATCAGCAAAGTATTCTCACCACCTGATGAGGAGAACTCTGAAAGAACACAGCTCCAGTACTATGGACATATGGTTAGAATGTCTCAAGAAAGAATCGCTGGGCAGATTTTACTGGCAAAACCAACTGGCAGGAGACCCTAGATGTTAGATGACAGCCATGAACTCAGAAGGTCTTGTTTGAGGATCCAGCCGGATCGGTTAGAGATGGTTGCTTCTGACAGGAACCACTGGAAGGAGTGTTTGAGGACTCTGCCCCAACAATCCTCTCAGAAATAAGTGGGCAAAGAATCATCATCATCATCATCATCATCAAGGTATTGGATGACTTACTTAGTTTTAACTCATTGGATAGTCAACTCTATTTAATTTTAATCAAAAAGAGTGGTTGATGATATTTGTATATGAAGAGTGGTAGATTGGTAGGGCAATACATAAAATGCCATTGCTGTATTTGTTCTGGCTATTTACATTCTGAGTTCAAATTCTGCCTGGCTTAACTTTGCATTTCATCTTTCTGGTGTTGATAAAATGAAGTACCTGTCAAGTACTGGTGTTGATTTCATCAACTTTGCTCTCCACCCAAAATTTCTGGCCTTTGTGCCTAAATTAGAAATCAATATTTACATTTATGCTGAATTCATGCTGCATACTTCTAATGCTGCCATCATTAATATTAAAAGGTCAACACTAGTGTCATAGAAAGCACTAGAACTTTGGTGCCATCATATTTTGTGTGTGTGTAAAAGAAATCAAAGAGTTTTTATTATAGTAATGTTCTATGTAATTTGGGTAACTGATGCTGTTATTAGTGAATTGTCATTTTGAACAATTTGGCCAATAAAAAAGACTTACTTTCCTGAATTGAACAAGAAAAACTGATTTTTCTTCTTCCATTCCTTGCTTCCTTCTTTCCAATCTCTCCTATTCAATGGTTTTACTTTCTTCTTCACTGAGAAATTTAACGATCAGAGAAATTGATTTCAATAGATTTGATTTGGCTTTGGCAAAATTGACATTTTCAGCTGTCTAATTTTAGATTATCCAGCTTAGTTATTTGTCTCAGTTGTATGTTAACATTTCAAACCACTGCTCTCTATGCCATCAGTCCATGCATAACATATATATACTTGTTGGGGAGAGGAAGAGATTGTGAAGTGATGGATAAAGACTATGTTTTAGCATCAAACCATTTGCAAATATAGAAAAAGAGATGGAAGTGTTATTTTTTTTTTAGGAATTATTGAATTATTTTGATGATGTGGTTCAAAAATTGATTTCTAATTTAGGCATACAGCCAACAAATTTGGGGGGAGGACAAAGTTGATTAAATAAACTCCTCTACTTGACTGGTATTTTATTTTGTTGGACCCAGAAGGACGGAAGACAAAGTTGACCTTGGCAGGGTTTGAATTGAGAATATAAGTAGCCAGAACAAATACTGCTGAGCATTTATCTAATGCTCTAATGACTCAGCCAATCTGTTGCCCTAGCCACATCAGTAATAATATATTTCTTTAAACTATTTCACTCTACTTTCGTAGATATATTGGGTATGTCCAGTTTTCAAATAAGGTGTTTTTAAATCCTGGATATCTGATATTGCAATAATGTTTCATCAAATTGCTTTACTTTATTTTCAAAGGAACAGTAGATAACGCTATGTCCAGTACTTAAATAACATTTCTTTAAATCTTTTCACTCTACTTTCAAAGAGACAGTGGGTGATGGTATGTCCACAACAACATTTCTTCAAATGTTACAACAACATTTCTTCGAATCACTTTGCTCTATTTTTGAAGGAACAGTAGATAATGCTATGTCCAGTATTGAAATAACATTTCTTTATATCATTTCACTCTACTTTCAAAGAAAACAGTGGGTCACGGAATGTCCAGTTTTGAAATAATCTTTCATTAAATCCTGGATTACGGTACATCTGGTATTTAGTTTCTCCTAATTTTCAGTTGCTCTGGTAAAGAATGCTGTTGTTATTGTGGTTGTTGTTTTCCTTATGTTCTATCATTGTTGCTGTTGTTGCCATGTCAGTACTATTATTGATATTGTTAGTATTGATAGTGATGTTATTGTTCACAATATTAATTCTATCACACTCAAAGTTTTTCAAAGAATCGTTTTTTCATTTATATTACAAACTATTTTTTTTTCTTTCCAAAAAGAATTTCTTCTAGTTTTCTTAGTGGGACTTTTTGTTTATATTCCTCTATGCATACAAGGCTGTTGCCACCATTGTGTGAATCTCCTCCATTGCCATTCGAGGATTCCATGTTTAGAATTTTTTTTTATGTTATCCTAGTCAAAAATTTAAAACCTCAAATAAAGGAAACTTAAAATAATTTTTATCAACATTAGGAAAAGTGGACATTACAAAATTAAGCACAAACTCCCATTTAAAACAGTTTACATCAAAAAGGAAAACAGAAAATACTTGAATCATAAATAAATATTAATCAAGGGGCAGTAAAAAAAAGATCCTACTTTCCACTATTAACCTTTTTATAATAATAATTTCTTTTATTGGCCACAAGGGCCCAGGACATTTGGGAACAATACAAGGACAAAGGTAACACAACACAATGTGTGGTTTACATCAAGTAAAAGAAAGGGGACATCACTGAAGTGAAAACAGTAGAAATAACAATAATAGAAATTGTAATAATTATACATAAAAATAGAAAAAAAAGAAGAAAAAATAACAAATGTCAACAAGGACAAATTCCCCAATAGCGATGGAACTGCATGTTAGGGTAATCTTAGGGAGAAACCCCACACAAAGTCCCAAATTACTGTTATTTGATGGGCATTAAAAGTTCCTTCTTTCAGTTTAGAAACATATAGTCAGGTTAGGCCTGTTCAGTTGTGTCAATCTCCCCACTCTCATTCATCTTTCACAAAACACATTAGAAAGCACCACCTCCTTCTCTACCCTCACCTTTCTCTTCAAGTAAAACTTGAAGTTGATGAGGGCTTAAATGGAAAGTTCCTGTCCTCAATCCTTTTGATGAGTCCACCATACAGTTTTCTTCACCATAGCTACCAGACAGAGAAAGAGTTGCTGTGCCTCTCTTCTAAAAGAAGGTGGTAGTTCAATATTCCTTATAGACCTGGCTGATAGTCAGATCAGTCGTACACAGGATAGCAGTTGTTGGACATAAGCCCACAACTCTGTTTTCTGATTTAGGCACAAGGCCAAATCATTTTGGGGAGAGGAAAGTCGATTAAATCGACCCCATTGCATGACTGGTACTTTATTTTATCGACCCCGTAAGGATAAAAGGCAAAGCTAACCTCGGCAGGATTTGAAGTTGGAACATAAAGAACCAGAGCTAAATATTTTCCCAATGCTCTTAAATGTATTTGCTTCGACTTACTTTACTAATACTTTCCTCCTTAACTTCCTCTACACAGTCTCAGAGGTCCTCAAAGGGCCATAGGCACTAAACATTAAAAGAAATATGTATATTTATATATATATATATATATGATCATATCCTCTATGTATTTATATATATATATGTCTTTTCTTTGTCTGAAACTTTCTGTCACTTCATTTTTGGAACTCATAAACTCTTAACCATTACACCCATATATACAATATGTACATACATACACACACATTCATATTTACAGACATAAATATATACACACAGAGAGAAAACCTTAAAAGTTTAGTACAAAATCTTTTAATGAACTGTAATTGACATTTATCATTGTGAAGTTATACCAGTGACTTGAGAGTCAGGAGTTTCATGCCTAAAAGTACTCTTCACACAGTTTGAAAAGTACCCTTAAGTATGAAACTTTTGACCCTCAAGTCACTGGTATAATTTTACACCTATAATAATAACTATAATAATAATAATTGTTTCTACTTTTGGCACAAGGCCAGCAATTACCCCAGTGCATTACTGGTGTCTTAAGATGCATTTTTAAAAGATAGAGAAAGAGAGAGGAATTAGATATCTAAAGATTCAGTCACTTCACAAACTTTACTGCATATTCCTTCTCTTCTTTGACCCTCTTATATATTGTCAAAAATATAATGACAGTTTCATTTCATCAAAGCCTCTCTCTCTCTCTCTCTGTAGAAGTGTATATGTGTATGTAAAAGTTATGACACAGTGATGTCACAAGTAATATTCAGTTTAGTACTATTTTACTGTTTAGTACTATTTCAATGATCCCATCTGTAATTTTCAACAGATATGGCATTATCTATAATTACTACAACTCTTGGAGTACACTAGTGATAATAATTGAGAATTGAGCTACAAACTTGTGAAAATATAATCAATTACGTAATTGAACATGAATTAAGATTCGAGCTTCATATACTGATTGAATTGAGAATACACTGGAGTTATTTTCTGTTGCTCTCTGTAGGTCTATGAAAGGATTTGAGTTTAACATTTCTTTCCTGACTGACAAAAACTAAAACTACAACTATCACTCGCAATCAAGTATGACTTGGTAGTATGTACCATGCTTTTACTAAGTGTTTTAGGTGACCATGAAGTCACAAGTAAACACATACACCCTCCTGACTCTCCCTCTTTTAATCCAGCAAAACAGTCAAGATGTAACTGCTGAAAAGAAAAATGGCTGCACCAGCATGAGCTGGTATTTTCTTTATCAGTCCTGAAAGGATGTTAGGCAAAGTAGACCTCAGTGGCATTTGAACTCAAAATACAGGAACAAATATCCAACACTCTAACAACTCTGCCAAATTGATTGCTTTGCTCACTGGCTAATGAAGCATTTATCAAATATATATATAGCCTTGCTACATACAGCATTGAATTATACATATTAATACAACTGTTAACAGTTAGGTGGAATATGAGATTCAATGCAACACAAGGAGATCCCTTCAGTGATGAATGACCATGGGTTTTGCACCTAGAAAGTTCCTCTCTGGGGTACAAGCCCAAGCAAGGGGTTTTTGTGGAAAACCACTCCCCTCTTTACACTACCAAAATTGTCCAAGGGAAAGGTAAAGGTTGATACAGTTTGGCACCAGTGATGTCACAACTCATTTCTACAGCTGAGTGAACTAAAGTGCTTTGTTCACTAAATGTGAAATAAAGTGCTTTGTTCATGAACACAACAGAATGCACTGCCCAGTTCAGGAATCAAACTCACAATCTTGCAATTGTGAGCCCAATGCGCCAACCACTAAACCACGTGCCTTCACATTGCAACATAAATAATAAGATATCTATACAAACTTCTTTGGTTGTTCTTACTCTACATTTTGACTTGAACACTGTTTTATTTCAGTTGGATTATATAATGTTTGCTAAAGAAAAAAAGAAAAAACATAAATAACAAAAGTAAGGGAAAGGAAAGGGAGGAGGCAGTGGCAGACTTTACACCCCAGTCTAGGTGGTATATTTCAGCTGCACCCTGCAGACAAAATGGCAAAGACATTGGTGGAAGAACAACCAGCAACACCCGCTGCATTAGCCTCTCTACCCCACAGGGCTCCTATAGATGGGATGCTTTCCTCCCAATTTTACTGAGAAAAATGGCAGTTCAGAGGTCCTAAGAGCGACTGGCACAGAAAAGAAGCAGTCAGTCATGCTTTGGTTTTAGACCAGCATCCTAAACACATCTAGAAATATAACAACCTAGAATCATTCAATATCATTAAGATACATATTAACTATATGCACCTGCCTCTGTTATGAATAACATACATACTACAAAAACTTTACAAAAGTTTACAAATGCTAGACCTAACAATCTCTTATAACTTACCATGGCATCTTTACCATAGGGGCTAGAATTCTTCTTCAGGGACAGAGAGCACTTTGACTCTAAATATTTACTGATCCTCAACAGGTGGACGTTTTCACAAGTTCTATCTCATTGTGCTGCTTTCATAACATCTGCTCTTTACTACATCAATCTGATCCTGTTCCAAGATGTCTGTCATACTGCTTGTCAACAGAACACTCGTCAATTAATTATACAGCCTTTATGATTCTTACGACAATGACCTCTCTATAATGCATACATTTATATATTCTAAAGAAAGGGTTCTTGTTGCTAAAGCTTTAATTCTCTTCATGCTATTTCTATCAATACAAAACCATGAGAACATAATACAAAATAGTTTGGGTATCTCCATTTCATTTCCACCAACACAAAATCATGAAAACAATAAAAAGTAGTTGGGCCTTGTCATACAATTTCTACCAACACAAAGTCATGAAAACACAATAAAAAGTAGTTGGGCTTTGTCATAACATTTCTACCAATACAATAAAAAGTAGTTGGCCCTTGTCATACCATTTTTGCCAACATAATAACCATGACCAAGTAGTCTGGCCATGTTAGTTGTTGTTGATGTATCATAGCTGTCTGAACTGATTTTATTATGGAGGTAGCTGGTGAAACAAATGAATTGAATTAGTGTTTCAAGCTGCAGCCGTCCATCTTTATAGTATGCATAATTCATAGAATTTAAAATGTTGTGTTCCCAGTTGAAAGGTGTTGGAGCATTTGTTGTTGGGATGAGGGAGATTGTGACATTAAGCAGAATAAAAAATAAACTACATGTTATCTAGAGCTTGCAAGTCACTAGATTATTTATGAAGGTGAACAATTGCTACTTGTTAATGGGAAAAAAGATTTAATATATAATTACTTTCCCTGGTGTGAAATATTTCTGAAATACTTCTATGGTTGTTGATATATTTCTTTTGATATGTTCAAATGCTAATATACTTCAGTGGTATAGTAAGATATTGATTAATATGAACCTGTATTGTTGCATACTGACATATGACTATGATAATGTTGTTACATACTGACATATGACTATGATAATGTTGTTACATACTGACATATGACTATGATAATGTTGTTACATACTGACATATGTCTATGATAATGGGACATACCAATATAGTTTTTGGGATAGATAAGAAGGATAAGATAGGCAATATGATTCACAGGAGCATCAGCCTTGTTAATAGTGGTTAATAAGAAGACAGAAAAATAGTGTGTTTCTGAGCAAGGGTTTGTGAGTGTGTGAATCTTGACTAAATAGCTTAATAGAGGTCGTTTTTTGTGCTCTAGAATATTTGTTTGTGTAGCAGCTGTGCCATTCCAGATATGTGAGCAATAATACTACCATATTGATGTATCTCCCGGTGTAATATCTCTAGGTTGAGATTCTAAATGAGAGTATCTTCAAATTTTGATAGAGAAACCATCAAATCAAGTCAGTGACATATATTATGTTATTATCTCCTTTGAGTTTTACTTCCAGACAAGAGATAGGCTAAGAAAAGAATAGAGAAAAGCAATATTGAATATGTGTGTCTGATTAAGTGTGTTATTTCTATTACTTACACCACTTCCTATAGTCCTAACATTCACATATAGTAAGGAAGGACATTTCCTAAAAATTTACTGCTATTACTGTTCTCGCGTGTGTTACAAATGTGTCACACTTATGTTACAGCTGTGACATTTATTACTTATGAAGATACAATGTTTGTAATAAATGATTTCATTTACTGAAACACCTCTCATCATCATTATTATCAATTTTGTTTTATTAGAAAAGGAAGCTAATTACTGTAATGTCAAAGTGTTTATGCATGATACAAGACATTTAGTCTGTCATACCACCAATACTACCAAATTCATCATCATCATGAGGGCTGCAAAGCTACTGCCCACATTAGCCTCAAATATTACTGCAACCTTTGATTCTTTTAGTTTATCCACATTGAGACTTTTACAGTATAAACTTGGACATCGTTAATGCCTTGCTGAAATTACAGTTGACCAAGGAAGGTACTGGTATAGGCCTTATTAATACTGCACTTGACTTTTCTCCAGTGCAGTATGAAGTTAAAGTGGTTATGAGTCTCATCATTAAGTGCTTGCAACATTGTCATCTGGAAGTCTTGAGTGGGACCTGTGTGTTGGCTAGAGTAAGCATGCTAGCAAATTCTAAAAGTTGTGAACCAGGATTGTTTGTTACTTCAAATCCAAATTAGCTCACTATCTCTGCCCACAAATCATTTGCATCCAATGCCAAATTAAACACCCTAAATAGCAGGCAAAATATTTTCACTCTCTATAATGGAATATATTAATTTGATAAAGTCTACTGAACTAAAATTTCCCCCTTTTTTTAAAATATTTGTAGCAATATCTATTTTTAATATATATATTTTTTTTTACTTCTATATCTGTAATTGCACCTCATCTGTTTATATTTCTGTGATGCACCAGAAAAAAAAGCATGATTGAGATTGCTCCGTTAGATAAAGCCATTTTCTTTCACAATATTGCTACCTTTAGAAAAGGTGTAAAGATCACAAAATCCTTAATCCTCTTCTGGTGAAATAAAGGGATTTTGTGCCTCATTAAATCTGTATTAATAATGCTAATATCCTTGGAAAAGACATAACTGCCACAAAATCCTTAATCCTCTTCTGGTGAAATAGAAGGATTTTTAGTGTGTATCCGGTATCCAACCAGTATTTATACAGTTATGTGATATAAGGTCAACACTAATATATTTTTGCATAATATTCACCTATCTAGATATTTGTGGTTTGCTATAGCTATATGATATAGCAATATTATTTTAAATGGATTATTTACTGATTTGTATTTGGCTAAAAGGAACCTAGTCTGTGTTCATGCTGAATCACGAGATGGTGCAGAAATTCGTTTTTCTGGTGTGCTATGAGACAGAGGTGCTTGTTATTCACCTTTTACAAACTAAAATGTGTTTTCAAAACTAGTGCTTCAAATGTGTCTGTTGATTGACAGAGGTGATGATAATATGTGTATGAAATTAGTTAGCTTCATACTTCTGTAATATGGTGGCATGCTGATTTACTTCAATAATACAGTAACTGTTCCTATATTCTTTTATTGTTTTACTGGTTTCAGTCATTAGATGGCAACCATGCTTGAATGTACAAGATATAATATGTTGATAAATTTCTTTGTTACGATTTATTTCTGGAATGTGATTGGTAATATTGTAGTAGTGAAATGATTGCTGTGGGATAGATAAATAATGTTTCAAAAGAAAACTAAATGTAAATTACTTATCTGACAAGCCAATTCTCAGTTGCAAGTTAAGAATTTCAAACAATTTGGTAATCAAAAGGATAACTACACTTTTCAGATTTGTGTTGCTTTGACTATGTTTTTACTGTTCTTTTCATTACTTTCTTATGTTGAGATTTTATACCCCTTTCTTTTTTCCTAAATTGCAGGCTCATGTACGGAAAATCATTGCTCAAAGATTCGCTAATAATTTACGTGAACAAAAACAGCTTGAAGAAGAGCGTATTAGACAAGAACTACTTGAACAAGAACGTCTGGAAAAAGAACAAGAAGCTGCTGATGAAGAACTTATTGAAGAATCATTGCGGTTAGTATGCGTCTAATAACTTTTAGATTTTCTTTACTATCAAAGATTTCTATAATTTGAAATGAGAAAGGAAAAGAGAATTAAGTCATTTTAGTTTCTTTTGTAATTTTGATTTTGATAACTAATAAGAATAAGTCAACTGAATTCAAAGGAACAGTCTAGATGGTAGTAAGGTTGTATTGTATCTTTCACAAAGAACAAGTTATCTTCCAGTATATGCAAGCAGATAAAGGAAGCATGTTTTGTATATATTTACAGCACCCAGTCTATACAAGCCAAAAAATGATTCTATATGCACTCAGTTGACTTGCTAAAAATAGCAACCAAATTTTCCTAAATCAAACCCTACATTCTTAAAAAAAGAACATTTTAATCAAAGTAATACTAGATTTACAAAAGGACAGAATGTTCACAGCTAAAATGTCTTAGAGCTAAACAACTACATTATACCTGCTCTACATTAATTGACAATACCTTGATTCATTTTGAAATCTTGCTTTCTTTTTCTATGAACATTTCTACTTTATACTTTAAAGCAGCTCCCTTATATTCCTTTACAACATATGCTTATTCTTTAGTAACAATATTTCTTTCATTTTAATCTTGTAACACATAAGAGATAGTACACATGATGGAGAGCTAGTTTTGAAGCTCATTTCTTTATAGGAATTATTATAGTTTGGTATCTCATTTCTTTATAGAAGGGTTTATAGTTTGGGTACTACATTTCTTCATTGAATGATTTATAGTTTAGTAGTTCCTTATTTACTTCATTATATTTTTCCACCAAACTTCAGTGAGTAAACATTATGCTGGAGACTATTTACTGTTTATTATTACAAGCCATTCTGTGTTTCATCCTTACGGGGTCGATAAAATAAAGTACCAGTAATGCACTGGGTAATTGCTGACCTTGTGCCAAAAGTAGAAACAATTATTACAATAAAAGAGTGTGGTAGATTGGACAAAATGCCTTTGCAGTATTTGTTCAGCCCTTTCACATTTTGAGTTCAAATCCCACCAAGGCCAGCTTTGCATTCCATCCTTTTGAAGGTCAAGTACTGGAGTCAATATAATCGACTTTCCCATTCTCCCAAATTTCTGGCCTTGTGCCAATGCTAGAAAGAATTATTACAACAAAACTGAGAGGCTGTGGATTGACAGAATCATTAGAGTGAGCGTTAAAACAATGACAACGATAATGATGATTATTATTAGAGCATCAGGCAAATGCTTTCTGGTATCTATTATAGCTCTTCAGAGAAGGGCGGTGGATTGGCAGTATCGGTAGAGAGTCGGACACCATGCTTTCCAGCATAGTTACGTCCCTTTACGGTCTGAGTTCAAATCCCGCCGAGGTTTACTTTGCCTTTCATCCTTACGGGGTCGATAAAATAAAGTACCAGTAATACACTGGTTAATTGCTGGCCTTGTGCTTAAAGTAGAAACAATTATAGCTCTTCAGGTTCTGAGTTCAAATCCAATTTTGGCTTTCATTCTAGTACTAAGTTTGATTTAATTGACTTTCCCTTCCTCTAAATTACTGGCCCTGTGCCTAGTATCGGTAGAGGGTCAGACACCATGCTTTGCAGCAAAGAGTTACGGCCCTTTATGGTCTGAGTTCAAATCCCGCCGAGGTTAATTTTGCCTTTCATCCTTACGGGGTTAATAAAATAAAGTACCAGTAATGTACTGGGATAATTGCTGGCCTTGTGCCAAAAGTAAAAACAATTATTACAATAAAGCTAGTTATCTAACTCATTAAATGACATCATCACAAAATTCAAGTGAAGAAATGGAGTGTAATTATTTAATTTTGATCTTCAATAAGTTTCATATATTGCACTAAATAACCTTTTGAAAATCTTGTGGGCTACATTTTGCCATTCCCTCCATTAGTCTACTGTATTATATATAATTTAAACATCAATATTCATCTCCATATTCCTCATTCTCTCCACCACTCCTATGTTTCTCTGTCTTTTTTTGCACCTCTTTGTTTCTTTATTTGCTCCTTCTGCTTTCATGAGTGTATCATATGAATTATCATCACAATCATTGTGTACTATATGAATTGTCATCACAATCAATATGTGGAAAACACTCAACTCTTTCAATTGGTAATATGAACAATAGTCACTTGGCTGGATCTGTCAGACCCAACTGGGTCATTTTAATAACTGGTTAACAAAACATATCACAGATCTCGTGTATAGTCCAACTGCTGAACTGTGGACATACTCTGTGGTGGAAGTGCTGGCACCACAAAAAAAAGGGCTAAATCAACCCTGTCAGGCAGTTAATGGGAAAAAGGGGGACGCTTGCCGTTTTCTTTACATTTATATCCACCTCACTCAAGAGGTAAAATTTATGCTTTTCTTACAGATTTTGGTGAGTTTTGAACAAATCTGGCCTTCAAAACTGTCACAAAATGTTTGTTTTTTAGTTAATTGGGTAGAGGTAGAGGCACAATCAATTCTAGGTTTGGAGGTAAATATTACACCCATCTTGCTTTGGAGATGAAATTTGTTTTTCCTATTGTTTTTGATGTTTTTGAACAAAAGGGTAAAGACCCCCTCCGGTCATGGATGACCATGGGATTTGCACCTAGAAAGTTCTCCTCCAAGGCACAAGTCTGGGCAAGGTTGTTTGTGGAAGACCAGCAGTCGCTCATGCATACCTACCTCCCCTCTCCAACCACTAATGTTGTCCAAGGGAAAGGCAATGGCCGATACAGTTTGGCATGTGATGTTGCATCTCATTTCTACAGCTGAGTAAATTGGAGCAATGTGAAATAAAGTGTCTTGCTCAAGAACACAACACAAAGCCTGGTCCGAGAATCAAATTCACAACCTTCTGATTGCAAGCCCAATGCTCTAACCACTAAGCCACACACCTTCACTTGAACAAATATGGCCTTAAAAACTATTGGAAATTATTCATCTAACTGGGGAGGGGAGCCCCACATAATCCCACATTCTACTGGGAGCATGAAGGGCCCTTCCTATCACCATCTACTTTACAGAGTGTAATGATAACATTTATTGTGTTAATCACCAACACTAGGGAGGTTGTCATGTCTATGGCACAACTGAAGCTTTTTGACCTTTCCTTTGACAAGTTTTTTTATAATTGGATGTCCTTCCTATTACCAACCACGTTACAAAGTAATGGATGTGCATATTATGTTGATCACCAACACTAGAGAGGTTGTCATGCTTCTGACACAGCTAAAGTCCTCTCAACTCTTTTGGCATAGTTACTACACACACACACACACACACACACATACACAGAGAGAGAGGGAAGAGAATATATATATAGAGAGAGAAAGAGAGAGTAGGTATGTATTTATGTATACATCTATACATGCACTATGTGTGTGAATGTATATAATTATACCCCACATATGACATCATTCTGTGAATTGTTAGGATCTCAGTCCTTTTCAAAGTGTATGTATATTGATGACACTGTGTCCACTTTATTAAGTCCCTAGTGTCACTGTGCCACTGTGACAATGGTCAACTATGAGCAATGCATTGTCAATGAACAACTTCAAGCTATGATTACTTTAAGCTACTTAGCAAGCCTGTTTCAATTATACACCACTAAAATCATTATATCTCATTATCAGCTTAGTGAGCATTGAATTAAATCTGATACATTTGTTGCCATCGTTACAGATACAGAGTGAGGTGTGTGTGTCATTGCAGTCAAAGTTAGAAAAGAAATATACAAATTCAATAATAAATTTAAGGATTTATTATTGACCAAAACAAATTGGTTATTGTTCTTATAGTTGTTATTGTTCTTGAGTTTATTGTAATTATTGTTGTTGTTGATCTTGTGTTTGTTGTAGTTGCTATTGTTGTTTGATAGCAATATTTCAGAATGTTGGTATGGTGATAGTAAATGACTGTTAGATTTATGAATTGAGACATGTAGCAGCAGTAGCAGCAGCAGCAGCAATTGTAGTACTAGTAGGAGGAGGAGGGGTGGGAGGAGTAACAGTACATATGAGTAGGAATAGCAATGATAGTAGTTGTGGTACTAACTACTATGAGTAGTAGTGGCAGTTGTGACAATTGTAGCAGTATTAGTAACAACAGTTGTAGTTGTATTAGTGTCAATATTATTGTTGTAGTATTAATATTTACTCCAACTTATGGGAACAAACTTATGGAACAAACAGTGTGTCTGTTGTCAGGAAGAGCAAACATTCTGTTCTACCAACTACCATGCTATTCCATTGCCCCTATTTCCAGCCAAAAACCTGGACTTGACCGACCACTTTCTTTCTGCACTAGTTGCTGTTCAGACCTTTGATCTCTTTAATCCCTGAACTGCCATTTTCCTCTGTAAATTTGAGAGGGCATCCTGTCTGAGAAAGAACCCCATAGGGAAAGTGGCTGATACAGTAGGTTTAACTGGCTATTCTTCATGTCTATGCTTTTGCCATTTTGTCAGTGAGGCACAGCTGAAATATACCACCTGGTCTGGGATCTGCTTTCTCTTACTTTTACAGTTTAATTTTTCTCTTTTCTTTTTTTTTCTAAATTTCAAATGTAATAGAAACTATTGTAAAAAGCTGTTTCAGTGACCACTAAAAGAGTTTTTGTAAAGCCAGGTCTGCCAGAAATTGTTTCTTACACATTTGTGGACCATGGCCATCAATAATTATAACAATAGTATTAAATGTATTTAATTTTTGGAGTTCAGGATTGGTATGCCAAATATACTGAGGGTTAATGGTCATTACAATCATACAAACTGGGAAATTGCAATGTGATAAAGTTATGCATAAGAGAAATTCTATAGTTTATGTTGATTATTGACATGTTTAAAGATAAAAATGAAATTTTAGTAATTTATTTCTAGGATATAATTGCATAAATGTTCATTTTATATGTACAAATGATAAAAAGGCATAACTTTGGAGAAATAACTATTTACAGGGCAAATGTAGGGTTAGAACCCCAAAGCTTCTGATTGGAAAGCAAACTTATTATTGCAGCATATTGACTAAGATAGGAAATGCATTGTGTGTATTTGTGTGTAAATTTAAAAAAATTACAGATATATATCATCATCATCATCATCATCATCATCATCATACGTCCGCTTTTCCCTGCTTGCAAGGGTGGGACATATATATATATATATATATATATATATATATCATCATCATCATCATCATCATCAGGTTTAGCGTCCGTGTTCCACGCTTGCATGGGTTTGGACGGGGGTTTTCCCACTTGAGGCAAGAGTGGTTGTCTTGCTCGCATAGGACTGTCTGGCGGGTTTTCTACAGTTGGATGCCCTTCCTAACACCAACCACATTTACAGTGTGGGGCTGGGAGGTTTTTACCGTGTTGCCTACACGGCCACATTACAGCGTGGACTGTCTGGCGGGTTTTCTACAGCTGGATGCCCTTCCTAACACCAACCACATATATATATAAATTTTAGTACAGCATTGATGAAGCTTTAGAATACGGCCAAGCTAGCGTATATGCATAATCGGTCTGTAGCTTGAGCACTCAGATGAGGAAAGACCCCAGAGTAATAACATTATGTTCAGACAGCTTAGCAAATCAGATATAGCGGTCGGCAGTCCAGCCGCATCACTAGAGCAACGAAAATACAGGACCCAGGAAACAAATAAACATGGCATATTATTATAGTTGGTTACACACTGATGATCTATCTCCATGTAGAACTTCAGCAAAATGAATGTTGTCATTAATTATGTCTGGCATAAGAATCTCTGAGCTGAGTTGCCTGTCTTTTAGTTCCACCTGGCTCTTACCTCTTAGGTTAGAGGTTTCCTGTCAGATCATTTCATCACAACATTTGCAGTGATGGCACTCTCTCCATTCATTACAATATTTCTAATGAGAAACATGGTTGATGATTTTCAAATATGTTTTAAGATAATGAATGATTTGGTGGAATATAGTAATATAACTAACTTTCCCATTATTAAGCTGGTGTTCTTACATAAAATTAAGATGGGTTTTTTTTAGATAAATATAAACAATTTAAAATAAACAGTTTCTTATAAAAAAAAAACGAGGAACAGTTTCAGATAGTTTAATATCAAAGGGTTAACTTTCGTGTACATGAGGGTTTGGTTGTCTGCCAGACTCTTTATTTCATACATTAATCCTTTTGATAACAAACTGCTCCTGGTTCTAGAGTACAAAACTGTTTATTTTAAAGTGTTTATAATATTTATCTAAAATCCTTCCAACATAATTTTATGTAATAATCTTTGTTAAGTTGTTTCAAATGCTAACTTAATAATTCATTCTAACATTGGCACAAGACCAACAATTTGTGGGAAGGGGAAAGTCAATTATACAGACCCCAGTACTTAACTAGTACTTTGTTTTATAGACATCAGAAGGATGAAAGGCAAAGTTGACCATGGCGACATTTGAACTCAGAACATAGAAAGTCATAACTAAATTATTTTCAAAATTATATACAGTGACTGCACCTTATTCCTCTACTTAGCACTTAGCAGTGATGGCATTAAATGTTTAGCTTCAAGCCAGTTCTGGTGGAGCTGAGCTATGACCCAAGTTATTTCCTATAACTATCTTCTCTCTTTTTCAAGCATGGTGTACCCCAATTCCATTAGCCAATATGTACTTCATTTTTGAGATGGCAAGACATAATTTGAGGAAGATTTTGTTGCTATTTCTAGCATATCAAGCAGAGGATCCCTTGTTGGTTCACATTGTTGTGATGGTGGTGACCTCAGTAGAAGTTAAGGTTGTAATAGTGGTTGGATATTTGTTAACCTTTTCATTACCATATTTCTCATGAAATACATTGTATTTGAATTAGTTAATTAAGAATTTAAAAGGATTTACTAAAATTATTAATTATTTAATTATTACAATAGTATGTGTAACATGATTTAACAAAAGGATTTTATATCCTGTTAGTCGACCTATATCTGCCAGTTTTATGGGTTTCTTTGGCTTTAGGTAGTCTCAAGTTGCAGATAACTGGTTGTTTATCAGTTGACAGCTCAACCTCTCTCATCTAATGCTGTAGTAACTTCATCAAGGAAGGATCTGTATTTGAACTCCTTGTTTGGTGCATAAACTTGGACCACTCACAGAGATGTATCTTTCAGTCTTAGCTTCAAAAGACAAATCCTCCCTCTTAACCCTTTAGCATTCGCATTAATTTTCAAACGTCATGCTTATCTGTTCGTATTATTTACAGTTAAGTACCAGTAATACACTGGTGTGTTGCTGGCCTTGTGCCAAAAGTAGAAACAATTATTTACAGTTACTTGTACTCAAGAGGGTTATCAATTTTATTTGTTTGTAATTTTCTAAATTATCTATGTGCAGGCTTGACATTTTGTCAGTAGATGTTTAAATATCAATAATTTACAATTATATAATTTTACCTGATTTTTTTGGTCAAATTTGACTTTTATGGGCAGGTGAAATTAATTAATTGGGGAATTTGAAGTATCAACCAGGTGCAAATACTGGTATAATTTTAAATACGTTGTTTTCGGCATAATACTTGATATATAAGAATCACTAAACCTTATATCAGTGCTCCAGTAATTCCAGTCTTGGAAATTGTTTTATACCGAACATAATATTTACAGTAAAAAATACTTGCATTTCCGCAACATCTGTTGGTTGCCATAACAGATCGGGTTTTCCTCGATTTGAAATCTGTTGTTGGGTATATCGATTAATCTCTTCTGCCACAACTTCGAAGAAAGTTTGTGGTAAAAACAAAAAGAAATAATCCAGTGCTTTAGCATCAGGAGCTAATGTGTGTTGTGGACCAGTATTTTGAATAAAATTGGGAACATATATTGGTGCAGCATTTTTCAATCACGTTGCTGTAATATTTTCAATGGCGCCCTGGAGACCTCCTTCGTTTTCACTTTCAAAACAATCAACGTTGGACGAAATTTCAGAAATGTAAACATCAGATTCATTTGAAGATAAATCACTAATATTATCTTTTGTTTCTTGTTTATTCTGAATGTCGTCATGTGTAAAACCTTCAAAGTGGGTATCGCTACTTTCATAAGCCATGTTGATACAAAAAAACAAATTTGTTACACTTTCAAAGTTAAAAAAACACTTGTTGTTTTAAGTTGTTCCACTATATTAAGTGTTAATTTTCGCGGTAAGAGCCTAATCTTGCAGCAGTCTCTAATTGGCGAGATTTTGATGATGGTTTGTTTATTTTTAGAACGATTTTTTAGTGTGGGTGTTTTCGGGCAGTTTCGGACGGTTTGAACAAATGAAGGGGAAATAATTTCGGGCGATTTCAGGCGGTTTGAATACTAAAGGGTTAATGGTGTCTAGTCCAGAACACATCCTGACAGCTGATGGCTTGTGAGTATCCCTAGTCTTGCCTGTGCAGTCATTCCTGGCACCACATCTGAATAGTGGAGTTTCAATCCTCCATCCAAATCTACAGTACCAGAGCCATGGAACTTTGTTGAGGAAATCCTGACTATATTCAGTCAGTAGATTCTAGCCTCCTCCTCTAGTTTCTGCTCCTTACCTTTAAGGGTTGTGATGTTCCAGCTTCCAATTGTCAGGTAGGAAGTATTAGTGGACAAGGAAGTCAGGATCAGATATGCAGATACTATTGCATCCAAATTTAGAGAACTCCCTGAGTATGTTGAAATGGAATGGAGACTGTTCCTCAGTGGTTTCTGCTTCAGCTGTTAAATACTGTGAGCAACAGAGGCTTCGTGTGGCGCCGGATGGCAGGAGAACCCCTTGGTTCAACCAAAGGCTCAAAGATGCCATCTGAGCAAAAAAGGAGACCTACAAAGTTTGGGTTGGAAATAAGTCCTCCTTCTTGCACTTGCAGTACAAGCAAGCATGACATGGGAGGACTTTGGAGCTAAGCTGGAATCGGACTTCAGATCAGTAAATAAAGTGTTCTGGCAGACCATCTGCTGACTTCATAATAAGAAGTCCTCCTCCACACGTGTTTAGCAGGAACACATCTAGGGCTCTCCTATCTTCTGATGTACACAAGGTGCATCAGGGAGTGATCACTAATCTCTCAGAGGCTGAGGTCAGAAGAAAGGGAGTACTGCCAAGAGGTGTATTCTTGCTCTGTAGACCTTGAAGAGGCATATGACTGCATTCCATGGGATCTACTGTGGAAGCTTCTGAAGGAGTATGAGATTGACGGTCAGCTTCTTGTTGCCTTGATGTTTTTATACGAAAGCTCGAGTATTTGTGTTCAAATAAATGGTGCTAAATTGAAACCATTCTATCAAGTGTTCGTACTGTCACCTCTCCTGGCCTTGTGCCAAAAGTAGTAACAATTATTTTCATGAACAGGGTTGACATGTTAGCTGGGCTGGAAGTAGTATCAGGTGTAGGATCAGTTGGCTGGAATTTGCAGACGACATGGTATTACTTAACTTGTCAGAGGTGATCTCTGACATGTACTTGATAGATTTGATGCTGAGTGTTGCACGACTGGAATGAAAATCAGTGCCGTATAAACTGACACACTTGTCCTCCCAAGGAAGCTTGCGCAGTGCACTCTACATATAAATGGAGTTCCACTGAAGCAGGTGGAGAAGTTCAAGTATCTTGGAGCCGTGTTTATGAGTGATGAAAGGCAGGAGGCTGAACTAAGAATTGCAGGAGCTGGTGCAGTAATACACCAGCTTCAGCATTCAGTAATCAATCAGAAAAAGGGAGGTAGGTGTAAAAGCCAAACTTGCTATCTTCACTTTGGTATTTGTGCCATATCTTACCTATGGTCATGAATCTTGGGTAATGACTGAAAAAATACAATTGTGAATACAAATGGCCAAAATGGGGTTCCTCGGAAGGGTCTTTGGAATAATGTTACTCAATAGAGTGCGTAGCTTGCTGAATTTCTTTAGGTAGAGCAACTAATTCTCTAAATTGAGAGATCACAGCTCCAATATTACAGACATGTAGTTAGAGTGTCTCAGGTGGACAAATTTTATGGGCAAAACCAACCAACAGGAGATCCAGGTGTAGACCTCAAGCAAGATAGATGGTTGGATAACATCCATGAGCTTGGCTGATCTTGCTTGGGGATCCGGCCGGATCAGTTGGAGACTGGTGTTTCTGACAGGATCTACTGGAAGGAATGTTTGAGGGCTTAGCCTCCACGACCTCCTCAGTGGGCAAAGAAGAAGGAGGAGGTGGTGGTGGTGTGGTGGTGGTTGTTCTTATATCAAATAATGTTGGAAGATTTTAATTTAAAATGTGTGCTTTTGTTTTTTTCTATAAAACCAGGGCGATTTTAGGTGGGTGGGTTGGTATCGAAAGTGTTAAATAGGGCAGTGAGGATAATACTAGTTGTAGTTACAATGGTGGTGGTAATGTTGATTTGGTGCTAGTTGTAATAAATGTTTTGTTAGTGTTAGCTGTAAGATTAAGGTTGTTAGAATTGTGTATGATGTACTGGTTGTAGGGGTGGTGGTGGTGCTTTTAGTTTTATAGCAGTAATTGTATTCTGGTATCAGTAACTTTAATGGTGATTGAGGTAATGGTAGTAATAGATTTTTAGTGGTAATTGTAATATTAATTGTAGTAACTGCTGTTAGAAGTAGTAATACGTAGTTTATGTAATTGTAATTGTAATAGTAGTAGTGGTAGTAGTAGTAAGTGTATTAATGTGGCTTGTACAGATAATGGTGTAGTGTTAATCGAAGTAGATGTAGTGGTAGTAACATCAATATTGGTGGTGTTGGTGGTGTGGGTGAAGTGGTATGGGAGGTTTGACATTTATTGAATTAAGGAAATTCAATTTTCTACAAACACTGTTTTATCTCTGTTTCAATGCCTGACCCTTAGAATTCCAGTCATACAGAAGTCTTCCTGATATTTTTAGCTAATGTCTTACAGGACACATTCTTACTGTCAATAATTTCTACGCCATTCTATAAGAAAACTGTTTTTTTTTCTTTTGCTTTTAATTTGATTTTCAGTTTCTGTTTTGATAATTGAATTTTAGATTTATATTTTGATAAACATGTTTGTACTTAGTCCTTTTTTGAAGCTACAGTAACACTAATAAAACACCAGCATTAAATAAAAAGGGCGGTGGATTGGCAGTATCGGTAGAGGGTTGGACGCCATGCTTTCCAGCATAGTTACGTCCCTTTACGATCTGAGTTCAAATCCCGCTGAGGTTGACTTTGCCTTTCATCCTTACGGGGTCAATAAAATAAAGTACCAGTAATGCACTGGGTAATTGCTGGCCTTGTGCCTAAAGTAGAAACAATTAAATAAAAATGATACTAAATTAGATGTTTTTTTTTCTCCACTTGTATCTAAAAATATTCCAACATTGTTGGTGTAAAATGAAAATAAAAGGCAGTTATTTTTAATTCTACAAATATATTTTGAGAAGTTAAATTATAGAATGAAAACAAAAAATACATCTGTGTTATTTCTATATGATTGTAGGTAGTTTGGATCTTTAAGGTAGAAATACTTTCTTAAAAGAATTTGTGGTAGAGTTCCTTGTTTATAAGGCTTGTGTGTGTAAAATTTGTTACTGTGGCAGTCTGTTTGTCATAGATGACTCTAAATCAAAAGTATCTCACATTTCATGGCAAGACTAACCAGGAGACATTGATGTGAATTTGAGCACTGATGCAATCCCATTCGGTTTCTTCAGACATAACTGTGTGGTCAAGTAATTTATTTTGCAGTCATGTGGTTTGTGTTTGATTCTACCATATGGCAACTAGAATAAGTGTTTTCTATCATAATCTAAAATTGATTAATATCTTTAGAGTAGAATTTGGTCAATGGAAACTGTGCAAAAGACATGCGTGTGTGTGAGTATCAACATTTTACGCCCACTTTTCCATGCTAAGATCTGAGTCAGTTCCTATTGAGAGTTAGTGCCTTCCAAGATGAGTCAGAGGGCACCATTTCACTTGTGCATTTCATTTTTATCATGGTTTCTGTGGCTGGACACCCTTCTCAATATCAACTACTTTACAGGGTTTGCTGGATGTGTTTTTATTGTAGTGTTAGAGGGGTTGTTATGTTTTGGGTTGAACTAAAGATCCTCTTAGCCCTACATTCTCTCCACTCACTTTCTCACCACTTTATTGAGTCTACTTGGTGTATTTTATCATGGGACTAACAGCAGTGAGGATGCCTTGAATTTTGCAATTTCTTAGAGAAGAATAAGCCACTATACTTAGCTTTTGTTGACCTAGAGAAGGCCTTTAATAGGGTACCTTGATCTGTCATCTGGTGATCCCTAAGGAAACGAGGTGTAGAGGAATGGCTTGTGAGGACAGTGCAAGCCTTGTACAGAGGTGCTGTCAGTAAAGTGAGAGTGGGAATGGAGTTTAGTGAGGAATTCCAGATACAAGTAGGAGTACATCAGGGTTCAGTCCTCAGCCTGCTCTTGTTCATTATAGTCCTCCAAGCCATAACAGAGGAGTTTAAGACTGGCTGTCCATGGGAACTTCTCTATGCTGACGATCTGGTTCTTATAGCAGAATCAGTAGAGGAGCTAGAGAATATGATCTGGCTATGGAAACAACAGTTGGAATCAAGAGGACTGAGAGTGAACATAGCTAAGACAAAAGTGTTGATGAGTAGAAAAGAGGACAAAACTCTGATTCCATCAGGGAAATGACCATGTTCGATTTGTAGAAAAGGAACTGGCATAAATTCTATAAAATGTACACAATGCAGATCTTGGGTACACAAAAGATGTAGTTGGATAGCAGGCAAACTAACAGGTAGGGAAAACTACGTATGCAGTATATGTACAGGGAAATTTGACAATAGTAATTGCAGTGATAGACACATTTTTCAAATGCAGGTGGGTTCTATAGAAGTGGTTGATAGCTTCTGGTACTTAGGTGATCAGATTAGCATGGGAGCTGCTTCCTCTGTTGACAAAGAAGGGTTTCTCCCTGTGTACGAAAGGCCGGTTATATGATGCTTGTGTGAAATGTGCGATGCTGCATGGTAGTGAGACATGGGCAACTACAGAGGATATGCTGGAGAGAAATGAAGCAAGCATGCTCCTTTGGATGTGCAATGTCAATGTGTGTGAACGACCAAGCATAGATGAGTTGATAAAGAAACTGGGTATAAGAGGGATATGTTGTGGTGTGCAGGAGAGAAGTGTGATATGGTATGGACATGCGATGCACATGGAGGATGACCGCTGGGTAAAGAAGTGCCAAGAAATCCCAGTAGAAGGAAGACGCAGTAGTGGAAGACCACCAAAAATATGGGCGGAGGTGGTGAGAGCAGATCTCAGATCGCTGAAGCTCACCGAGGAGATGACGACGGACCGTGATAAGTGGAGAGATGCTGTGCTGAATAGGATCCATCCCACCCTTGCAAGCAAGGAAAAGCGAATGTAAAATGATGATGATGATGATGATCACACACACACTGGCATGGGTTTGATCTGAAGAACAGAAAATAAAAATAAATACACACAAACATGAAAAAAGAACTCAATACTAGTTTATAATGTAGTAGCATATAAATTCATAACTGAAAAAAATAATTGATTATTGATTTAGGTACTGGAAAGTTTCATTATGCAATTTGTCAAAGTAATAATTAGAAAGGATAAAATATCCATAAAATATAGTTAGTAATGTGTGGATCTAGTGTATGTGTGTCAGGAAAATGCAAATGGAAATAATGAGGTGGGTATATATTATAATATGAAAAAAGCATTAAATACATATATATTATTTTTTCATATGTGTTTTGCAAGATTCTTGTGAAAGATAGGCAGCATGAACCTCCCAAATTATAACAACATATATACTTATTTATTCTTTTACTTGTTTCAGTCATTAGGCTGCATCCATGCTAGGGAACAGGCTTCAAGGATTTTAGGAAATGGTATTGATTCCAATACTAATTTTTGAAGTCTAGTATCTATTTTATCAGCCTCTCTTTGTCGAATTGCTAAGTCATGGGTCATAAATATAGACATAGATATGCACACATACATGCACACATATATACAATGGGCTTCTGCTTAGTATCCGTCTACCAAATTTCACTAACAAAGCATTGGTCAGTCCAAAGCTAATGTAGATGACACTTGCAGTGGGACTGGTCCCCAAACCACATGGTTCTGAACTCCTTAACCACACGAAAGAATTACACCAGAAAACAACACAACACAATAACAGTATACCGGTATAATGTTAAAAAGAAGTAGTAAAAAAAAAAAGTCTTAACATTTTCATTGGAAAGACAAGCGGATTTGAAGGAGGGCATGTTAAATGGAAGATAGATTTCTTTATTTGCCACACGGGCACACACGAGATGAAACATTACAAAACATGGGTAGTGGGGTTTTTACATGGAAGTGTGTAAATAAATTTAACAATTATAAAATAAAATAAACAATCGAAATCCCCAATAGAGGGAACATCACTGCAGGGTCGTTTTACACCCTATAGATAGAACAACCCTTAACACCAAGAGCATATTTTGTAAGTGCTCCTGTCTTCTCTATTGTTTTCTTCAACCTACATTCATTTAGGCCATTTTTGCCACATTCACCCACCTTTCAGCAAATTTACTGGGATATAACACCTCTGTCTTCACCTTCCTTTTAAAATGGTATTTGAAAAAGGGGATGAGTTGTTGTCCAGAGAGGAAGGTGTTTGCCCTCAGTCCTTTCAATCTAGTCCACCATATAACTTCTTTTGTCATAGCCACCAGGCAGAGGAAAACTGCCCCTTTTTCAGTGTTAAAAGAAGGCAGTGGGGTAATCCTCGTGATAGACTCGGCTGAAAGTTGCTCGACATAATTCCACTGGTCAGCAACTCCTGGGCACTGAACAATGGAATGCAGAACAGTTTTGGTGTTCTGTTCGCATCTTGGACAGGTCCTTCTGGCAGGATCCATGCCAGGGCATCCATGCCTGTAGATTCTATCTCAAAATGGAAGAGCTTCCTGGTAGTACTGCCAGTCAGGAGGCACTGGAAGTTATCCATAGGCCCTTGACTAAAACCTCTGGAATAGACTGGCCAGTTTTTTCTGGTTCTCCCTGAGAACGTCATTGCACTTATCCTCCACCAATCTCCTGTAGAATGTTAACATGGAGTTTCCACTGATTACGGTGTCCACTTGGTAGAGGACTGAGTGCATGAGCCAGGGCTGCAGCTTAGTTAGTGAGATGAGCTGTGGAAAAGCTTGTCTCACGGACGTTGACCACACCTGTTGGCAGGAATACGTGGAGATGGCGGACACTATGTAAGTGTTCGCCACTTCCGCTCGACCTTTCGAGGAGAGTTTGCGTTTAGCCCACTTCTGGGTGAGTTGCAAATACCTTTGCTGTAACCTCATTCCAGTTTTTATCCACTGGGAGGTCTTGATCAAACCAGATCCCAAGCAGTTTTATCAGTCCTTCCATTCAGTGTTCAATGACGCTGTTGGATGGCATGGTTTTGCTTCTCCAGGTGCCAAGTTGCAAATCAACAGACTTGTCTGGGTTTATTTTTGTTCCCATCAAAGTTTCATTTTCCTGTAACAAGTTGCTGATTACCCTAATTTCTAAGGTTTTCGACACCATTACGGTGAACTTGTTGGCATAAGCTGACACTACCTTCCCTAGTCTTGGTTCAAGAGGGATGCCTGCAAGAGCTCCAACTTCCGCAGTAGTATCTCAAGAGTCAGTACATAGAGAAGGGAGGAGAGAGGGCATCCTTGATGGATGGAACACCTGATTTGAAATGGCTTCCTTATGATGTGATCAGTGGTGAAAATATGTGATAAAAAACGTCATTCTGTTTACCTGCTAAGCTTCGCTTTCCAGATGATGGCAGCGTTCTTTCTGTAGCCATGTTTTCCTGTGAGTTATTGAATGTTTAAAAATTAAAACTATAAACACTATTCAGCCCCAAAGGCTAAAAGAAAGACTAACCAGCTCTGCCTTGAGCTGGTTAGCTTCTCTATAACACAATATAAGATTCGATTTTCAAATGTACAATTATCTTATAAAATTTAAATGAAACTCACTGAGCAAGTTGAATGCATGTCAGCATAAAAAGAAGATAGATAAAAGGAAAAGCAATATATCATAATAGAACCTTGTTTTACTAAGTTTGACGTAGGGATATACTGGGAAGTATTCTGTTATTACTTCTGAGCACAAAAAAACTACCATCTGTAATCTTTATTATCATCATCATCATTTTTATTGCACCTTTTCCATGCTGGCATGAATTGGACAGAACTTTTTGAGGCAATGTTTTACAGCTGGATGCCCTTCCTGGCATTAAAGCTTTTAGTGACTTCATCTGACATGCAGAAAAAGATATAATGTACCTATTTTAAACCAAATATATGGAGTAAAAATTGTTTTTATTAGTTAAGTCTGGGTTTTCTGAGACTAGTGAGATCAACTTGAACAAGTTGACAGCTGCAGGAAAAACAGAAAGAGATTTTCAGAGGGCTGCTGTAGTAGAGAAGAAGCACTGAGTATAGTGGTTGGTGTGGGGATTTGGTGGGGGCTGGACACAATATTAGTAACGAAAATTAATAAAGATGTTAGTTTCTTTCATTCTATTTCCATCCATTTGTCTTTATATTCCTTACTCACAAAGTGGAGTAGAAATGTCCATAAACTCAAAATTTATGACTTTCTGTTTCGTGACTTAAAACTAAGTAATATTGATTTCTGAAATTTCTTAAAGGCCTCATAATTATAAAAAATGGGAAGTGAGATTATGTGACAAGCATGCTTGCAAAATCCATTAGTAATGTAAATAAAGTGAATTGACTACAACCAGATCAAGGCTACAGCCTGCTGTTAGCTTACATCTCCTCTATAACCACTATTTCGAAGAACATTTTCCAAAGCCATTCTTATTCTACTCAGTTTATATGTACAAGCAAACTGCTTAAGATAACAAACCTTCACATCAAAAATAATCAAACATTGATTTCATTCAGATTGATCTATTCTGTATTGTTTATTTTTAAATTTCTTCTGCTTTGTTCTGTTAACAAAATCTTTATACGGTCAATCTCTCCTCCTACACAAAGGATGCAAAAAATTAAAACCTTTGGGATTTCACTCTTTTGGTACCAACCCACCCAAAATTGCTGCTGGTTCTATAAGGGAGAAAAAAACTCATTTTAAATTAAGATCTTCCAACATGATTTTATATAAGAGCCTTTTGTTGTATTACAAATATCATTTTAATAATGTAATAATGATTTTTGAGAATTTATCCAAATTCTTCATTAATTAATTCAAATACAGAATATATCATTAGAAATATGGAAATGAAAGGGTTAATAAAAACACATTGTCTTATGTTGATCTAAAAATACTTCCTACAAATTGGTGTCTTTATATTAAAGGGTTTAAATGTTTTGATTAGGGTGATACCTTTGTAATTATGATCAGCACTAAGATCATCATCATTGTCATTGTTTAATGTCTGTTTTCCATGCTTGGATGGGTTAGACCGGATGTCACATTCTGAAACTACGTTAGTCACGTGACCATGTTTTGCTCATATATTCCATTTTTGGCTTTGTTTCTATAGATGAATGTTTTTTTTAAAAATACCAATCAATTTATGAGTACTAGGAGGACTCTAGTATTATCACTTTACAGGGTGAACTGGGAACTTTTTTTTTCATGCCACCAGTAATACATGCTGGACTGGGTAATTTTTTTTGTCATGGCGCCAGCACTACCAGTTTACAGGCTGGATTGGAAACTTTTTGTTGTGGCCCCAGTACTACTACAGAGTGAACTGGGTGTATTTCAACACTAGGGTACTCATTAAGTTCTTGGTCAATCTGTAGAGGCAGTGATGGAATTTGTGCTGTAGGTTAAAAAGGATGGGGCAAGCTACACACTGGTTGCTGATGGAGGAGTTCATCCCACTGTAGGATGTGACCTTCAAGAGAATGAGTTGGATTTGCTTGTATATTGTGGAATGTGTCCAGTATTCCATGGAGGTATGATTAGACAAGAAACATGAAATCAGGAAGATGGGGAAGGGGGTACAATGTGTCAAATAGAGTATTTTTATCTTACATTTTCTTATTGAATCAATAAGATATAATTATAGTTTTTGAGATTAGTTGTGATGGATCTATAGTTTTCAGTATTTCCTTTACTGCTGTCTTCATAAGCCACAGTCTGGTTATCACACTGACTGAAATATATTACTGTGTATATTGCATTAATATATCTAATACTCATAACACTCTAAACACATATGGCTATATATATATATTTATAAGAGGATGTAGGAAGCTCAGATGCAAAAAATAACTGCAATTACAGTTAGTTGCTATAAAATAGCTTATAAAATTTAAGTAAAAGCCCTTAGAAATGGAAAAATGTTGCCAAACACAACAGACTGTAATGCAGTTATTTTCTGCATCTGAGCTTCATACATCTTCTTATAAATTTATTTCAATTGTGCTTAGTAAGTTCGAAAATTCAATTCAAGCTTCACACGCTACTTTTGAGCAATGGATTAGATTTGTTGGTAGAATGTGGGATAAAATGCTTTGCAATATTTAGTTAAGACTTTCTATGTTCTGAGTTCAAATCCTGTCGAAGTCAACTTTGCCTATATCCTTCCAGGATTAATAGAATAAGATACCAGTTAAGCAATGGAACCAATATAATCGATTTTCTGTTTCTTCAAAATTGCAGTCCTTGTGCCAACGCTAGAAATAATTATTATTAGATATGTGAAACATTGTCAGTGGTTACAGAGGATATTTGTAGGCTGGAGAGAAATGAGGCAATCATGCTTTGTTGGATGTGCAATGTAAATGTAAGAGGAAGGCAGGGCTTGCATGAGCTGAGGGAAAAACTGGGTTTAAGAGGAATCCGAAGTGGTGTACAAGTGAGAAGACTGTGTTGGTACAGACATGTGATGCTCCTGGATGAAGAATTGCCAGGAAATCCCAGTGGAAGGAAGTCGCAGTAGTGGTAGACCAAGGAAGACCTGGGCAGAGGTGGTGAAAGCTGATCTCATCACTGAGACCCACAAAGGAGATGACAAAGGAATGTGGCAAGTGGAGAGATGCTGTGCTGAAAAGGACCCATGCAAGCATGGAAAAATGGACATAAAAATGATGATGATGACAATGATGACCCCCCTCCCCCTGTGGTTGAGCTTAATTAGGAACATCTTATCCACACACACACACATATGAAGCTGATGATTCAATCCATCACAACTCAGAATTTCTAGCAGCTTGTGCTCATTCAGGTGAATGGAGAAACTTAATTGGGAATTTACAGAATAAAGTTATGAACATTCAAATTGTTTGATTTTCATTGGTTAACATGAGTATGAGCAGCCGGTTATGGCCAATTGAAACAGAAAGATGTGAGAGAATTCTGGCCGGATATGGCCGGTTTAAATGCTAAAGGGTTAAACTAACAGTCTATCTGCCATATATTTACATCAGCAACATTAACGGTAGAGAAGACTTTAGTAAATACCTCCATGTTCTTCATAAATTAATTCAGAAAAATTATATTTCATTGGAAATATGGTAACAAAAGTGTTAAATCTGTTTCAAAGAAATTATGGTGTTGTTGTTGAGTCTAAAGTCAACTCTAATCAATTAGGATTGTGATCATAAGCACTCCAGGCATGACATTCCAGTCTTTTTCTATATCTACAATTTTATTATACAAGGTACCAGTTTTTTCTAACCTTTCTGGCACCAAACCATCTGAAACTGCTCCTGGGTTCTATAATACACAACTGCTTGTTTCAAAGGCTTAATATTTATCTAAAAACCTGTCATTGTAATTTTATGTAGGAACCTTTCTTAAGTTATATTTCAAACACCAGCTTAATAATGAGAAAGTGAGTTATATCACTAAATTTTCAAAAATCTTGTTTATTTTCAAAATGATTTGAAAAGCATAGGAATTGTCTTTCATTAGACATATAGTAACAAAAGAATTAAGACATTACATTGAATGCAATTTGGCTGCTATTCTAACACTTTGAGTAAGCACATAGATGTTTCCCCAATGACTTATCAAATTTAGGCAATGTGTATCCAGTTCAGATTAGATCTGATACATGCTGTATTCCTGCAAGCTGCAAGAAACAACCAAAGGGTTAGTCTCAGAAAGGGCATCTAGCTGTAAACCATTACTTCATAAAATACCATCCCACTCATGCCAGCATAAAAATGTAGACGTAAAAATGATGGTGATGAATAATTCAGTTGTTAAGTATTTTAGGAATTGCTATGTAATACCATACTGTACTGTTGTTTTGTGGTTTTATATTTTAAAATGGCAATGTACATTTCTTTCTTTTTTATGATTTTTCACTTTTAGGCAATCTCGAGCTGAGTTACAATCTCTGGCTCATCTCATTGAGTCTATGTGGACTCAGCACAATCCTCCAGTTTCACCAAACAGTCTGGATTTAGATCAAATGTTCAGCTTCCTGCAAGAAGAAAAGGCTAATGACCAATTGGAGGCAAATGATAAAGAAGAAGCAGTCAATCAGATAAATGAGGCCTTTGAAGTGCTGAATGATCTATGGGAGGTAAATAGCAATATGTTTTTATTACTTGCCATTAAAACCAACTAGCTCTTCTCCTCTTTAATTTCACTTTATTGATTGTAATATTTCATCTGAAAGTATTATTCATCAACAGACAGAGGAACACATATACACTTTACACTTACATTTATGTGGGTGTGTATGTTTCTTTGTTTCTCTCTCTCTATATATACACACGCACACACGCACACACACACACACACATATATATGGGAACTTCTCTATGCTGACGATCTGGTTCTTATAGCAGAATCAGTAGAGGAGCTAGAGAATAAATTCTGGCTATGGAAACAGCAGTTGGAATTAAGACGACTGAGAGTGAACCTAGCTAAGACTAAAATGTTGATAAGTAGAAAAGAGGACAAAACTCTGATTCCGTCAGGGAAATGGCCATGTTCGATATGCAGAAAAGGAACTGGCATGAATTCTATAAAATGTACACAATGTCAGTTTATCTCCCCTGTTTGCTGAAAATTTAAATAAATGACATTGTCACTATTTTAAAACGATAGTGTAAGGTCTTCAAAATGCTTTTAATTAAGCATACAGTGTATTGCAAAATACACTATATATACATTCATATATATATCGCTATTTCAGAGCACCAATTCTAATATATATATATATCATCATCATCATCATCATTTCATTTTACGTCTGCTTTTTCCCTGCTTGAAAGGGTGGGACGGGAACTGATTCTGGCTTGATTTCTACAGCTGGATGCCCTTCCTAACACCAACCTCATTTACAGTGAGTGCTGGGTGCTCTTTTTCCATGGCACCTCCATGACCACTTTGCAGTGGAATGATAGGGACCCCTGTCCTATCATCTCATTTCTACAGCTGAGTAAACTGGAGCAATGTGAAATAAAGTGTCTTGCTCAAGGAAACAACACATCACCTGGTCTGAGAATTGAACTCACAACCTTTCGATTGCAAGGCCAATACTCTAACCACTATATATATATATATATATATATATATATATATATATATATATATATATATACACACCACTTATCGACTCCTCTTTGGATTTTGGTCTTTAGATTTATTATTACTATATATATATATATATGTATAAAAAGGTAAACAGAAATAGTCAAAATAACAAAACAAACAGCACAGTACATGGAAGAAATATATTATACACACATGCATACACATGAACATGTTCCTATTATATTTAAACATTTTTTACAACTTCTCTTATTGGTGTATTAAAATGTAAGGCAATTTATTTGAATTAAATTTACTCTGATGAGCTATTCTAACTGAAATGAACTCTTCATTCCTGTTAGTCTAGCATTTGTAAGTCCATTAAATGTTTTGATAATCCTTGCCTAAACTTTTGTTATGTGTGTGTGTGTGTATATATATATATATATACATATATATGTATATGTGTGTGGATATATATATATATTAAGAAAAGGAAGAGATGGTATCATATATTCAACAATATTTTATTCTGTTACATCATCCTCTTATACATATTTCAAAGGTACAGGAAGGTTGTTATTCAATGATTATTCAATATATTTTTGTCAGACTGGAAGTTTGAATGTAAATAAAAGTAAAGTTTGCTGCCGTGGAAGGCGTGTTTACATCTCAGCGTTTCGCAAGCATATATATATATAATTTTTTTTATTACATCAACAGTACACTTTCCAAATACACATGTTTCACTGAGTAAGACTTACAGACTCTCTTAGATTCTCTGTTCAACCATCATATAATGTTTGTATTTTTACATAACACAACTCATCCCTTAGATTGGTGAAAGATGGTAATGAAATGGTTAAATTGGCTTCCAAATTTCACAGACCTACAATTATTTTATTTAACTCTGGGAAAACTTTCATTCCCATATAAATTATCTCCAGACATGTTTTGTGGTCTGTCTCATATTGAATATGCAAAGTCAGGAATGGGACAATGTTGCTATGCAAATACTTACTGACTGAATATTAATAACATTCAAAATTCTATTAATGATATGTAAATGCCTCCATAGCAATGCTCTTGTTATATTTTTAACCTCTTTATATTAAGAATTTTTGCTGGACAATATAATGTTCAAACATCAAATATAGTGACCAAGTTTCTACTGGAATACCGTTTAAGCAGATATTAATAATAAAGCATTACACTAAACACCTATTATTCCTCTTCTTTGTGTGTAAAATCAATCATATTAGTCATCATCCTTTGATATATATTGTACTGTAACCTGTAGTCTGAACAATGTCGGAGCTTTCCATTTCTGACTTTAAGCAATTGTAGCATTCTAGAAATATTCTTTATTTATTTAATATTTTCACTGTTATTATAGCTAGTTCATATAATAGATTTAATTGATTCTTATGAGTAAAAGCAAGATATAATATAAGACACTCTGCTCAGATGGTGTATGTGTAAATCTGCTAAAGGCAGAAAAACAAATGTTTCTGAACATAACATGCCTCAATTTACCTAACTATTGTGAATGAATACCAAATCCAGGAAGATTCATTGTTTTCATGTCTGACTTGGGGAGACAATTGGACGTTAACCCCTCCAGAGTATCCTTTATTAGAAGATCTTGTAAATTCTCCACCTACAGGACCACCTTGAATTGTATTTGACTTGATAGTTGGTAAGTTTTCATTAATTGAACTACTACATTCATTATGTTGATAAAAAAAATTTGACTTAGAATTATGAAAAAATTCTTGGACCAGCTCATGGTTGATGATCCATTACTTTTAGTTTAGATTAAATGAAAATATATTTATTTTTCAGGAAGTTACAATAATTATAACATTGAACATTATTCAAAATATCATTTTCTCCAATCTTTAAGATTATTAAGTTGATAGGAAACACATTTGGTGAGATAACTTTTGTATTTTTACAGTCTAAATTTTCATTGAACTAAAGGCAAAGGAAGTGAAGTATTTATCTAAGGATGTAACAGATGCATGGAATTATGTGATAATGGCCCACTAGTGTGTGTCTAATACTGATTTAGTTAGTTTGAGTCAGTGTTTTCTATTTATTATTGCTTTAGAGGGAGAGAGAGAAGTTTTTCAAGACATATCCAAATCTGGAATTTTGGCAAAAGGGAAAGTCAATTAAATTGACTCCAGGACTTGATTGGTACTTTATTTTACTGACCCTAAAAGGAGGAAAGACAAAGTTGACCTTGGTGATTTGAACTAAAAACTTAAAGAGTTGGAATGAGTACCTCCAAGCAACACCATAACTGTTTCTACTTTTGGCACAAGGCCAGCAATTACCCAGTACAGTACTGGTACTTTATTTTATCGACCCCAAAAGGCAAAGTTAACCTTGGCAGGATTTGAACTCAGACCGTAAAGGGACGTAACTATGACTGCCAATTTGCTGCCTTACAAACCTGATCTAATTACAAGAAATACAATTAACTTAGGAGAAAAAGGAACTTACAACTTTAACCCCTTCATCTCACTTTGTATTGATATCAGACTCATGTTGAAATGAAATGTTTTTAGTTGCTTATTATAAATCTATAACCAATATATTAGACAGTAAAAACAATGATGGATTGTGCTTGTTCATACTGTGAAATGTACCCTGTAATCTGAGGCAAGTGGAGTAATATGCAAGTAGCTCTAATTTGAGCTACTTGGGTATATGGTAATCATGCATATGTTATCTACTTTAAATATTTGCTGTATCTGGAAAAGAATGAAGAGAAAGAAATCTGTTCCTTGGATATTCTACTAAAACAGTTAGCACATTAATAAATTCAATTATTCAAACCCTAAACTATTGGCATTCTTCATAATGAACAAAAATATAGAGCAGAATTAGAGGTTGAATCAATGAACAGCAATACATATAGCAAGAGAAAACAAAAGAGATTGAGGGAAAGGTGTTAAGTAAGAGAAAGGGAACAGAATAGATACATTAATAAAAAGGAGTGAACAAGAGAGAGATGGGAGAGGGGAAGAGTGAGTAGGTGTGTGTGTGTGTGTGTGTGTGTGTGTGTGTGTGTGTGTTCATGTGTGTGTGTTCGTGTATAAAAGTTGTCTAAGACACTATGAAATACTTCTCCTAAGCTGCCAATTCTGATAAAAGTTTTGTCTTAAGTTGCATTGTTACCTTTGAAGATAAACCCATGTGCCAAAAGTAGATGATAGATTTATTTGAAATCTCAGTGTAGCTTGCTACAAAGATCAATGCTTGTAAAGTCTTCTGAGACATTTTGCTCTGACTCTAACTTTAGCCTACTTCCACTGTTTCTCCAGGAATAATGCCAACAATTTTGTTCATGGCTGGGCAGGCAGGTTGGCAAGTGGGGTGGGTAAGACAACAGTAGTGAAACTGTTATTTAATCAATGCTTAGCTTGTAATTGAAGAGAACAGTAAGTCTTTCACTTAATCAAGGGAATGATTGGTCTGAATTTTGCCACTCATCCTGGCAGTATTTAATTACTGTACAAACACCAATGTTCATTTCAACAATGTTTTTTTCATTGACTTTAATTAACTTAACAATTAGAGGATCTTTTTATTAATTTTTTTTTGCTTTCTAATCCAATGTAATTGATTTCATCTCATTTGCCTCTTTTATATGGTTTCTGACTTAGGCACAAACCAGCAGTTTTTTAAGGGGAAGGAAAAAATTAATTAAATCAGCCCCAGTACTTGGCTGGTACTTTGTTTTAACAACCCCAGAAAGATAAAAGGCAAAGTTGGCCTTGGCAGAATTTGAATTCAGTATGTAAAGGACTAACTATTTGCTGCAAAGCATTTTGTCTGCTGTTCTACTGATTCATGCCAATGACCTATACTTTTTGCTTTCTATATATTTTACTCGGTTGTAGCCAACATAACTACTTAACCACCTCACACTTGAATTGTTAGTGTAGGAATGGCCAGCTGTTTAAAAAAAACAATTATATCCCAAACATTTCATGGAGAATGCCTGAATTACTTGCAAATGTAAAGATTTGTTACTTCATGCTGAACTAACTCCAACAGTTTCTCAGTATTAACAGAAATATAGCTTTCCTGGATATAGAACAGCTATTTAATAGTGCAGCAAGACAATCAGCCCACAAGCATTCAACACCAATCATCCAAATTAATTCCATATATGTAGAAAATGGTGTATTTTATTAGACAGCTACAGCAATGCAAATGGGACATTAAATGTTATAAATATGATAAAGTTGCTGGAATGTTACTTTGGAGTTGTTTAATGGTCCTTAATATTTCAAGATAAAATACCTTCATTAAAAGAAGAATTAAGGGAGCTAATTCGGTGTAGGATATGGGGATTTTATCTCAGAATATTAAGGCTTATTAAACTACTCCAAGGTAACATTCTATGTTTGTTATCATATTTTAACATTTACTATTCCATTTGCATTGCTGTAGCCTTATTATAAAACACACCTTTTTCTATACTTTACACAATGCTTCAAGCAAACTACAGCACCATCTTGATTCAACATCTTAAAATTTCATGTTCCTATTAGCAATTAATGTTTGTAATATATATTTTGGTAAGAAATTCTCAGGGGAGCTGGACAGCAGAAGGCCTTCAGAAAAGAAATTCCCCTCAAGTAAGTGTTTCAGAAGTTAAGGGCTGAAACACTCGCTTGAGGGTGGGTTCTTCTCTGAAGACCATCTACTGTCCAGATCTCCTGAGAATATTTTACCACTGTAGCCTTCTAATAAAACACACCATCTTCTATACTTTACACAATGCTTCATGCATTAATTCAACATCTTAAAATGTCATGTTCCTCTTAGCCATTAATGTTTGTAATATTTATTTTGTCAATTCTGGACAAAAGAAATGCTATATAGATCAACATATGTCTTAGATGATTGGTATCAAACTTGGTGCTCATCAAAGTGACTCATGAAATCCAGTAAAATGCAAGTAAAATGTTTTTGAAAGGAAAACAATGGATACTTAAGATTATATGTTCTAGTTCTGCTGAAGACATTTTACTCAATTTTTTGTAATCAATTTTTCGTAATAGTCTTCACTTCTTGAGTGAAAGGTTAACATTCAGAAACTATGATGTAGTGATATATCTGGTAACTCATGGAAATGTGTAATTTTGAAGAAATATTTGATCCATAGTAGAAATATATTATAAAGCATGGCAATAAAAAAAAAAAAAAAATGAAATTTCATTATACATTGCTGGAAAAACATTGTTTTTAGAAGAAATGATGATGGAATGATATGGATGAATATTATCTGTGCCTGTCAAATGGCGGTGATTTGGCAGCATCGGTAGAAGGTCGGACGCCATGCTTTCCAGCATAGTTACGTCCCTTTACGATCCGAGTTCAAATCCCGTCGAAGTTAACTTTGCCTTTCATCCTTACGGGGTCGATAAAATAAAGTACCAGTAATGCACTGGGTAATTGCTGACCTTGTGCCAAACGTAGAAACAATTATCTGTGCCTGTCAAACCATTTCTGTCACTTGTATTAGTGATGAGAATATTGGAGGCTGTTATGGAAATTGTGGTGGTTGGTGGCATTGATAAATATAATAATGGTTTTATTGATGCCAGACATAATAGGATTGATGATGATGATGATGATGATGGTGGTGGTGATTTTATTGTTCATGGTGTTAGAGGCAAAGTGGGTATTGGCAAAGAAATTGGTGTAGAAATTTCAAAATGGATGATGGTATTGGTGATATGCCTGTGATAAAAACAGTTACTATCATACCACCATCTTAACCACAGTAGTGGTCAGGGTGTCAACAATGACCAATGTGACAATGATTAATGATAGTTGAAATTTTTCAATATCCTCATCATCATCATCATCGTTTAATATCCATCTTCCATGCTAGCATGGGTTGGACGGTTTTGACCCACTTGAGGTAAAATTCACAACATTTTCATCTGTCGAACACCCGAAATAATAATTGTCCACTGAAACAAGACATGCGTATTCAACAGGTGAAAGCGTGAATTTAACCTAATTTTGTATATTATAATTAGTCTTTCAGACTGAGTGCTCTGCCAACTTTGGATATAAAATTTTTTTAACAAAATCCACTACATTATATATATATATGGGGCAGTGGATTGGCAGTATCGGTAGAGCGTCAGACAACATGCTTTGCAGCATAGAGTGATGGCCCTTTACTTTCTGAGTTCAAATCTTGCCACGGTTAACTTTACCTTTCATCCTTACGGGGTCGATAAAATAAAGTACCAGCAATACACTGGGGTAATTGCTGGCCTTTTGCCAAAAGTAGAAACAACTATATATATATATATATATAATTTTCCCAATCACAGCTCACCCCTTTTCTCTCATTCCATTTTTTGCTCTTTTTCTCTGTCTTAACATATTTATTGATTGATGTAGAAAGAGAAATAACCTGTCTGATTGTTATATATGTTTTTTATATAGTTTTATTACTGTTTGAATTTTCATGCAGTTTATTATTGATTTTATATTGAAATATTTTATGTAGTTTTTAGTAGTTGTTACATTGTTATAGTATCAATGACATTATTTCAATATTATTTCAGCTCTAACATGGTTCCTGCTGGCCTTGTGCCAAAAGTAGAAACAATTATTATCGGTGGATTGGCAGTATCGGTAGAGGGTCGGACGCCATGCTTTGATGCATAGAGTTACGGCCCTTGCCATTCTGAGTTCAAATCCCGCCGAGGTTAACTTTGCCTTTCATCCTTACGGGGTCGATAAAATAAAGTACCAGTAATGCACTGGGTAATTGCTGGCCTTGTGCCAAAAGTAGAAACAATTATTATCATCAAATGCATATAAATCTAATGTTGGTGTTATATTTCTTATGTATTTAATATTGTTAGTACTTTACTGAGGTTTTCATTGTTGTTTTGTTATATTATAAGAGTTTTATAGTAAATGTTTATGACTTTCGTACATATTCTATGTTTGTTGTATATGATACAGTATATTGTGTTATTATAGTCTATATATAGTGTTGCTATAGTGTGTTACAGTATATAGTGTTGCTATAGTGTGTTGGTGGTAAAAAAAACTCTCAGGAGAGCAGGACAACAGAGGGCTTTCAGAGAAGAAACCCTCTCAAGCGAGTGTTTTGGCCCTTAACTTCATACACTCTAAGGGGCCTGGGCTGCATCCAGGTCATGACTCCTGGGTACCCTTCTACTGGCATTTAGCCATTCAGAAATCGGAAACTTGCTGTGTATATAAACTGTATGGAGATTTTGTTGATGGGATCTAGCTGGAATTTCTCGCTGTTGTCTCTGATTTCAAACTTATATTTAAATGCTTTCTTGAATTGGAAAAATAATGTTGGTAGTCATGGTAGCAGTGAGATATTACCAGAACTGTCGCCAACACTACACACCATGACTGACTCAGAGTTACTTCCCTTAGCATGCATTAAAATACAAACCTGATGCCTCTCGCGTGGTATGGAGGTTGTTTTTGTTCCTCCTCAAACAGATCCAGCTGGAATTCCTTCCACTGCTTCTGATATTGCCTTTAGGGCTTTAGTCTTTGTCTTCCCAGAGACTGAAAATTGTTTCATGAGATTGTAGGCAGATTTGCCCACAAAGCCTCTGACTCCAACTTCTAAGGTGAGAACTTTGACACAGAAGTCGACTTCCCTCAGGCTGTTGGCCAAACTGGTGTATTTTTCAGTCTTGAATATGTGTGCTTCTTCTAATCTACTTTCAAATGGCAGGGTAAGTTCAATCTAAATCAGCTGTTTTGATGAACTGTAATGGAGTACAGTATCCAGCCACAAACCACTTTTTCTGATGATTTCTGGTTGTTTTGCTGACCCTGGGAGGTCTGCTATACACTCATTCATCCACATAACCCAGAATACTCAATACCCATGCCCTGTATCGCATAACTGTTCCTGGCCATGATTTGCTTCCTCCTGCCGTATAAAATGTTGTTGAAGATTCTCGTACTATGTATTTTACTTTTGCCATACTTACCACATTTATGAGCTCCTTCAACATTTGATTGTGTCTCCACATGTATCTACCATGGACTAGGGCTACTCTGCATAAGCTCAAACCATGTCCCACTGCCTGTTTACCCTAGCAGAGTGTGTTATAGTATATAGTGTTACTATGGTGTGTTATAATATATAGTGTTATGATAATGTTACTATAGTGTCTTGTATTATACAGTGTTACTATAGCATGTTATAGTATATAGTGTTGTTATAGTATGTTATAGGTGTTTTGTACGTTATTATGGTTATATTATTATATTGTTATAATTTTAATATATTTCATCATCATCACTGTTTAACGTCCATTTTCCACGCTTGCATGGGTTAGATGTGTTGTCCCATTAGAGGCAAGTTGTGTCTTACTCATATAGGACACTGTTTCTGGCTAGGTTTCTACAGTTGGATGCCCTTCTTAACACCAGCCACATTTACAGTGTGTGCTGGGGGCTTTTTGTTGTGACACCTACATGACCACTACAGTGTGGACTGGATGCTTTTTTGTTGTGATACCAAATAACTTTACAGTGAGTGTACAGACGTGGGGGGTGTATGGAAGTGAGGTGTGGTGGTTAAGATGAGCCTGTTAGATGCATATTTTAATATAGTTTCTTTTCTCAATTGGATATTAATACTTTTAATTAAAGCCTGAAAAAAAATTAATTTTTATCCTAAAAGCTTTCAGTAACAACAACAACAAATTTTACAAAACCTACACACACACACACACACACACAAATATATAGTTTATTCAATTTCAATAATCATATACTCATATTTATTATATGTATATACCTATTGTTTATGCTGTATTATGTATATATGTGTGTGTGTATATATATATATATATATATATATATATATATATATATATATATATACACATTAATACATACATATTCATGGGAAAACAAGTTATAGATTTTCTATAGCTCACATTTCTGTCATTAGCATAATCTTTTTTATTTCTTAAACTAGTATTGTATTTATATCTATAGTAGTATTAATACATGTGTACATGTATGTGTAGATTTGTAATGTCTGTGTGTAGCTATATACATATGTGTGTGTAGATATATGTGTGTATATATATATATATATATATATAAAATGCAAAGGAGAGGTATTGTCTAGACACATGTATCCATATATATATATATATATCATCATCATCATCATCCTCATTTTACGTCCGCTTTTCCATGCTTGAAAGTAACAAAAAGAGTTATAGCACAGCTGGTTAGGGACTAGCTTAACCTAGATGAGATGCAGTTCAGATTTGTGCCAGATGCCCTCTTCCTTGTGAAGCAGCTACAAGAGAAGTACCTTGTTAAATGTGATCCGTTCTACCTGGCATTTGTTGATCTTCAGAAAGCTTTTGATAGAGAGCCCCACCCCCCTGCCTGTGCCTTAATCCGGTGGTTTCTAGTAGAAGATGAGTGGCTTGTGAAGGCTGTACAAGCCATGTATAGCCATACTCCTGTATGCAGATGATTTCATGCTCATAGCTGAATCTGGTAGAATTAGAGAAAAAATTCCAAGCTTGGAAGCATGGCTTAGAAACAAAGGATCTTAAAGTCAACCTGACAAAACTAAGGTCCTAGTAAGTAGAAGGGAGAACAGATTCATGATCCTCTCGAGGAAATGGCCTTGCTCAGTGTGTAGGAAATGTGTAGGTAGAAATTCCATCCTCTGTCCCAAATGCAAACTATGGGTACACAAGAGATGGGATCTCAGGTAGCTCAGCTAAGAATGTAGGTTTTATATGTGGCTATTGCACCGGAGCAGTAAGTAGCAAACAACAGCAATAGCAAACAAGCGCTATGAAATTCTGGGAAAGTTTGGTAGAAGTAGTAGACAGCTTCTGCTACCTAGGTGACCAAATTAGCAGTGGAGGTGGTTGTTCTGAAAGTACAGCAGCCAGAGTGAGGAGAGTATGGAAGAAGTTCAAGGAGCTACTACCACTTCTGGCTACAAAAGGCTTTTCGCTCAAAATGAAAGGCAGATTGTATGATACATGTATGTGAGTAGCAATGTTGCATGGTAATGAGGCCTGGGTGCTGCATGCAGAGAGGACTTATGAAGATTGGAAAGAAATGAAGCTTGCATACTTCAATGGATGTGTAATAGATTATATAATCTGTGAACAGCAAAGCACAAACGAACTGAGAGAGAAACAAGGCATAAGAGGAATCATATGCAGTGTGCAGGAGAGGAGATTGCATTGGTATATGGACATGTGATATGTATGACGGATGACAGCTGTATAAAAAGATGCAGAGTGCTCAAAGTTGATGAAAGCTATGGAGTGGGGAGACCCAGAAAGACTTGAGATGAGGTAATAAAAGCTGACTGTGGACAATTGCACCTCTCAAAGGTGATGATGCAGGACCGAGATCTCTGGTATTATACAGTAATACAGAAGACCCACTTTCCCATGAGTACAGGCTGAAGCATACAAAGAGTATTCACCCACACCCACCCCTTCCATACACCTCCTATGAGCACAAGCTGAAGCATACAGCTGGTATGTATCACCTTCACCTTCATACCCCCTTCCACACACCTCCCATCACACATGCCCATATACCTACCTCCCTAATCCCCATGCACCCTTCCCACCAAAGCACCCAACCCACACTGTAAAGTGGTCGTGTAGGTCTCACAACAAGAAGCACCCAGTAAATGTCGTTAGGAAGGGCATCCAGCCATAGAAACCAAGCCAAATTCAGTTCTGTGTGAGCAAGACATGGTCATCTGACATCAATTTGCCTCAAAATGGCCGTTAAACAGTGGGGATGATATATAAAATGATCAAAGATATCAACCACACATATTTATTGTCTGGATATAATCTTTTCTCATCATCATCATCATGATATACATTTTAAACCACCATTATCATTGTCATCATAATTTTCTTTATCAATACCATCATCATAATTTTAAAATACCTCCTAAAGTTGATATATATGATGATGGTGATTATGACAGTAAAGGTGGATGGTCGTGATGATGATGATAACAAAGTTGATATCTATGATGATGATGATGATGATGAAGTTGTTAACTGATGATAATAATGCTGATGGTAATTGGTATTTTTGATTTCTCATAAAATAATTCATTTAACATATTTGTTCTTTCTCTCATAAAATAAACTCACAATCTTCTTTATTTCTATGGAATCACAAGTACTTTGTGATTGAGAGTTCCCTCTTGGCACTTATTCCCTTGGTAGGAAAAAAAATCAATATTAAACCTGCTTCTTCTATTGTATTGGTGTTGCTAGTATTGTTGCTGTTACTACTTCTGTTGTTGTTATAGTTTCAGGGTTGTGGGATAGTGGTAGGTGAAATATTGAGGTTTGGATACCTTTGAGATATTGCTGTTTTCTTTTTAGTATATTACAGTAGTAGTTGTGATGGTGATGTTAGTTGTAGTGGTGGTGGTAGTTGTCATGGTAGTAGTAATAGTCATAGTTGTAGTAGTGGTGGTGATGGTGGTGTCAGTAGTGGTGGTGGTAGTAGTAGTAGTAGTAGAATTTTAATCTAATGTAATACAGTGGATTAGAGTATAACATAAGTGGAGTGTGACATGAGCAAGATGGTGGAGTGTGAAATAGTACAATGTAGTGTGCCATATTACAAGGGTGTGTATTAGGTTTTTCTTCCAAGTTCAATACCCTCCAGAGTAAATTTCATCTTTCATTCTTCTTAGTATATAAATAAATATTGATAATATCAACAATACACTCACTCTAAACGAAAATTGTTGTTGGGTCTAGTAAAAATTATCTAATTGATTGTAACATTAAAGAAACTGCTATATTGGGTCATACTGAAGGTGTTTCACTGACAGAAGATTAGTAAAGATATGATAAATATTTAGTTTTTAAAAAAATCATAGGCAAAGTTGTTTTCAGTAAACATAAAATTTTGAAATTCTATCATCAAGAGGTTAGTGACATAAATTATCGAGTGATGCTAACAAACATCCTTTCCCTGGATACATACCAATTCTTTCATCAGCATAATTAAGATGAAAGACACTATATATGAATGAATTAATTTAAGGTTTTGATGGATATACTAAATCACCATCATCATCACCATTTAACATCCATTTTCTCTGCTAGCAATAGTTGGACAGGTTTCCACAGACTGAGTCAGTGCTCAAGTGGAGCTATTGATGTCTCAGTTATTAATTATTTAATTAAAATGGTATTTAACAAAAGGTTCTCATATCAAATTATCTTGGAAAATTTTAATTTAATGTGTTTCCCCTATAAATATGAACTATTAAAAATAGGTTGCTTTGTTTCATAGAACCAAAGACAGTTTTGGGCAGGTTGGTATCAAAAGCATTAAATCAAGGTTTTTAAATTAACAACTTGACAATTCAAGAATAGCTAAGGAAGTTGTGCAGATAGCAAATTTCAAATGATTATGGGAGAGATTCTCATTTTTATTTTAAAGGCCATTTTAGGCAGGTGATAAAAATTTGAAATGGTTCACATCTCCTCTGAAATAGCTTTATGAAAGCAGTGTAACTTATCACCCCCCCCCCCCCCGCTTCCTTTCTTTAGTTGTTTAATCTCCTCCTTTTTTCTTACTCTTTTTCTTATTTTCTGTTCTTTCACTAAATCTCATGGAATATACAGCTATCATTTCTTTACAAAACTATCAAGCCATAAACAGTTTTAATAAAAATGATACCTATTGGGGAAAAAAAAGCATTAAAAGTTAGGTGTCTAATGATTTGGATTACTTAATAGATATTTTTCCAAGTATCATATCATGACAGCAAAAAGGTAATAATAATTTATGTTCTTACTTCAAATGTTTTATATTCTACTCCACATATTTTTCTTTGTTAATGATCACACTTTAAATACTTTTTCTATAAATAAAAAAGAAATTAGTGGTAGAATTAATAGTGTTGAATAAAATATCAATTAGCATTTAATACATCTTTTTTACATTTTGGGTTCATACTGTGATAGCAAGAGGTGAAATAATTTTTTACTGTTCTTACGGAAATTGTTTAAAATTTAACCCCACATATTTTTTGTTTGTGACTACAATTTAAATAGTTTTAGCATAAAAAACCAACAAATGTGTGTTAAAATTGATAGTGTGTTGAATAAAATAATGATTAGTATTTGATACGTCTCTTTACATTTTGAGTTCAAATCCTGTGATAAATAAAAAGTAACCTAGGTCAATATATATAGCTTATTGAAGCTCAGAGTGAATGTCATAGAGTATCAGTGAACTCAAGTTTTGAACATGTTCCCCCCTATAGTCTTATAGTATACAGTGTTACTATAGCAACACTATATACTATAACAGACTACAGTAACACTATATACTATAACACACTACAGTAACACTATATACTATAACACACTACATACTATCACAGACCTCTATCTTATTGGAAGATTTTTATGAATTATAACCTTTAGATTATTTTACATAATTTGTTCAATAAATTTAATAAATTTAATTTAAAGTACATAATGTTTGTAATGAAAAGAAACAAAAATGAAATATCATAATTCCAATATTTCGTACATGTAGTTAGAATGTCTCAGAAAAGAATTGCTGGACAGATTTTATGGGCAAAACTGACTGGCAGGAGACCCAGGGATAGACCCCGAGCAAGATAGTTGGATAATATCCTTGAGTTTGGCTGGTCTCGCTTGGGGATCCAGCCAGATCAATTAGAGATGGTTGCTTCTGACTCACTGGAAGGCATGCTTGAGGACTCTTCTCCCACAACCCTCCCAAGAATAAGTGGGCAAAGAAAAAGAAGATATAAAAAAATAATGTGAGTAAAAGAAATGTGGAGGGAATGGCAGACTCTACACCTCATTCTAGGTAGTATATTTCACCTGGACCTCACAGACATAGAGAACAGCCAGTGACACCTACTGCATCAACTACTCAACCTCACAGGGTTCCCTCTGCAGGCAGGATACTCCTCCCAATTTTGACGGTGACCAGCACAAAAAGGGAACAGTCAGCTCCAGATTCTGATAAAGTGCTAATAAATAAGTTTCTTGTCATCAGGCATACACAACATATGGACAGATATAAAGGTACTAGATTTTGTGCATTGCTTTTTTGGGTGTTGTTTAGTCACAGGCCATCCTTGATTTAGCAAATGTAAAATCAATGCCATTCTAGCCATAACCATACATCCTTTTCTTAGACACACCATCCAATGTATCCTTCTTTTTTATGATGCTAAGATCTGATTTAAGGGATTTCTTGCTATTTCTTGCAGGTTAAGTTACCACATAAAATTCCCCCTATTATTTCACAATAATTTATTGATGTTAGTGAGGGCACTATTGATTGTGAGACAAACAATTGGGTCTATGAACCAACTTCAATTCTTGGTTGCAGCCATCTTACTTCACTTATAGCACTGATACCTTTGGGGAAGACATGGATGCTTCAACATCCCAATCTCTATCCTCTAGATGTACTCATTATTTTAGAGATTAGTTATTACTAAAGTCAATATATTGATTGGATTAATAAAGCATCTTTTGTGTTTCAATATATTTTCTAGTTGTTTCCTGTTGCTATATTTTTACAAAGTTTTCATGTATAAATCAGGATGTTGTTGGAGATAAATGTGTCCGGAATGATGCTGGTGTACTTAGTGTCACGAATGATCAGAAAAAGAAGGCCTGGAAATGTCATTATGAGAGACTGATGAATGTGGAGAACAAATGGGAGAGAGAGAAATTACACTTAGTAGATCCGACAGAGGGACCAACTATTGAGATTGACGAATATAGGGTCCAAGAGGCGATTAAGGAAATGAAAAATGGTAAGGCTGCTGGACCATCGGGAATAGTTGCTGAGATGCTGAAGGCATCAGGGGACGTAGGCACTAAACTGGTTGCACGCATCATCAATCAGGCTATATATGGTGGTGTCATACCCAAAGACTGGTGCAGCAGTATTCTCATAAATTGCTACAAAGGTAAAGGGGATGCTCTGGAGAGGAGCAATTATAGGGGTATAAAACTGATGGATCAGGTTATGAAAGTGGCAGAAAGGATTTTAGCACAACTAATTAGAGAAAGGGTCAAACTAGATGAGATGCAGTTTGGTTTTGTGCCTGGGAAGAGTACAACAGATGCCCTCTTCTTGGTGAGACAATTGCAAGAGAGGTTCTTAGAGAAAAATAAGCCACTATACTTAGCCTTTGTTGACCTAGAGAAGGCCTTTGATAGGGTACCCCGATCTGTCATCTGGTGGTCCCTAAGGAAACTAGGTGTTGAGGAATGGCTTGTGAAGACAGTGCAAGCTTTGTACAGAGGTACTGTCAGTAAAGTCAGGGTAGGAAAGGAGTTTAGTGAGGAATTCCAGATACAAGTAGGAGTTCATCAAGGTTCGGTCCTCAGCCCGCTCTTGTTCATTATAGTCCTCCAAGCCATAACAGAGGAGTTTAAGACTGGCTGTCCATGGGAACTTCTCTATGCTGACGATCTGGTTCTTATAGCAGAATTCGTAGAGGAGCTAGAGAATAAATTCTGGCTATGGAAACAGCAGTTGGAATCAAGAGGACTGAGAGTGAACCTAGCTAAGACAAAAGTGTTGATGAGTAGAAAAGAGGACAAAACTCTGATTCTGTCAGGGAAATGGCCATGTTCGATATGCAGAAAAGTAACTGGCATAAATTCTATAAAATGCGCACAATGCAGATCCTGAGTACACAAGAGATGTAGCGGGATAGCAGGCAAACTAACAGGTAGGGAGAAATATGTATGCAGTAGATGTACAGGGAAATTAGACAGTAGAAGTCGCATTGATAGACACATTTTTCAAATGCAGGAGGGTGCTATAGAAGTGGTGGATAGCTTCCGGTACCTTAGCATGTGAAGAGGGTGTTCCGAGGCCATAGTATCTAGAATAAGGATGGGTTGGAAGAAGTTTAGGGAGCTGCTTCCTCTGCTGACGAAGAAGGGTTTCTCCCTGCGTACGAAAGGCCGGTTGTATGATGCCTGTGTGAGGAGCGCGATGCTGCATGGTAGTGAAACATGGGCAGCAACTGCAGAGGATATGCGACGCCTGGTGAGAAATGAGGCAAGCATGCTCCGTTGGATGTGCAGTGTAAATGTGCGTGAACGACCCAGCATGAATGTGCTGAGAGAGAAACTGTCTAAGAGGGATAGAATGTAGTGTATGGGAGAGGAGACTGAGGTGGTATGGACATGTGATGCACATGGAGGATGACCGATGGGTGAAGAAGTGCCAGGAAATGCCAGTTGAAGGATGACGTGGTAGAGGTAGACCACAAAAAACATGGGCGGAGGTGGTGAGAACAGACCTCAGATCGTTGAAGCTCACGGTGGAGATGACGAAGGACCGTGACGAGTGGAGAGATGCTTTGCGAGCAGGGAAGAGCGGACGTAAAATGATGATGATGATGATGGTTCTATGAATATGTTGCTGAAGTACCAGCTGAAAGGTTTTGAGTTCAAGTCTACTGTCATTGTATATTTGAGTAGAAACTGTTCCACATATATATATATATCACTTTAACCCTTTCATTACCATATTTCTGATAACATAAAGAGATTTGCTTTATTTAAATACTCCATATATAATATTGGTTCATATATAATACTAGTTCCTTTTTACTAGGTGCAAAACATCCATATTTTAATAGATGAATAATTGTGTTCACATTTTTTCTCAAAAAATAGTAATAGCATGAGTGAAGTTGTATAAGTTCAGATAAGAATTGAAACTGCATGGAGATTCAATTTTTTTTAACTTACTTCTTGCTCTATGGCACTGAACATAATCTCAAATTGATGTAAATTATTTGGAAAAGTATTTTCAGAATTCACTATCAAAAATATACATAGTTTCTGAAAAAGTTTTTATTTTATTTTATTTTTCCAGATAGAGAAAGTTTTTCTTTTTCATTCACCTTATTAAGTTTTTCCTGTTAAATCTTGCTTTACATTTCTATTCCAAATATTATTGAATGATTGAATAATCATTTTGAAATTAATTAGAGAGGATAGAATTTGTGTTTATTTTGTTAAATGTTATTTCTGTATTTTTTCTCAAAGCTTTATGATAATTTCTACAGGAATTTCATTGATTTTTGACAATGTTAGTCTTCAAAGAAATAGCTTAGGTTATTTCTGATTTTGTTTTGCTTCCTTGTTAATGAATTCTACTTCAGTTTTTGCATCACATCTTTACAATACTCTCTGTTATTCAGTTATATTGAACCATTGAGAGATGAATCAGCACAGAATCTGCATTCAAAGTGCCTGCCTGTAAAGGAGGACTTTTGTTAATATCAAAGTTGGTAGGGATGATAGTATTAGCAGTGGTACTACAGCTTCCACTTGTAACACTAACAACTAATGATAGTAAGCGTTGAGAAGGAACTCATCAATGAGCTACATTGATGTGATATTTTCTACTTATTATTATTGTTGTTGTTATTGTTGTTGTTGTTATTGTTATTGTGTTATTTCGTTTAGCTCAGTTCTGTTTCTCTATTGCTGGGTTCAGGCCTTGAACCTAGGGCATTAGATGTTTTCATTGTAGAGAGAGAACTCGACTGAGAATGTGTGCTGTTCCTAGTAGCCTGATTTTCTGTAGCTCATATTTGCTGATCTTGTAGGGAAGGATGCTAGGTGCAGATCTGATGATTTAGGTATTAATCCTAATGCTCCTATTACCACAGGGATAGCGTTTGTGGTCATCCTCCACATATGGTTGATCTCTATTTCCAGGTCTTTGTAATTTGACAGTTTTTCCAGTGTTTTTATAGATGTATTCTTGTCAGCTGGTACGGAAATATCTATAAGGCTACATGTCCGATCTGTTTTATTGTTATTATCGGTAGAGGGTCGGACGCCATGCTTTGATGCATAGAGTTACGGCCCTTGCCATTCTGAGTTCAAATCCCGCCGAGGTTAACTTTACCTTTCATCCTTACGGGGTCGATAAAATAAAGTACCAGTAATGTACTGGGTAATTGCTGGCCTTGTGCCAAAAGTAGAAACAATTATTATTATTAGCGCTGGACAACATGCTTCCTGGCATACAGTTACAACCCTTTACATTCTGAGTTCAAATCTGACCAAGGTTAGCTTTGGCTTTCATCCTTACGGGTTCACTGAAATAAAGTACCAGTAACGCACTGTCGCTCAATTTAATTGACTTTCCCCTCACCCCAAAATTGGTGGCTTGTGCTTAAATCAGAAAACATTATTATTAGAGCTGTTGCATCAATGAAGACTGGGTGTTCGGATTCCCTAGTGCTATATTTCTAGCAACATTTATTGTGGTCTTTCTTTTACTGTAGTAGAAACCTTTTCTACTTTTCTCTGCCAGATTCTGAGGAAGACATTGCAAAGGAGAAATGTCAATAGCCATGACCAATCAATAATGATAGCCAAAACAGAATAATTATAAAGAACCTTTTGGAAAATATTTAGATAGCATTTCATTGTAACTAATTAGAGACAGTTCTAAATATGACTACAAATAGGAGATCTTAAACATTGCATTGATTAATAATACCAAACTTTTATTAGGTTATTTGTTGTCTATGAGAACCAGTTATTTAATAAAGTTTTTTTCGTTATTAATTTCACATCTAGTATGTCAGGTTAATTAATGATTGACATCATTTTAGTGTATCCATATATTTAAAAACTCAACCTTAATCAATTCAGAAATATATACATAGAAATATATATGCATGTATATATGTGCGTGTGCATATGTGTGTATGTGTATATGTGCGTGTGCATATGTATGTATGTATATATGTGTATATCATCATCATCATCATCACCGTTTTACGTCCGTTCTTCCATGCTAGCATGGGTTAGACGGGTTTTCCTGTTGTGGGCAGTGTCTGGTCGGCTGACCATGCCTTGCTTATACAGGAACTGATTTTGGCTTGATTTCTACAGCTGGATGTAGAAATCAAGCCAACCTCATTTACAGTGAGTGCTAGGTGCTTTTTTCCGTGGTGCCTACACGTCCATTTTACAGTGTGGGCTGGGTGCTTTTTTGCTGTGGCACCTCCACTCCCACTTTGCAGTGGGAGTGTGTGGGGGCATATTGTCTATATGCTTCAGCTTCGGCTTGTACCCATGGGAGGTCGGGTACTCTGTATTACTGCGTGACGCGAGAGGTCACGGTCGTGTGTCATCGCCTTTGAGAGGTGTAATTGGGTAAGGTCGGCTTTTATCACCTCATCCCAGATCTTCCCACTCCGCGGTTTCCATTGACTTTTAGTGCTCAGCACCTTTTTATGCAGCTGTCATCCTTCATACGCATCACATGTCCATACCAACGCAACCGTCTCTTCTACACACAGCATTTGATTCCTCTTATGCCCAGTCTCTCTCTCAATTCATTTATGCTTTGCCGTTCGCGTATATTACTATTACACATCCATCGGAGCATGCAGGCTTCGTTTCTTTCTAATCTACATATGTCTTCCACCTTCAGCGTCCAGGTCTCATTACCATGTAACATTGCTGTTCGTATACACGCATCATATAGTCTGCCTTTCATTTTGAGGGAAAAGCCTTTCACAGCTAGCAGTGGTAGTAGCTCCCTGAACTTCTTCCATCCCATTCTTACCCTAGTTATTGTACTTTCTGAACACCCACCTCTGCTGCTAATTCGGTCACCTAGGTAGCAGAAGCTGTCTACTGTTTCTACAGAGCCCTCCCAGAGATTGGTGGTACTTGTTTCCTGTGGCTGTTTGCTGCTTGCTGTCCCAGCACAGCTGCTACATGTGAAGCCTACATTCTTAATTAAGCTTCCTGAGATCCCACTACATCTCTTGTGTGCCCATTGTTTGCATTTGGGGCAGAGAATGGAGTTCCTACCTACACCTTTCCTACATACTGAGCAAGGCCATTTCCCCGAGGGGATCTAGGTTCTGTTTTCTCGTCTACTTACAAGGACCTTAGTCTTTGTCAGGTTGACTTTGAGACCCTTTCTTTCTAGTACCTGCTTCCAAGTTTGGAATTTCTTCTCTAGTTCTACCATAGATTCAGCTATAAGGGCGAGGTCATCTGCATACAGGAGTTCCCATGGGCCTCCGGTCTTAAACTTCTCCGTTATTGCCTGCAGGACTATGATGAAGAGCTAAGAACAGAGCCCTGGTGGACACTGACCTGTACACTAAATTCCTCGCTATACTCATTGCTAATCCTAACTGCTGACTGTTCCCCTATACATGGCTTGTACAGCTTTCACAAGCCTAGTTTTCTAAGAACCTACTCCTAGTTTTCTAAGAGCCCACCAGATTATAGCACGTGGAACTCTGTCAAAGGCTTTCTTGAGATCGACGAATGCTTGTTAGAGTGGCTTACTTTTAGCTAGGTACTTTTCCTGTAACTGCCTCACAAGGAAGAGAGCATCAGTGGTGCCTCTTCCTGGTACAAACCCAAATTGCATCTCATCAAGTTTCACCCGGTCCTTAATCAACTGTGCTATAACTCTTTCTGTTACTTTCATGACCTGGTCCATCAGCTTCATACCTCTATAGTTTCCTCTATCTAGTGCACCACCTTTACCCTTGTAGCAGTTGACAATGATGCTACTGCACCAATCTTTTGGTATGACACCTTCTAGTATTACCTGGTTAACAATACGTGTGGTTATAGTGTGATTATAGTGACCCAGATGCCTTCAGCATCTCGGCAGCTATATCCAATGGACCGGTTGCCTTCCCCATCTTCATATCTTTGATTGCCTTACTTACTACGCTGCTGCTGACTTGTACTGCTGACCCCTCTATAGGGTCTCTTCTTCCCATGCATTCTCCTCATTTAGTAATCTATCATAATGACTCTTCCATGCATCTTTCTTCTCAGCACTTGTAAGAACAAGCTCACCTTTATCATTCCAGATACACTTCTCTCCAATGACATCACAATTCTCTCTGACACACTGCTTCGCAATCTTGAATACCTCCTGTTTCTGGTCCTCACGTTGTAAAACATGCTTGAATTTTCTATCCTCTGCTTCCCTCCTAGCTAAGTATACTTGTCGCCTAGCTTCCCTCCTGGTCTCTATGTAATGCACCCTGCTTCCGCCCGTTCTTCCATTCTTTCCATGCCTGTCTCTTGGCCTTAACTGCCTCATCTACCTTATTGTTCCACCACCAAGTCACTCTCCTCCTGCTTGTGGTCTTACTCCAGCCACACATCTCATCCGTCGCCTCTAGTAAGTTATTTTTTAGGAACTCCCAGTGCTCTTCTACATTGAATGTCTCTATCTGTTCTTCTTTACTGTCGTAGGCATCGAGTAAAGTATCTTTAAATCTGTTACTGGCTGAGGGGTCTTTCAGCTTGCAGATCTTTCTTCTCCAGGTTGGCCTCTATTTATATATATATATATATATATATATATATATATATATATATATATATATATCATCATCATCATCATCACCATTTTACGTCCGTTCTTCCACGCTAGCATGGGTTAGACGGGTTGTCCTGTTGTGTGCAGTGTCTGGTCGGCTGACCATGCCTTGCTCATACAGGAACTGATCTGGCTTGATTTCTACAGCTGGATGCCCTTCCTAACACCAACCTCATTTACAGTGAGTGCTGGGTGCTTTTTCGTGGCGCCTACACGTCCACTTTACAGTGTGGGCTGGGTGCTTTTTTGCTGTGGCACCTCCACGACCATCTTGCGGTGGGGGGTGTGGGGGCATATTGTTTATATGCTTCAGCATGTACCCATGGGAGGTCGGGTACTCTGTATTACTGCGTGACGCCAGAAGTCACGGTCGTGTGTCATTGTCTTTGAGAGGTGTAGTTGGGTAAGGTCGGCTTTTATCACCTCATCCCAAGTCATCTTGGGTCTCCCCACTCCGCGGTTTCCATCAACTTCTAGTGCTCTGCACCTTTTTATGCAGCTGTCATCCTTCATACGCATCACATGTCCATACCAGCGCAACCGCCTCTCCTGCACACAGCATTTGATTCCTCTTATGCTCAGTCTCTCTCTCAATTCATTTATG